>CM030178.1:3139275-3189275 GCA_017639675.1 Aplochiton taeniatus
GATGAGGTCGATGATAATTATGACGATGGGGATACTCGTCGCACGGCGGGCGTCAGGCATTTCATTCGAATTCTAAGTGTTCTAGAACTCTTTATTTCTGCTGTGGAATTTTGTTCCCACTGCGTTGCCAGGTTAGTCCTTCAGTTTTCCAGCTGGCCTCACCTTGGGTCCATAAAACTTGGCGGATCTTTAAACAGTTTGCCGCCTGGTTTACGCTCTCAAGATGAGGGAAGCATAGCCAGATTGCCTTTTGTTCTCCAAGGGCCAGATTGACTCTGTCTAGGATAGGAATAGAAAAACTAGAATACATACGTCTACTGCAGTGCTTTTGTGACAATTCACAGCGTCCATCTCTTTAAGAACTCAAAGCCCACTACAACCTCAACTGAACGTTTTTGGTTTGTGCCGTTGCCCTCGACAACATCCAAGTCTGTCAGTTTGCTTTAGAACAACGCACCAACTCACAATATAGTTCCAGGCCCTCTTGTCCATTCTAGTAATTTTAACTCTATATTCTGTTCAGTTTATCCTGATCCCACAGTCAGACGGTCCCAGGAGGGTTTCATACAGATTTTGTATGCAGGGTCCTAGTGCCACAGCTCTGTCAATCAGTCAGTCCTCTGAATGTTGTCGCTGTGGTCCGACGAAGGCGCCATCTTGTCTTCCTGTCGCAAGTAACGGAAGAGAGACGGCACTCAGGTCAGAGTCTACGTCAGGAGTTTTTAGAAATGACAGCCAAGGTCACGTACACACACACACACACACACACTCACACACACACACACACACACACACACACACACACACACACAGGCACGCTCACACGCAGACACACACAGGCACATACAAGCACATGCGCACACAGGCACGCACACAAAGTCACGTGACTACTTATGTTCATCTTGCTGACATGTTTGGGCTGTGTGTGTATAAGATAAATTATATACAACCCCCCCCCCCTCGTTTCTGTGCCATATGGCTTCAAATCGAAAACGGCTTCATCTCTGCCCTTTCCCTCATTCACTCCGTCAATGTCAGGTATTAAAAAGCTCCACTATGGGGAAATTCCAGATGATTGTGTATCCCTTACTTGTTAAAGAAGCCTGTACATCAAAACCATGGTGCAACACTGGAAATATGCCTCTCGAATAGTACATTTATTTTCTACTCTCATTATTATTCTCTTAGCTCGTTGGGGCCTGCCATGGCTCCGCTGCTACACTGTAAATACAAACCTGGCAAACACACTTGGACCAATAAAGAAAACGAAATGTGTACAGTAATGGCCCTTCACTGTGTTACCAAGCTATACATTATCAGATCTACTTCATAAGTGAGGGTGATTTACTTCATCTTTATGGTAATAAACGTATAAAAGCTCTTTGCTTCTTTTTAATGCACGTCTCTTTCTAATCGGAAGGCCCTTCTTAACGGATGCTGCTGTTTGTGCTTCGGACTAGCTCGGGCTCAGAGAGTGCTGCCTCTCTTGGCTATGTGTCGCAGGGTAGAGAGGCCGTCCCTATGGCAACAGATTGCTGAACCATCTGAGAGAAGAAAAAAAAAGAAGAAGAAGACGAAGAAAAAAAATGTAACACCGGTAGTTTGCTGTCGAGCCATATCCAGGTCTTCTGGGAGGTTTATTGTTCCGACCTGATGGGAAAGAAGAGGAGACGATCCAGTGAGCCCGCGTGACTCAAGCCCCTGGCTGTACCAGAGTGATCCGATATTCTACTGTGATGCAGGGAGGGGGGCGTGACCGTGTTTAGCATGTGCTGGCTGCTGCATTGCCACAGGAACAACGTGACGGCCGCTCGCTCCAGCAGAAAAAAAAGAAATAGAAGAAGAAACGGGACCAGGGAGGTTGGAGGAACCGTAAGGGAAAATACACTCTTCCTAGGATTCAGGCAATAACAGCATTCCTACGAGATCTGAAGCACACCTACCAATGGCTGCCATCTAGATAGCATCCATTAATGTAGTGGTTCTAAGTGGGTGTGTAATGTAGTGGGGGTGTTGTAATACTCAAAAGTGCTCATGCCTGTTTGCCCCAAGCTTTTCACATCAGTCTCATATCAGTCTCAAATAATGCATGCTGGAAAAACATGCTTACTTAGACAACATGACCAACATTTTCTTTAGTTTGCTAAGCAGATTTAATGCAATACACTAAAAATTCCACAGCACGTTTGGTTCAGATTCATGAATAAGCTGTAAATCTCCACATGCAATGACTACATTCGGTCTACAGGAGATACGGCCTGTTTAATTATTCATAAAACTATTTTAAATATACATATATTTCATCATCTTGCCTCCGGTGAGAATCAATAACAGAAAATCCATATGGAACCGGCTGTAGCCAACAGCAATGTTATTTGAGTTTACAAAGGGGTTGGTTGCCGTTCGACAGTGCTTTCATTAAGTCGATAAGGTTGCAGAAGTGAGTCACCCCCAGCCGTTTCTCATTAAAACATGTCACTTACGAAGTTATCTGACACAAAATTACCTACTAGCCTATGCATCAAACAGTCTCATTAAAAGTGAGAAAGCAGATTAGAATGCTGCTAAGTTATATTTGAAAAATAAACCTCTTTGAAGTCCAATGCTGTAAATATTAGGCGTTGTGGCTAATTGGTGTGATCTCCATTTGAATGGGGGGCAAGTGCAAACTAAAGTTAGAGTGTAGCATTTGTTAGATTTAAACAAAATCTGTAATTTTTTCGATGTATATTTTAATAAAAGCTAACCCTGTATCCCCAGCAGTTAATATTGATCGAGTTTAGTATATTTTACCCTCTATAACCCTGTACTTCCAGATGTTAACATTCAGTGAGGTTCTTAGTATATTATATCCTCTCTAATCCTGCAGATGTTAATATTTAGTGAGTTTTGTAGTCTATTATAACCTCTCCAACCCTGTTTCTCCAGCTCTTTATATTTCGGGCCATCAAGGCGGAGGGCGTGGACTTCACCCAGTGCGTGACCCATGGGAGCTTCCCGGAGCGCTGGCAGGAGACGGCTTACAATATGTTCCACTTCGTCACGCTCTATGTCGTCCCCCTGCTGGCCATGAGCTGCTGTTACACCCGCATCCTCGTCGAGATCAACCGCCAACACCTCACCAACAAAGGTAAGGTACAACGAGAGGAACTCGATGCTGTGTTATGTGATATGTATACTCACAGACAAATAGGAATCTTTACGTGTCCACTTTGGAGTAACGGTTGCTGTTCCCGCCTGCCACTCCCCCCTCCACTCTGCTGTCTCCCTGCCGTACTCTGCCCCCTCCTATATAACTGTGCCCACCCCCTCTCTACCATCACTCAACTGTGCTGTTACCTCCCTCACCTCCCCTCGACCCCCACCACTCTGCTTCCTCCCCCTCACTCAAACACGCCTCCCTCTGCACCATGCACCTCCCTCCTCCCCCCCTCACTTAATACATGCTTCGTCCTGCACCTCCCCTTGACCCCGCCACTCTGCTGCCCCCCCCCTCCCCGCGCTCAATACTCGCGCCCTCCCCTGTACCTCCCCCCATCTACCTCCCCTCTGCCCCCCTGTCCAGCTGGGGAGTCTTGTCTGAGGCGCAGCGGCACGGACATGATCCCCAAAGCCAGGATGAAGACGCTGAAGATGACCATCATCATCGTCCTTTCCTTCGTGGTGTGCTGGACGCCGTACTACCTGCTGGGGATCTGGTACTGGTTCCAGCCCGAGATGCTGCAGGTCACGCCCGAATACGTCCACCACGCCCTGTTCGTCTTTGGCAACCTCAACACCTGCTGCGACCCGGTCATCTACGGCTTCTACACGCCCTCCTTCCGGGCCGACCTGGCCCACTGCTGGTGCTGCTCCAGGAGGCGGAGCTCCAACGCCTCGCCCCGCTCCCTGCAGAGGCTGTCCGCTCGGCACTGCCCTCACAGTGGGGAGCAGGAGTCGGACCCCCCCAGCATGGAGCAGCAGCAGCAGCAGCAGCCACAGGCCGCCGTGACTAAGGGATAGAGAGAGAGAGAGGGGAGGCACCGTATCCAACACTCGGGTCCTAGATCAAACGGAAGGGTTCCACAGAGGGAAGTTTATGCAGTGTCATGAAACGTACCTTTTCAACGATCGCTTAAAAGATAATCAATTAAGCTTGTGTTTAATCTGGACGCTTTATTTGGGAACCAGACAGACTGGACCAACGTCCGGTGTGATATATAGGATACGAAGGACACAGGTTTGTTTTGATTGTTTCTACCAATTGTAATCGTCGGGGCAGCTGTTGCTAGGTACTGGTTGGGATTTTGACCGTCTCAAAAGCAAGCAAAGCCAATAATTCACAAATGATTTGATGAACAGGAGCAGCACGGACAGAATCTGGCAGAAATGAAGTACTACCTTTAAAATGTTCACATGCTTGTCCACTTTACCCTGTTGCAACAAGTTAACCATTGTTCCCAAACCGACCACAAGGGACACTGACTTCGTAAATCTCAAATCTAAATCGACAGGTTTATTTTTAGACAAGACCTGATTTGGCACATACTTTGTTCTTGTAATTTTTTGTTCAAAGATGCTTAAAATCAAGATGTCAGATTACTCAATAATGCCTAATGCCTAATATATGTATATATATACATATATATAAATATATATTTATAATTTATACAATCTTATATGATTAATTTATAATAGTTTTATATGTATACAAATGGTATTATTACATAGTATTATGATATAGTTATAACTTATCCACACATACACCATGCATTCTATTTATTTTGAGTGATAACCATGTCAATGCAGAGAGATTTTATTTCGATCAGAGGAATCTTGATGCACAACAGCCAAGATCCCCTTCGTCAAGTTCAAGACTGCGTCTCCCATCTATGATGTCACTTTATTAGCATGAAATATATGGAGCCATCAGTCCGTCCAATATCGAACATCATCAACTCATGAATATCAGTTTGTCATCGCAGGAAAATATGTGTTTATGTGAGGTTTTACTGCTGTATGCTGAGGTGCCATAATAGGACTACGTGTTACTGTAGCTCTGGTTACTGCATCTCAGAACACGTCAGTGGGAGTGTGGATCATCTCACTCCCTCAGAGAATAATGCTGTCACTCTTTACCCTCAGCTCCTGAGAAAGGAAACATGTGATAATCCCCCAATAATCAATAACCCTGAATTTAGAAATGTATGGATTTCATTTCATTTTATTAACAAAAGACATGTATTTTTTTAAGAGTCAACAAACAGATGTAATAATGCTGGAGAAACAACCCCTGCTCTAGTTCGGGAGTCGGTCCAGGGGCGTGACAGGGGAACAACACAGAGGCATCCAGCTGTCACTCTGTCCTGTTTCAAAGAGAGTCTGTGGCTGTGGTCACACCTGGATAACAGTGGGAGAGACCGCTAACTAGGAAACAGGTCCCCAAAAAGACAGAGACCTTGTAGACTTTTGCCTGCGTCTTTGTCATTCCGTTTTTTTTGTTTTTTTTTTAACAGTAAATGGTGGCCAAAAAAGAGGAATACCCTGACGTTTAGTTTTATATCATGATTGTTTTGAGAACATTTGCTCTGTGTATAATGAGCCAGGTATTATGCTTTCAGTAAGAAATTAATGCACCACTGATAAGTAAGGTGGAGCCCAAGGTGGTAACAGCTACGCCTTAGTTAATCAATGCACTTAGCTAAAAACCTTGATGACCGTTAATGTGATGAGGCTGCACATTGTATCTTTATTTACCTGTGTCTGTGTAAACCTTGTTATAATGGATTGGTTGACGTTTACCGTGGTTTGAGTGCTGTCATAAAACTGGAAATATTAACAAAACATTGGCTAAGCTTACATTTAATTATGTCCTTATAAAACTATTATGTAAATTCTGTTACATAAATGTCACTATGGTAATATGCATACATAATAACACCAACATATTAAAACATCTGTTTTATTTAATTTATTTATGAGCAAAGACAACGATAGAAAGAACGATGAAAACATGAGAATAAGAGAGAGGGAAAAGAGAGAGAAAGAGAGAGAGAGAGCAGAGAGAGAGAGAGAGAGAGAGAGAGCAGAGAGAGGGAGAGAGAGAGAGAGAGAGAGAGAGAGAGAGAGAAGGCAGAATATACAAATGAAAGGCAGGGGCAATTAGGCGAGCATGGTAATCATTCAAGCATGGTGGCAGATTACTTCTACACAAGCAGGAAGGAATGGTTGAGTAAAAAAATGAGGAGGAAGAGGAGGAAGAGGAGGCAGCATGATTAGAGTTCGGCTGACAGTGTTTAAAGATGATGAAGAGGAGGCAGGGTGATTGGAGTTAGGCGGACAGTGTTCAACGATGAGGAAGAGGAGGAAGAGGAGGCAGAGTGATTGGAGTTAGGCAGACAGTGTTAAAGATGAGGAAGATGAGGAAGAGAAGGCAAGATGATTGAAGTTAGGCGGACAGTGTTTAACGATGAGGAAGATGAGGAAGAGGAGGCAGGTTGATTGGAGTTAGGCGGACAGTCTTTAATCAGTACTGAGACAGTTAACAACCTCTGATTAACCACAGGTGCTCAGTCTAAGACCTGTTCAAAGGTACCTCGGGCAACACACACACACACACACACACGCACGCATGCACGCACGCACGCGCACGCACGCACGCACGCACGCGCACACACACACACACACACACACACACACACACACACCTACAGACAAGTGAAAGGTGAGAACAGGAGAGTGGGAGAGGAGTCGTTACGGTCTAACAGGGAGAACTCTCCGGAAAATCTGACATTTACGGACATTTTCTAGAGGTTCGAGGGGCCTGGTAAGCAGTTTTCGAGCCGGAAGGAGCTGACACACTCCCCACCTTCACACAAAAGCAGGAATAACGATGGTCTATTCCTCCTGTCTTTAAGGCAAGTCAAAGCTATTCAATTGGTGTGGCTAGTATAGAAATCAATGGTGCACACACTTTCAAAGACATCAATTATTCTATGACCATAAGAACCTAGACTTATTTGACAACTTACTGAAAACACAGTCTTCGGAATTTATATACATGGGATCTCTATTTCCTATTACATTTCATTTGTATTATATTAGATGTTAGTAATTCATGTCAACAAAGTATTTTCTTGATGTAAAAAAGAAAATGAGAATCTCTAGAACGGTCTGTTTTGATAGAAGCGTGGCCTGACTGCAAAGCCACAGTCCTTAGGCCACAGTGCACCCTGGCCACTCAGAGCTATCAAAACTCTGAAATGCCATATGGAGTCATGACGTCGGATACACACACCTCACCTATAGACCAGCTCTGAAGCTGCCTCCCTCGCTGTGTTCACTGATGACCACAATCTCACTTCTCGCTTTGCATTCTGGTCACAAGCGATAGAGTCAGAGGCGTACAATAGCCCACAAAGTTCAAGGCACACAATGTAAACGAGTGTTGTTCGTCGCATTATAAACGTGCTAGTTATGTTGTTACAGTTTCAATTTCGGTTTGATTGCTATCATTGGCACGCCAAGACAACACGTAATGATGTAGCCATTCATGCCCGTCGTCTGTGCTTAAGCCCGGGCCATCTATCGATATTTGACGCTGTCTACCCTGCGCCCTGTAATCTGTTAAGGCAAAAATAGATGAGGACTTGTGTTACAAGAATGCCATGCTAGTAATAGGCATAAGAAAATTTGCGGACCTTTCTAAAGTTCTCTGAATAGTCTCTTTTTGGGGGGGAGGGGGGGGGGGGGGTAAGGACATGTAGAGCCAAACCCAGCATGACTTCTGTATGATGCCGACTCCACAGGGGAGAGGTGTCCCATGGTGATGGCATGGAACAGGGCCGTCACAGCAGTCTAGCAGCGAGTGTAGGTCTATCTATCTATCAGGGAAACCAAGGCCATGATGTGTCTATGGGGCTGTACAGTACATCTGGAATAACTGCAAATAACTCAAGAGAAATGCATGTAATAGGGATAAAACGTTAAAGGAAATTGTTGTGATTTATAAAGCAGATAGCTCATGTTCAAAAATAAAAAGGTCCCTAAAATATAATTTAAAGCAATAAGGTTCACTTGGTCATAAAGAGGTCTACACTGGACCAACTGACACAGACAAGCTGCTTGTGGCTCCGTCAAACTGGATTCTGTGGTCAGTCACCATAATGCTTTAAGCTTCCAGAATATACTCACATACAACAGCACATGAAGCCTCAGAGACCTCAAGGTCAGATCTATGAATACTAATTGGAGTTTTTACATATTTATTTGATGCAGTATCTGGCTGCTGTTCTGATCTGGTATTTATTTGATGCAGTATCTGGTTGCTGTTCTGATCTGGTATTTAATTGATGCAGTATCTGGTTGCTGTTCTAATCTGGTATTTAATTGATGCAGTATCTGGTTGAGGTTCTGATCTAGTTGATTATGAGGATGATGCTGTGCGAGAAACAATCATGTTAAGAAAAAGATGGCCGTCTTGCTCAGCAGGTTTTCAGCTTTTGTGTGAGAAATCCACAAGACATTGAAAAGAAAAAAAAAAACTGGAGAGAGGTCAGCACTACTAAGACAGCAGTATAGCTACAGATGTATGCCGGCACACCAAAGAAGGCAACTATGCCAAAACATCTGTAATTCAAATAAGAATTGAACAATTTCAAATCATAATTTTTTGAATAGGAAAGCCAATTGTATGACAACATCATTTCACTTCTGATCTCCTTTTGTGCTAATGTCTAAAATTATAATTTGACCAAAAGTCTTTGTTAATTATATCAATATTAGTGGTTCCTTATCATTAATTGATATGATGATGGATTAATTACAGTTATTATTATTATTATTATTATTATTATTATTTATTTATACAGGGTAACTGTCTGAGACTAGGTCTCTTTTCCAGCAGTACCCTGTTAAAGGCAGAAAAATAAATTAAAACAACTAAACAATCATGAATGAAATAAAATGAATACAAATGAATAAACCAGTAAACCTACACCTACCGTGCCTATATGAGATAAAGTGGTCTGTGCTAGGGGAATAGTGCTGTGTTGATGAGTCTGTTCTCACAATTATAGAGATAGCAGGTTTTTACTCCTCATTAAACCCTTATCTCTTTCTGTCAGAAACATGAGTCAAAGCTGTCTCAAAAATGTAATGTTTTCCATTATACGGCAGGGCACAGAGAGGAAAGGGGTCGAGGCAGGGTTTGAAATTAAAAGGTTGTTTAACTAATCAACTCGGCATTAATATAATATGCAAAAGGTGACATTAAAGAAGATTTATGTCCTTAATTAAAAGATTTTTTTTTAAGTTGACCTCATTTTCTTCTGAAAGAGAGAACCCTTGAGTGAGGGATTGCCTTTTGACAATATCTTCAGCACGTATAAGCCTGGTCAAGAAAACAGAAGGCATTTTCTCCTTGCTTTTATTGTGTGAAAGCTTTTCAAAGGCATTTAGAGGGTTAACTCCTCATACACAGTACAGTAAACTCACTATATCACCGTTCAAGATGGTTCTCCCACCAAGGCTAGAACATCCTTAATGAATATTATATGAGACGCATTGTTATGAGAAAGTTTCAAGGAATTGTATAAAGAAGAAAAGGCCTGAATTTAATTGACTGCGAACATTTTGAAAGGGACAGTTGAAAGGGAACCCTGACCCTATGCCCTACTCTCTTACCAGACACAGTATGTGTCTATCGTCAGCCAGTCTGCTAGCCTTGCAGCCAGTCAGCCAGTCAGCCAGTTTGCTAGCCGGTCTGCTAGCCTTGCAGCCAGTCAGCAAGCCAGTCAGTCTGCTAGTCTGTCAGCCAGTCAATCAGCTAGTAAGCCAGTCAGTCAGTCTGCCAGCGTGCCAGCCGCCCTGTCAGCCTGCCAGTTTGCTAGCCAGTCAGCAAGCCAGCCAGTAAGCTAGTCAGCCAGCCAGCCAGCCAGTTAGTCAGCCAGTCAGCCAGCCAGCCAGCTAGTCAGTCAGCCAGCCAGTTAGTCAGTCAGCCAGCCAGCCAGTCAGCCAGCCAGCCAGCTAGTCAATCAGCCAGCCAGCTAGTCAGTCAGCCATCCAGTCTACTTAGCCAGTCAAGCAGGCAGGGTCACCCTCTCTGGTTCTTTACATGTTAACTATTTGAGCCTCATTAACATAACATGTTTATGGCTGCAATTTCACAACCGCTCGTAATGTAATTCAACCAAACAAAAGAAAAGATACAGTACTTTCAGTGAAATCACTTAGCTGTTAATAACTTAGATGGAAAAACACCCTGACCCCTGCTCCTCCCAGCCAGGTGGGATACGACTACAGGCAACCAGCCAGCTAACCGCCCAGCCATGCAGTTTTCTAGCTTGAAAGCCAACCTTTCTCTCCACCTGGCCATGCAAACACCAGAGGGAGAAAAGCCCTGCTCCAGCCAGCCACAGAGAACGCTGAATCAGCCAGTTACCCGGCCATAGTGACGGATGAAAATTGATATTAGATTGTTCTCGAGGCCAAACGCTGGAAGGAAAACATATTTCTTCTTTGTGACTTGGATGTTTTGTTACGTTTGATTTCTGAGACAAGCCCGTTTCCGTGAAATGGTGGTCAGTGTGCTGTTCCATGTCATTACTAAAGAAAGAGACCAAAAAAAACTAGGGAGAAAATTGAGTTTTGTGTTTCGGGGATGTTAGCGTTAAACTCGATAGGGAGCTCGATTTTAAAAGAATCATAGGAAAAAACACATAGACAAGAGACTAAACGGCTGCTGCAATTGAGAGACTCTAGACCAATATGTTTTTGTTCACAAGACAACCCAGTGTGTTAACATGTGTCTGTGGTTCCAAGTGGCCACACATCGAGATGTTTGGGGGAACGAGGAGAGATGTGAGGCAGACATTCAAGCAGTTCAACTGTCTTGAGCGCCCACGTTACTCCTGATAGAAAGCCCAGCAGTGAGCCACAGCTTTAATCAATACAGTGTGATAGAGAGACCAACTAAAGCAGTCAAGATCGTGTTTGACGGTGCTTAGAGAAAAGAAGCAAAGCTGAAAAAGACTGCAAAAAATGGCAATTACTGTACAATTAATTTTAAAGAAATGAGTGTGGGCCTAATAATACCCCTGGATTTCGTACAGGATGTGGTGCGTACCAGGTGGTCGAGATCCAATGATCCTCTTACCTTTCCCCATTGAAAGTCACATCACTGTCTGTCCTCACGCCCCCAGGCAATGGTCGACCCCTCTAAGCCAGCAGAGGCTAGCTGACAGCTTAATGGTTCTCCTGTGTCTCTCTCGGTTGTCTGGTTCATCCAAAAAGGGCATCGCTCTCTCCACACCCAGCCAAACCCACGCGTTCAGGGAGAGCATACATTATTCATAGCCTCTATAAGTAGGATAGGATATCTGTGTGTGGAGGATACACTCACATGGAACAGGGGCACATAGGGAGTTAAATCTTCACACCCAGAGGACATCGTCACGACAGCCAGGGTCGGCTGGACTTGGATTAGAGCAGTGGGATGGTCAGACAAGGATCGTTGCTCTCAATTAAAACAACCCCTTCTAAAATGAAACTCAGCTAGGCCACCCAGCAGTTCTTGAAGTATCGAAAGGGGACAAGATATGTAAAGATATACAGGAGTGGAATGGATAGATGGATATTTTGTCTGTTCAGGGTTATCTCTACGTTGGGTCTATTATGCCTATTATGTTAATCCTTATTGTTTGTCTTTCCGGTCACAGTTATGCCATGTAATGTAGCTTGAGGCTATTTATGTTGACAACCCGTAGTGATTGGTTGAAATTCAATGAAACTTAATGAATGTGATGTCACACATGATAACACTTCAAGTCTCTTCATCCTCTTCATAAATCCCAAAATGCTTTTTTACTTAACATAATTATTTTACTTGGTGCAAATATTTTGCGCAAAACATGAAACTAAACAATGCAATGTCAACTCACTAGTTATACATTCTGAAATCTCTCAATCCAATTATTTATAGGAATATCTCCCCACAGCCTGTTTGGCAGATGGCAGGCTTTTCTCTGTGGACAGTAGTCTATATTTCCTTTGACACAGGCAGCTTCATCACCAGCAGCCTCCAATGTAGAGATCCAGACAACAGTGGCCTTTCCATAATAATGATGCTGTGAATACACTGGAACGGTTGCAGATCTAAGGACGCATTTTAAAAGACACAGTATATTAGATTTCCAAGGTGTAAAAGCTATTGGATTACAATCTTATCACAAATCTATTGACAAGCGTGTAGACTTGGTTGCCACGGTACCGAAATGGACACAGGCACCAGGAGTGTATTCTGGCTCGTCATGAAATGGAACCCAGCAGTCACATTTCGGATCACAGCTCATCCTCGACCGCCATTAGGCTCAAAGAAGCACAGATTTCTTTGCTTTTCCAGCTCCCTGGCATTGGGCTCCCATCTTCCCCAATGTGAAACAACAAATTAACAACAACACCAGGCTATTCTAAGTCAATGAGGCGTGTTTGTTTAGAAGGTTGTGCTGTTATGTCTTGATTATGCTCCGACAATACAGGCAGCCCAAACACTGAGGGTAGGTGTTCTGTAGTGATTGTTCCGTTTTCAAAATAAATAAATAACAGTTATCAGTAGACCTTTCAAATGCAATGCAACTTTTTGATGGGAAAAAGATTCTTGGTTGTAAACATTTGTCCGACAATCAAGTGGTTTAAACCGAGACTTGTAGGCAATGTTAGAAATGTTCTCTACCTTCTAGGAAATACATTTCTTTTGGTCCTCCCTTTGTTTCTCATGACCTGGTAAGTCTGTTACTGCTGTTACTAGGTTAAGAGTACATATTTTTCTAGAGTTAATGTGGTCGAATATAACTATACATTAAATAAATGATACGATAAAATGTTATTGAAAAGACTACCCCCCATTCTCCACACACACACACGCACACACGCACACACGCACACGCCCTCAGCTGTTCTCTATATATTCTACTTCTACATCACTTCTGATCCATGTGCTGTCCCATCCCTGGCATCACAACGTCCTCCTCTCTGCACAATGACTTGATCTGTGAAGCAAATTTGATAGGTGGTGACAGTATCCACCGCTGCTGCAGCGCTGAAATGCCTTCCGAGATCCCAGGAGACACTGCAGCAGTCAGCAGCCGACCTTAACAATTCACACACCACAGAACAAGAGTGCACAATACAGCTTAGCACTACACACCACATAACCCCACTCAATAACGAATCTCTATGCAACTCAATGGAATTTTAAAATAAACACTTCTATCAAACAGCAAGTTATTTACAGTATAACTAAAGGTGCAATGAAACCAGAACAATGATGCAAAACACATGTTTTGGCATAATAGCTGTAGGTACCTTTGAAGATAATAGTAATAAACAATGTTGAAAATCTGCTTTCAGAGTATCCCCGAGTAACCTTTAATTTAAATTACGTTATATAAAGTAGTAACCCTTTATATGTATGACAACACAGTAAATCAGTCCGTCTTGGCTCCTTGGTGCAATGGAGGAAAGAAACACAGCAAATGAGGAAGTAGGGTAGATGGAGGAGCAAAATATACAATAAGGTGGTAGGAATGCATTCAATGGTGGCACATCTTATGCTTTAAGGTGCTAGGAACATAGTCAATGATGGCTGAGCAAAATATTCAATGAAGTGGTGGTAGCCACATATTTAATTAGATTTCACGAAATGTTGTGTTCGGCCAAAAATTGATTATTGAAGGTCAGTTGGACAAGATAGAGGGTCTACTTGACAAGTCAAAAAATAAATGCAATGACATTTTTTCAATTGGCAACAATTTATACATAACTAGGAACAAAAAGACTTGGAAAGAAAGCAATTTAACATATAGTGCAAACTATGTGCTTTTCAAGATGGTGAAAACAGTCGGTAAACAAAGCTATATATATATATATATTAATATAGAATAGGGATTACAGGAAAATTTGGAACTGATAAGATAAAAAGCAATACCATCATACAAATGAAATATGACACCTTCCTGAGCAAATTGTTGCCTACCACCCCCTAGAGTTTTACAGGTGTTAGTGCAATTTTCTGTTACGGGACCCAGTCCGCCTTAGCTGACCGGAGAAAATGCTGGAGGTATGTCAAACGAGGTCTGGGGATTCGTCGGGGGTAGTGACTCTAGGCTCTCCGAGAGAGAACGGAAATATGGAAGATATATAAGACTGAAGGACTAAAGCTTTCGCTATGAATGTTTAAAATGATGACTGCAATATGTTGTGCACTGGCATAGTTTTGCAAAAAGACAAGAGAGACGGAAACTTGTACTTTAATTCGTACAGGACTGAAATAATACCGGACCCTGAAATGGACTTTCCATAGCCTATTTGTTAGTTTAGGGAGGCTGTCCGTCCTCCTTTTCATCCAATCCAATCCAATCCAAATAGCCTTAAAAAACTACTCATCAAATTCCCTAGCTGTTATCTTGACTTTATGATTGAATTGCATTTGTGGCGAGTTGAGGATATGAGTGAAAATTAGACTACTACCAAGTCACTATCAATAGTTAGTGTTACTACTGTATTCTACCCGCTGGGGGCGCTCGCTCTTTCTCCCTTCCAGCAGCACCACCACCCACTCACAGATTATTCCACAGCCTGTATCGAAGTGGTCCGTTCGTTGGAAGATGTCTGCGAACGGTGCAGGCGGGTGTGGACCCGGACCAGGTCCCAGTTCGGGTAGCGGGTCCGGGGCTTCAAACCCTCGTAAGTTTAGCGAGAAGATAGCTCTACACACACAACGTCAGGCTGAGGAAACTGCCGCTTTTCAACAGGTTATGATGGATATCTCATCGACCAGGGTAAGATCGCAGATAGAGAGATAGGAGGAGTAACGTTAGCTAGCCTGCTTGTAGTATTACTACTGTGATTGTGAGGAAGACAGGCCTGGGGCTTTTCATGACAGAAAAGTAACATTGGCTAACATGTAGCTATTCGCTAAAGTTCGCTATATTACAATTTACTGCTTGTGTTTGCATATTGAAGTTGGCTATGGCATTGTTTTGTAGACACCACATAATATGTGACATATTTCCTTAACGTCTCCTTGAACAATACCAAAGTTAAGAAACAGGCATCCGTTTAGAACTAGAACTTGAATTCGAGATTTCAGAAAAATTATGTTACGAATAATTTCGCACGTCAAATCTTGTTTTTCAGCGCTATTTCAACTTGAACTAGCGAACGTTAAATGGTCTACAACTTTCCCAAAAAAGTGAAATGGGTCATATCATGTTAACGTTTGTGTAAATAAGTTAACAGATGTGGGTGACTAGTGTGTATTTTGCTGGTTAGCTAGTTGGTAAAACATTTCTACTGGGGTAAAAATGAGAGATTTGTAACGTGGCTAGCTAGGAGTAGCTAGCCAGTTAGCTAGCTAGTTAAATGGTCTTGTTGTTGCAACACATATAGCATAGTAGGCGTAGAGCTCAACATCTCTAATTGCTAGCTGACTTAGCTAACCAGGCATGCACTAACGTTACACTAGTTACGTCATCATTAATACACTTGGTTAACGATAACGTCGCCAGTTTTGCTCGCTTGGTCGGTTAGTTTACGTCATTAGAAAGTCGTAATTTGTAACAATTAAACAGTTTGAGTACTACATAATGTAGTTTAATTGGGCTAACAAGATCTCCATCTGACGCATAACGTTACTTTCGAAAGGTATCGTAGCTACCTAAATCAAGTTAATGCACATTGTTATCATAGCTAGTTAATGTGTCATCAAGCAGTCCAACACTCAGTCTATTTTCCTGATGCAGCCCAAAACAACAATAGCAACGCAGCTAACGTCTCTGGCTAGTCCGGCTCTGTGGCAGGACAACATTTAACGTTAACTTAAATTCTAAGAGGCTTCGGAAAGTAGGTGCTAATATTAGCAGCTTACCGTTGATTTTGGGGGGACCGTTGGGGGTGGGGGTGGGGGGGCGGAAGTAGAAGCAGTAGCAGTGATGCTTTCATATATTTTCACAGCTAAGACAAGAGTCTGGGAGAAGATGCTGAAGGGGACAGAATGAGGCAGAGGTTTATGTAGAGACTGGAGCAAACACGTACTCCTATAAATTGCATTGTTGGCAGGGCCCTCGTGGCTTCAGGGACTTAATTCCTTCACTGGCTCACACCCCCAACTTTTTATTTACACCCACACCCACATCTCATCTTTCATTCATGCCTTCTCTTCGGCAATTGGTTCTACTGTCTTCTGGGAACACCTTCAAGTCTGTGTCCTTTAGTTTACAACCTCCTCCTTATCACACACTCTCACACACACACACACACACACACACACACACACATACACGGACACAAAAGAGAGAGTGTGTGTGTGTGTGTGTGTGTGTGTGTGTGTGTGTGAGAGAGAGAGAGAGAGAGAGAGAGAGAGTGTGCATGTGCAAACACATATATGGTAGGGATGGAAGGAGTCCAATTAACTAACAGCAATAAGGGCTGGGTAAGGGGTGGAGTTGTTAGGATGCATTCTTACTGATAAGTGAAGTCCTTGGTAGGCTGCAGCAAGCCATTGACTGATGTTCTGTTGGATGTTTCACCCAAAGGGAAAAAGCACTGTCTGTGTGTGATTACAGACTTTATTTGTGGTGTTCTCCCACAAAAAAAACAAAACGTGTATGCTTGAGAAAAAGCGATTTGGAAAGCCTGCCGTGAGCAATCTTAGACCTGAATTTCATATGCAAGGCCTACTTTCTGTTTTTGAGAACAGGTCATCTGCACACGTCTCCCTCAAGGTTAGCCTGCTCCATCTTACCTGCTCCTCCTTTTTTAGGCAAAGCTCGTATTGTTTGCTAGAAGTAGAGGAGTAATCTGTTGGTGGAGTGGCCTTGTGGATTAAACAACAGTCAACCGTGATCCCATCAGAGAAAGGACGTTTTTGAGCTTTCCCAGTCTACTCAGGGCTGCACTAGAGAAGGCTTGTTTTGCCTGTAAACTCAACTGATTGTTCTGCTCCGCCTGCTGCCATGTCTTTAAGCCAGACTCTTTAGAGATTACTCAAGCTTTGTTTGTCACGGACTTCTAGATTTGCATCTACCCGCCAGACTTTGACGGTAGTTTAGTAGTGAGTGTTATCAAGGACACTGGTGGTCTTGTCAAACCACTAGTTCTTCCGTCGGAGCGTATCATGATGTTGGTGCTTTCTGGAGATGTCAGTGTCTTTAGTGTTCTCCCTCCTCTTTCTCACTTTCTTTTTTTTCTCCCACACTTTATCGTTTTTTTCATGGTTTACTCTCCGTTCTCATTTTCTCTCTTTTTCAAAGGAAGGAGATTTTTGGCTTGTCTTTATACTGTTGTCATACTTTTGGTACAGCAGCTAGGCTTGTAGCTCACAATGTTAGTTACAATAATAAACATTGAAAACAAAAAATTTAGACTATTTTAACAATCGTGTAACAGCAGTAATGTGACGTATCATTCATAATATTAATAACAGTCATCGTCTTTTTAGATCCAGGCCCAGAAGGTGCGTTTAGCCAGAAACCAGGGCATGTACTACGGAGGCTCTCTGCCCAATGTCAACCAGATAGGACGGACCCCCGCAGACTTCCATGTGAGCACAACTACGACAACTTCAACATACATACCTTTTATTTAAGCTAGCTGCCTGGTGTGTGTCTGTGTCTGTGTCTGTGTCTGTGTCTGTGTCTGTGTCTGTGTCTGTGTCTGTGTCTGTGTCTGTGTCTGTGTCTGTGTCTGTGTGCGCGCCTCGAGCGAGCATATATAGAGTACAGTATATTGTTGTTATCCCCTCAAGTCCTCGGGTTTCTAACGATACTGTGTGTGTGTGTGTGTGTGTGTGTGTGTGTGTGTGTGTGTGTGTGTGTGTGTGTGTGCGCACCACTCCCCAGGGATCATTCCAGTCCCCCCTGGACTCAAGCCGTGGGACCCGGCACCACGGTCTGGTGGAGCGGGTCCAGAGAGACCGACGCTTCGCCTCACCCGCACGGCCATACAGAAGACAAGTATCCTTCAGTCTGCCAGCTAGCCGCTAGCACACACACACAGACACACACACACATACAACCTCCAGCGACACAAACACCACTCTACCAACCTCTCTAGATAGCAGGAACAAACACATTTTCACATCAGCAACCAACTAACACACACACACGCACACGCACACAGACACACACACAGCCGCTAAGGACCCTCACTAAAATAATGCATAGCAACCACCAAATAGAACAACATCACATAAAACTGAAATAACTTTGACTTGACCTCATTGAACTAGGGGTGCTCTCCGTCAGCTAACCTACTGGGTGCTGTCTCGCTAACCAGAGAGTTGTTTTAATTTATTTAACCACGAATCAACATCAGACAGATTTGGTGTTATGTTATGTTTTTGTTAGGTGGAATATTTATCAGCGTTTTGAGGTCATGACATCAGCACAGTGACCTGGTTTTAATGTCTGGGCTCCACAACTGAAATAAAAATATAAAATATTTACGAGATAGCCCATTGTTAATAGGATTTCTACTGAAAGTAAAACAGATGAGTGAAATAATATCTGTTCTTAAGAACATTATTGTTCTTGTTCTTGGTACCCTATGACTTAACAATCCTGTTTATAAAAATAAAAAAATTTAAGTCAGCATATAAGAGCTTTATCGGCTTTGAACTCTATGGGAATGTCCTTTAGTGGTGATTTCCCTAGAAATGGAACACTAACTAACCATCCAACTATATCTATCTGTCTGTCTGTCTGTCTGTCTGTCTGTCTGTCTGTCTGTCTGTCTGTCTGTCTGTCTGTCTGTCTGTCTGTCTGTCTGTCTGTCTGTCTGTCTGTCTGTCTGTCTGTCTGTCTGTCTGTCTGTCTGTCTGTCTGTCTGTCTGTCTGTCTGTCTGTCTGTCTGTCTATCTATCTAACTGGTGTTCAGTCTCTATGGTGATTCCCTTAACCAGCGTCATCTTCAGGTGGAGAGCTCGCCCTATAACTCTCTGTACCTGTCTCCGCCCCCGGACCCCAGCTGGAGAAGGTAACTGAATGCCTGGATCAGCACCACAACCAACTAGTCCTCCACCCCCCCACTCACTTCAGTCCACCCCAATGTCTGAACCAGAACGTAGTCCGTTTTCTCAGTCCACCCAGTTTACTCTCAGAGGCTGTAGTGTTTTGCATTTATATCGTATTGAGTTCGGAAGGTGATCGTGGAATTGTCTTAAGTAATGATTTTAGCGGCATTTGGACATATGATGAGTGGAGCGAAGGTAATAGCTCCTAACTAGCAAAGTGAAGAGTGGCTTTCAGTTAATCCTACTGATCTGATCTGGTGTGGTTCACAGTGCTGTAATGTTTCTTCACTAAAATCCAACGTTGTATTTAAATGTTTCATTTCTGTATCGGGAAATAGTGAATTCCCTAAATGAATGTCATGGTGTATTGAAGTTAGACAGTGTTCCCTGGCCTACCTCTGGACGCTTGAAGCTTCAATGCTGACTAACATTCCTGGACTGCCCTAACAAAACTCCATGTTTAGCTAAGGAGACGATTTCTATTAAACTTTATACCTCTAGTTGCTTTTGAAGATCTTCCAGTTCTTTTTTGCCTTTTCTATTATTCCCTGGTTTCTTGCTCTGACATTTGAGTTGGCCGGCCTTGCTTTCTGGGAAGAACCTTTTTTCTTTTCTTTATTGGAACTTCTTTGCTTTTGCTTGTCTGGCCGTATTCTCTCTCTTTATTTCTTTTTTTCCTCTCCCTTTTGCTTTCTTTTACTCTTGAATGAAAAAAAACCGACCAGTCCTTTCAGGGCAGTAAGCAGGCTCCAACCCTTTAGAACGCCGGTCCGCTCAGACATCCAAAACGAAATCTCCCTGTTCTCCCCACGCAGAGCAGAGCAGGCGGCGATACAGCCAAGCTAAACGTCCTGAACATAGTGACCAAACACAGGGCAAACTCTCCCTGTTCAGGTCTGATATCTGACACGGTGCACTTCAGGGGGGGGAAAAACCCTCCTTTATCAATCAGTTGAATGGATAGTACCGAAGTCAAAGTGTGTGTGTGTGTGTGTGTGTGTGTGTGTGTGTGTGTGTGTGTGTGTGTGTGTGTGTGTGTGTGTGCGTGTGCGCGTGTGCGTGTGTGTGCGTGTGCGCGCGCGCGTTAGTGTGTGGTTTTCTAGCTGTGTCAGCAGACGTCTGCTACATTCTCCCCAGATCAGCATCTGTGTGTGTGTGTGTGTGTGTGTGTGTGTGTGTGTGTATATGTTTGTGCACGCTAGCAAGCAAGCTGAAAGCACTTGACAAACTGCTTCATAAATCCTAGTGACGTGAAGCAAATGGTCGGCAGTGCAAGAAGTTAAGAAGCTGTCTTATGTAATGCCTAAAGCCTGTATGACCACAGGAGTCATACAGGAAACACATCTTTTTGGACTGTGATAGTCACTCACACACACTTGAACAGTTACAAACATGGGTTTGCACTCTGTAGCAAGGCCTACACAAATATTTTGGAAAGTAAAGCCTACAGGCACTTGTTCAGTAACAGTGTGTGTGTGTGTGTGTGTGTGTGTGTGTGTGTGTGTGTGTGTGTGTGTGTGTGTGTGTGTGCGCGCGCGCTCTGTGTAAAACACACACACACACACACACACACACACACACACACACAGTAGGCTGTTATCTCAGATTCTCTGTATTGGCCTAGGTCAGAGAGAGAAGAATAAATTGGTTATATTCTTGGCTACTTCTTTCCTAGTAGACTGTCAGTCTCCTTCCCTTCCTTTCTGTGCCCTCGTTCCCTCCGTCCCTCTCTCCTGCTCTCCTCTCCTCTGCTGTGCTGCACTGCCCCCCCCCCCCGGCTGCGTCTGGCCTCTTCTCTCTGTGGAGAATAATGGTGATGTGTTTGTGTCGATCATGTAAGGACCTGGTCCGGCCACTTCCCTGGGGATAAAAGCCTGTTCCGTCTGCCTTCCACCGCTCTCAACAGGTGACTCCCACTCCTCCCCTCCTCCCCTTCCTCGGTCATCTGCCTCTCTATCGACTCCCTCTCTCTTTTCCCTCCCCTTTCCTTGGTAAACCCGGCCCAGCGACCAGTGATGGTGGGGAAGGCGTTGACGTACTCTTGCTCGCTGAGGGCTGACTGGTGTGTCCTTTGCTCACTAGTCCCAGCTGTTGAGACTTAGTGAACCAGGCAGGCCCTCTTGTGAACCGTGCAGCGACCCTGTCCATGTTTTCAGATGCAATGACCTCTCACCTCTTGACTCCAACACTCATTCACACGACCCCTGACCCAACTCTTACCCCTACATCCGTCATATATAATAATCTCCATCCCACTTTCCCCTTTTCCCCTCTTTTTCACACTCCCTCCTTTCCCTCCTTCCCTTCCATTCTTCTCTTCCATCCTTTTCTCCTCTTTCTATTCTGTCTATTTATGTTGTCACGTCAACTCTCCTGTTCACTGTCCTTTCTCTAACTCTCCAGGTCTAACTCAGACTCTGTCATTCTCTTGCTCTCTATAGGGCTAACTAACTCTCTCTCTCTCTCTGTCTCTCTCTCTCTCTGTCTCTCTCTCTCTGCAGGACTAACTAACTCTCTCTGTAGGACTATTCCGGACTCTCTTGCTCTCTCTCTCTCTCTCTCTCTCTCTCTCTCTCTCTCTCTCTCTCTCTCTCTGCAAGACTAACTCGTATCTCGGATGCTGTGTCTCTTTCTGTGCCGGACTAACTAACTGTCTCTCTTTTTCTTTCTCTCCCTGCAGGACTAACTCGGACTCTGCCCTACACACCAGCGTAATGAACCCAGCAGAACCTTCCGGTCCTGGTCCAAGCCTCACCCCCCAGGCTCTGCGGCGCTTGGGTCAGTCCCGCTCTGCTTGTTTTACCGACCGCTGTCTGCACAGCTCTGACCCGAGAGCTACAACCTTTAGGACTCAAACGTCAGCCATCCTGGCCAAATCTGCAGTCTCTCAGCTGTCTGTGACCTCTCTTGCAGCATAGAGGCTCAGCAAAGCTTGCATAGTCAGGTTGAGATTAGAGGCCGTCCGATACTGGGTTTTTGGAGCCGATACCGATATTAGGGAGTAAAACATTTCCGATATCGATATATCGACCGGTATTCTCTGCACCCAGTCAGGACAATGGCGTGGATGATTACTGCATCCCTAGTGGTATTCCACAGCACTTTAGTTCATTCCATACAGCATGTTGCATTGCAGGAGGGTGGAAATAACAAGGGCCTGGCAGGTGCACTTAGCTGCTGTTCTTCCCTGCCCAGAGCTGTGTCTGTGAAGTGGGGACATGCAACACCACAAATAAAACCATAGGTGAACAGAGCATTGTAGCATTTTACTGCTTTGGTTTGAAGGAATGGAGAAAGAACCTGCACGGGCTAACCTCCACTGGGTTGAGTTGACCTAGCGCTACAGAACACAGCTAGCTACCCACTGTCTGCTTGATGGATCAGAGCATTGTAGCATACAAGCCTTACAGAACACAGCTAGCTACCCACTGTCTGCTTGATAGATCAGAGCATTGTAGCATACAAGCCTTACAGAACACAGCTAGCTACCCACTGTCTGCTTGATAGATCAGAGCATTGTAGCATACAAGCCTTACAGAACACAGCTAGCTACCCACTGTCTGCTTGATAGATCAGAGCATTGTAGCATACAAGCCTTACAGAACACAGCTAGCTACCCACTGTCTGCTTGATAGATCAGAGCATTGTAGCATACAAGCCTTACAGAACACAGCTAGCTACCCACTGTCTGCTTGATAGATCAGAGAATTGATTTGTAGCATTTTAGTCTTACAGTATATAGCTAGCTATCCCCTGAGTTGAGTTGACCTACTAGCCTTACAGTATACAGCTAGCTATCCACCGTGTTGAGTTGACCTGCTAGCCTTACAGTATACAGCTAGCTAGCCCCTGTCTGCTTGTGTTCTTCTGTTGCTATCTGCTTTTGTATAAGGCTGGTCGACCTCTCTCCTTATGTTGGTCATGTCTGTTTTCTTGTAGGTCAAGGAGATGGAGAAGGACGGCGAAGTGAGTCACACACACACACACACACACACACACGCGCTTCACCCCCTTACGTGCACGCACACAAAGACGCACACTACACAGACACACTACGATGAACACATTCACTTATTTACTCCCAGAACTATTTTCACACTGGTTGCGGTTCATATTAAGAGCTCTTCACATCGTTGCTTGCAAACGACAACTATTTTGTTAATGATTGCATCCTTGATGGCTTGCTATCTTTAAAAGATAACCTTATTTATTCATAGATAAAAGAGAAGCTTTTTTTGTGACTGTTTGCAGTCTTGAGTTGACGGCTCGCTCACTATAGTGTAAATATTGTGTTAATAATTGTCCTCCTGACATGTAGCTATCTATATTTATTATACACAACTGTATGAGTGTTGTGTGTTGTTGATTGTAGTCTTGGCTGCTGGTTGTCTACAGTACACTGTGTTATTGATTATAAGCCATACTGATAGAGGTGGCCCTGGCTGCCTGCTGACATTCATTTATATGTTATTTATGTTAGTTATATGTTTATGATAATTGTCCTGATCCTGACGTCTTGTCTGCAGTGTTTCCGTACCCTGTGCCGCCCATTGAGGAGAACGTTCTGGATGAAGGAAAACTGCTCAAACCCTGGGACACCAAGAAGGTGCTTTCCAGCGTCCTCCACACCCACGCTAGGTCCATCATAGTTCATACACACACTATGATGCTAGGTCCATCATAGTTCATACACACACTGTGATGCTAGGTCCATCATAGTTCATACACACACTATGATGCTAGGTCCATCATAGTTCATACACACACTGTGATGCTAGGTCCATCATAGTTCATACACACACTGTGATGCTAGGTCCATCATAGTTCATACACACACTATGATGCTAGGTCCATCATAGTTCATACACACACTGTGATGCTAGGTCCTTCATACACACACTATGATGCTAGGTCCATCATAGTTCATACACACACTATGATGCTAGGTCCATCATAGTTCATACACACACTATGATGCTAGGTCCATCATAGTTCATACACACACTGTGATGCTAGGTCCATCATAGTTCATACACACACTATGATGCTAGGTCCATCATAGTTCATACACACACTATGATGCTAGGTCCATCATAGTTCATACACACACTGTGATGCTAGGTCCTTCATACACACACTATGATGCTAGGTCCTTCGTACACACACTATGATGCTAGGTCCTTCATACACACACTATGATGCTAGGTCCTTCATACACACACTATGATGCTAGGTCCTTCGTACACACACTATGATGCTAGGTCCTTCGTACACACACTATGATGCTAGGTCCTTCATACACACACTATGATGCTAGGTCCTTCGTACACACACTATGATGCTAGGTCCTTCATACACACACTATGATGCTAGGTCCTTCATACACACACTATGATGCTAGGTCTTTCATACACACACTATGATGCTAGGTCCTTCATACACACACTATGATGCTAGGTCCATACACACACTATGATGCTAGGTCCTTCATACACACACTATGATGCTAGGTCCTTCATTCACACACTATGATGCTAGGTCCTTCATACACACACTATGATGCTAGGTCCATACACACACTATGATGCTAGGTCCTTCATACACACACTATGATGCTAGGTCCTTCATTCACACACTGTGATGCAAGGTCCTTTATAGTCCATACACACACTGTGATGGTAGGTCCATCATGCATACACACTATGATGCTAGGTCCTTTATAGTCCATACACACACTGTGACCCTAGTTCCTTCAAACACACACTGTGATGATAGACCCATCATAGTTCATACACACACTAACTGTGATGCTAGGTCCTTTATACACACACTGACGTAAGGTCCTTCATACACATACTATGACGCTAGGTCCTTTATACATACACACACACACACACACACACTATGACTTTTAGTTTACGTCATCGTGATCCTACTGCAGATAAGCCAGGTCAAATCCCTTCAGGAGTCAGGAGAGGATATGAAAACAGAACTATAATACTGTCAACCAATACATGAGTAATTGTGTATAAGTGACCACTGATGAGTGTGATGTGTGTGATGAGTGTGTGTGTCTGTTATCACTAATATTTTCGTCCTCTGTGTGTCCAATAGCTGCCCCTGCTCTCAGCACGGCCCAAATCCTGTGAAGTCCCTGGAATCAAGTGAGTCACGCACACACACGCACGCAGGACGTTAATCTCAGATTTTACCCTATTCTTCTAATCCCTACCCATCTTTTGCGATGTAACTCTGTAGTCTTAAATCTCTGGTCTTAACCCCCTCCTCCATCCTCCTTTGTCGACCTCCTCCCCCTTTCTTCCTCCTCTCTCATCAGTCACCACCTCCCTCTCTCCCTCCTCCCTTCTCTCCTCCTCTCTACCCATCCACCCCCTTCTCCTGGATCCGGTGACTTAATAGAGGCGGTGATGATTTGTTCCTGAGGCATCTCTCTCTCTCTCTCTCTCTCTCTCTCTCTCTCTCTCTCTCTCTCTCTCTCTCTCTCTCTCTCTCTCTCTCTCTCACTTCCTTCTCTCTCTCCCTCTCTCTCTCACTTCCTTCTCTCTCTCTCTCTCTCTCTCTCTCTCTCTCTCTCTCTCTCTCTCTCTCTCTCTCTCTCTCTCTCTCGTCCTCCACTCTTTTCCTTCCTCTGCTTCCCTCTCTCTCCTCCTCCTCTCTGTCACCTTCCTCCTCCTACTCCACTCTTCCCTCTCTCTCCTCCTCCTCTCTGTCACCCTTCTCCCCCCTCTCCTCCATGACTAATAGAGGTGATGAGTTGTTTATCTGTCTCATTACGCCTCCTATTCCTCCTGAGGTGGAGGAGGAGGGGTTGCGCTCTCTCTCTCTCTCTCTCTCTCTCTTTTATTGTCCCTTGCTTTTCTTTACCTCTTTTCTCTCCTGCCCTAAAGCTGAGAATCAATTCAATAACTCCGGTCAGCTGAGGTCATCCGGTCCAACACACACACATACACACACACACACACACACGCACTCTCTTTTGCTCCTCCTCTCCCATGGTCTTTCTCTAGTCTTTTTTATCTTTTCTCATGGTGTGTCATCCTCGGTTAACCCCCCAATTAAATAGCAGACTATTTGTTGCTTTCACTCATAAGGCTTGGGGCATGAAAACAATGATTATAACAACACACTAGGGTTGATCACCATTTCTCTAATAAGGAGTTAATATTAATATTAATATGAATAAAGTAATACTAAGAATAACTCTTCAGCTGTGGAGGCTGATATAGGAAAACATGCTGCTACTGTGTGAGTGTGTCAGAGAGGAAAGGAGAAAGAAACAGAATGGCTTTCCTCACCTAGTCCTCTCTCTCTCTCTCTGTCCCCAAAACAGTATCTTCCCCTCTCCAGACCAGCCATCCAGCGCCCCCCATAACGTCCCGTCTGCCCTCAACACGGGGGGCTCCCTGCCGGACCTGACCAGCCTCCACTTCCCCTCGCCCCTGCCCACCCCCCTGGACCCGGAGGAGCCAGGGTACCCCTCCTCGCTGTCGCTCAACGGGGGCAGCAGCACCGGCAACCTGGCCTCTACCCTCACCCAGATGGGCATCAACAACGCCTTCCACCACTCACCAGGTGTGTGTGTGTGTGTGTGTGTGTGTGTACGGCATCCTCCGTGTAGCTGGGAGAGTTGGTGGACCAAGGAGGAAGCGGGTTCGTTATTGGTTGCCCTAACCATAAGTGGTGTGCTAGGTGTGTGTGGCTATTGGAATGTTTGTGTTTGAGAGAAAGAATGTGAGTGTGTGTGTGCTGGATGTTTGTGGCTCTCTGGTTCTAGACGTCCCACTTGCGGGTGAAATCTCAATTTAGTCTGTTTCCCCCCTCCCACAAGGCCTGTTAAGTGTGTGTGTGTGTGTGTGTGTGTGTGTGTGTGTGTGTGTGTGTGTGTGTGTGTGTGTGTGTGTGTGTGTGTGTGTGTGTGTGTGTAGTGTGTGTGTGTGTCTGCGGCATCAATGCAGCGGCAGTGGAAAGATGTGGGTGTGAACCTGAGAGAGGGGGAACTCAGCGGATGAGTTCCGGGTGGGTGGAGCTAGCTCGCTAGATGCCGATTGTGAGAAATGCTAAATGAGCGCGGAAAACGTGTCCTCTACTGAGGGGAGGAGAGTAACCTGACCACACAGGAAACTCAACTCCTTCCGGCTGCGTCTCAGTACTCTCTGCAGCAGGCCTCATCTTCTTCTCTCCTTCCCTTACTTCCTCCCTAGACCCTGTCCATCAGACCTGGGGATGGTAAATACTACATTATTAACTGCCCCCCCCCCCCCCCCCCAAGTCCAAACTTTTCTAAATTGACCCCCTTAACCGTGATCAGGATATGTTAAAGATGATGTTAAGATGTCGTTGTCGCTGACCAGTGCAAACCTAACGGGAGCGACTAGGTAAAGGACTGTACATGAGAGAAGGCTGAGGCAACACTGTGAATCGTAAAGAGCCTAGACGGAGTTAAGTGTGTGTGTGTGTGTGTGTGTGTGTGTGTGTGTGTGTGTGTGTGTTTCCTCATTGTGTGATGCTATCAGTAGCTGGGAAATAACCCTGGTAGATTAACCACTCTTGCAGAGAGACCGTCACTGTTCGATCTCTCTCTTTCTCTGTTGTCTGTCTTTCTCTCTCTGCTGCCTGTCTGCCTGATGTCTGTCTGTCTCTCTGCTGTCTGTCTGTCTCTCTGCCTGCTGCCTGTCTGTCTGTCTGTCTGTCTGTCTGTCTGTCTGTCTGTCTGTCTGTCTGTCTGATATCTGATGTCTGTCTCTCTCTGCTGCCTGTCTGTCTGATATCTGATGTCTGTCTCTCTCTGCTGCCTGTCTGTCTGATATCTGATGTCTGTCTGATATCTGATGTCTGTCTGATGTCTAATGTCTGTCTGTCTCTCTGCTGTCTGTCTGTCTCTCTGATGTCTGTCTGTCTGTTTGTCTCTCTACCTGCTGTCTGTCTGTCTGTCTCTCTGACCTATTCTGACCCTTACTGGTCTTTTTTAGAGCTATAGAAAAAAATATATAGTATCAAATAAATACTAAATGTCTATTAAAGATTTATTTGATCTTTATCCACTGGAGGAATAAAATAATATATATACTGTATATCACATTCCATCACATATCAATGGAGACATACACCCTACAGTATCTTTTCGATATGTCATGCCCCACAGTTATAATTTAGTAATTTCGTCTATTTGTAATTGGTTTATACTCAGCCTGAGATTTTCTCTGCTGAATTCATGTTTTCTGTTTTGTCTTTGACATGGGTTCCTTTGTATCCTGAGCTGGTTGTCCCAGTGTAGATTGTTCTTCCTGGGTCATGACCCCTTTGCGTTTGTCCCCTGGCAGGTCTTCTGGCGTCTCTACAGGGAACGCTCGGCAACCCCTCCCTGCAGTCGTCGCTAAGCAACCCCAATATCCAATCCTCGCTCAGCAGCCACTCGTTCCCCAACTCCCTAAGCTCTGCCTCCCTGCATTCGTCGCTAAGCAACCCCTCCCTGCAGTCCTCGCTAAGCTCCTCCCCCTCCCTGCAGTCCTCCATCAGCAACCAATCGCTGCACTCCTCTCTCAGCAACTCGTCCCTGAGTGGTCAGTCACTGCAGTCGGTTTCTAGTGGCAACCCCGGCTACAGCTCCTCCTCCACCACCTATTCGCCGCTGCTGACTGGCCAGGGACAGCCGCCACTCAGCACGTCGCCCCGGAGACGGGTCCAGCTGTCTCCCCTGATTCTGCCGATGGGAGGAGAGATGAGGCGACATCTCTCCAAGCAGTTCTCTCCCACCATTTCCCCCACCCTCTCCTCCATCACTCAGGTTAGCAGCTATGCTGGCCACACTCTGAGCAACAGGAACCTTAACAAACAAAGACCTACACCAAAGTCTACTTGTCTTTTGAAGGGATTCCTGGCCCTCTTTATGAAGACCACCCAATTTGAGAAACAGTAATTGGGGATGTTAAAGTTTAGGAATACAAAAAATCCAACTTGTAAAAGTCTTACTATGCAATACATTTATTTTCAACAATGAATGTACCATTGATATTGGTCCTGGTGTAGAGTATGGTGTCGTTTTATGTTAATATGATTATTTGTTGTATTAATCACAGGGTGTTCCCCTGGACACCAGTAAGCTGCCCCCCTACTCCTTCAACCAGCATCAGACCCAGCACCAGACCCAGCAGGGGGGCTCCCCGCCCGGCCCCCAGCCCGGCATGGCCTCCCCGCAGGCCAGCCCTCACTGGGGTCACCAGTCCCCCCACTCCCACGGCCAGACGCCTTCCCAGCATGCAGCGCTTCACCTGCACAACTTCCGTAACGCCCAGGGTCACTTGACCCAGCAGCCCTTTAGCACGGTGAGGCTCGACGAAACAGCAATAAAGAACGTTTATTTAAAAAAAAAAAGTGAATTCTCTGGAAAGCTTTTAAAAGCTGCAGGAATTATGAAATGTATATTTATTAGCAGGTAATGGCTTCAAAGTTTTCTCTTTTTGCATGAAGCGTAAAAAAAAAAACACGACTCAACTGTTTGAAACTTGGAAAGCCGCCTTATCTAGAGATTTTCTTGTCTTTCTAGCCACAAAAGCAGCACGCGTCAACACAGGGGATGAACATGACCAATCCTCCTCAAAGCCCTCTGGACCCCAACAGTGACACCACAGATCAGCAACAACAACAACATCAGCTGCAACAACAGCAACAACAACAACAACAACAACAACAACAACAGCAACAGAACCAGCTACAGCAGCAACGACAACAGTTGCACCAACAACATCAAAACCAGCTGCAGCAGCAACAACAGCAGCAGCAGCAGCAGCAGCAGCAGCAGCAGCAACAGCAGCAGCAGCTGCAACAACAACAACAACAACATTTGGAGCATCAGAGGCAGCAGCAAATGAGCCAGTCCTTGGCCTCAGACCTGGGCTTGTACAACGTAGGTTTTGCCTTTCTCTGTGTCTGTTTTCTGTCAAAACAAACCCGTTCCACCTCCCTTTCAATTTCTTGCTTCTACTTGTTGGTTGTTTGATTATTATCCTAGTCAGTTCAGACTAGATTTTTTGATTATTATCCTAGTCAGTTCAGACTGTAGGTTGTTTGATTATTCTCCTAGTCGGTTCAGACTGTAGGTTGTTTGATTATTATCCTAGTCAATTCAGACTGTTGGTTGGTTGTTTAATTTCCAGGTGAGGTAAACTGAATTGTGCATGACACCAGAACTTCATGCACAGAAATATGATTAGAATCCAAAGAGTTGTTTTTTGTTGTTTTAGTTTTGTTTTAGAATTATTTGAATGAAATATATAGTCTCGAATGGTTTCAGAATATTTCAATGTCATAATAGGCAAGATAAGAGTTTAATAGGTTACTTCTTTTGGAGCTTTGAGAGTTGCTGCTGTGGTCCACCAGCCTGTGAAGGGCCAGATGGTGATGATGATGGTGGTGATGGTGGTTTGTTCTATCCAGAGCACTGCTCTACAGAGAGCTGAAGTAGCTCCTCCAGGCTGAAGGGTTGCCATGGTTGAATGGAGCTATGGATAAAGCCAAGCAGACCGCTATTGTATTGCTCCTCAGGAGTCCTCCTATATACCTATCTACCTGCCTGCCTGTCTACCTGTCTACTAGCCAGCCTGCCTGCCTGTCTTCCTATCTGCTAGTCTGCTAGTCTGTCTGTCTGTCTGTCTGTCTGTCTGTCTGTCTGTCTGTCTGTCTGTCTGTCTGTCTGTCTGTCTGTCTGTCTGTCTGTCTGTCTGTCTGTCTGTCTGTCTGTCTGTCTGTCTGTCTGTCTGTCTGTCTGTCTGTCTGTCTGTCCGCCAACCTCAGACTAAATTAACCAGAGTCAGGTCAATGACACCAGAGCTTCAAGCTTTTTCACTCCTCAACTCAATATATTGATCTGTTCAGTCAGTGTTATTTTAAGACATGGTGACTGCCTCATCACATACACTTGTGTCCAATGCTTTTGGATGATGTCTGACCTCCTGTCACAGGTTTTGGTTGTGTCTTTAGATGACATCTGTCGTTTGTTGAAGCCCCGCCCCCCTTATCAAAATGACCTTTGACCTCTTGTGTGTTACAAGACGCTGGTAAACTCAGTACGTCCATAGCCTTTAGAATGTATTTGAATCAGTGAATCAACTACACAACACTGATTGATTGCTGACAAGCATTCACAGAGACATCAGAAAGGTGCATTTTAGTGGCATATTATAATAGAAAGCTACGACATGACATCAACAGAAATTAAAGAACAAAATAATCTTGACTATTGCTAGTCATTACTTTCACAACCCGGTTTAGCAGCATGTTGTTGTTGTTGTTGTTGTTGTTGTTTTTAGGACACGTTGTTTTTCAACTCCCTGCTAGACGACCCCTACCTGGACATGCAGCTCATCTCTAGGCAACAGGTACCTTTCCCAGTCTCCTCCCACCTGCCCCGCCCTCACAGTCATATCCAGGGTCCGAAATCAACACTCGATTCAAAAAAAGTTATCAAAAAGATAATGTTGGACCCTGGTAATATCCCTCTCCCCGCCACCTATCACCCACTAGTTAGGATTCTAGTTGGGATTTTGTCTCAGATTAATCATTTTTTCAATACAACTTATTTAAAGTTCTGTAAGCGGAAGGCCAGTTCCCCCCACCATACACGCCAGAGACAGGCCTGTTTTTCCTTTAACAAGCCTTTGTCCCCCCCCCCCCCCCCAGTCGAACCTGGAGCCCCACGGGGTAGGCCAGTCCCTCTCTCAGCACGGCCTGCTGGGAGGCACCTTCCCTGGGAAGGAGATGCAGCGACAGGGCCCCGGCTCCCTGGAGGAGTCCTCAGGAAAACAGCAGCTCCTCAACAACCACAACAACGACCACCGTCACCCCGGCTACGGAGGAGACAGCGTCCCCAACATCATCCTCACCGGTGAGTGGGGAATCAGACTTTAGACCGAACAGAAACAGAGTCAGCTGACTGACTATTTTCTGCATCCTTCTACTGTTTCAACCTAACATACAGTGTATGTTGTTTTTTCAACCTAATGTACAGTATATGTTTTTTTCCCTCTCTGCTTGTTAAAACAGTAATATTTCAGTTTATTCCTCTTGCAGAGCATCACAGACATTTCAAATGTCACACACCTAGGCAGCTTTTCTTGATAATTTGACCCTCGGTTTAAAACGTAACATTCAGGCTACTCCGTAACCCGAGTGCAGCCACCTGGCTATGGGTTCTAACACTGTCTCCCTCCCCCGTTTACCCAAGGAGACTCTCCCCCTGGCCTCTCTAAGGAGATAGCCAGCGCCCTCTCCCACGTCCCGGGCTTTGAGATGGACCCCTTCTCCCTGGACGACCCGCTCCGCATGGACCCTCTGGCCCTGGAGGGCCTGGGGCTGCTGGAGGGGGAGCTGATGCTGGCTGACCCCGCTGTGGAGGACTCGTTCCGCTGTGACAGACTCAAGTGACAACCCCCTCCCCCACCTCCTCCCACCATCCATCCAACCACTGACCCCGCGCTGGAGGTCCTCCCTTACACCAGGGGGCGCTACCACGCTCCTTTCTGCTCCTTTCTGCTGACCGCCGGGTTAAACTGCTCAGGAGAGGAGGATGGCGGAGGGGACAAGGAGGTGGGGAAGATTGGACGACCTCCTGACGGGGAAAAAAAAGGCGAATTTGACAGAGTCAGAGATGAGTTCATGCGGATCCTTTTTCCCACAGGGATGAAGATGTGGACGAGGGGTCTGCTACCTGCTACATCCTGGCACTTACTGCGCACTCTGCTGTTGGAGTAAGGCGGCCATTAGCTCCTTCCTTTCCCGTGGATCCATCCTCATGATATCTGAATGCACTTGGGATTACGCTAACGCTATGCTGGGAATCCCGCCTTGGGCTAGCAGCTTCTCCTGTCGGAATGAAAACGCCATGTAAAAAAAAAACTAAAAAAAAAAAGTTGAAGAAAAAAAAAAAACGTCTCACGTATGCATTTTCTGTAACGGAGGACTTTTCTGTCCTTTTTTTTAATGTTGTTTGTTTCCGCCATTCCGATCTTGGTCATCAACGACTGAGCTGATTTTTGAAATTTGAGTCGACCAAACGGATTACTATCTCTGATGGACAAAGGTCAAAGGTCGTGCGGCCCTCGCGTGCGTCTCAGTGGCACCACGCGAACCGCCGAAGACCGTTGTTCAGTACACAGCCCTCGTCTCGCAACTCGACCAGCGGCTGACCGTTCTTTTTCGAGAGAAAAGACACTTCCTGTGAATGGACCTCTGAATCAAACCAGCCTGCATTTTGTTGGACCTTGGATGTTGTGATTGTGAGTTTCGACCAATGAGCTTCTTTCTTGCAGCTGCTCCCTGCTGGCCTTGTGTGCCTGCTATACTGCTATATACCTCTAGGTGTCACTGTTTCCTTCTGCTGTGCTTTTTACTCTGGAGCTACGGAGGCAAGCTTTCCTCGAGACAAACTGCTTGAAAATGTAACTGTATGCAAAAGCACCTGCTTGCCATTAGAATATTTTAGCCATGTTTGAAATGGGGAGGGGGGGTTAAGGAATAGATTCCAGTGATTCAATGATGAGGGATGATGACGGAACTCTCATGAGAATGTTGTAAAGCGTAAGGCTACGTGTGTATTATGTCCAGTGAATGGTACACACACACACACACACACACACACACACACACACACAGACACGGTCTCAAGAGCTTCCCCCCCCCCCCCAATAGTCAGGTTGATACTAGTCACTGTGATTGACAGCCCTTTAACCCCGCCCATTTGCCTGTGTTTGCTGCACTTGTCTTGGGCCTTAGCCAGAGTATATATATATATATATATATAAAAGTACATATTTTTATGTAACAAAAGTAGTTATTCTAAGTATGAAGAAGTTTTATTTTTTACTCAAAGGTGGTCAACATGTGTATGTATATAATGTGTACGTGAAAATATATATTGAAGGACTCAAAGTTGAGTCCTTGGAGTTAGGGAGACCTCTAGAAGGCAGTTGCATGATTTTTCAAGAGCAACAGGATTTGCTACAGCGTCGCTTGTGGATTTGTCGATGTCATATGTTTGTGAGCATGATGTCTTGTTTATGATCTGGTTTATATATTTCTATCCTTCCATGGTAGCCTGTGACAATCCCTCTGCATCCATACCTGCTGGTGGAGGGGGACTCCAATCATTGAATAGACTTGGATAATAGACTATAATAGACTTGGACTTCAATCATTGAATTAGAATCAGCCGAGTAGTCAGGTAGCCATGAAACACAGCTAGTAGAACTGGGACACTTAAGATGGCTGACCCATAGCCCGTCGCAAAGGGCACCACATAAAAACACTTAAGTTCCTTAAGTTTTGATTGGTTTTGTTTTGATGAAAAAGGGAATCACGTTTTACCACCGCTTGAGACTTTGGATAAACACAGGCGGGTCGCTTCTACTCTAGGATTCTCGTCACCTTCCCTGCAGTAGATAGTGGTCACATGACGCGTCGAGGAAGTCACACTGTGATTCAATCGTGACTAATGTCGAGTCTAGTTTATTCGCCAGCCGACAGAGGAGTCGCATTTGGATTGGCATTCGAGATCAGCAGCCTCTGCTAGCACTGTGAAACCTCTCGCTGTGTAAAACCTGGGTTCTGACCATGCGTGTTAGGCCTCTCTCTGTACCACAACAATGGTAATTACACCAGGACAAACGGGAAATAAAATTGATTTCCTGTGTTTAGTCGGGAATTGTTACAAAATTAGTTTTGTTATGCAAAGTCTTGTGTTAGTTATGTTGACATGTTTTTTTTCGAATTCGACGTACTTTCAAAGTACTTTACTGTGGACCATTCCCCAACGAAACGAAGTGGCTCTTGATTCTTTTTCTGAAGTTTAGTAGACGGGTTTTAGAAAGGAAATGTGTGGTTGATGTGAAGAGCCAGTTTTAAATTAGCTAAATATAATTAACAGTGACTAAGGTTTGTCTGATGGGCGTAGACTCAGGCAAAGTATCAAGTCGCTGTTCAATGATAAACCAAGGCTTGTGTCCAGCTAGCCTCTCAGCGCAAGGCTGTTGACCGGGGATCAATAAACAAGTCTCATATAAATAGTCAATATAGTCTAAAAGGTCAACCCAATGTTGGATCTGCTTCCCTAATTCGAGAGGCCTGATTTGTACAGGCCCTGGTGTCCGAGGTGTTTCCATGGATACTAGGGCTGTGTTCCAAGAGTCACAAAATGCCTCGTTTCCTTGACACTTTTTCTTTTTAATGTTCCTAGCAAAAGTCAATGATTGTGATCAGCGCACAAAGGATGCATATTTTGACAAATGAAACGCAGCCATGGCTAGCTGTGTGTTAAGAGCAAACAAGGAGGAAGAGTTCAGCACCTTAATTTCTCTCCTAATAGAAGCTAGTCACAGGGCCACACGTCTGTTGGTTAACATTGAGTACTGTTGCCCAGGTTTGAATCATTTTATGATGCTAGTGACCCTTGTTGTTTTTTCTTCATTGTAGGCTAGGAACCCCCCAAAAAGGATGCGATGCTAAATACACTAGATTACGCCACAAAATCAAAATGGCTACTTTTGTCACCCTATTGGATTTCCTTTCGTAAAAACCTTAAGGCGTTGACTCTTCCTCCTACATTAGTTCATGGATTCTAGGTGTGTCAGCGCCGGCAGCTGACCAGAGTGGTATCCATGGTAACCTGTCGGGCCGGTATCCATGGCAACCTGTGGGCCATAGAAGGGACGTATAGGTGCTGTCAAAGTGTACAGACACCCATCAGCCATCATCCCTGGGTAAACTCTCGTAGGAATGTAGCTTCCTGTAAAATATCCACATGCTTCATGAGAAATAAGAACACAAGCTTATGACAGAGGATGGGAAGATTTATACTGCAAGAATTTTGACCTTTATCATGACTTCATTTCTTTTTTTTTGTCATGGTACATTTTTTCCTAAAAAGAATAATATAAACTTTCAAATTTGGTCAAAAAATCTATAATATTGATAAAGTATAATATTAATGTGTTGAATATAAAATGTTAGTCATACTCCGAAAAGCAATAAAAAGCCACTTTTTCTACCACTGGAGACTCACCTCAGCAAAGAAGCAGTACAATATTATGCAGTAAAATTGTTATGGAAGCTAAAAGTACAAACTAAAGCATTTTGAAGCACTATAAGCACCTACTCAGACACAGTACTGTGCAAAAGTTTTAGGCAGGGGTTGAAAGAATGCTGGCAAAAATTTGAAAGCAAAGAGGTCACAGCAAATATTGATTTGATTTAGATTGTTCATTCACTTTGCATTTAATTAATTGATAAAAGCAAACTATTAACACTTTGATTTTTGAAAGCTTTCTTACTTTACACACCTGCCTAAAACTTTTGCACAGTACTGTAGGTTCCAAAGAACTTTACCCAGGCAAGATGACTACCAAATTAGGACATTCCAAAATGGCCTCAATTCGCATTAAAAGTCTAAAATCCCTTGTTCAAACGGATTCAGAAACATGCACAGAAGGTCATTGATCGATGTTCAATCCTCGCTTTGCACTCTGCCATATGGAAAACCAGACGTACTTCAATGTTACTAGTAGAGAGGGATGCATCGATGTGAATGTTTTGGGCCAATACTAAATATTTGACTCTTTGCATCATTAGCAAATCTCATTGCATGTCTATTGTGGTTGACCTTTTTTTTATTTGCATAAAATTAATCAGTGTTTTGCATCTAAGGATGCTCTCCAAGCGACACACACTTATCATTCAAATAAGTGATGAACCACTTGTTTTTGCATATTGCTATTACTCAAGAGTACTACATTTTTACATATTCACAAAAACCTGTTTAAAATGAGACTTAGTTGTTGCATAAGCCAAAAAAGGCAGTATTGGAATTATAGTTGCTTGGCTTGTTATTGCCAATATTTGCCGGTACAAAATGTTGTCCGATTAATCGTTGCATTCTAATTACATTTGCTTTTCTAACAATAGATGTCTTCTAAATTTATCATAATCACATCATGCCTCAGTGTCATTTCAACTTTTCAATCTCTCTGCCAATAGTTGAGTAAAAATATAAAGTGATTAGGGTTATATATATATATATATATATATATATATATATATATATATATATATGCATCCAAAGTTAAACGTCGGTAAAAACGTTCCACATAGTACGCTGCTGGTGTAGTTACTGAAAATAAGTTACAGTGTGCTCCTATCCCTTTCCATCTTCTTACTCTTGATGGTTGTTTTCTGTGGCTGTTTATTTATGTTTTTGCTCACTGTGATAGTGGTAGTGGTCATGTAACTTGTTTTCTGTTATGCAATAACCATCCTACATGCAAAAGAGGCGCTGCAGTTACTGTCATCTGCCACTAGATGCTGTTGAACAGCAACATTTGTTCAAGTAGGGATCTGTAAATGGCCATATTTTTATCTTTGTATGTATTTTATTGTGTTTTAAATGGTCACATAAACGATATTGTTCTGTTTTACACATTTTTGAAGTCATGTTTAAGATCTAGAATATGAATGAACATGTGCATATTTTGCTTTTTCAGTGTCATTAATTTACATTGTTATATTTTTTTTTACTTTGAACTTGATAACCAGGGAATCGTGTCTGTTGTAAATGATGTTCTTAACCATATGTGCTTCTTAAACCTAACAACAAAAGATTTTTAAAAGACTGTATCGTCACATTATTTTACAAAAAAATAAAGAAATAATAAATGATTTCAAGAAGTTATACAATTTCATTGACAGAAAATGATGCATGAAACACAGTGTTACGTTATTATGGATATCTCATTTGTTATTTAGGTTGTTAACTAACTGCAGTATCACTTACTGTTGAAACGGTTCTCCTACACATGATGAACCAGAGGCGTCGTGCCCCCTCAATTGTTTGAGACAATGGTTTGAAATCAAATCTGTAGTATTGTGTATACGCTAAAGCCTCATATAATGAATGGAGTTGTGAAACTGTCCCCTCAGAAAAATTGGGTGCATGACCCTTATGTGATGGACCAATGGTATTCTTGCATGGCATGTTAGTCCCACATTTTATGCTATCCATTTGACTGTTTCTCTTCTTTTTTCTAAACCAAGATTGTACTTGCTAATCCTTTATCCATAGGACATAATGGAGGGTGCCTGGACCGCTGACCTACCAAGGTTTATTTCTTGGACAGCTGGGAAGTCTATTTTGGGCCACCCCTGGAATCAGAATGGCCACCCCATTATGTAAAACTATGATTGGCTATCTGCCCTGTCAGAGGTGGGACTTAAATTAACCTTTTTGACGAGTAAACCAAATTTTCGTTTATAGGCGGAATTTATTCTTAAACCTGAGAGGCAGTAATGCCCCAGAGTAGTGTATAGTTTTCTTCTGTATGTAGCCTTCTTTTGGAGGTACGATTTCTTTAAAGAACAAAGTATGGAAGCTTTTCGTGACATTTGTATGGTGCCACTGTTGTGTATTGATTGATGGGTCTATTTATCTTTTCAATTTAGACACTGTAATGTTAGTAATTGAAGTAGATATGGGTGTTGGAGATAAAAAATAGTAAATTAATGAATTCCGACGTGTGTGCGCGCTCGTAGCCTACTTCATGCCACCCCTGCATAAGTCAATGCCCCACTTGGGCCACCCCAGTCACAAAAAGGTGTAGACACGCCACTGCTACTAACCTTTGATCACTAGCGTGTAACAGCCCGCAATGTGAAACTTCTTATCATGTTACTGCTTTTCCATAACATGAAAATACAGGTTAACAACGATAACGTTGCATAGTACATTTGGTAGCCTTGACGGAATGAAATGCTTCAGTTACTGGTCAAACTCTAACATTGTCTGAAAGGGAATGGGGCACGGGTTCAATTGTTTTATAAGGCTTTCCATCTGCGCGCTTGTGTTGGTAAATAAAAACCCACGTCAATTTGGAAAGCAGTGGGCAGTTCGAACAGCTGTGAACGAACGAGAACAGCTGCAACCGCGCGGGTGGGGGGTCTTAAAATGGATGTCAACAACGTTGTGAGTGTAAAAAAATGTAAGCTTTAGAACTTAAAAAACAAGGACTTTTATGATCCAAATTAGACAGTTGATTACTGGGTAATTGGTATATTATATATTAAGTTGCTCGTCGCACTACAAGTAAGATACCGTGCCTTGTCTCTTTGCCGCGCACGTACAAGCTCGAGACTGCCACTAGCCGCCGACAACGCCTCCCTCCCTACCAAAGCCTTTCCTATCGTATAGACACAGCGACCAAACGATCGACATCTGTAGCGACTGGTTCGGATAGTTGACGACCCCAATGGATACGACAGCAGCAGACATGGAACTTACATATCTCAATATGACCTAATCATGACACTTCCAGTGTGCTATTCGAAATACCAGCTTGGATTACAAGGTAAATTGACAGATAATGGGTTGCAGTTAGTTAGCGTTGAATGTCATGGTGCAATGAATTGTGTGCTGCAAAGCCGACTCGTGATAGGACGTATAAGGGACTAGAGGTTGACTTCTTGATTTTGTATTAACAGTTCACTTATTTGGCGTAGATGTTGCTGTAGAAAGAAGCAGAATACGAAGCAGTACATTGCTTACGTGTTGAGACATAGATTTCCGTTATGTTTCTGCAAGTTAACGCTACTAGCTCTGCTAACCCAATGCTAGCTACCAGAATGGGGGTGTGTGATGGTTTACTATCTCCTGTGTTGCTAACCCCAACTCTATTACTGCCCAACATACACGACCATTGTTGTGAATCACATTTGTGTTAAATGAAGACCCAAGCTTGGCCTATACGCACGAAAAGCCTCTGATCCCAATAAGAACCCAGCAACCTCGTCTAACAATACTGACCCTTTACCGTTTGCGGGTGCCAGGACGCAATGCATTGCCTTTAACAGGCAGGAACAGATAGAAGCATAGTGGCGAAGACGCAGTCAGTTATGTAGGCCTTGGTAGGTCTACCGTTACTTTGGTTGCTGTGCATTCTGGCCTGGTGTTAAGCATCTACCTGCTATTGATATATTAATAACATCCTGGACCTAGCTACATATATGTATATTTATATGATGATAAGAAATTGAATGCTGGTTTAAAGCTGCACCTAACAAGATTAAATACAGTACCTTCATGCTACTCTCTACAGCTTTGTATATACAAAGCTGTAGAGAGTAGCACGAAACAAATGTATTTACTAATCATATGCTTGGAATAGACCGTCCTGTGTTCTATGCTATCAAACTTACATTGAGGGAAATAAGATGTTGAAAACATTTAGCCTAAGATGTTGAACTTGGGGCACTCTCTCTCTCTCACACCTGGAACATTGTATACCTGCACTTTCCAACTGATGTCTTCCTGTCTGGGTTGATCAGAGTGAGCAAATACAGCAAAACTGGATCACCAATCTGCACCTTCTTTTTAAACACATCTCTAATAAGTTACAGAAAGGAATTGCAGGTGCACACCTATCCCAGTAGTAGGTAGTTGATGACAGCTTGAAGACAGTTTATGCCGTTAAACATTGCTAAAACAATGCAGAGACATAGTGCAGGACTCCTTTTTCATCTTCAGAGGTTACGGACACTCACACAGATCCCGCCTTAGAGATCGGCCTTGGCTTTGAACAGAGAGTTTGTGAAATGCACTTTGACCTCATGGTCTTGGCCATAGTCTCGGCTGACGAGATGTATGATAGATAGTCTATCTGAAGCGTTGTCAGGGCAACACCTGCAGTATTCAGAGGAACTGACTGCCAGGCTGCGCTGTGTCCCTATCAACAAACTAACATCACATCCTAATACTCGTAGGATACTTTTCATAAAGGACTATGGAGATACAAATATGTTTTTGCTGTATTTTCATATTTTGGGGGGGAATTCCTCTCGTCTCATACAAATTGTTTGGGTTCCCTTAAGCGTTAGTTTGGCTGTGTTGTAGCATTGTGTTAGTTTGGCTGTGTCGTAGCACAGAGTTAGTTTGGCTGTGGTATGGTGCCACGTCTGTAAGTAGCCAGCTTTCAGTCCAGGGGCCTCATTACAGATACAAATCCTAAATGTCATCCTAAACTGAGATCAAATAAGATTTCAGACTCAGGACGTTTCTGTAATGAGGCCCCAGGTCCTCAGAGGTCGTGATCTGCCCCCCATGCTGTGATGAACAATAAACATAGCAGTGCCTTTCTTCTTTCCCCTCACAGATGTATAGTGGACGTGTCTCAATGCAAAAGGGCTTTATTTGACTCTGCGGCCGGGCTGCCTACTGTCACAGGATTGTTCTGCTCGATTGGGTCTTGCTGAGTCTCTTTCTCTGCCCACATTTGAAAGCTTTCCATTTTAGAATGGACTGTCAGTATCAGGCCATATGAAAGGAAAAAATGAAATCGGAATGATTCAATTTATATGCAGGGGACACTTCCTTTTGTAATTTTTTTGATTTCTTCTCTCCACCTCTCTATGATAAAACAGTCCATTTATATGCTGAGTGATTTTGAAGTGCACACAGGGAGAGGTCTCCCTCCTTTTTATTTTGTTTTATTTAACCAGGCAGGTCCTGCACTCTTAGTGTGATGTTTTTATTTTCCTTTAGTGACCCAAGCCGATTCAGGACCTGCCTGCTTCTCAGATTCTGCTAATGCTATATATACACTCTCCTCTATGACTGGCTACTATCAGCAAGAGCAAAGGCCTGTCGTTCTCATTCATATAGAGCACTCTGTTAGCCACAAAGAGGAAAATAGAGTGTGATTTGATTTCCTTTTCCTTTTTGTTTGCATATAAAATAATGACCTCAGCTTTATTTTGCCTTTTATATGAGGGAATTAAATAGCTTTCTCAGGTGTGTGAAGAGCACAGAATGATTTACTATGTAAAAAAATAAAAGCTATCCAAAGGGTTCACTCATGGGAATTTCTGAAGCTGTCACATAGATTTTAGTTTGCCTAATCTACTTGAGAAAAAGAAGTATTGAAAACATTTGCGGAATCGAAACGTTTTCAGTTGGATTTGCTGTTGAGGAATTGCCAGGGGCTGTTTGGTGGTTCCCCACAGAAACAGTCCTCCGGATCAGATAAGTCTCTTTGGGTGAGGAGCAGTGGTTAACACACACAGTCCAGCTCAGCCTCACAGTCAGAGATCAGAATCACACGGAAAGGAACATGCCACCTCTTGTTACAGGTGGTAGAGAGAAGAGGTGGGCTAACAGGGAGGGGGGGGGGGGGGGGGGCTGGGTGGTGAGGGAGGGAGAGGGGGGCTGACATAGGTGGGCTGGGTGGGGAGGGAGGTGGGTTGAGAGAGGTGGAAGGGTGGTGAGGGACAATGGCGGGCAGTCAGGCTTTGGCACTGACCTTCAAACGGGAATTAAATCTGAAATATTTTCACTTTAGAGTGTATTTGTTCAAATCCTTTGTATTTGTCATGTTATATTTTGAGCTTCGGATGTGATCGGTTTGTAAGGTGATGTTTATAAGACAGTCTCTGGCTATGTGTGTTTTGGCTGAAGACAGCAAGGACTCCGAGTCTTGCCATTGTGTGTGCAGTTTATTGTTGGATATGCTTGTGTACCCGAAGGTCTGGTTGGAATGACAAGATTCCCAAACAACTTCCATCTCTCTGCTTTGGACTAGCACTTCAGCATTCCTCTGCTGTGGGCCACCTCAGTGTCGATCCTTGTTTTATCTCATCTCAAAGTTATGCTGCTTCGAACCGCTGGAACATGCTAACATAGAAATAGAATGAGAGGAATGTGCAGACTGAGAAGTCAGAACCGGAGCACATTGGACATCACATACACCCTCCCACTGCGAAATGGGTAAATAGCCAGGTCTCTTCTGGTAGCTGTAAATCTATGCGTGCAACTCTGTTTCTGGCTGTTACATCACCACTATGCAGCAGAGACTAGGTGGTTTTCTAAGATGGACCAAAACCCACACAGTGCTAACACACAATCCCTCATGACGTAAACTACACAAACCAAATCTAGAGTTTGATATTTTTAGATGAAGGACTATAGAACTATGTCTTGATGGAGTTCTCCAGGATTGTGTAAATGTAATGTGCAGTTTGTTTGTTTATGTTTTGTGAATAGTTACAGTTAGGTATAGTTTAGTTAGAATATTGCCTCGTCGAGTGCCGTGACAGGTTGTCTGGATCAACACGTTTGACTGGTGTCACTCAGTGACCTTTGAACCCATTGCTCAATACATTATAATTAATTAGTTTGAATGTTAGGCCTGCATTACAAGAAAGAAAGCCCTTAAGGCTCATTACTGCATCCCAGCTGGGTTCACTGTATCTTAAAGTAACGACCTAAAGCTAATTGCTGCATCCTAGCTGGGTTCACTGTATCTTAAAGTAACAACCTAAAGCTAATGGCTGCATCCTAGCTGGGTTCACTGTATCTTAAAGTAACGACCTAAAGCTAATTGCTGCATCCTAGCTGGGTTCACTGTATCTTAAAGTAACAACCTAAAGCTAATTGCTGCATCCTAGCTGGGTTCACTGTATCTTAAAGTAACGACCTAAGACTAATTGCTGCATCCTAGCTGGGTTCACTGTATCTTAAAGGATGACTTAAGGCTCATTGCTGCATCCTAGCTGGGTTCACTGTATCTTAAAGGATGACTTAAGGCTCATTGCTGCATCCTAGCTGGGTTCACTGTATCTTAAAGGATGACTTAAGGCTCATTGCTGCATCCTAGCTGGGTTCACTGTATCTTAAAGGATGACTTAAGGCTCATTGCTGCATCCTAGCTGGGTTCACTGTATCTTAAAGGATGACTTAAGGCTCATTGCTGCATCCTAGCTGGGTTCACTTATCTTGCTTAGTTGGTTCTTATACCTGTAGTCTACTAGGGCATACCATACTTATTCAAGATATACACACACACACACACACACACACACACACACACACACACACACACACACACACACACACACACACACAAACACTAACAGGCTCTTGTATGTCCATGAACCCTCTGGCCTGCTACCACTGTAGCCTATCTCTAGTTCTGCCATGGTTGGAGAGCTGTATTTGTCCACATTTGTTATGGTGTGATTACCCCTCCAGTGACCGTTAAGCTAAATCAGGCCTGGCTGCTGCTCTCTCTCTCTCTATAGCTCTACTTTTAGATCTCTCTCTTTTTTTCACCCTCTTTCTCTGGATTCCTCCCCCTTCTCCCTCTCTTTACCTTTACCTTTAAATCTCACTCTTTTTTTTATCACCTCACGTCTTTTTCTTCCCCTCTCTCTCCATTTCTCTCTGTATTTCTCTTTCCATCTTTTCTCTCTCTCTCTTTGCTCACTGGTCATCCCTTTCTTCTTATCTCCTACTCTGTGTCATCTCTGTCAGGGTTTCTTTACTATCTTTTCTCTCTAGTTTTCTCGAGCTTTGCCACCTTTCCTGTTCAGGCTTTATTTATCTCATGGTTGCTTGTTCCTCTAGAAGAAATGTTGCTGCCTGTGCAAACTTTCATGCACCATTTACAATATCTTCGCTCAATATATCTCCGCCTCTGTGTGTCTTTGACTCTCGCACGCACACACACACACACACACATTCTCCCTCACCTCTTTCCCTCAGATAGTATTAGGCCTATCTATTTTATATACAGGGTCAACTGACTACGTCTTTTCTGCAGCAGTGTCCTGTTTACAAGGCACATAATGTAAAAAGAAAAGAAAACAATATAACAAAACAAAGAAAGTCAAACATAAAAGAATCAAATAGGCGAATGCAAATGGGCCACAGTCTAATACACAGGGATGGTGTTTCTCTGTGAGTGGAAATCCCCCTGTAGTTGTCCGGAGATCATCTCTCCTTCTCCTCCCTTTCTCTCAGTGCTACAAGCTGTGTGTGTGTGTGTGTGTGTGTGTGTGTGTGTGTGTGTGTGTGTGTGTGTGTGTGTGTGTGTGTGTGTGTGTGTGCGCGTGCGCGCGCGCGCGTGCGTGTGTGCGCGTGCGCGCGCGCAGTCCCCCCTGAGGGCCAGTTCCGGGCGGGGGGTAACGATTTAACCCAACGGATCCTCGGCCCTGTGGACGACACTGTTGATGAGGATGAGCGCCCTGTAGAGGTCCTATAAATAACTCCTCCCTACTCCCTCTCTTAGAGCTCCTGAAAACTTTGTAATAATCTGTCTTTCTCTGATCCATTTCCATCTCACGATGAGCTCCTTTTGTCTGTCTCGAGACGTCGCAATAATGTTGCCTCTCTCCTTGGCAGGCGGTGCGCAACGCTCTGAAGCCGGAGACAGCGATTGGCAGAGTCGTGCGAGTTATTTCCGCTGCAACAGAAAGCACATCTTTATTATTTCCGTGGTTTGGAAGCAGGGAGAGAGGTAGGCAGCTCTCGAGACTGTAGAGTAGCGGTCTATTTCGGAGTGCTCTTTAAATAGCGTTAGCAGTGTTTGAAATAACCCCCCCCCCCCCTGTCTCTCTGTGTCTCAGCTGAGCAGGAGCAGAGCCCGGGGTTAGGTGAAGGATTTGTTGTTCTGTTAAGTTGGCCCCCAGTCAGGGAAGATGACTGGGAGATAAAAGATCTAGTACATAAAACGTTGTCTAAATCTGAACGAGCAAAGGATTTCCTCTCGAATAGTTGTTTAGGGGTATACCTGTTAGTTTGTTGTGATTAGGCAACATTTCAAATCGTCTAAGCTATTTGTTCATAGTCGCCCTCTCATGAAAGGTTAAGCGTAGCTGTGGTCGAGACACTTCAAACCTTGTAGTTGTTTGAGCACTTAACATCCACCAACGCTAGTCAATTAAACTGTTGTCATCATGGCCACGCAACATTGAGTATTTTCTGTTTTATTTGTAAGGCAAAACACACTTAAACGCTTAAATGTCGCTTCTGCTGATTCGGTTTCTATGGTTACCCACCGGCGTTCTTTTCACAGCATGTTTGATGAAGAGCTGTGAGGAGCGCAGTCACACAGAGACAAATATAGCAACAGTGCTACAGTCGACCACGGAATGGAGAAGTTAGCGTCTGTAGCCTACAGCACAGGCCCTTGGAAGGAAACCCGTAACCCATAGTAAACTCAAGAGTGTGTCGCAAGGGAATGACTGCTCAAATGTCTAGGCCTGTCTTCAGTTGGTCAATGACAGGAGGCCATGCTGTGGTGGACTAGCACTGAACGTCGCTGTGGCATCAGCCTATTCGGCCTTGTCACCCTAGCAGGCTTTTTCCTGATGCCTTTGCTGCGTCATGTTTAGCAGAGTAGGTACAGGCCTGTGTTTTGTCAAGAGTAGTTACAGGCCTGTGTTTGCTGAGTTATGTTTAGCCAGAGTTGGTATAGGCCTGTGCTTAGCCAGAGTAGGTACAGGCCTGTGTTAGCTGCGTCAGGTTTAGCAGAGTAGGTGCAGGCCTGTGTTTGCCGAGTCATGTTTAGCCAGAGTAGGTATAGGCCTGTGTTTGCTGAGTCATGTTTGGCCGTGTCTCTCTAGACAGTGGCCCAGAGCTCGACTCTTGTGTCCGTCTATTCTGTCGGATGTTAATTGGACTGAAATGCCCTCTCTGGTTAAAAAATATGTTTTAAGATGAGACCTCATAACAAAAGTAGTTAAAACCCTCCTTTAGACCTAAGTCTTAAGTAGATTAACTTTATTCTGTCTGTGGTGGGTCGTTTCAGAGATTCAGCATGAAGTTTGTGCTGTAAACTAAAGGACACTGTATTTGGCACTGTGACCATCAGGGAGATCTATAGTGACAACTCAGCAGAAACACGGGGTGTGACTAGAGAAGCAACCATTTCATCAGACTGCTTGGAAAACAACTATTATGGGATGGTAACCTCTGAATTAGGAATTCCTTCCCTTTGCATTGTACGTGTGTTATAATTGTTTTTAATGAATATAAGCTATTTTTACATTTTTCACACAGCCAAGGTACTTTGAAGAAAACTGTATTTTCCAGGAGACCTCTGAACAGTCCATGTAAAGGGCCTGTAAAGTTTTATCGGCCTGAACCATTCGGGAGTCAGAAACTGAAAGAAAATCGAGCCCCCAAGTTAAATTACAGGATGAACGTTAAAACATGGGCCACATGCCTCGAGTTGTCCTTATAGACTAACCCCCCATAATTATTTATTGTGAACTGCGTGGCTGTCCGTCCCAGTGTAGTGGGTGTTTACTGGTGTATCTTTGTTGTTTTCTGTCTGATAAACATCGCATCATCATATGAAAATAACCAATAAAATATAAACACATGAACTGTCTATATTTTCAAAATGCATAGGATACGGTGTTATGAAATCCTTTATGACTTAAATGTATATTTATATATATATATATATATATATATATATATATATATATATATATAAATATCTATTTAGTCATAAACATATGTCTTTAAAGTCTGATCTGGAATCAGCCAGTGTCTTTAGGGTGACAGTGTCTGACCTCACCCGTGTGCTAATGCTTGACCTCATGCTTGTGGTGGTCAGCTCGGTAATCTAGTATTGTGCTGGGGTACCTCGTGCTGTGTGTGTGTGTGTGTGTGTGTGTGTGTGTGTGTGTGTGTATAGAAGCCCCTATGTCACTGTTGCTTGGCCACGTGTCTTTTGTCAAGACCAGTCTAGACAAAGACACATTGTATCTAGTCAGCCCCACTGCTCTATTAAAAGCAGTAGGGCCGGGACCAGGCTGGTCTCAGATCAGTCCCTGCTTTTTTAAAGGCAGTAGGGCTTAGACCACGCTGGTCTCAGATCTGTTCCTGCTCTGTTAAAGGCAGTAAGGCCAGGACGAGACTGGTCTCAGATCGGTCTCAGATCGGTCTTCTGTTCAGAGCAGCAGTGGAGTTAGTGAGATGTTAGGGCAAGTGGTACATCATTGTGCCAGGCAGCTGACAACCTCACATTGCTCACTGCCTTGGCCATCAAACACACACACACACACACCCCCCAAACACTTTCTTTCAGGGGAAGACACCCTGAATAGTGTTTCTGTTGTAGGCAGAGCAGCTCCAAGATGCAGCCCTCTTCTCTCAGGAGGGAGCTCACTGAATGTCACCTTAACCTGCTCCCTCAGAGCCAGCCTGTTGAGATCTCTGTTATAAAACACTGTTCTCTGAAACGGGCATTCTGCAACACACACGCACACACACACACACACAGCCAGCCATGATTCAGCCATGATGTTTAATACGAACATCGATCCGTTGCCTAGGTTACGCAGCCTGCAGCCAGGGGTTGGGATAGAAACGTGGTCTGAAGAGAGATAATATGAGTCCACGCAGTAGCAACAGATTAGTGTCTAGTGAACAGCCAGGCACAGCCATGAGGGGGGGGGGGGGGGTAGCTACTGTAGCGGTCTGAGTGGAGGCAGAAGAGCCCTTATCAGACACACACACCCGGGGGGGCTGCTCGGAAGTGGTTCAACGTTCACACAGCAGCCTCTGCTCTAGCGGTTAGATGAACACCAAGCGTACACACACACCTGCACGTGCACACATACACACACACACACACACACATGCAAATACGCACGTGCACACATACACACACACACACACATGCAAATACACACATACACAGATCTCTTTCAGTGCTCCATCTGTCACATTTGACACACTGCAATATCCTCCTCCTCTCCCTGTCATAAAACACTCACTGTCTCGCTAACAATTATTGCTACACACACAAATACACATATTTACACAGCAGTGTGTGTGTGTGTGTGTGTGTGTGTGTGTGTGTGTGTGTGTGTGTTTTCAATTCCCATGACTCCATTGATGTGTTGTTGCTCAACATTCACATCACAGACTCTGTTGTTTGACTGGTTTGGAACACAGGACACACACACACACACACACACACACACACACACACCCCCCAGTCGTGTCGGTTGAATAGCCTTCTTATTCTTATCCCAAAGTCTTGATCACTGATGTCAGAGTGTGTGTTAGAGTGTCTAAAGACTCCTATCCATGTCCCTGGACGGCGTTCCCAGCCTGTTGATATCAGTTCTCTCCCTAATACGTCCCCTCTCTAATCAGAGATTTCAAAGGAAAAGTGTCGCAGGAGAATTTAACAGGTGGGGGTTGGGGATGTTCGTCAGAGAAGAGAGCGAGTGTTGCTTTTGCGCGCTGGCTACTAATAAGAAAAGGGAAGCATTCGGTATTGCCTCAATATCGAAGAGGAGAATTGAGAAGCTTGAGATAGCATGCTGTTGTGTTTCTTTAGCGAGCTGTCGACGTACGTCCTTCCTGTTCCATCTTAGTGGGTTTTTCTCAGCTGCCTGAACTAAACTAACCTCCTTTATGCAGGGGTGGGGGGGGGGGTGGGGAGAGGACATGGCCCAGGCCAGAACCCAACAGCACCCAAACTTTGGAACTCTCTCGCAACTCAAACTCAAAACCCATCTTCTCAATCTGGCCTACCCCTAAGTATTTATGTAACTATAACCTGGCTAACCCTAAAACAGTTATTCTTTTACTTATGTCTTTGTCAACTCATTGTTTGGTCTCTTTGTAGTTTGCCTTATAGTTGGCCTTTCTGTCCATCTCTGTCTTAACTGTTGCCCTCGCATTATTGTCTAATTATTTTTCTGTAAAGCGTCTATGGGTCTATATAAATAAAATGAATTATTAATTATTATTATTATTATTATAGAATCCAACCCGGGCTGCTGCGTTAAGGCTTTTGCACCTGTTTGGTTTGATCCACCAGAGACAGGGAACTCCTTTATTTATGATAGTCTGGCCCAGACTACTGCTCCTGGCTTTCCCACACTCAGAGCAGCTATGGGGGGTTGAGGCGGTTTGTTAATGGTTTGTTTAAAGGGAAGACTCCTGGCTAAAGCGCTGGTCATATTAGCGGGTTGGTGCTTTGATGATCTGGCAGCAGGATGCAGCGATGAACCAGTTCCTGTCATCCGTCGCCCTTCGCAGGCCCAGCCCCTGTTGCCCCATGTGAAGCTGAACCACCACGAAGGAAGACACTCAGCA
>CM030178.1:3196775-3236094 GCA_017639675.1 Aplochiton taeniatus
CATACACACACACACCTCTAAACACACACACACACACACACACACACACACACACACACACACACACACACACACACCTATTGTCATAATGCAGTGCCACACATATCATCCTGGTTCTTACCCAGCCATTGTCTTTTTTATTTAATTTGAACCTGTCTACTGAGGGATAACATGTTAAACATGGCTCCACATCCTGGCACAGCACCAACACCGTCGAGTCCATTATCAAGTCACGGGGCCTAGATTCTTAAAACCTTTATTTAACCAGAAAAACAGATGTTGAGATTAAAAACCTCTTTTTCAAGTGATAAAGCGTTGTATGAATTATTGAGGCTGCGTTCGAAGAGTTGGCAGTAAAGAAACGTTTAAAGGTGAGGTTGTTATAGTTTAGTTATCCCTTTCTGTCGCTCTGCAGTTATATAACAATAGTCTGTCAGATGTGAGGTAATAGTGTGTTGGTCCCTCTCTGTGGTGTGGTTAGTGTCTGTTTGGTGATTCAGAGGTTGGTTTGTTGATTCAGATGTTGGTTTGTTGATTCAGACGTTGGTTTGTTGATTCAGACGTTGGTTTGTTGATTCAGATGTTGGTTTGTTGATTCATACGTTGGTTTGTTGATTCATACATTGGTTTTGTTGATTCAGACGTTGGTTTGTTGATTCATACGTTGGTTTGTTGATTCATACGTTGGTTTGTTGATTCATGCAAAGTGAATGTCAGTAGATAAAGTTGGTGTTTTATTGTTATCTATCTGTGGGTGTTCTATCTACCATCCTGGATCTCTCTCTCTCTCTCTCTCTCTCTCTCTCTCTCTCTGTCCCTCTTTCTCTCTTTCCTCTTGTGCTTCCTATCACGATCACAACGGTGGGCGGTGTTCTATAGCTCCAGGGATAAATAAATTAACTTGGACTATTAAATTATAGACCAGGGCTTTTAACATCGTTGTGTCTTTTTGTAGCTGTGTTTTATAGCTCAGGGAAAGAATGATGCAAATGAAATTAATTCGAAAGGCAGTGTTTTAAAGGGGATCCTTTCTACGGCTGTGTTATATATCTGGCTGGCTGGCTGACTGACTGACTGACTGACTGACTGACTGTTGAATTGTCTGTGTCAATGTGGTTGTCTCCGCAGTGGAGCCAGTTTCCTGAAGCTGCTCCAGAACCTGGGCCCAGAGAACGCCTGCACCCTCCTCCTGGCCGTCCTGACAGAACACAAGCTGCTGCTGCACTCTCTCCGACCCGACGTGCTCACCTCCGTCAGCGAGGCCCTCGTGTCTGTGAGTCTCACACACACACACACACACTCACACACACACACACTCACACTCACACACTAACACACTAACACAGGCACAGACACACACAGATACTCACTACATAGGCACACACACGTACACGCATGCAGACACACACACACTCACTAACACAGGCACACACACACACACACACAGGCACAGGCACAGGCACAGGCACACACACACACAGACACATACAGATACTCACTACATAGGCACACACGTACATGCATGCAGAGAGACACACACACACACACACAAAGATACTCACTAACACAGGCACACACAGAAACACACATTGTCACACAGACACACACACACACATACACACATAGACACACTCTCACGCACACACAGTCACACACAAACACACTCATGCATACACTCTCACACACACACACACACACACACACACACACACACACACACACGCACACAGGCACTCAAGCGTTATTAGGCCTTGGCCTAGCATTCATAATCATAGATGAGTTGGCAGCCACCAATGTTTTCTCCGGAGAATACCCCCTCTCATCAGATCCCTGTCATTGAGGCTGGCACAGACAGACTGTTAGTGTGCACACATCCTGGGGAAATAAAAGAACAAAACGTAATCCGACTGAAATGTTGTCCTTTCCTCCCTCCATTCCCTGCCTCCCTTCATCGCTCACCCTCCCTCCCTCTCTCTCCCTCCCACCCTCCGTCTCATCACTACCTCCCTTTATCGCCCTCCCTCCCTCTCTCTCTCCCTTCATCGCTCTCCCTCTCTCTATCTCTCGTCCCTTATCCGCTCCCTCTCTCTCTCTCTCCCTCCCACCCTCCTCATCACTACCTCCCTTCATCGCCCTCCCTCCCACCCTCCGTCTCATCACTACCTCCCTTTATCGCTCTCCCTCCCTCTCCCGCTCTCTCCCTCCCACCCTCCTCATCACTACCTCCCTTCATCGCCCTCCCTCCCACCCTTCTTCTCCTCACTCTCTCTGTAGATGACGTTCCCCCTGCGTTGGCACTGCCCCTACATCCCCCTGTGCCCGCTGCGTCTGGCGGACGTCCTCAACGCCCCCATGCCCTTCATCGTGGGGGTGCACTCCTCCTACTTTGACCTGTTTGACCCCCCAGCTGACGTGGTCTGTGTCGACCTGGACACCAACACCATCTTCCAGTGAGTGCGGAGGGAACACAGCAGGGACCAGCCTGATGGAAATCTGGAGAGGAAGGATGGATGGCCGTTCTAGAACTATAGAACGGAATATTTGGTATTCTAGAAGTGCAGGAAAGATTATTAAGCATTCTAGAATGGGTAAAAAGGATGAATTACCATTGTAGAATTGTAGATTTGTAGAAACGACAGACCAGCATTCTAGAATTGTAGATTTGTAGAAAAGACAGATGAGCATTCTAGAATTGTAAAAAGAGAAGGTTATCTGGTATTGATCAAGTGTTGATCGAAACATTTAATTGGGTGTTTATAGTACCCTAATAGTAACAAGTTATTCTGTTCATGTTAGGGGCAACCTAGCGAAAACACCTTAACCCAGTGAAATACATTTAAAAGATATTCCTTTTACATTTCTCTTACCTTTCTCAGATCAGAAGACAAAAAGCCGCTGTCATGGCGATCACTTCCCAGAAAGCACGGCAAGATCCTGTTTAACTCTCTGACCAACCTCCACAAAACCCTGGAGAAGAGTGAGTAGGACTAGTCTATCACAATACTATATATGGCGCTGCTGCAGACTGTTTCCTGTTCAATTGAGCATCTTGGTTTGGCAGTGTGGGTCTAGGGGGCGGGGTTTAGCCCAGGCTACCATTGGGGAGGTTGTGTACAGGCATTCTGCTTCAAAATGGAAGTGTTAGCCTAATATGATTAGGTAATCCTTTCTTTAAACATCTCAGCTCTTCCTGGCTAGCTTATCCTACCTGACTGGCCAGCTTATCCTACCTGACTGTTCTCAACAACTTTTCTTGTCCTTTCAAATTCGGACAAATGTCCATCTGGACACGTAATTTGCCGTTTGTGGCAGAATCGGTCAGTTGTTGTGACAATCAAATAATAATGCAAAAATGTTCCTACCTCACGCTAACGTTACCTACCCTAAGTGATGAGCTACTGTCCTTCCCTTCTGCTGAAAAAAAACTCTTCTGTTACATTTACTGTGAAAACAATTGTCTACATCTTTCCCCCTCCCTCTGTCCTCCTCTCTCCTGCTCCACTGTCCTCCTCCTCTCCTCCTCCTTCTCCTCTTCCTCTCTCTCTTCCCACCTTCTCTCGCGTTCCCCCTCCCCCTCTCCTCCCTCTCTCCTCCTTCAGTCTGCACCCCGGGCCAGGAGGAGGCCACCCTAGAGTTCCTGCTGACGGACTACGACCTGATCTACGGCCGTCAGAAGCAGCTGGAGCTGGAGATCCAGGAGGCCTTCCTGAGGTTCATGTCCTGCCTGCTGAGGGGCTACCGAGCCTTCCTGCTGCCCATCACTCAGGCCCCCTCGGACAGGACCACCGACTGCAGCTCTCTCTTCAACCTGCAGGGTTTGTGCTAGATCTCGACACACCGTTCAACATCTCACTCATTGTTAAACATCCCCCAATTAAACACCACGCAGTTAAACATCAGACAGTTAAACATCAATAAACATTGCCGTTATAATTCGATATCGTTTTATTATAATAAAACCAAAATGTTACTAACTCGTGCTAACATGAAGCCACGTAAACGTTAAGTTAAAAACTCGCGTCAACTGCTAATGAAAATGATCAGCGCGCCGATTTGACGGTGCAAATCAGCGCCATAGTAAACTGTATTAAACAGTCCATGTAGTAACTCATCATATTTTAGAGCCTGTTTGCGAGTTCTTATCGTATCAAAATGCGTATATGTGGAGCCCCGGTGGCTCACCACAAAGGCTAGTCCTTGACGCAGCGGCCCGGGTCCGAAACCGGCCCAGGCCCTTTGCTGCTATGTCCTCCTCTCTCTCTCTCTGCCTACTGTCTTGTCAATAAAGCATAAAAATACCTCCAAAAAAGATCTTAAAAAAATTGAATAATATGCATTATTATAAGAATATGTATGAACTAAATGTGCAGGCTTCCTGAAGTCTCGTGAACGGACTCACCAGAAGTTCTACCTCCAGCTGACCCGGACGCAGATGTTCACCCAGTTCATAGAGGAGTGCTCCTTTGTCAGCGACCGACATGCCTGCCTCGAGTTCTTCGACGAGTGTGTCCAAAAGGTCTCACTATCATTGTCTACCTCCTACTGAAACCCATCAGATACTTACAGAGGTCTCACTATCATTGTCTACCTCCTACTGAAACCCATCAGATACTTACAGAGGTCTCACTATCATTGTCTAACTCCTACTGAAACCTGACAGATACTTACAGAGGTCTCACTATCATTGTCTAACTCCTACTGAAACCCATCAGATACTTACAGAGGTCTCACTATCATTGTCTAACTCCTACTGAAACCCATCAGATACTTACAGAGGTCTCACTATCATTGTGTAACTCCTACTGAAACCCATCAGATACTTACAGAGGTCTCACTATCATTGTCTAGCTCCTACTGAAACCCATCAGATACTTACAGAGGTCTCACTATCATTGTCTAACTCCTACTGAAACCCATCAGATACTTACAGAGGTCTCACTATCATTGTCTAACTCCTACTGAAACCCATCAGATACTTACAGAGGTCTCACTATCATTGTCTAACTCCTACTGAAACCCATCAGATACTTACAGAGGTCTCACTATCATTGTCTAACTCCTACTGAAACCCACCAGAGAGAGCGAAAGTCACGTTTGCAAATTTTCGGGTGTTTGTGATTTCACCCTTTTCTTATATGTGTGTGACCTGTCTGTTTTTTCTGTCCATCTGTCTTTGTGTGTGTGTATGTGTGCGTTTCTTTTTCTGTCTGTTTTTTTCTCTGTGTGTGTGTGTGTGTGTGTGTGTGTGTGTGTGTGTGTGTGTGTGTGTGTGTGTGTGAGCAGGTGGACGTGGAGAAGCCGGAGGAGGTGCGTCTGATTGATCTGGATGAGAATCACAGTGGAGAACACACTGTCTTCATCATGCCCCCGGAGGAACCACAGGAGCCCGACGGCTCAGAGTGCCCTGCCCTTTACAGGTAACACACACATACTCACTCTACAGGTAACACACACACACTCCACAGGTTACACACACATACACACACATACACACACACACACACACACACACATTCACTCCACAGGTAACACACACACACACACACAATTGATCTGTCTGTCTGTCTGTCTGTCTGACTATTGTCTGTCTGTAGCTACGAGACGTTCCCGACCCTCAGAACGGAGCTGTTCGACCGTCCCCATGACGACCAGCTCAAAGTCCCAGCCAAGGGGAGTGCCCCTAGCAGCCCTGCTCCTCGACGCACCAAACAGGTAAACCCACTTCCCACTTACCATCCACCCTCCATGACCCTAGGACCTTCAACCCCACCCTCTTACCATCCACCCCCCATGACCTAGGACCTTCAACCCTACCCTCTTACCATCCACTCTCCATGACCCTAGGACCTTCAACCCCACCCTCTTACCATCCACCCTCCATGACCCTAGGACCTTCAACCCCACCCTCTTACCATCCACCCTCCATGACCCTAGGACCTTCAACCCCACCCTCTTACCATCCACCCTCCATGACCCTAGGATCTTCAACCCCACCCTCTTACCATCCACCCTCCATGACCCTAGGACCTTCAACCCCATCCTCTTACTACCCCACCCCCCATGACCCTAGGACCTTCAACCCCACCCTCTTCCCATCCACCCTCCATGACCCTAGGACCTTCAACCCCACCCTCTTACCATCCACCCTCCATGACCCTAGGACCTTCAACCCCACCCTCTTACCATCCACCCCCCATGACCCTAGGACCTTCAACCCCACCCTCTTACCATCCACCCTCCATGACCCTAGGACCTTCAACCCCACCCTCTTACCATCCACCCTCCATGACCCTAGGACCTTCAACCCCACCCTCTTACCATCCACCCCCCATGACCCTAGGACCTTCAATCCGCTGCATCGCTACCGTCCTCCACAACCCTGACCAGCCAGGCACCTAGCAATAGCATCGCACACTTCTTCTCTTGCACCCAAAATCCTCCAGAAGCCTAACTTCCTAACTCCTTTTAAAGGCAATAAGACTTGTTATTTATCTTTTGTTATTTACGGTATGACACGGGACATGTAATCTGTATGACACCAGTGTGTATGGTCAGCATCCTCAGAGTTTCCTGTAGTGGCTGTGTGCTATGACCTATTTCTTCTTCTCTGAAGCAGGGAGGCAGAAGGCTGGCAGCCATTTTAGACAATCAATATTTCAGTGACCATTCAATATTAAAGCAGCCACATTGAGTTGACATTTGAGTAATGCGTTTTTTCTGACCCCAGGTTATTCAGTTTTATATATTTTAGTTTTATATATTAAAAAAAAACGTTTTTTTCTTTCTTAGTTAGTTTTAACATTACTTTGTCGCAGGGTTTTTAAAGGCGCTTTATAAATGAAGTTCCAGTACATTACTTTACATACACTTGGGGAGGTGGCGCTGAACCTTTGTACAGACAGCCTTTTTGGAGTTTGCTATGCTGACTGCTGGAGTGGCTTTGACGGATGAGTGCAGCCTGAGCTCCTGGCTAATCGTATTCCCCTGAAAGCAGATCAGGTGCTCTGATGCTGATTCAAGGCATTAGATCATTGCTTTAATTGACTTTTCTAATTAGGATCAACTTCTCTCTCTTTTTCACCCCCCTAACTCCTGTCTCCCTCCTCCCCTACTCTCATCATTCTTCCTCTCCTCCCTTCTCATCCCCAACTCTCCCCTTCCTCCTCCACATCTTCCCTTTGTCCTTCTTTCATTCCTTTTGTTCTTTTTTTTCTATTCCCTCCATATGCATACTCTCTCCTCTCTGTCTTTACCTCTCTTTCCCCTCTTTCAATACTTCACTCCCCTTATCCATCCTTTCTGCCCCCCCCCCCCCCCCCCCCCTCCTCCCCCTACAGGAGATTAAGCTAGCCCAGAAGAGGGCCCAGAAGTACTCGTCGGTCCCAGACATGTGGTCCAAATGTCTGCTGGGCCACTGCTACGGCCTGTGGTTCATCTACCTGCCCACCTTCGTCCGAGCCGAGAGCGCCAAGGTGCGGGCGCTGCACACGGCATACGAGGTGTTGAAACACATGGAGACCAGGAAGGTGGTTCTACCTGACGAGGTTAGCAGCGCTGACTAGTTTACCGGCACCAGTCATGCCGGTTAGTAGAGGGACCAAAGCTCTGTTAAAGCCGATAGTAGTGTTTAACTGTGTGCCCTCCTCCCCTGTACTCCAGGTGTAGCTGTGTTTAACTGTGTGTCCTCCTCCCCTGTACTCCAGGTGTAGCTGTGTTTAACTGTGTGTCCTCCTCCCCTGTACTCCAGGTGTAGCTGTGTTTAACTGTGTGTCCTCCTCACCTGTCCCCCAGGTGTGCTACCGGATTCTGATGCAGCTGTGTGGTCTGTACGGCCAGCCGGTTCTGGCGGTCAGGGTTCTGCTGGAGATGAAGAAAGCAGGCATCACTCCGAACACCATCACCTACGGTTACTACAACAAGGTAGGGCTAACACCATCACCTACGGTTACTACAACAAGGTAGGGCTAACACCATCACCTACGGTTACTACAACAAGGTAGGGCTAACACCATCACCTACAGTTACTACAACAAGGTAGGGCTAACACCATCACCTACGGTTACTACAACAAGGTAGGGCTAACACCATCACCTACGGTTACTACAACAAGGTAGGGCTAACACCATCACCTACGGTTACTACAACAAGGTAGGGCTAACATCATCACCTACAGTTACTACAACAAGGTAGGGCTAACACCATCACCTACAGTTACTACAACAAGGTAGGGCTAACACCATCACCTACAGTTACTACAACTAGGGCTAACATCATCACCTACGGTTACTACAACAAGGTAGGGCTAACATCATCACCTACAGTTACTACAACAAGGTAGGGCTAACACCATCACCTACGGTTACTACAACAAGGTAGGGCTAACATCATCACCTACAGTTACTACAACAAGGTAGGGCTAACACCATCACCTACGGTTACTACAACAAGGTAGGACTAACATCACCTACAGTTACTACAACAAGGTAGGGCTAACACCATCACCTACGGTTACTACAACAAGGTAGGGCTAACACCGTCACCTATGGTTACGACAACAAGGTAGTGCTAACACCATCACCCATGACAACCACTAGAAGGTGTTTGTAGAGTAAATGTTGTGAGGTCTCAAAGTATCAGTTCATTTGTAACAAAGAAAACATTCAACCCAGGAATGCCTTGTGAAGAGCCGTGAATGCACCGAAACCAATTCTTAGACTGCTCCTGCCGTTTCTCCTCTTTATTCACTCTGAAATATCTGTGATTAACATTCTCTTCTGTATCTGTCTTTAATAATATTGGTAAGAACGTACTGGTTTGTTTGTTTGTTTGTTTGTTGTTCTTAATGGCTCTTTGCTCCACAGGCTGTGCTGGAGAGCAAGTGGCCGTCCACCAATCAGGGAGGTCGCTTGCGCTGGGCCAAACTCCGGAATGTCTTATTGGCCGTGGCTCAGTTCCGGAAGCCAATCAGGCGGCAGAGGCTGAAGAGTGGATCGGTGGGCTCAAGGACAGGTCAGAGGTCACACTGTGTTTGTTCTTCTCTCTTATTGGTCGGTATCAGTCTGTTTACATTTTTAACACGTTAGATTTAGACACAAAGCTGGTTGAAATGCCGCATTAGTATTTTCAAACCAAAAAGTATTTGGCTAAGGTGATATTTCTTTGTGTGTGTGTTTTTTCCTCGTGTTTTTAAAAGAAATCGTTTTTAATTAGGCTTGTCTCAAGGGGAGTTATTAATATTCCCACACAAAAACAATGTGAACTAAATTCACTTCACAGTCATTATGCAGACTCTCATCCAAAGTAACAAACAAAGTTGTTGTTAAATATTCAGATTGCTTTTTAATCCTTGCTATAAAGTCATTACATATCCAAAAAACTGTTCTTCTCTGAAGACGTTACCATGGACTGTCAACTGCGGCCCCGCCCTCAGTCCAACCTGATTCGCCAGTCCAGCTGGAGTGGGTTGAGTGAAAGCTCCAGTCACGAATCGCTGACAGGCCCAATGGTGAAGAGCAACAGTCTGAATAGCATGAAGACTACAGCTGACAGTGAGCTCAGCTTCTATACAAAAATAACAAACGTTGACTGTTGAGTTTTTCTTGTTATTATTTACAGCGTAATGTGTGAAATGATCCAGTAATTCCATTATTTTATAGATTATTATTATCTGGTTGTAAGCAGCTGCAAAGAAAAAAAAAAAATTCTGGTCCTTAACAAAGATTTTAAATTGGGATTAAACCAATCCTGACATTGTTGTCTTAACTTATCTTCGAATGATTTCTCATTTCCGGTTCTCCTTCTCTCCCTCTCCTTATCTTTCTTTTTCTCTTTTGCCTTTCTTTCCATCTCTTCCACAGAGCTGAATCAGTCGAGGAAGGCAGTCCTCAACAGTGCAGGGACCAACGGCTCCAGCGACCCCGCGTCTCGCAAACCCCCCGTGGGAAGGAGGGACACCTCCACGCCCCCTCCGCTGCCCCCTGGTGGTGGCGGGGTGCTGGTGCGACGCAGCCAGGTCTGCCTGTCCAACTTCTACAAGGAGTGTTCGGAGACGGCCGACTCCGACCCAGACTGCAGCTGTTCCCCAGGAGAGAGGGGAGGAAGGTGAGGGGAGAGGGGGAGACCAGTGGGTAGAGGGAGAGAGAGAGGGGAGGAGGAGGGTGAGGGGAGAGGGGGAGACCAGTGGGGAGGGTGAGGGGAGTGGGTCGAGAGAGAGAGAGAGAGAGAGAGAGAGGGAGGCAGAGGAGAGAGGGGCAGGGAGAGGAGAGAGGGAGGAGAGGAGAGGAGAGGAGAGGAAGGAGAGGAGAGGGAGACAAGGCAGGTGGAAATGGGGTTGGAGAATCCGTTTTTGAGATCCGTTGAATGGTTTAGCTCTGAGTGACGAACTCTGTCCTGTTCTCCAGGCCCGCAGTGCCCCGCGACACGGTCGGCCGCGTCGCCAAGGCAACGGCGGTGGACGAGAACTCCAACCACGTGGCGTCTCCGAGCCGGGGCGGCCTGGCCGGGAAACTCCAGCAGCTCCTCACCCCCACCCGGAACAGGGTCTCCGCGCGCCGGGCAGCCAGCGTGGACGACCGGCGAGGCGGAGGAGGAGGAGGAGGAGGAGGAGGAGGGCCGGGGGGTCGCAGGGTGGCGGAGCACAGACAGTCCAGGAAGGCTCAGGTGGCTGAGACTCTGCTGAAGGCCAAAGACAGGCTGGTCAACGCCACCTCAGAGGTACGCCACCTAGAGGAACCCTTATTGAAACGGAAAGATGAATAATAGGATATGTGTTCATTCAGGCTGTACCAAGAAAATCAAATAAAGTTGAGTCATACATTACAGACAATAATATTAATAATAACATCAATTTAAGAGTGCCTGTCTACATTTTCCAACACTTTACACAGACAAGGAAGCATTGACAAAATACAAAAAAACATTTCAAAGAAGTAAGAGTGAGTCAGCAGATTAAGAACAGTAAACATCAATAAGACAGGGCAGTTATAGGCCGGACAGAACAGCTATGTTTTAGGGAGTCTCTTAAATCGTTCCTATTGATTCTGCATTACAGAGATTCGATTAACTGTAGTTGTCGCAGTTGTCATATAATATTATATTCCTTTATTACTCTTTTTTTAAACCGAAATATCCTCCAACATCATGCTGCGCATTGAAAAACGTTATAAGTTAGATAGCCGTGATAATGTCATATTTGGAGTGGTTTCTTGAAGCCAACTGTTGTTGTGTTTCCTGTAGAGTTCCCTGTCGGTAGGAAGTGACATCGACCTACCAGACACACCTAGCCTGGCTTATCCTCTCCGCAAGTCCTGGGACGCCAACCAGGAAGGGGCGGGACTAGAGGTAATCTATTCTGTTTCCTGTTCATTTCCTGGTTTGCTGCCTCTAAACCTGACTGAATTTCACTGCCCACTAATGTGTTCCTTCCCCGTATTGATATAGAAGGAATACTACTCTATTCCAGGGAATGGAAGACTTGATCTGCCCCCAGAAAGTAACCACTTAGTTAACGCTTTCAGACAGCCATTTCCTCCCTTCTCTGAATTCTAACATTTATAGCATTTATGTAAGAAAAAGTAGGAAGTCCTAGAGAAAAAAAAACTACAGTAACTAGTGCCTTTTAAAGCTATATCCACACTGCAGATATCTGAATAAAACATATCTAATATATAATGAATGCACAGTACACATAATTTAACTATAATATACCCTTTCAATAAATTCAATTCAAATTCAATTCAAATATACTGCATCATATCTGTATAATTTATCTATGTGATATATCCATAGTTGAATTATTTATCCACACTACAAACTAAAATTCACTGTTGCATCTCTACAGTATATAAGTGTTTGCATGGTCATATTCGGATCCACGACATAAGCACCATATAATACATCCATATTACACATAAGTAAACTGTAATACACTGTAGTTCGTATGTCTGTCCAGATATTCAGTCTGCTGTGTCTTGTCCCCTCCCCTGTAGGTGCTGATGTCCAGCTGTTCTCTGTGTCGGAGCTGTAACTGTCTGGTGTCTCTCACCCCTCCCCTGTAGGTGCTGATGTCCAGCTGTTCTCTGTGTCGGAGCTGTAACTGTCTGGTGTCTCTCACCCCTCCCCTGTAGGTGCTGATGTCCAGCTGTTCTCTGTGTCGGAGCTGTAACTGTCTGGTGTCTCTCACCCCTCCCCTGTAGGTGCTGATGTCCAGCTGTTCTCTGTGTCGGAGCTGTAACTGTCTGGTGTCTCTCACCCCTCCCCTGTAGGTGCTGATGTCCAGCTGTTCTCTGTGTCGGAGCTGTAACTGTCTGGTTTATGACGAGGAGATCATGGCGGGCTGGACGTCCGACGACTCCAACCTCAACAGCAGCTGTCCGTACTGCTCCGCCACCTTCGTCCCCCTCCTCAACGCTCAGATCTGCGACCTCGGCCCCGTCAGCAGGTAACCACGGAGACAGACGTCAGACCACTTCAATGTTTTGGTTACCATGCACCGAGAGACAGCCGTTAGACTAGTGAAACATCGAGGCACCCTTTACCCGCAGACAACAGGAGAAGAGTCATACGTGCTATAGTCATACTGTGTACAAGTTACATATCTGGCAACCCTGCACCACTAAACAGCTGTAGACACACCGAATACTAGTGCTAGCAAGGCTAGGTTCCTATCAGGTGATTTGTGCTGCCAAAACAAACGTCACCAGTGACCCTCACCAGCCGCCTGTGTTGTGACTCTGCCGTCAGCCAGGAGCGTGGTAACTGGGCCGCGGAGGAGGACGGAGAGGAGAGCTCGCTGAAGCCCTCTGGTGGCCAGGAGGCCTTCCTGCGACTCAACGGCGTCAACGAGGACGACTCCAGCTCGGAGACCAGCGGGCACTCCGAGAGCAGCAGCAATACCATGGTAACGCTATGGCGCCCGTCCGTCACGAGTGAGTAGCGGCAACGGGCGCCGCCCGTAACCATAGTAACGCCACGAGCTGCGAATCACCCCGTGCGAACTGCTCCTGAACCGTTGGGCATGACTCGTCACCTTAGCAGTTCATTTTCACAGTATCGTTTAAAACCTTGTTACCATTTTACCCCGCGTTTAATGTGTGTGTGTGTGTGTGTGGTGTTGTAATGTTCTTGCGATTTGTTCCTCAGGGTTCCTCAGTGGGGGGTCCTCCTCTGGTGACCGTGGCATACCTCAGTCCATTGGTGCTACGCAAGGTAAGCTCCTTTGCTCCTCTCTCTCCTCTCCTCCTCTCCTCTCCTCTCCTCTCCTCTCTCTCCTCTCTCTCCTCTCCTCCTCTCCTCTCCTCTCCTCTCCTCTCCGGTTCTCTACTAAAACATAGTAATTTGCCACCTGTGGGTATAGTTAGTGTAGTACATTTAGCCTTTACTTTTTGGGGTGATAATGATAATGGGTCCAGTTGATAATGAGGATGATGATGGTGATGATGATGGTGATGATGATGGTGATGATGGTGATGATGATGATGGTGATGGTGGTGATGATGATGATGATGGTGATGGTGATGATGATGATGGTGATGGTGGTGATGATGATGATGGTGATGATGATGATGGTGATGATGGTGATGATCATGATGGTGGTGATGAAGCTGCCGTCTTCCCCTCCTAGGAGCTGGAGTCCCTGCTGGAGAACGAGGGGGAGTCGGTGCTGTCTCAGCCCCAGCTCCTGGACAGCCACTCCATCATCTTCTGGAACCTGGTCTGGTACTTCAGCCGCCTGGGGTTGCCTAGCAACCTGCTGCAGCTGGTCCGCTGCTCGGCGCTGGCCGACCACATCACGCAGGTAGCTACGGTTACGGCTCGCTAGCCGGGGATCAGGAGTTTAGCGCTGTCGGGTTAGCACAGCAATAAAGGTTCCTGGCCGTCCCCTGGTCCTCTCTGTGTGGCGGTGGCACATTCTATCCCCGTGTCTGTGGGGGTTTCTGCCTGGTGCTCCGCTTTCCTCCCACCATCAAAAGACGTGTTAGGGTTAAAACTCCTGGCAGTGCCCTGAACAAGGCACTGGCAAAGAACTGGAGTTGGTCCGCGGGCACTGCAATGCGGCTGCCCACTGCTCCAGCTGCTCCTAGTCTGTGTGATGGATGGGTTAAATGCAGAGGATCAATGATGAATACTTTCTACTTTCTTTTTACACACGTGCAACCAAGTTTAAAGCTTACTGGGCAATCACAGTACACATGAAAACGTGTTTAAAGCTCACTGGGCAATCACAGTACACATGAAAACGTGTTTAAATCTCACTGGCCAATCACAGGGCACATGAAACCAAGGTTAAAGCTTACTGGCCAATCACAGTACACATGAAAACGTGTTTAAATCTCACTGGCCAATCACAGTACACATGAAACCAAGGTTAAAGCTTACTGGCCAATCCCAGTACACGTTAAACCTCACTGGCCAATTACCTGTGTGTTCCTTCCCCAGTCAGAGAACCCAGCGGTGAGGGTGAAGCTGATGTGGGACACCTTGACCCCCGACACAGACCACTGGCCCCCCCTCTACATCCTCTGGAGGATACACAGTAAGACCCCCTCCTCTAACCCGAACTACGACCCCTAACCCTTACCCCGACCCCTAACCCTGACTCCGTGACCCCAGCCCTTATTCTCGACATTCTCTGCTGGATACACAGTAAGTCCCGCCCCCCTAACGCTATCCGTGACCCCTAACCCGAACCGTGACCCCTAACCCTGACTCCGTGACCCCAGGCCTTATTCTCGACATTCTCTGCTGGATACACAGTAAGTCCCCCCCCCCCCCCCTTCTTTCTCTCTCTTACTTCCTCCTCTCTCTCTTACTTCCTCTTTCTTCATTTCTTTATTTCCTCATCCCTTCCTATTTTTGTCCGTTAGTTCCTCCTTCTCTCACCCTCTATCTTTGCGGTGTGGAAGCGAAAGCAGCTAATGTTAGCACAGTGTACTTTAGTGTGTGTGACCCTCTCCTCCTCCGGTCTTCCTGTCCACCAGGTGGCGTGGCTATGAGGAGCCACAGCTGGAAGAGACACAACCACCCGTTCACCCTGGCCTTCCTGGAGGAGGTGCTGCGCTGGGTGGGCATGAACGAGGTGCACAAGGCTGTCACCCTCTTCCTGGATACCATCGCCAAGCAACCCGGCGCTCCTCGGATACAGAGGTCAGGGGGAGGGGAGGGCTTTGGCTCTGTTGATCTAGCCTTTACTGTGTGAGTCTGTGGTGTGTGTGTGTGTGTGTGTGTGTGCGTGTGTGTGTGTGTGTGTGTGTGTGTGTGTGTGTGTGTGTGTGTGTGTGTGTGTGTGTGTGTGTGTGTGTGTGTGTGTGTGTGTGTGTGTGTGTGTGTGTTTAAGACTTTATATGTGGGATTATGATTATAGAGATTGTTTAGATTTTATTTTGATGAGCTTGTTGAGCTCCGATTATAGACGTTGTTGTTTGTTTGTATTTTCTAATCTTCATTAGTTTGTTGAACTCTCTGAATGTTAAAGACGCTGTTGTTTGTAGTTGATTGTTTATATTTTATAATCTTCATTAGTTTGTTGAGCTCTCAGAATGTTAAAGACGCCATTGTTTGTGTCTGCCTGTCAGGAGTCTGTACAGGGAGATCCTCTTCCTCACCCTGGCTGCTATGGGCAAAGACCACGTTGGTAAGACCCTCTCTTTGACTCACCCGTCAATCAAGACAACCGTAGTCATGACGATATGGGCCTTTCCCTGTTTTCACTGAATTTCAGTTAGAGTAGCCACGCAAAAACCTACTGAACGGAGTCGATTACTGGCATATTATGATTGAAGGCTTATTAAAACTATCCTAAAACCAGCAGGGCAGACACCAACTGTCGTTTCTCCTCTTTTCCCTTCCCTCCTGCGTTCTCTCACCCCCAGCGGCGTTTGATAAGAAGTACAAGGCAGCTTACACCCGGCTGAGCGGCACCCTGGGTAGGGAGGAGCTCCGGAGGAGGAGAGCCCAGCCGCCCAGCCCCAAGGCTGTGGACTGCAGACGTAGCTTCCTGCTGCCTCTCGAGTGCTGATCCTCCACACGGCATGTCAGCCCCCTGCAGCCCCTGAACACCCCCCACCACCCCCAGAACCCGAAGCCTACAGAACCTCATCCTCTACGAGCCTCTCTGGAGCCTGGTCCACCTGAACACCCCCACCACCCCCAGAACCTGGAGCCTACAGAACCTTATCCTCTACGAGCCTCTCTGGAGCCTGGTCCACCTGAACCCCCCCCCACCCCGGGTGGAAGTCTGCAGCACTTAGTCCTATCTCCAGCCTCCAACACCTCGTCCTATCCCCAGCCTGGGGACTCCAGCACCTAGTCCTATCCCCAGCCTGGGGACTCCAGCACATAGTCCTCTCCCAGCCTGCAGCCCTGAGGCCTATAGCCTGGTTCACTGGATTCTGCTCCGGTCTGTGACTTGGTTCCACCTATCTCCCCACAGACCCTGAATTCTGCTCCTTCTCCCACCTTCAGCTTGCTGCATGTAGCCACATTGTAAACGTGCAGTTAGCAGACTCCCAGCCTTCAACTCCATAAGAACCTGCATTTCTACAGTTCCAGCTGGCTGAAGATCGATGTCCCCCTCCTTCCCTCTGTCTCTCTCTCTCTCTCTAGCTCTCTCTCCTCGCCCTCCCTCCATCCGTCTGTCTTCCTCTGACAGCCTGGCACTCAACGACTCTGTGGCCACCTGGTGGACGATTCTGGCACTATACTTCAAACCTGCTTGCCTATTGCTCTGTATGGACTTGCTATGAGCTGTGTTGAGTTTTCAGGCTTCAGTTTCAACCCCATGATCAGCTATTTTAAGAATGGAAGGATGAACAACAGGCATCTGGGACTCCCCGGCCCGTTAACCAAGCGCTCCCACTGTCTGCATTTGTTCCCTGCCTCAGAAGAAAACCCACGGGATAGCTTGTTACACAGCACTGATAATCTATTATGATGTCTGGCCATGCACCTCATCGCTTTCATCCACGCTTGTCTCCTCGTCGACGTTTGAAACTGCCAGCCGCTTTCAAAAAGCGACAGGTCAAACTTTAGAAGGTTCAATTTGGGTGCGTTTTTATTTATTTTGTTGGAAGTTAATTTTCCGTCGTGGAAAGGGCTCTGAAAGCTTTGCCCCGCAGAGAGCACTCCCCACAGGAAGAGACGTCGGTCACTAAAGGACAAAGGTCAAAGGACTCATCTTTTCACCCCCTTGTTAGCTGTGGCTCCAGGAGAGAGCTGTCTGTCTGGTCAGTGGAAAGCTGAAAGGCAAGGACTTGCTTGCTGACTCACAAAGACCTAAGGAGTCCCCTTCTGAATGGAGAAAGAGGGGGGGGGGGGGGGGGGGGAGGGGTGATCTTCTTAAAAGAGGAGGATGTTTTGTCCAACAGCAAATCAAACTTAGAGGATTCAGTTATGTTCTGTTAAACTACTGGGATTATATTCCTGGGGGGATATGTCACTATCCAGTATGAAGGATGTCATGTAGGAATGGATTACTTTTGGATGCAGAGCACCGGAAAGAAACAAGAGATTCGGATGGAAGAGTCCTGCTTTTGTTTGTTTGTTTTTTAGTATCCAACATCTCGACATGACGGAATTGATTGGCCCATGGAGAGACATCTGGGAGGGGCCAGGAACAGGAGGGCAGGGCTTACAGGCAACGTCGAATGGCATTCAAGGAAATGGAGGATAACACCACAAGATAGGAAGGGACAGTCAAACTCTCAGCTAGCGAACACCAGACTCTGGTCTTGGTGACTGATACACAAACTGATGATGATGAGGATGATGGTGATGATGATGATGATGAAGTCATGTTGTTCCTGATTTGATTTGATGCATCCCTGTGTTTACCTCATGCGTTTTATGTTTGTCTGAATCAATGTGACTGCTCACCTCTTCTGTAGGTCATACAGCAATCTCTCTCTGATGGCCGCTCAACTCGTGTGTGTGTGTGTGTGTGTGTGTGTGTGTGTGTGTGTGTGTGTGTGTGTGTGTGTGTGTGTGTGTGTGTGTGTGTGTGTGTGTGTGTGTGTGTGTGTGTGTGTGTCCAGGAAGGCCCTACTATTGTTTGTTTTATAAAGGGATAACAGTCTAATGAGGTCATACCCTTAGTGCTCCCATTGCAGATCGTGACATTGCTGGCTTTGTCCTTGTTTTCCCCCCGTTACCATGGAGACGATGGGAACCCTTTTCTTTTCTTAGCACGTGTCCCACTGTTAGATTTTCCTTTCCCTGTTCTGATAGGATCTTTGGTGAAAGAGAAGCAGTGGCAACAGGTTAACAGTCTGTGAATGACTTATATTGTACAGTAATACATATGCTACTTCTTTCTTTGTTCAGCTCTGCTCATGGGATGCAGTGGTGTGACAGTGTGACAAGAATAAGATGTACATTTAAAGAGAAGAAAAAAACGAAAGACAGATTTTAAAGTGAGAATGTTTTTTTTCTTTTCTTCTGGGAACCATTGACTTCTTTGATGACCTCAAATTGTTCAGATAAGTCACCTCTCCTTGTCACCTTTTCTTGTCACCTGTGCTTGTCACCTGTGCTGCTGCCCCCATCGAGGTGAGGTCACACGGCAAGGAAGGATTTTGTGTGACCTAGTAGAACTCACCCGCACTGTCTCTCAGTCCCTGCTTTTCCTTTGGGATTCTGCCCCTCCCCAGTGCCACGCCTTGCCCTGTGGTCAAAGTTAACAGTGCATTTCCTCCCGGCTGATAATGTTCAATGGCTGTTTGCAACCTGTGTTTAAAAAAAAAAAAAAATCGTTCGAAACCGCGATTTTTCCTTGTGTGTCTGTGTTGGTTAGAAGATTGTCTGAGGAAGTTAAATAAAAAGTTATTGTCCATGCAGAGTAATGATGGAAGCTGCAACTAACTGTGTCTGGTACTGACTGAGGATGTAGGGTAAGGAGGGAGAGAAAGAGAAAGGGATCCTCCCCTGTCTTTGATAACGCACTGCCTGAAGAACAATACACCCATAGCACTGTTTGCCCCTAACCCTAACCCTAACCCATAGCACTGTTTGGACCCAATAGAAGAACAATACACCCATAGCACTGTTGGGACCCAATAGAAAACAATTATATCTCTTGGATTCCTTTCGCAATATATCATGTGTCATTTTAAATGGCTGTGCCACTGGAATCAGAGAGCTCAAATAAAGCAAAGTAAAATGGCGTCTATTTAGATCCTTTGAATAAGCACTTTGATCAGGTGAAGCCAGATGATATATTGACCCTCTTCTCCTCCTCTCTACTTTGGGTAGAGATGTAGAGAGTACTTTGGGTACTAATCCCAGTCTGTTGTGTGATTCTGAGAAGGCTGCTTCAGTGGCATCCTGCATGGCCGGGTCTCAGAGTAGTTCAACAGTGTGGACTGTTCAGGAACAAATACAAGGTTGGAAAGGTCACAGAGACTGATCGTGTGGTTGCTTTCTGTACCCAAAGAAATGTGAGAGGGCATGCTAATTGGACGTTTATTAGAAAGGGAGTTCTTCCTTAAATGGAAAAGCCACTGAAAGCCACTCAAAACAAAAGGTTTTAAGAAGAATTTCCTTTCGAGACTTTACCATCTGACCATTACGTTTGAGGTTTTTTAAACATACTTTGGAACTGTTTAATGTTGAATGTGTTGTTAGTCCCTGATGTCCACAACGAGTAAAGCTTTTACTATGTTAACCTGGTCTATAAAGTAAACGCTGTTTTGTTTTTTCTAAGAGTCCAACGTCTGTTTTGATGCTTGTACTGTTAAAACCAGTGAGGCTGTTCTTCCCAGTGTAGGTGGTGGTGGTCTCCGTTGTGTTCATTTAATGGTTCCCAGTAGACGTTATGGCCACTGCATATTTCAATGCACAGGACTGCAACCTAACATACAGGGAGTTTTTCAACATCTATATATTGCTCTTTGTTTTATTGACTGAACGAACAAACAGGAGAGATGTTTAATACGGATCTATTGTGTTTGCTGTAGTAATTTATATGACTGTGGTTTCAGTTGGAAATGTTTTTGTGTTGTTTTTTTAAAGAAAATACATACAGATTATCACAGCCCCAAAATGTGTTGCTTTGTTCTGTTCCGGCATGCTGGATAATATTTGAAGTTATAATTTTACATTCCATGCATGCAAGACGTTGTGAAGATTATGGTCTCCTGACCTCTTCTTGATCGAATCATGAAAGGCTCATTCGATGGTGCGGAGAATATCCTTAACATTTAGATTTCAATTCCAGATAATCATCGACGAGACAGAAGCAACCTCAAAGTGCCATTAATCCCATTTCAGCCCGAGCAAGACAAGCCAGTGCTTCCTTCAATTTCTTTAATTTGTAATTGTAAAATGGTAATGATGGGAGAAAGATATTTAATAACATACCATTGCTAATTATCCTTGTTTTTTTGGCATTTCTAGTTAGCCCTATCCTGGTCTGGCCCTGCTTAGCCCAGTAGTGATAAGTTAGGTTCACAAGGAGTAAGGCTAGCACCAAACTTTTACCTCAGGCATAGCTTCCTCTCTAGAATGTGCAAGCTAAATTACTGTTAAAGCTTCAGGTAATTTCACTGGGTTATTCTTCAATTTTGTGTTTCTATTGATTCTACAAAAAAAAGAGTTAATGGATCAGTAATATGCAGTCTGCAACTGAGACAATGTCAAAGCAATTATAATATATTTGACGAAACCTTTTACTGACTTTAAAATATAACATGTATCCCATCAATCACAAGTTATTATTCTTGTGTCAGGATTTATTTGAATGAATTTAACACACAATATAACACATTTATCCAAGCTGATGTCTAAGGTTTTTCCCTGCGATCCTGTGTTTTGTCTTGTTGTTCATGCTTTAGGAGGGTAGTGGCGTTTTAATGAAGGCTGAAAAAATCGTTTTTCTCAGAAAGAAATCTGACAAAAGCAGTGTTTATGTTCAAGGAAAGGTGTTGGGAACAAATCCTTTAGATTAACTATAAGCAAAGTCATCTGTTACGGGTCAAAAACAGCGTTGTTGCCGTTGCTGAAAGAGGACTGATATTTCATCTTTTAGACAAAACTCTAAGGTATTTCATTGCTTTCTCCTCTTCCTTCGTCCTCTTTTTCTTGTTTGTTTGTTTTATGGTCTGTGTGATGGAACATGTCTGTCCACTGGACAGGTTCCCGTGATATGGTCGTCAATTTGAATCAGTTCAACCGATTGTAAATCAGACTCCCAGCTCTAACTCTGAAACGCACCTGCTGCGTGCCACTGCAGTGAGCAGTCTGTACCACAAGGGGGCAGTCTGCTCAGTCACATATTATGCTACCAAACGCTATCACGTTCAGTGGAAAATAAGTCTGGCCGTCCTCACCCAGACCTTTTGTTGCTAATATTAGTCATTCTGTAATCAGTAATTTTTGGGAAATCATGGGAGTATTGAACATACTAGCTAATGTTATATGACTGATTTCAGTTGGAAGTGTTATTTATTTTTATGTTTTTAAGTAGACAAAGCACAGCGTATCAGAACCCCAATATCTATGTTCTTCTTTGTTTTTTCCAAGTTAGTATTCTGAATTTAAGTTTGACATTCTATCCACCTAAGACGATTGTTTGTGAACATATGGTCCACTGGCCAACTAGTTAAAGTTCATAAAAGCTTATTTTAGAGTATTTAAGGTAACAATTAATTTCCAAATAATTAGTGAGAGGAAAACAACAACTCTTGGTGCCCTTAGCCTGGTATCCACTGTGGGCTCAAGCAGGGCCGGTCGGTGCTTGCCACATTTTTTTGTCTGTTCTATTCAACCAAAGACAACATAAGGGCAGTATGTAAGGGCTGTTACTGGCTTATATCTACCATTAGGGCTGTGTATTGGCAAGAATCTGGCAATACGACACAATGGATTACGATTCAGTGTATTGCGATACTGTAAGCAAGGCAATATATTTGTTATGTTATTACTCCCCTATCCAACATGTCCGACTGATTTAAGGAGGCTAGTTAAGGGATATACCGCTCGAGGGAGGTTGCACGGTAAAACTCGGCCATTTTCTGTCCTCACATTATGGTATGTCTTTGTTAGACAGTGAGAGGGAATCTGAGGTGATGGAACATTCTGTCATAGGCATTCTGTATTGCTCTGGTCCCAACTAGGGCTGCACAATATGAGGAAAGTATGTGATATTGTGCATCCCTAGTCCCAACCCTTCAAGAGGCTTCCTCGGTCTGAGAGAGAGATGGAGGGTCAAGGTGATCGAGATTCACAGCCAGGAATGCTAAATTATCCAAGCCTAGCAACCTGAAGTAATAAGCTGTTGAATGCTGTGACAAAGGATAGGTGTGTTCTAGTGTGTGTGTGTGTGTGTGTGTGTGTGTGTGTGTGTGTGTGTGTGTGTGTGTGTGTGCGCGCGTGCGCGTGCACATGCGTCTGTTTTCCATCTCTCGTCCTGTCCTTCTGTTTGGGTCCTTCCTATTTTCCTGTCAACACAGAAACACCGTTTTATGTCTGAACACAGTTTTTGAGGTCTGAACAGTTTGATGCCTCAGCACAGTTTGTTGTTGTTAGATCTGAACACAGTTTGTTGTTGTTAGATCTGAACACAGTTTTTGAGGTCTGAACAGTTTGATGCCTCAGCACAGTTTGTTGTTGTTAGATCTGAACACAGTTTGAATGTCTGAACAGTTTGATGCCTCAGCACAGTTTGTCGTTGTTAGATCTGAACACAGTTTTTGAGGTCTGAACAGTTTGATGCCTCAGCACAGTTTGTTGTTGTTAGATCTGAACACAGTTTTTGATGCCTCAGCACAGTTTGTTGTTGTTAGATCTGAACACAGTTTGAATGTCTGAACAGTTTGATGCCTCAGCACAGTTTGTTGTTAGATCTGAACACAGTTTTTGAGGTCTGAACAGTTTGATGCCTCAGCACAGTTTGTTGTTGTTAGATCTGAACACAGTTTTTGAGGTCTGAACAGTTTGATGCCTCAGCACAGTTTGTTGTTGTTAGATCTGAACACAGTTTGAATGTCTGAACCAAGTAAAGCCTGTCTGTTGCTACAGAGAGCCTCGTAGCTCTCCTCCATCTTCTGCTTTCTTCCTCCCTCGCACTGCAGAGAGAACGAGAGGCAGGGCGGGGAGGTAAATTGAATGGCTATCTGATTCCCACAGGGTAAGGTAGTAGTGTCCCGGCGTTCCCAGGACTCCTTGACAGACTCGCCGCAGCGGGGGGGGGGGGGGGTCAAAGACAAAGACAAAGGCACCAGCCCCGTCCCTGGCTATGTGAAATAATTATCGAATCCAGTGTTTTCAGTTTGGGTGCGCTTTAGAAGGGCCCCTAATGCTGCCTGGGAGATCCTCTAATTAGTCTCATCAGAGGTCGTGCGATCTGCATCTCTGTTCCCGAGCCTCTTCAGTCTGCTTCTCGGCAGGCCGACAGGCTTCCCTTTTTAGAACGTTCCTTTGGGAACCATGGCGATTAGAAGAGAGAGATAGAGAGAGAGAGAGAAAAGGAGAAAGAGAGAGAAAGAGGAACTGGGACTGTAGCTCACACGCTAATGAGCTAATTAGGACCACTACAAAAAGAGGCAGTGTTTGGGTGTATGTGTCTAAATTAGAAGGGGGCTGTGTGTGTGTGTGTGTGTGTGTGTGTGTGTGTGTGTGTGTGTGTGTGTGTGTGTGTGTGTGTGTGTGTGTGTGTGTGTGTGTGTGTGTGAGTGTGAGAGAGAGAGAGAGAGAGAGAGAGAGAGAGCGAGCAGGGGAGAGGAGAGGGAGACAAGGCAGGTGGACGACCCTGTCACCAGCACACTGAACCCCTAGAAACACACACACACACACACACGCGCACACACACACGCAACCTATTATCACACACATACACATCACTGAACCCCTAATCAACACACACACACACCTATTATCACACACATACACATCCCTGAACCCCTAATAAACACACACACACACACACACACACACACACACACACACATACCTATTAACACACACATACACATCACTGACTAGTGCCAAAAAACACACTCACCCCTATTAACACACACTTACACATCACTGACTAGTACCACAAACACACACACAACCCTATTAACACACATCACTGACTAGTACCACAAACACACACACAACCCTATTAACACACATCACTGACTAGTACCACAAACACACACACAACCCTATTAACACACATCACTGACTAGTACCACAAACACACACACAACCCTATTAACACACATCACTGACTAGTACCACAAACACACACACACACACACACAACCACTCCGTCCCCTGCCCTCTACACACCAACACACACAAATAACACCACCTGATGCCAAACCCGTAGTCCTCCGACCCCCCCCCCCCCCCCCCCCCCCCCACACACACACACACACGCGCGCGCTCACACAGAGCATCCTCCTATTGAAAAGCACACACACACTGTGCCCCGTTCACGACCAGGACCCCCTGTCGTTCCCCTCACTGCGCTCCCCTGTTAGCCAGGCTGTTGGACGGGCGGGGTGTATTGTGCGTGCCCTGGTGCCCCACTGGGTACCCTGGCGCCCCACTGGGTACCCTGGTGCCTGTTAATTGGCTGTTTCTTTCCTGCGGCATGCCGCCCACATGGCATTCCGAACAACCCTGGAACACTTTTCTTTTATTTCAAAGCCCCCCCCCCCTAACCCCCCCACAGCCCCCGCTCCGTCCTTATCCTCCTAATATGAAAGGATGTATGGGGGCTGACTTAGGGCTGATTAGATGTGTTTGTTTTCCCCTCCCAAGCAGGGTTTTTGTATAGGAGGCGGCCGGGGCAGTCTTTAGGACTGTGAGACTGAGCCTATGAGCTGGCTGTGTGTGAATGAGGGTTTTGATGGGACAATTAGCAGCGCAGCCCTTTTTGGTTCTCATTCAATCAGAACGAGTCTGTTTTGATTTCAACCCGAACAAATCTGTTTTGATTTCATGCTTCGTTTTAAGTAAGAGAACTACATTATCAGGATTCATTGGGTTTGTGAGGATATATGCTCGGTTTGAAGTCCTCTAGGAGGAAATAAAAACCTTGCAAAAATCAACAACAATACAGTTTTGACAATGAACATAATTACTTATGATATGTGATCCAATTTTAAGTTGTTTGTGGTCATTATTTTCATTGAAAATAAGGTGTTTCAAAGGTTTAGCCTCTCTCTGAGAGAAAAGGAACCCACTTTATCAGAGCTGCTTTACTATAGAGCTACAACATCCATGTTACTATTTACTCTCTGTAAATTACTTAAGCATGGTTGCTGTGAAGGACCTTTATTTTGGGGAATCAGGGAATGCTATATATAAACTATGAACTATAAACTATAGAGGTGTGATGTGGCCCCGCCCCTCGGACTAGCCCCCGTCCTTTCATTGGCTAGATTACACACCCTCGTGTGTTAGTAGTAGTGGTATCAGTGTCCATTCAATGACCAGGGTATCAGCAGGCAAAACAATAGCTTCTAGCCCCCCCTACCCAACCCCCAGACCCCGCGACGGACTCTATTGTGACAGGCAGATCATTCTCAAAGCAGCCTTGAACGAGTCCAGAAGCCAGCCCGTTAGACAGGGGCAATTCAGACGCCAAGATGTTTTGTTGAATTTTGTTTAAATTTAAGTTTTGGGTTAAATATTGCTTATCTGAAAGGACTGTTCGCGTTGGATCTGTAGAGTTGAAGCTCAATTAACGATTTAATGATCTTCAATTTAAAAATAGTCGGCTTGTTTTGACCTTACAACTGAAACGGATCATAACCAAATGATGAATCACACGTGGATTATCCAGTTTCTCATATCTGCACTCGTTTCGTCAGGTAATATAAATATTGTCTAACATTTTTCTTGACTTGTTCATTTCACTTGTTTACGTCAAATTGTGTATGCTTTGTAGGTTAGTAATAGCACAGAATATGGCATAAGGTGGTTTAACGGAACTTAACGGTGTAAAGCAACCCGTTCATGCAATGTTCTATTCCTATGTCAAATGTTATTACATATCCTTGATACAGCATAATTGACGGATATTGTTTATATTATGTATATATTATTTAATTGCCTACCTTGATTAGATTTAGCTTGGAAATAGGAAAAGTATCCCAACCCATGATGGTGATGGTCCCAAAAGTTGTCGGTTAAAAAATAAATTGTAAACAAAGATATGTCAATGCATGCATCATTTTACCATGGATTTACCATTTTTATTTATATTGCAAATCCATCGTATCCATGGCAGTATTAGGCCGCCGTGAATGTCAAGTTCATGGTCTCATATTATGGTCATAGGGTTAGCAGTGTACACGCGCATAAACGCATAATGGTAAAGGCGAACGTTGCTGGATCTGACACATCACTGATATATAATCTGATGTAAACCTGGTTAATTTATATGTATCCTGAATAATTTCAGTATTATTCAGTTCGGTAATTAATGAATTGTACACACCACGGCAAAAGTCAATAACCTCTTGGTGACTGATATGTTTTTCACTCTGCAATAGAGCGTTCAATTTGAGTGTATTGATTAATAAGATAAGCCAAATATCGTTTTTTTCGGATTCATGCCTAGAAAAGCATGTATATATTATTTTGTGTGCGTCTCACACTTTGTTTATTTTTTCTTAGGTTCATTGAGTTTGATTTCAGTTTTTTATTTCACGATTAACATGCATGCGTAAACGTGTGCTAAAGTCTCATTCTAAATGCGTTAAGTAGGTCCTGTATGCCTAACTCCTTATGTTTTCATTTTTTTGGGGCTTGATTTAATTGGTGTTATTTCTGGTCTTGGTCTCATAATTAATTATGCCCACAGTTGGTGGTTATCAATAGTCCTAGGTCCGAGGAAGTCGAAGAAAAACGATTCAGCGGCGAAGTTGTCTGAACTCTCAATAGACGACACAACTTTGTTTTTGAGTGACCTTGAGATAAACATGTATGTGAACCCAGTTCTGCATAAATATCAGAATCATTTAACAATTCACACATCAACCAACAAATCATTTGTAACCAATATTCAAACTACTTAACTACTACATATGTTAATAGGCACAGTGTTACTTTAAAATCAGAAGTACTGAATCATGGAGTTATGAGGTGAAATGATTAATCAAGAGTTGTGGTCAGACAGATTGTGTTTATTGGAGTCATGGTCAGACACAACAGCCAGTTTGAGCAGACACCCTGAGGGCAGACAATGGCTGACCCCTGACCCTGTCCCCCTTCATCCTCACACCCTCATCTACATACTACACACAGACCTTCTCTGTCTGTCTGGGAGACCAAGTCCACTGATTGAGACCTCATTATGGGTGTGTATGTGTGTGTGTGTGTGTGTGTGTGTGTGTGTGTGTGTGTGTGTGTGTGTGTGTGTGTGTGTGTGTGTGTGTGTATAAATGTGTGTTTGTGTGTTTTCATAATCCCCGTGCAGCTTCCTTTATAAACACCTTAGCTTCAGCACAATTTTCCCACACACACTCACACACACACACACACACACACACACACACACACACACACACACACACACCCTTAATCCCAACAAGACGACCCGTTACTGCGGAGTGTTTAATCCTTTAAACCCACATTGAGACACAATCAGCCCGGGGACCCAGTCCAGCCGTGAGAGGTCAAAGCGGGCTCCTAAGGTTGGTTTCCCTCCGGAGTCTTTTGTCCCCAGTCTCCAGAAGGCTCTTACTCCCAGCGTCTCTACTGGTTCCCCCAGCATCTCTACTGGTTCCCCCAGGGTCTCTACTGGTCCTCCCAGCGTCTCTGCTGGTACTTACAGCCCACCGCTGGTTCCAACCACAGGTCCCCCTGTTTGGAGCGTGTTACTTACAGCTAATCGCCGACTCCAACCATATGTCCCCCAGTTTGGAACATGTTACTTAGAGATCACCGCTTACTCCAACCACAGGTCCCCCTGTATGGAGTATGTTACTTACAGCTAATCTCTGACTCCAATGATAGTTCCCCCTGTATGGAGTATGTTACTTACAGCTAACCGCTGGCTCCAACGATAGGTCCCCCTGTATGGAGTATGTTACTTACAGCTAATCTCTGACTCCAACGATAGTTCCCCCTGACTGACTGGGCAGAATTAAGGCTTATGTGTGTGTTTGTGTGTGTGCGTGTGTGTGTAGAGCGTGTTATTGACTCAAAGAAAGAGAGTGTGTATTTGTATCAGTTAATGAGGTTTTGAAGTCAGTCAGTGTGTGTTAGTATCAGTTAAGGCTGTTTAGAAGTCAGTCAGTGTGTATTTGTGGGTGTGTGAGCGACAGAGAGAGAGTTCCCAAAGAGCTGGGGTTTCCTAGTGGACCCAGTACGACACAGCTCTCTGCATGGAGAGACTACGCTGGTGTTGAAACAAGAGAAGACAGCACAGCCTCCCTGCTAGTACTCCAAGATGGTGCTGTAGATACACAGAGGTGGGGCTGTAGTCTATTAGATACATACAGGTGCATCTCTGATTCTATCTCTGCTGGAGCGTTGAGTTGTGTTAATGACATGCTGACATGATTAACACTGCTATCAACGTTTCAATAATGTTAGCATTATCAAACAAACACCACTAATTGTGTGATTCCTCTATCTGGGCAGAATTTTAAAAAGCTTTGTGTGAATGTAATGTTGATGGTTAATATTACGATAATTTGTGACCACCAAGATCACCAAGCTGCTTGTGGGTGCCATGCCAACTAGCCAATTACTCAGTCAATCAGCCCTTTGTGTGTGTGTGTGTGTGTGTGTGTGAGTGTGTGTGAGTGTGTGTGTGTGTGTGTGTGTGTGTGTGTGTGTGTGTGTGTGTGTGGGTGGGTGTGTGTATGATCTTACAGGGAAGGCTTGTAATCAACATGCAACGAGACAGCACAGGTTATGTTAATGTCCCAGTCTCTTTGGTGGTTGCCAGTATCGCCCACATCACCCCCAGTGCCAGCCCCGGTTGGCTAACCCTCTTTAAACGCCCCCCTCCCAGAACACAGAGGTGTGTAAGAGAAGTGTGTTTGTTGTCCTTCTGAGCTCATTAGACCAATCGGAAATGTTTCCCTGATTGTGGCCTGCCTCCATCATTGGCTCAGGCCAGTTAAACGTGGGTAAGGCTAGTGTGTGAGACAATGGGACCCCTGTACGGCACGGGGGTACGCACCGCTGCCAACCCTCACCACCCTGCCCCTTCCAGCCAGCCTGGAGTAGGGAGGGAGGGAGGGAGGGAGGGAGGGAGGAGAGTTTAACTTCTATTAGTGGGACAATAGGCTGATATAGGCTGGGACAGGGTGCCGTTCCCTCCCCCTCCAAATCCTTTACTAACCCCCCCGCCCCCCCTCCAACCCCTCCCCCCTTCCCCTCTTCCCCCTAAGCTTCGACCCCCTCCCCCCTTCCCCTCTTCCCCTCTCCCCCCTTCCCCTCTTCCCCCTTAGCTCCGACCCCCTGGTTCCCCCATCTCGACTCCCAGCTGGGGCCTGGCTGGTCCTCTCCTCCAGTACAGGCCTGGGATGTGAACCCTCTCTCTCCTATCACACTCCCCATGTCCACTCTGGGGCCTGGAGTTTAACTAACTCCTTCACTGGTGTGTGGTTTTCGGTCTGGTGTCTTTGAATTTCAGAAAAGCCCTATAGGAATAAAATGAAGTATTATTGTTATTATTGTTGATGTCAGTCTACCGCGTAGACTGATTAGATAAGCGTCATAATCATGTGTGGTGTTCAGTCACATTTTAGTCTTTTTTTTTTACAGTGTGTTGAGTTGAGGTGATCAGTAGATCTATTACAACATGTTGAGTTGAGGTGATCTGTAGATCTTTTACAGCGTGTTGAGTTGAGGGGATCAGTAGATCTTTTGCAGCGTGTTGAGTTGAGGTGATCAGTAGATCTATTACAACATGTTGAGTTGAGGTGATCGGTAGATCTATTACAACATGTTGAGTTGAGGTGATCTGTAGATCTAATACAACATGTTGAGTTGAGGTGATCTGTAGATCTATTACCACATGTTGAGTTGAGGTGATCTGTAGATCTATTACAACATGTTGAGTTGAGGTGATCAGTAGATCTTTTACAGCGTGTTGAGTTGAGGTGATCAGTAGATCTTTTAAAGCGTGTTGAGTTGAAGAGATCTGTAGATCTATTACAACATGTTGAGTTGAGCTGATCAGTAGATCTTTTACAGCGTGTTGAGTTGAGGGGATCAGTAGATCTTTTGCAGCGTGTTGAGTTGAGGTGATCAGTAGATCTTTTACAGCTTGTTAAGTTGAGGGGATCAGTAGATGATCATGGATCATGGCTAAAAGACTGTTTCTATCCAAGGTGGGCCTGCCTGCTAAAAGGCTGTTTCTATCCAAGGTGGGCCTGCCTGCTAAAAGGCTGTTCCTATCCAAGGTGGGCCTGCCTGCTAAAAGGCTGTTTCTATCCAAGGTGGGCCTGCCTGCTAAAAGGCTGTTCCTATCCAAGGTGGGCCTGCCTGCTAAAAAGCTGTTTCTATCCAAGGTGGGCCTGCCTGCTAAAAGGCTGTTTCTATCCAAGGTGGGCCTGCCTGCTAAAAGGCTGTTTCTATCCAAGGTGGGCCTGCCTGCTAAAAGGCTGTTCCTATCCAAGGTGGGCCTGCCTGCTAAAAAGCTGTTTCTATCCAAGGTGGGCCTGCCTGCTAAAAGGCTGTTTCTATCCAAGGTGGGCCTGCCTGCTAAAAGGCTGTTCCTATCCAAGGTGGTTCTGCTAAAAGACTGTTTCTATCCAAGGTGGTTCTGCTAAAAGACTGTTTCTATCCAAGGTGGTTCTACTAAAAGGCTGTTTCTATCCAAGGTGGTTCTGCTAAAAGGCTGTTTCTATCCAAGGTGGACCTCCTAAAAGGCTGTTTCTATCCAAGGTGGGCCTCCTAAAAAGGCTGATTTTATAAAAGTCCTCAGCCACAGTCACATCTCAGAGTTGGTCTTGTCTTTTCCCCAGGGTTTAAAGGAAAGTTTCCCTGTTACAACTGAGAATTGCCCAGTAGTTTTGATCATATTGGTTATTTGTCTCTGACCAGCTGGTAAGGAGACGTTTCTCTGTGCACTCCTGGGGTTGATCTCCAGCAGGGTCCCCATAGACAGGGTCCGTCTCCTGGTTCCCATGGTCCGTTAGAGCAGACAGAATGGGACCAGTCAATTGAAGATTCTGTGACATGCCACTAAGGACTAATCTCACAAATGACCCTAACTCCCCCATCACACACACACACACACACACACACACACACACACACACACACACACACACACACACACACACACACAGAAAGCCATGATGGGAGTATAGAGAACGGAGGACGCAACCAATGAAGGGATTTAGTGGTGTTTGGGTTAAGCGGCGGGAGACCTGAACCTCCTTTTCACCCTGGGGGGGGGGGGGCAGCGATCATGGAGAACCCCCCAAAGTTCACGTCCAAGTCCACTGGGACAATGGGCAGAATTAGGGTGACGACAAGGTGCAATGGTGGCTGGAACGCAAGCTGTCCCCCTCCCCTGCACCTCCTCCAAGCCCCCCCACCCCTCACCCAACTCTCTCATGACCTTTAGGAGCCAGGGGTCACCATTCAGGGCCGGAGGGGTGGAGATTTGGGGTTCAGAGGGGGTTATAAAGAGAGGGAGAGAGGTGGGAGGTAGTGTCTGGTTTGAGCTAACAGCTCCAGATTCGACCCCCCCCCCCCATTCACCCTCCCCCCCCCACCCCACCCCCACCCCATTCACCCCCCACCCCCACCCCATTCACCCCCCACCCCCATCATTAAGCCCCCGCAGATGGGTGGCGAATCTACCCTTAAACTTGAAGTCTCTATCCCAGGCTCTGGGTAAGAGGAGTGAGGTGAGGGTGGATGGCCCTGGGGGAGGGAGGTGAGGGTGGATGGCCCTGGGGGAGTGAGGTGAGGGTGGATGGCCCTGGTCCAGAATACAGCTGGATGTTTATATGACACACGCTGCTTCCATAAGAGACACACGACAGATGACTGGATAAGCGTTCCACAGGGCGATGTGCCTTAATACAAAACACAAAGATTGTGCATTCATCTGTCCATTGGATGTCGACTGTATATATATATGTATATACCTATAGTGCGTACATGTCCGATTCCTTTTCATTTGATATGCAGTGCAGATGGTTTTAGTATGTGACCATATCTTTTTTTTTTATGCCATATTGTTTAAATACTCTGTCCCAGTTGTAGATTAGGACATTCAGAAGAGAGTAGACTATCTCCTCTGAGAATACCCTATCCATAATCCTCACCCAACGGAAGATGATGGTGTATGAGATAGTACAGCACCTCCTCTATATATGTACATGGACCATAGTTATTATAAGACCATTAGGGACAGTTAGCTGAAGAGAGACATTAAAGAGGAAGAGAAAGAAAAAAGAGAGAGAAAGAGAGAGAGAGAGAGATACATAGAAAGAGATGTAGAGAGAAAAGGAGACAGAGGTAGACAGAGACACAGAGACACAGAGACACAGAGACACAGAGAAACAGAGAAACAGAGAAACAGAGACAGATAGTACGGGGGGGGGGGCGTTATATTTCCCTATTGGCACGCTGTTAACTTTTACGATTTTGATACACAATGTACCGCGTTTCCATGGTTTCTCTATGGGAGTGAGATGAGATCGCTGTGTACTGTCTTCAGAGACGCTGCCGAACATGGCCACAGTAAAGACCGGCTGAATGGACAAATTGGCTTAGGGGTGCGTTTGCTTTAATATAGAGGGATTACAGGAGGCGGGGAGGTGGGTGTCTAATTAAACTCATTAAAGCAACAAGTACTACTAATACAGATGCTGTTGGACCACAGTCACACCACAGACCTGAACCCTCTGGCACACAGCCCCCAAAACAAGCACGCAGCAAAGTGTCCAATATGTTCTACAAAGCCCAACGTGTCTTATGTCGTCTGTTGTTTTTCAAACGGTCAGCCAACTGACGAGAATGGAACGGCGATGTCTGTGAGGAGTTGGGATGTAAAGTCGTTTAGTTTGGGATACGAGGAATGGGTTTTCGAATCGACCGACTCACAAAAGAGAATGGAGGGATGATGGGAGGACGGAGAGAGTGTGAGAAAGGGATAAAAGGAGGAGAGAGAGGAGGAGAGAGAGAGTGTGAGAAAGGGATAAAAGGAGGACAGAGAGAGAGCGAAGAGCAGCTGCCTGTCGGCCGTGCGATGTTCACAGGGGTTCTGGCTGACGCTGATGTTTGTTGTTTTGTCTGGAGCCGTGCATTGTCGCTTAAAAGAGTTGATGAGGTCGCATGGGGTTCCCACACGGCAGCCTCCGCGCTGCGACGTGTAGACATCGCCCCCCCCCCCCTTGTCCTGCCTCGCTGCATCTGTTCGGTCCCCACACTCCTGAACCGGCCCGCATCCCCTTTTCTCCTGCCCTGTCTCTGATCTGTTCTGCTCCCCGGCCCATAGACTTTAATATCTGAAACAGCTGGGGGAAGAGGGGGATTGGATATTAGGGGAGAGGGGGCTCCGGAAAGAGAGAAAGAGGAGAGAACAGGAGGATGATGTAGGGGACGTCAGGGAGGCGGAGGGAGGGAGGGGGGGGGGGGCGGGCGTGGCTGTCGGCGGGGAGGAAGGCGAGGGAGAAGGCCTGGGAAAGTCACCCCCAAGTTCAAGTTGAAAAGCGGGCGCTGGGACCTGTAGGGGGGGGGGGGGGGGGGTGTAGGATGGGGGGGGGGGGGGGGGGGGGGTGTAGGATGGAGGGGGGGCACATGTTGTCGTCCGTCCACCCCACCCCTTCTGAGTGGATGATGACGGATGGACAGAGGAGGAGAGGAGGGGAGGAGGGGAGGGGGGGGGGGCTATCACTAGACAAGACTTCCAGCCAGACTCTATTGAAGTCATCACAACTTGACCCCCCCAAACCCTCCCCTCCCCTTCCTCCAGCACCACTTCTGTCATTGTTTGCTCTCTCTCTTCTTCCTCAATGGCTCAATGGCGTGGTGGGGTTGTTTGGGGAATTAATTGTGTTTGCGTTTTGGGAGGGGTGGGGGCAGTGTGAAAAAGAAAGAGAGAATGGGAAAGAGAGGCTGATGGAGGGAAGGGGGGGGGTTGGGGGGGGTGGCGGACAAAGTAACAGAGCCATCAATCACAGTGGAGCAAAGTCAAGTGCAAGTTCACCCCTCCTGGAAACTTTGCCCCCCCCCCCCCCCCCCCTCCCCCTGGCAGAGGGTTGTCTCTCAACAGCCCTTCTGTTAGAACTCTCTCTCTCTTTTCACTCTCTCTCTCTCTCTCTCTCCTCTCTCTCTCTCTCTCTCTCTCTCTCTCTCTCTCTCTCTCTCTCTCTCTCTCTCTCTCTCACACACACACAGTCCAGGCCAGAGAATGAAGCTGTCAGCGTTCCCTCCCAGTGTGGGCTTCTCTCTCCCTCCACAGAGAGACCGAGGACCTCCCGTCCTGTTGAGCTGCGGAGAGTTACAGCTCCACGTTGGTCCACTCGACTCAATAGACCCTGACCCTCCATCATGGCCCTTAAACCCAGTCAGCCATAGAGGACTCCTGTCCAGTCCAGCCCAGCCCAGCCCAGCCCAGTCTAGCCCAGCCCAGCCCAGCCCAGCCCAGCCCCACCCAGTCCAGTCCAACCCAGTCCAACCCAGTCCAGCCCAGCCCAGCCCAGCCCAGCCCAGCATGATGGCAGCGTCTATCTCCCCCCCCCCCCCCCCCCCCCCTAGTTTTACCTGAACCACCTCAGGGTTGCTACAGCTGGTCTCTACCTTCACCTTTAAAGAACAGAGGGCTCGTTAAAAGCCCAGGTTGCCACGGTGATGTGGTGAAAAAAAAGCCCAAGTTGCCGTGGTGATGAGGTGAAATAGGCCCAGGTCACCATAGTGATGAGGAGAAGGTAGTTCCTATATTAAACTTTTGGTCTTTAAACACACGCAAATGACTGGCTCTTAACTTTTGGTCCTTAAACACAAGATAAGCTGATGTCGGTAAAAATGCACAGACTCTTAGTTTCTTGCAGTATCAGGCGTGTAAATATGCATGTCATGTTTTTTGTTTAAATTTTTCCACCAGTTGTTTTTTTATGTAATGTTTGTTCAAAGCTAATTTTAGCTTAAAGAAGAAAACAGAGCTTTCTTCAGAAGGACTTTAGCAAAGTCACCTCAGATTAAAACTATAGATAATTTACTGTCAACCTTAAAATTAATGATCTAATCAGAATCCCTTTCTCCTCCAAGTCATCCTCATCAACTTCATCATCAGCAGCCCACAGTCACAATCATCATCTTCATCACTATCCTCCTCATCATCGCTGCTGCGGAGAATTACGTTCCATTTTATGTCAGTGAGTACACCTGCTGTTCTCTTTCATACTCTGTTGGTTAAACACTAGAAACTATTGTTTCTCATCATCTTCATCCTTATTGTTCTCCTCCTCTTCCTCTAACAGCACATTACCGAATCTCCTTTCTCCCCCTAGGCTGTCATGGTGTTTTCATGTTGGAGTTCAGGTTTTAAATAAGACAAATGGTCTCCAAGCTACTTTCTCATGTACAGAGATTTTAAACTGATAACTCTATTTTCTCTCTTTCTCACTATGAACTAAAACCTCTACTCCTTTTTCGTCCTCTTCTCTCTCTCGCTCTCTTTCAGTTTGGGGCGAGGCTTCCGAGCCGGCCTTCCTGAAAGAACCCAGCGATGTCATCGCCGTGAGGGACCGCCCCCTGATGCTGGACTGCGAGGTGGAGGGGGAGGGGCCGATCACGGTCACCTGGCGGCGGAACGGCGCGCCCGTGCCGATTGGCTCGAGGGCCAGCGTGCTGGCCAATGGGACGCTCCTGGTCCGGAACTTCTCCAAGCGGAGGGAGAGCAACGAGACGGACGCCGGCGAGTATGACTGTGCCGCCCAGAACCGCTACGGCATGCTGATCAGCCGCAAGGCCCGCGTGCAGCTGGCCTGTGAGTGCAACACCATACACACCCTCAGGTCACACACACCAGATCTCACTGACTGTTTGAGCTGTAGGAAAAGGCCTTCATATAACCTTATCGGAGAGAAAAAAAAAATCGAATTTCATCATCGTCATAACTTGAGAAAAATGTAGGATCTGTTTGTCTTTACAGAGAAGGATACTGTTCTTCATGGGTAGAACTGGTATGAATGGTACGAGTTGACGTTCTATGGCGCAATAAACAGCAGAGTAGTGTACTGCGTATCCATGGGAACGCGGTGTAGTTCATGTCGCTGAGTATGGTCAACCGTAGTGAAGAGTACATTAAATCAAGCCCGGCATAGAAACGGCCCACCCTGCTGGTCAACACATCCTTTATAGCCTTGTTTTATTGGCTGGAGCCCAGGGGGTGTTTAAATCATACCCCCCTCTAACCCCACCTACCCCCAACCTAGCCCCTGTATCCAACCTGACCAGCCCCCTGCTGGGATTGGACATCCATAAGCCCCCCCACCCCCACCCCACCTCCTGAGTGAGTGACCCCCCCCCCCCCCCCAAATCAAACAGAGGTAGGCGCTCTGTGTGTGTATGTAGGTGTGTGTGTGAGTGTGTGTGTGTTTGTGTGTGGGGGGGGGACGGGGGGCGGCTGCAAGGTGTTCTGGGTAATTGCACTGAATGAATGTCCTTTAGGGGATAGGTGGTGGCTCCCCTGGGCAGCTGGTTACCATGGTGATGGAGTTGCATCCCTTAGTAGCGAACGCGCTAGTTAATGGTCATTATTGATTGGCTGAACAAAGACCTGGGGGTGTGTGTGGTGTCCGTATCTAGGTGACCGTGGTCAATATCTGTCAAGACCATTGTTCTAAGGCAAACTGACCAAGACTCTCTGTCTGCGAAAATGACCCTCCGTGTGGTTGCCGTGGCAACCATTAGTGGGTGGTGTTGGTTGAACGTGGAATGTGGAATGAACGACCATGCTCTTTTGACCTTCTGAGGGACTTCTCTAAAGCTTTAAAGGGACCTGTCACCACTTAAAGGCAGAAACACTGACACGGGTATTTCTAACGATGAAGAAACAGTCACTGACTCTCCCTCCTCTCAATCTCTTCCCCTGGTCTCTCTCTCTCTCTCTCTCTCTCTCTCTCTCTCTCTCTCTCTCTCTCTCTCTCTCTCTCTCTCTCTATCACTCTACCACCCCTAGTTCTCCCTAAGTTCCACACCCACCCAGAGTCGATGACAGTGGATGAAGGGGGCGTGGCCAGACTCACCTGCCAGGTGAACGGGATCCCAGAGGCCAACATCAGCTGGGAGAGGAACAAGACCATGCTCAGCACTGAGGACAGCAGGTAACACACACACACACACACGCACGCACACACACGCACACACACGCGCACACACACACACACACACACACACACACACTATTAATATTAACATTGTCTCTGGTGTTACCTCTTTAGGTACACCCTGCTGCCCTATGGGGTTCTCCAGATCACAGGGGTCCGGCGAGGGGACAGTGGTGTGTTCCGCTGTGTGGCTAATAACATCGCTAACACACGCTACAGTCACGAGGCACAGCTCACTGTCACAGGTAAACATAGTGATAATATTAAGAAGAAGAATAATTCCCTCTCGTTTGTTCTGTATTTCTCACTGTTTTGATCTCTCTCTATTTAGCTCTCTCTCTCTCTCTCTTGTGTTTTATTTCTCATTCTCTCTGACAAGTGGTTGGCGCACACAGTGTTTATTTATATTTGATCATATCTGTCTCTGTCTATCTAACCCCCCCCCCCCCCCCCCCCCCCTAACCCCTTCCCCTTTCTCCGTGTAGTGGCTGCTCCCAGGATCTACAAGGAGCCTGTGATCCTGTCTGGCCCTCAGAACCTCACCATCACCGTCCACCAGACCGCCATCTTGGAATGCATTGCCACCGGCAACCCTCGGCCTATCGTGTCATGGAGTCGCCTTGGTAACGATTTGGCACTTCAGTAAAGTTTGAATAACAACAGCAGATACGACAGAGGGCATAGCATGAGATGATCTGATATTGTCTTAAAGGGGTTTCTTCATTACCTTTGGCACTTGTAAGAGGCTGTGCTGTGAACAGAGCCATGTGAACAGAAACACACGCGAAATAAACCTGGATGGCAATAGATCTATTTGTTAGCATCCTCACACGGACACGGCAGCCATTCCATAAAGCTGTTCATAAACCTGTGACCACCACCTACTCCTGATATTATTATTATATTATATATATTTCTCTAAAGGTGAAACTAGAACAGTGTTTACGCACTCCTGATATTATTATTATATTATATATATTTCTCTAAAGGTGAAACTAGAACAGTGTTTACGCACATTACTCCATGCTCTTTATTGTTGCATCCCAGAGCAGTAAACTTAACTGTTATCATAACATTTTTACTCACTTCTTCTTCTCCTCTCTTTTTTCTATCTTCTTCTTCTCCTTCTTCTTCTTCTTTTTCTTCTTCTTCCCTCCTTTTTTTTTGGTCCCCTTGCAGACGGCCGCTCCATCGGTGTGGAGGGGATCCAGGTTCTGGGCACGGGGAACCTGATGATCTCAGACGCCACGCTACAGCACTCTGGAGTCTACGTCTGCTCTGCCAACCGACCCGGGACCAGGATGAGGAGGACGGCGCTGGGTCGACTGGTGGTGCAGGGTGAGCACACACACACACACACACACACACACACACAGACACACACACACACACACACACACACACACACACACACATACGGACACACACACACACACACACACACACATACGGACACACCTGGACACACAGACACACACACACACACACACACACACACCTGGACACACACACACACACACATCTGGACACACACACACACACACACACACACACACACACTCACACATCTGGACACATAAACACAAACACACACACTCACCTGGAAACACAAACACATCTGGACACATGCATCAACACACCTGAGCACACATACACGGAAACGCACGAACATACACATAAACACACCTATATCCATGGACAGAAACACACACACACACACGCACACACACTATCAGAGGCTTAACACCGTCCAGCCTCTCTCTCTGCCTGGACCCTGTACTGGCCCCCTGGGGACAGCTGACACACAGCTCTGGATGGGCGTGGAGATGGGGGGATGGACAGAGGAGAGGAGGATGGAGGGATGAAAGTAATTACGAGGAGGACAGGGCACGTGTGTGTGTTGTGTGTGTGGTGTGTGTGTGTGTGTGTGTTTGCATGTGAAGGTTATTTTGGGAAGGTCAGCCTATATTAACCCCTGGTGGATTTGACCATGACCTTAGAGGTTGAATCCCCCCCCCCCTCATCCAGTGACTTCTGAACTATGACCCCTAGGGGAGGGCTTTGTGTCTCTACGG
>CM030178.1:3236294-3282186 GCA_017639675.1 Aplochiton taeniatus
TCTACGGCAACCATCTTGTAATGAGTGTATTGATGTAGAGGTTCAGCTGGACACAAGTAATGGACCGGGCTGAGATGACCCTTACCCCTACTCCTCCCCCGCTTCCTCACCCCCCTCCTCTTCCTCCTCTTCATATTCATCTTCCTCGTCTTCTTCCTCATCCTCTTCCTTCTCCTCCTCCTCTTCCTCCTTCTCTTCCTCATCATCCTCATCATCCTCTTCCTCCTCCTGCTCTTTCTCATCTCCTTCCTCCTCTTACTCCGTAACAAACTACATACCATATTACACAAAACAAATGAGATAACTGTTTCTAGAACACAGAACGAGCAAACACAGCTGTAAATGTTGTGATTTAGTATTTCCTTGTCATTCTGTGTAGCCCCGAGTTAGCCAGCACGGAGTCTAGGTCTGTGTGGGAGTGAGCCGTGGCTCTAGATCTGTCTGGGTCACATTTAAACCCAGAGCCCCATCTGTTCTCCCTGTCCCTCCATCTGTGCCGCTCTGTAGATCATCGACACTCTGCAGCCTCCATGTGGGACTTTGAACTTGGCCAGCGGCTGTCTTTGTCCCAGGCTGACGAGTCAAGTGCAGAGTGCTGGCCAGCGGCCTCTTTTGTCCCAGGGTGACGAGTCAAGTGCAGAGTGCTGGCCAGCGGCCTCTTTTGTCCCAGGCTGACAGGTCAAGTTAAGGGGGACTGGGCACGCTGCAGAGTATTTATTGGATGACCTTTGTTTAACTTCAAGGTCACATCGGCAACCGTAAGGTCGCATCTGCACCAGAACCAATATAGGCGCCCTGAGGCTGGTTGTGAGTGTGTGTGTGTGTGTGTGTGTGTGTGTGTGTGTGTGTGTGTGTGTGTGTGTGAGGGCACAGTTTGGCTTGGACAGATGTACCCTAGCACAAACAATAGATAGTCACCATCTATAAGCAGCAGAATGAGAGATGTGAAGACAGAAAATGAGGAGGACTAAAAAGTAGGAAAATTCAAAAGAGACAAAATGCTCCTTGACAGAGAAGAAGAATATAGAACCTCAGACAGAAAGATTTGAAGATATACATCGAGGGAAATGTACATATCATATATAATATTGTATACATATTTACAAATATATATATATATATACATCCATATTCAGATAATAAAGGACGGACAGGGATGCGTCCAATATTTAAAAGCATGGAGAGAAATCCCTTTCAGATAGCATGTCAAAGGGGATGAGAATGAGATGGTTAGAAAGAAAAAGAAAAAATAAATCGTAAAAGAGAGTGTGTGTGTGTGGGGGGGGGGGGGGGGGGGGGGGGGGGGGGGGGCGAGAGAGAGAGAGAGAGAGAGAGAGAGAGAGAGAGAGAGAGAGAGAGAGAGAGAGAGAGAGAGAGAGAGAGAATGGGGGTGGAAGCAGAGCAGAATAATTGTGTCAGAGTGAGGGATCACCTCTGACCCTTAACCCCTGACCTCCCTTTTCCAGCAGGCCCGCAGGAAATGATGCGTGAGGCGGCCGGGGGGTGGGGCTCTGAGTAATGGAGGCAGGGAAGGGGGGGGGGGGGGGATGAAGGGGGAGGGGCTAGGTTGCTGAGGTAACAACGACGGGAGGGTTGGAGATAGAGAGGGTTTGATTGGCAGCTCTGTGATAGAACGGTAAGACTGACGGATAGGCCAACACACACACACACACACACACACACTCTCTGCACTGTGTCCGGGACCCACTTTTCCCTGTCTCAGCTGCTGGGCCCTAGAGGAGGCAAGGCCAAGTTCCGGGGGCAGGGGGTCAAGGGGGAGGCAGACGGGGGTGAGGGGAGAGGGGTGAGGGGTAAGGGGTAAGGGGGAGTGGGGGTTCTCTGACGCCACAAAGAGACCCCATCAGCCATTGTTTACCCACACAGAGCGTTTCTCTGTGGTTCCCAGGATCCTCTCCTCCGCTTTGCATTCCTCATGCATACGCAAAATGGCCCCTTCGCTGCATATTCAGCTGCTAGGGTTATTTATGTGCATAGATTGTGCATATGGTTAGCCTTCAGCCCAGAGTTCTGGGTCATGGTGTCGGGAAGTTCTCATCGTGAAAGGAGCACTGTGATTTGAGTCTGCTAGGGCCACGTAGAAAAAGCAGTCACTCCCAGTAACTTTATGAAAGTAGGTTTTGTGGATAATTCACTCATTCAGAGAATCAGCCAGATATATACTGAGACCTGCTGTGACTGTGGAAAATCTCTCATAAAAAAAACATGTTAATACTTTGATATTAAAGCCTTGGTTGACTGATTGAGAGAGTGAGAGTGAGTGAATGAATGACAGAGTGAGTTGGAGGGTGACACATTGAATGTGGTCATTATTTTGATACGGTGTTTGTCCATCCACTCAACCACTCAGAGCAGCAAACACCCCTCTCTCTCTCTCCCTCTCTCTCTTTTTTCTCTTTCTCTTTCTCTTTTTCTCTATCAAGTTCAAGTGTAAAAAGGGCACTTTTACGCAGGACAGGGAGGGGCTGGGGAGTGGACCCCCCTCCACCCCCCTCACACACACACAAAAATATAGCTCCCATTCATTCAAAACAATGAAACCCATCTCTGTTACACTTGAAGTGAGGATCTCGGCAAACCAGCACCCTAACCCTAGGTCACCCTCTCCCCTTAACTCCCCCCCCCCCCCCCCCCCCCCCCCCTGTCTGTGGGGCAGGCATGGAGAGCAGCTGGAGAACTCCGTCTGCAAACACAGTGACAATGACAATGACCCCCAGAACTACTGTGTCACTATAGGCTCTTTCTCTCTCTCACACTCACACACGCTAACACACACACACACACGCACGCACCCACAGAAGCTATAATTAAGGGTGTTTTTCTCCCTAACTCAATTTCAGCTCTCCAAGCTGCTTGAGTTGAAGTGAAAGGCACACAGAGTTTGTGAACAGTGTTTAAAGCTATCCTATCACCCTGTGGGGACCTGCTCGTGTGTGATGGAGCCTCCGTGAAGGCCACTGAAGAGTTGGTTCAACGCAGAAAACAATCCCTCCTAGAAGCTGTTCAGAGAGGAAAGGGTTTTCCCTCACAGACGTTTTTCCTCCCTCTCTCTCTCTCTCTCTCTCTCTCTCTCTCTCTCTCTCTCTCTCTTTTCCTCTCTCTCTCTCTCTCTCTCTCTCTCTTTCCCTCTCTCTCTCTCTCTCTCTCTCTCTCTTTTCCTCTCTCTCTCTCTCTCTCTCTCTCTCCTCTCTCTCTCTCTCTCTCTCTCTCTCTCTCTCTCTCTCTCTCTCTCTCTCTCTCTCTCTCTCTTTCCCTCGAGGTTACAGAGACCTAATGTTGACATGTTTGTTGGTTGGGTGTCTGCGTTTTTGACAGAATCTGGTTGCCCACACATAATGAGCAGCATTGCTTGTCTGACATTCCTGTCAAATGGCCCCTCTGCATTGTCCGGCCCCTAAGGATGTTTACTAGCTGTTATTGTTCATTTAACAGCACTGTAAAGCACAAACTGCTGTCACTGACCACTGATGTAAATCTAATCAGGCTGAGAGCTCGTGTTCATTCCCCCTTAAATGTTTTACGAGGCTGAGGGAGGGGAATCATCTGGTATTTCCCAGCGTCCATTAGTGAAAGACCGTTGCCCCCCACCCCCAGTCAGGGACACGGAGCCCCCATCCGTCCCACTTCTGATTAATGGCTGCCTTTTCAGCTCAGCTCCTCCCTCCCCAGGTCGCCCCCCTGGAAACCCCCCCATGACCCATGCCCTTTCAGCCGCCCAGCGCCCCCCCGCCCCGTCCTCCTGGTCTCTTCCCAGAGGCCTGACAATAGGGCAGCGGGCCAGACCATTTTTACGAGACAGAGAGGGGGGGGGGATCAATGAGATGCGAATTAGATGGGAAGAGGGACAGAGGAGAGGGAATGAGAAAGAGAGAGAGAGAGAGAGAGAGAGAGTGAGAGAGAGAGAGAGAGGAGGATTTGTCGTGGAGTGACGTCACAAGACATACGTGCGTCTGCATTGAGTATGAGAGATAGTCGAGAGACTGCATCTGTTCCCATCTGGTGCTGGTGAGAGAGCAGGAGGAAGAGGAGAAGAGGAGGAAGAGGAGGTTTTAGTGAGGAGAGGAGGTGGAGCAGGAGGAGTGGAGAAGAGGGGGGAGAGGAGGTTTTAGTGAGGAAAGGAGAAGAGGAGACAGAGGAGAAGAAGTGGTGATAGTGAGGATTCTAAAAGAGGAGAGGAGGAGGAGGGGAAGGTGACACTGAGGAGGGTAGAGGAGTCATAAAGTCATCACTGAGGATAATGATAAGGATTGTCGTGGATCCGAATATGACCATGCACACACGACATGCGAAAATGAGGACAACAGACACAGAAATGGATGAGGCTTGAATATATTGTATTTGTTGCAACAGATACAGACATAGAATAACATACCACCTTAGCTAGTCCGTTCGGGATGGAAACCTTCGATCTCTTCTTCTAGCTCGCCCTTCTCTGTCCCAAACCCTTCGATATATACCCTCTTGGCCTGGCGCCAAGAAGTCTATCCTGTGTGTCAGTGGGGGAGAGGGCAGATGTGCTATTTGACCTTAAGTTGTTTTTGTGACCTTTACCAACCAGTCACAGGATACCCCATGTCAAGGTATAGCCTGGAAACTTTAATGGATCACATATGTCGTACACATTGCCATAACAGGATCACTACAGAGAACCTCTTCAATCACCTCAGATACGTTTTGTTAAACATACACACGTGACAGAGTGAAAACGGACTAAGGCAAAAGCAAACAATCCAGCTAAAGTTTCGAAACAATCTTTCATAAACCATGTCATGGCCACAGTGAAATTGCTTAGTTACCTGCTCACCCATCTCTGATGCCCTCTACTGTGCAAGTATTAGTACTGCAGGAGATAAGAACCACAAACCATTTCGCTACAGTAAATTGAAACAGTCAGTTTAGTTTCCCAGGCCTCTCTCCCTCTCTCTCTCTCTCTCTCTCTCTCTCTCTCTTTCTCTCAACTCCTTATCACTAGTTGTAATCTAAAGTTCTAAACGTTGCTGTTTTCTCTCTCCACAGCTCCCCCGGAGTTCCTGCAGTGGCCGCAGTCTGTTTCCCGGCCAGCAGGGAGCAGTGCGGTGTTCACGTGCATGGCGCAGGGCGTTCCGGAGCCTCACCTCATCTGGCTGAAGAACGGCAAGATTCTGAAGCCGGGAGACAACGTCAAACTCACCAACAACAACAGGTACGGCCTACAGTGGAATAAGCCACCACTTCACAGTCCATCCAAACACCTCAGAGTAGTCCACTCCGCTCATTTGGAGATTGGCTGGTCGTTGCCTGTGGTCTCATTTGGTTTATTCGTGAAACATAACCGATCGATCCGAACGTACAAACAACATACTTTTTGTTTTCCCCACAACAACAATGCAAGTCCCACACTTACACCATTCAATCTCACCAGAGAAAACGTTTTTACATTTGATATACTCAAACCATTAGATATGTATTTATTTACAGAAAAACTAAAACGTGATACATTTGCAGTCAGGAAAGATCTAGCAGCGTATAGTGACAATCCACATCCATTCCACATGACTCACATTACACTCTGTCTCCCCCTGCAGCACGCTGGCGGTAACGCGCATCACCTCCCAGGACGAGGCCATCTACCAGTGCATCGCCGAGAACAGCGCGGGAACCAACCAGGCCAGCGCACGCTTAGCCATCAGCCAATCAACGGAACTGCCCGAGGCGCCCGAGGACCTGAAGGCCACGCCCCTGTCGTCGACCAGTCTCCAGGTGACCTGGGAGCCGCCCGTGCCGGAGGTCACTGACAGCATCATCGGATACGTGCTTCACATCCGCATGGCGGGCGGTAAGTACGCTGCAGGATTGAGTCACGATAGAAGAGCTAATCGCTAACAAACCTGACGGGATTCATTATTTGCACCCTTCGGTCGAAAACCTTGCTTATATGGTGTAATAAAATTCATAGAATATAATGTAATATAATAATATTATAATAATATAGACGTGTTATCGTTGACAGCTTATATGAACTGTGGCCACTTTATCTTCTTATACATACCCTGGCCTACACCATGTCAATTGTACTATATATATTTTATTTTAACCCTTCACGTTGACAGTAATATGTCCTCCCACCTGTTATGGTTAACCTCTTAGAATGAACAATAAAACACACTCACGATGGTTTCATTAGAAGATAAAAATAAAGCATTTCAATTGATATGGTAAAAGCTGTAAAAAATGTATAAATAGGATCGTAAATAATGTTTTCTCTAATGCAGAGCCGGACAGTAAGGAACTGCAGGAGGCGGTCAGTAAAACCACCTTCCAGCACGAGTTCTCCAGTCTGGAAGCAGCCACCACCTACTCCATCTACCTCAAGGCCTACTCCCCTCTGGGCGCCAGCCAGCAGTCCAGCACTGTCATCACCACAACACTAGGGGGCGGTATGTGACCTTCTCTACAACACACTACCCTGTAGCCTTCCAACAGCCTTCCTGTTGCTCAGCAGTCACTCCCTAGGGGGCGGTGTGCCGCCGTTTTTAAATTTACCACTCAAATGTTGAAAATGTTACCCCTCAAATGTTGAAAAAGTTACCCCTCAAGTGTTGAAAAAGTTACCCCTCAAATGTTGAAAATGTTACCCCTCAAATGTTGAAGATGTTCCCGCCAAATGTTGAAAAACAGCAACTATTTATGGCTGTGTATGGGTACTGTTTTATTTTTATTCTAGAAAGAAAGAAGCATAGTTCTCCATCTCTCTGATAATCCACATTTCTTGATCCCTCCCTCCTTCTCTTTTCTCCCACAGTTCCCAGTTCTCCCAGTTTCTTCACTAAGGTGCTGAACCAGACCGCCATGCAGGTGTTCTGGGAGCTCCCCAGTAAGCCAGGCCGCGTGGAAGGCTTCAGACTGGCCTACAGAGAGGTCCCCAACACACACTTCCAGGGGGAGGAGGTGTTCCCTGGGCACATCAACACACACACCATCTCACTCCTGGGTCAGTAGACACACCAACACACACACACACCCCATCTCACCCCTGGGTTAGCAGACATCATATGTACTGTATGGCACCCAGTAAACACGTCACTTTGATGTCTGGCGCTGATTGACGTCCCCCCCCCCACACCCCCCGCGCGTCGTTCAGAACCGGCTGCGGTGTACGAGATCCAGCTGGTGGCGTACAACGGGAACGGAGACGGCACCGCCACGACCCGGCTCGTCTCCTTGGCCGAGGGTGGGACCAGCGCCATGAACGGTGGTCACGGTGAGAGCACTCCTCTGGACGCTCACACACAACGGCGCTTCAAATTGTCTTGGCGTGCGTTGGTGTGTGTTGGTGTGTGTTGGTGTGTTTTGACGTGCGTCGGCGCGTGTTTTGGTGTGTCTTTTTGACGTGCGTTGGTGTGCGTGGCTGTGTGTTTTGGTGTGTTTGTTTGACGTGCGTTTGGTGTGTGTTGCGTGTCTTTTGACGTGCGTTGGCGTGTCTTTTTGACGTGCGTTGGTGTGTGTCGTCCAGCAGACGGTCAGAGCTCCTGTAACTGCGCTAAGAGTTCGGACGGCTCCGTGACGGGCATCGTGGTGGGTATCCACATCAGCCTGGCCTGCATCATCTTCTGCGTGCTCTTCCTCATGTTTGGCTATCGCCACAGGTAACAGCTAACTTACACTATGCTGTGTTTAGATAGACGTTAAGGGCAGGAAACAGCTCCTAACTTACACTATGCTGTGTTTAGATAGACGTTAAGGGCAGGAAACAGCTCCTAACTTACACTATGCTGTGTTTAGATAGACGTTAAGGGCAGGAACAGCTCCTAACTTACACTATGCTGTGTTTAGATAGACGTTAAGGGCAGGAAACAGCTCCTAACTTACACTATGCTGTGTTTAGATAGACGTTAAGGGCAGGAAACAGCTCCTAACTTACACTGTGGTGTACTCAGATAGATGTGCTTAGATAGGAGCTGAGATAGCTCCACACCTCATAACTTATACTGGGCTGTGCTTAGTTTGGAAAGACGTTAATGGCACAGGTAAACAGCCTCCCAGCTCATAATTTACACTGCACTGTGTTTAGTGGGGATATATGTTAATGGTTCTACCGTGTGTACCTTCTTTGTGTCAAATTGATTTATTTTACCAGGCAAGTCATTTAGAACAAATTCTTACATGCAATGGCGGCCTGGCAAAAAGGAACAGCCTCTTGAGGGAAGGCGGAAAGCATAAATGTGCTAAATACACATTTAATTTGTAAAATTACATTATCTCTGCTATTTCAGTTTTCTCCTACCCTGGCAGATGTTCTCTGCATGTTAAACATGACTTGAAACACTCCTGATATATAACTATAGACATCGTTTATGAGTGACGTCAGCTCTGCTCACCTCTATTTCCCCCTGCTCACAGATCCCAGGTCAGCCTGCATCAGTAGCTTTAACCTGTCCATGTGTCTTCCTCCACAGCTTTTTCTGTCAGAAGGACACCCAGGTGGAGTGGGCGGTGTCTGGGGAGGCTGGGGGCCCCATGGGCCACAGGACAGAGGCCCCTAAGGAGGGGCTGGGCCGCGTGCCAGAGGCCATAGAACTCATGGTTCAGGTAAGGGTTCAACACACAACCCTGTTGCATAACCCTGTACACAACCCTCTTTATCTAACATATATACAGTCCACATATATTCTATTCTCCTCTGTTGTGTTTTACTGCACTATACTGTAATTGATTCTATCATATTGTGCTGTTGTGCTGTTTCTATCCTGGCCTGTAATGAAATCAGCCACAGATAAAAGTCCTGATCATTATAGATTATGTCAGCTGTCTCTCTCTCTCACCTCTTTCATTAGTAAGCCAACAATCTAATGGTTTTCATTTTCTTTCTCCCTCTTTCCCACCCTGCACTCTCGTTGTTTTGTCTCTCTCTCTCTCTCTCTCTCTCTCTCTCTCTCTCTCTCTCTCTCTCTCTCTCTCTCTCTCTCTCTCTCTCTCTCTCTCTCTCTCTCTCTCTCTCTCTCTCTCTCTCTCCCTCCACAGAGATGTGAGTCCAGTGGTCCTGTGAGGGTGGTGGGCAGCCAGCAGCAGATCCCCTCGCCCCATTGCCAGGTCCTGGTTGAGACCCCCCCACCAGGCCCGCCTGGCACAGGCACAGGAGGCTAACGCACTCCCTCCCCCCCCCCCCCCCCCCCCAAAAAAAATACACAACCCCTTCCTGCCCCGATCCTATCTCCTCCACTACCTGCTCCTCTACCCCCCTCTTCATCCTCTTCCTCCTCTTCCTTCCCATCTTAGTAGATGTGTGGACTGTGTCTGGTTCCCTTCACCATGCCTGCCTTACCAAAGCCTTAGCCTTAGCCCGTCCGCTGTATACACAGACTTAGCGATGAGCGATAGTGAGCGTGATTCAGTTTGAGAAGGAGAGTGAGAAGTGTTGAGTTCTTTTTTTTTATTTTATGTTGTGATCGAGAGATGTTGTGTCTCTCATAGGAGATCTGCTGAGTGTCTTTTACCACACAGGGAAAGATAGTTAGCTAGTTGAAAACGAAATAACAGGTTCATGTATTTCTTTATTTGATCTAAGAGGAATGAGGGAAGAGGATTTTTTTTTTGTGCAGAGACGTCCTAATATTTGAAACACAATTCAGAAAGATTTGTAAACTCCCCTGTCTAAATTTAACTTCACAACCTTAACAAGACACCCTCCCTGTGTAGTATGAGACATTACTCAGGTGCTTTGTCACCTCGTTACCAAGGATACCTCCTGTTCTGAAACCAAAACCTTTTTGAAACCCGCTTCAGTTTCTCTTGCATGTCTTTTAACGTTGTCACCACTGGTGCCATGTTTCAGGTTCTGTCGGACCCACCCCCCCACCACACACACACACACACAGACACACACACACACACACACAGGGGCCTTCGACTGGGCCAAACAGTGATCTGGGCCTCGGCCCATCAGAACCTCAGAGTCCAAACCCCTGGTTTCTGATGACGCCGAGGCCAGAACCAAAGTGATGTCACTGTTCTGCCGGCGAACACACTGATACTGATGATGATGATGATGATGATGATGAAGATGATGTAGTCGTCCGTGTGGTCAGGGAGAGCTACAGTCGGCTCTAAATGAGGGGAACAATGTCTTTAGCCGCTGTCTGCCTCAGCCTTAGCGAACCTGATTCTGTTGATTGTTTGTTTCACCACGTTAGCCTAAAAAAAGGCAGTGCCGCTGGGCAGAGGAACCAGGCACACTAACCAGACCCTATTCCGACCCTCTCTCTCCTTCTCTGTCTTCTGCTACCCCTCCAAAACGTTTCGCCTCCAAAGATAGCTACCTCAGCCTGACGGGCTTCGTCTGAGCTACCCAGGTAACCATATAGCCTCACCGTGCTTCTAGACAAGCATACCTACCTCAAAACCAAAAGGGCCTCCATGCCCACCTTGTTCCTTGTTGGGTGCCAATGCCATTGTGTCCTGTGTCGGGCACTACCACCTCCCTGCCACCAGGGGGGGATGCTTGCTTTTTCCTCGGAAATGTATTTTCCTGACATGACATACGGGGAAATGTGGATTTTGATTGAATGTTCCTGACTCTACCCCCTCCTCCCCCACCAAGAATGGAAGTGGTACATTCCGCCTCGTGCTGACTCTTAAAAGAGGAAGTTGAGGGATGAACCAAGTGGAGAGGGGGGTACGCCAGTTTCAAGTTTTTTTTTAAGCGATTTTTTCTTGTAATGTTTTTTGACCATGATGCTGAAAACGGTTTCACTGCCTTCAATGACATTTTGATGGCTTCTCCGCCGCTGAGCGTCTTACCAAGGGCCAGCCCAGAGGTGTTTTCCACGTACCTAGGCCATTGGCAAGTCTCTTGGCCAGACACGGAAGCTCTGCCGTGATCTGGGCTCAATGTCTCTTTCATCCTTAGTGGGGCCACGTTCAGAACGGAAGCAAAGGATGAAAATGGGGAGCGGGAGAAGGTCACCACCAACCACCTCTGTTCCTTCTCTGCTCCTCTCCGCTCGTGGTCCGTGGGGAAGGAATGAAATTGTGCATCAGGAAAAAAAATCTTTTCAGGATAAAAATCCCCATGCATTTTTTTGTGGATTTCAGGAAAGTTATGGACATTATGGAACTACTCCACGTTTCACTACCTTTGAAATAGGTGAGGTGGAAGTTCTAGCCCTTTCCAGTAATTTTTGTATGTTGTAAGGAAAAATGGCTGTCAGACCCCTTTCTGTCCCAAGTGGAAAGATTCACAGTGCCTCCCAGGCCATTGTTGTCATGGAAACCTGATGTGTTTTTTTTTTTACATTGACAGACCATGTTTTGATACCATGAATGACTACTTTTTGTACTCTGTCTTCGTATAAATGTTCACAAACTTACATGGCACAATGTACTAGCTTTTCTCTAGCACTCTGTTTCAACTAAACTTTCCAAATTTCTATGAAAACCGAGCTGAACAATGTCCAAAGATGTAAAATTGTTATGGTTTTCATATTTTTCCTTGATTAACAGTCTTTTTTTTTGCTTCCAATATTTGTTTTCAATTGGGTTCCTGTTTTAAAGGGTAGCCATTGCTAATAAACAAACAACAAAACAAAGAAAAACGGCAGAGATTAAAAACTGTTAAACAAAACCAAAAAAACAAACAAACCGATATTCTACAGAGGACTTAAGCCTCTTTTAACTGAAAAGCTGGCTCCATTTTGACTCCCTGGCAGACCTTTGTCACACAGAACTCTCAGCTTCCTTTCAATATAACATTTGCTTTGAACCCCAAAAATGGGGTGTATATTTTCCTACAGTATATTGTCACACGTAGACCACTCTATGTTATAAGGAAATTACCAAATAACTGTCATTTGAATTATAAAAAATATCTCTATGACCAAATACCTCTTACATATTCTAGGATATATATATATATATATATATATATATATATATATATATATATATATATTCAAATAATGTTCAGTTGCATTGATTCAAAACTTAAGCACATTAAAACTGTGTGTGTACATAATGTCTGACGTCTTTGCAATGGATGTGTGTGATCCCTGGGCTATTGACAGATGCTAAACCTCGATGCAGTGTGGAATGTGCAGTAAGCCAGCTAACCAAAGTACCACCTTTCACAGTCAATTTTTTGGGGCATTTAAGCAGACGCTTTCATCCAAAGCAGCGAGATTGCAGGCACAGTCCCCCTGGAGCAACTTAGGGTAAAGTGCCTTGCTCAAGTGCACACTATCCCATAGTGCCGTGTATCCGTGTATATTCCATATAGATACAAGCCTGATATTCAATTCACACATAATAAGCATCAGGCGTAAGTTACAAATGTTTATTTCATCCTCTATGGTTGATCTCGGACGACCTCGTCTTCGCCTGCCAGTTTGAAGCTCTAGAATGCGGGAAACCCAGTAGGAAGTGGTACAGCTTGGACTGAAGCATCTACACTCCTCAAGGTTGTAGCTGCACAGTCAAGAGGGACAGGAACCCTCATTTTTCACTGTAAACACCTAAGTTAATGTTCTTGTTTTCAGTTTTTTTATTTTATTTTTTTATTATGAGAAACAAATGTGATACCAAAAGGAGATAGCTGATTTTTCTTTTAAGTGAACATTACTTAAAATACGTAAGAAGTGGAAACCTGATGTTTCTTTTCAACAAAAAAAAAGAGTTATGTTGATAAGTTTGTCTGTTCTTTTTATAGAACATTTCTTTCATTTTAAATTTTTTTCCTGCCGTCGTTGTGACGTTGTCATGGGAAAATATTGCCAAAATTCTGATCTATTACGAAGTTAATTTTCCAAATGTTATTGTTATTAATATTAATTATTGCCAATTACCCTTCTCCTAATTTTAGATTTCCATATTGATTGGCCTTTTTCTTTGTAGTTGACAAAAGTGATAATGTTGGCTAGAATTTTTGAGAAATTGAAAAGGAAGGTGTGTTGTCTGCAAAATGGTAGGGTGGTTTTAACAATATTTCATTTCATGTAAAAATTACCTCCAAATAATACTTTCTTCAAGTGTAAACATACAAGTTTGTTTGTTAGAATACTGATTTATGTGACCTATTAATGTTAAACATGTCCGTTATGTTATTTTATTTAAAGTTTGACACTTGTCATAATTTAATAAGCCATATAGGAATATTCCTAAACCGTTAAATTGTGTTTTTTCATCCATACTTTGATATGCATATATGCTGTGTTATATTATTTCTATATTGAGAACCATTCTCTTGTTTGAAGATACATTTAAAGGTAGTTTGTTAGGTTAACAGAAGTCTTTTACATGAAAAATGGATTATACCTATTGGAGAATTCCTCAATGCCAGACACACAACCTACCTCTTCCTCAACATGACACTGAGTAGAAATGAATAAGAATTGTAGAATAAAACAGTAGTGAGTGAATGCTAGAACCAATGAGAAAAGCGATGCTTTAAAATGTTCATAATTTTTTCTTTTCTCGTCCAATATTCCCTTTTATATGTGTCATACAAAAAAAAAACTCCCTCAAAGCTTTAAATTGATGTTTTAAAAACTGGTTTGACACCAGAAGAAAGATTGGAAAGAAGTGTTTTAATTGTCCTCACAGTAGATTATCACCTGGTTACGAAGATTAACACTGGGCTGAATGTCACCTGGTTACTAAGGGGAGCGTTAGGTAACGCTGGGCTGATTATCACCTGGTGGAGTCGTTTTCTCCTCTTTAGTGGAGAGCTGTGATTGTGACATCTGAAAAAAACTTGTGCCTACTTTCTCCTTCTTTCTAATGTACTGACACTTGTAAACCAAATTAAAGTATGAACATTTAATAGACATGGCTGCATCTCGAATTTTAATTTCACAGATGTAACTGTATGGTTTTTATTCAAAGACTTGTTTGAAATGTTTCCAGATGAATATTGCTAAGCCTCCGGGCTGCTTACAGAGCCGTCCGCTGACCTGCTGCTTGACGGAAAATAGTGTCTTTTTACACGTCTTCCTCTGTAAAGGAAAAGGTCAGGAATCAACGTCAGTCACCATTACCTCTCGTCTCCTCTCGTCTCCTCTCCTCTTCGCTCCTCTCCGCTCCGCTCCGCTCCGCTCCGCTCCGCTCCATTCCGCTCCTCTCCTCTCCTCTCCTCTCCGCTCCGCTCCGCTCCTCTCCTCCCCTCCCACTCCTCTCCTCTCCTCTCCTCTCCGCTCCTCTCCTCTCCTCTCCTGGTGATTTTTCATCACACTGTAATCTGCTGTCTCCCGTGCCTCAGCAGATCCGTTGATCCGGAACCTCCCGTAGAATCCTGACAGTTGGAAGACAAACAGGAAGGGTGAAAAAAAAAAAGGTTTTGTCTCATTCTGGGTGATTAATGGTGGCCCTGGCCTCAACACTACTTCTTCTTTCCTGGCTTGCACAGATGATGCTGTAGCTTGAGCGGTTCCGAACCACTGGAAGCCTAATCCCAAGACACGATTTATAAAACAACAACAACAATGATGAATCTCGTTTTTATGAGGAATTTGGACAGCCGAGTTAAATTCCTGTCTGCCAATCAGGAGCTCCAAAGCATAGACGGAAAACAGGCCAGTGCAAACAGTAAAGGCTGCGTAAGATTAATCCATTATACAAATATAGGAAACATTGATCAAATTAATGCTTAAACAGGCCCTAAAGCATGTTTATAACAGTCACAGGGGTGGAATCTGTAAGCTCTCAAAAGAGGCCTTACAAAAGTTTTATTATTTTCATTTTTGAATCTATCTGGATAGGTAAAGTTACTTATAAAGGAGCTCATTACATGTTCAAACACATTATTATCAAATACTGAGCTATAAACGAATTTGATTCATTTTCTCTTGAATCATTTATTAGTTTTATTTAAATCATTTGGAGTGATTATGTGTTGTCGGTACAATTTTTTTTAACAAAGTGTATATTTGGATTTTAATCTATTTTGCTACGCTGGGCTGGGTCTCTGGGTACATATTGTCCCTGTGTCTTATGTGGGTGTGTGTGTGTGTGTGTGTGTGTGTGTAGTACAAGCGTCCGCACAGCTCAATGTAAACAGTCACTAAGACTTCCTGTCTGAAATAAAACTAAGAGATGAACGGTTCACAAAAGAGACCCACAGAGTGAGAGACAGAGTTTAAGAAAGAGGAGCGCTCAGACAGAGAGACAGACAAAGAGGTTAAGTAAGAAGAGCAGACAGACAGACAGACAGACAGACAGACAGACAGACAGACAGACAGACAGACAGACAAAGAGATTAAGTAAGAAGAGCAGACAGACAGACTGAGACAGACAGCCAGAGACAGGTAGACTGCATGCCTTACGTAGAGTAGACACGGTAGTGGCTGTAGGTTCACTCATCTGAAGGAGGGACGGAGCCAGGAGGTTTGGGTGGTTAGCATGGTTCTCTCAGAGGACCTAAAGAGAGCCTGACCGTTTCCACTGACCAGCTGAAGACCATCGGAGTTGAAGACATCCAGCTGAATGGACGTTTGTGGTCATTTTTGGACCTTCATCCTTTAGTTATATATCAATGTAAGAGGTAAGATGCTTTTATACAATAAAATATATGCAATTCTAAACATATACGTACAGGTTTGCAGGCCTGTCGTTCTTGATTGTTTGTGGTTATTCTAAAGACATTTATTTTTGCTGTTTTTCTTTTTTTCTGTAGCAAGAAATAATATTATGGGACGTTCAAGTTTGGCATAGATACTGAGACTGTGCAGTGGGTAGATTTTGTTTTAAATGCAATTGGTTTAGCACTTTTATGACATGCTTGATCATGCCAGCACCATTCATTTGAAGGTTCTGATGGCAGCCAATTGACTAATACATTAAACAATATTTTAGTGGAGAGACATTTGGTATCTGAGCCTCTGGAAATCAGACGGTCGGAGAATTGGCTCACAATAAAGTAAGTAAACGCTAATGATGTGTTGTTGTAGCAGTGTAGCGTGGGATCTGTGTTGCAGCTCCTACACAGGGAGCCTTATTCAGACAGTGTACTACTCTGACCCCCCCACCCCAACCCCCCCCCACCACGCCCGTCTCTCCTCCTCCTATTTCCACTCCTCCTGTAGGCTTTTTCTTTTGTTTTGTTTTCGTCAGTTTTTTTAACTTTTTATATTTATTTTTCTCTGTTCTCCTGATTCTGTTTATGTTCTTTTTGTATGAGTTCATAAAAAGGTTGTGTATGAACTGTCCTACCTCTGCTATTACGTCCACAGGGCAACATGGTGGAAAGTGTTCTGTCAATGGGTGTCTAGTCTGGCCCTCTTTAATGACGCTACTCTGTTAGTCTTTGTATGTCTATCTTCTTCCTCACTCCCTCTCCCTCATCTCCCCCTCCCCCATCTCCCTCTCCCCCACCACCCCTACCCCATCTCTCTCCCCCATCTCCCTCTCCCTGACCTCCCCTCCCCCATCTCCCTCTCCCTCATCTCTCTCTCCCCCATCTCCCTCTCCCTGACCTCCCCTCCCCCATCTCCCTCTCCCCCATCTCTCTTCCCCATCTCCCTCGTCCTCATCTCTCTCTCCCCCACCAACCCCTCCCCCATCTCTCTCTCCCCCATCTCCCTCTCCCTGACCTCCCCCTCCCCATCTCCCTCTCCCCCATCTCTCTCTCCCCCATCTCCCTCTCCCTCATCTCTCTCTCCCCCATCTCCCTCTCCCTGACCTCCCCCTCCCCCATCTCTCTCTCCCCCACCACCCCCTACCCCATCTCTCTCTCCCCACCTCTCTCTCCCCCATCTTATTCTCCTCCATCTCCTCCTCCCCTATCTCCTTCTCCCATATCCCCCCCCCCCCCCCCACCCCCCACCCCCACCCCTCTCCTCCGGATCCTCACAATCCTCGTCATCAGCAGGTTGAGTAGTTGGAGCGATTGCAGTGTGCAGGAAGTATGCATAAATCCTGTGTCACCGGCTTGCCTGTCGTATGACAGACGGGGAGTATGTTCTGTGAGGGTCATGCTGAGCCAAGGTTAACAGGATATTCTCTCCTCTCTGGGTTTTCATCCAACTGTTCCTTGCTGAAGGATAGTTGAGTGGTTCACAAGTGCTCAGTCCCACTGACGTCCACATAGAGCACTTAGTCGAGAAAAATAAAAAATAAAAACTTGCGTTTTGGAATGATTCCATTTCTCTACCTGCTTTGAAATCCATTTTAAATGACCTGGAGAGCGAATCGTTAGGATTTAAGTGCTTAAATTGACATTTTGGATATGTGGCTTGGACCACACTTGTTTATTGGGAGTGTTATAATTTTCTCTGTGTGATTTTGTTTCTGTTTTGTAATCATTTGTTTTTATTCTGTGCTGCTGCCTGTCTTGGCCAGAACTCGCTTGCAAATTAGATTTTTTTTATCTCAATGGGACCTTCCTGGTTACATAAAGGTTACATTAATGTGGCTTACAAACAATAGGTCTATAACAGAACCTGAATCTGAATGAACCCATGTCCTGACCATGGTCTCTGCATTAATTAAAGTAATTTATCTTGAAAAATGTGTGCTATGTTAGATAGATTTGAGCCATATCTGGTTATCTATATTGAAGATATAGATAGGCAGTATAGACACAAGACTCAAAGACGTCTGATTGAAATGAGACGCATTCGTTCTGAAGGGAAAATAGATTTATGGTCACATAAATATACATTAGTTTCGCTGGAAAAACATGAGAAAGAGGTTTGTTGCAAATCCATTAACTCGCCGTGCCCAAGGAGATGAGCTGGGCTGAGAGAGAGAGGTCGTGGCTTCGTTCATATTAAATAAGCAGTCTGACTGAATGGAATAGTTCAAACCTTCTGAGACGACTCATGTGAATGGGGGCGCTGCCAACACACACAAACACATCCAGGACAGGCTTTTGTGCTGTGTGTGTGTGTGTGTGTGTGTGTGTGTGTGTGTGTGTGTGTGTGTGTGTGTGTGCGCGTGTGTGTGCGTGCGCGCGCGTGCGTGCGGGTGCGTGCGTGCGTGTGTGTGTGTGTGTGCGTGTGAATTTGTTTTTCAGAGAGAATAATGATGCCAATTCTCAAGAGTCACATATACACAACCACTGAATAATTGTTTGTTTTAATTACGTCATCAAAATAAAGCCGTATTACAGCGAGCTCATGTAACAATGTATGTATAAGATTCACAGAAGGAGGAAGGAAAGATCTCGGCCATCTTCCTTAGCATCATCATCATCAAGGAAGTAATAATGCTAACTTTATTTACCCTGAGACAAAAACAGTTACTGTTATTGCTTCAGGAATCATTTTCGGAATAAAAAAGATTATCAAATCTTTTGGCGTGGACAGGAATCTGGACCTCCAAAGACTAGCCCAGCTGGTGGAAAGCCTCTACAGCAACACTATGATCCCTACTCCCATGATCCCTAGCGACAGCGTCATCACCAGCGCTAACAGCAGCCAGGAGAGGCAGCCATACCTCCAGAGACTAGCGCACTTGGACGAGGGTCTTTACAACGACTTCTACGGGATCTGGATCACCCTGGTGGTCATCAACTCACTCATCTTCCTGGTAGCACCTTTAAAATGATCTTAGCTTCTCCCACTCTCTCATAGTACAGATATCATTCATTGTTCCATCATATTACTGACAATGAGACAAATCAACCTTATAACCCTCCAAAAACTGTACATTTACAAAAGACACCATCATTGTCATACGACATATACACCAATTGCTTTCATTCTACTATGTATTACTGCAAAATACGTTTTCATTTTCAGTTACATGTATAATATTGATTCTGATATAGCTTTGGAATGGGTCTCATGCAGCAGTGGGTTTCGTTGCTCGTGTAGTCAGAGGTCAGAGGTCAGGGGTCAGGGGTCAGTTTCCTCTGAGACTACCTAAACGAACGATGTGTCAACACAAGGTACTGTATGGCTTTGGGTCAAGGTGTGTCACAGCATGTCTGCTTATTTTACTGTATCTCAAATATTACACACACATATCCCCTTCACCTCCTCTCCTCATCTTCTCCTCTCCCCCCCCTCCCCCTCTCTCTCTCTCTCGTCCTCTCCCCCCTCTCCAAGGTGGGCCTGGTCCTGAACTCACTGGCCCTGTACGTGTTCTGTTTCCGCACCCAACCCAAGACCACGTCGGTGATCTACACCATCAACCTGGCGGTGACGGACCTGCTGGTCAACCTGTCTCTGCCCACCCGGATCCTGCTCTACTACAGCGGAGGAGCCTGCCTCACCTGCTCGTACCTGCACATCTTCAGCTACTTCGTCAACATGTACTGCAGCATCCTCTTCCTCACCTGCATCTGCGTGGATCGATACCTGGCTATCGTACAGGTGGGTGTGAAGCCGACTCTGGTACCCTTCACGAGATGTACAGTGTAATGCAGCTGTGAGTTCTTTTGAGTCCCTCCTGATGTGTGTCTGAAGTGGTATGGCTTTAATCCGGCATGATGACTTCATTAAAACGACTTATTTTCAAATCCAGGTTTAAAGGGACAGTCTTTTTGATAGAATACATTTGAAGTGCCCTGTTATAGCTGGCTGGAGGAGTTTGATCTACTCTGTTCTTGTCTGTCCAGGTGGAGGCTTCTAGCACAGCGTTGTGATTTTCATCTCCTGTGTTTTATGCGTTACGTTCTCCTCTCCAGGTGGTGACGTCCAGGTGGTTCTAGCTCCTGTGTTTTATGCGTTACGTTCTCCTCTCCAGGTGGTGACGTCCAGGTGGTTCTAGCTCCTGTGTTTTATCGTTACGTTCTCCTCTCCAGGTGGTGACGTCCAGGTGGTTCTAGCTCCTGTGTTTAGCGTTACGTTCTCCTCTCCAGGTGGTGACGTTCAGGTGGTTCTAGCTCCTGTGTTTTATCGTTACGTTCTCCTCCCAGGTGGTGACGTCCAGGTGGTTCTAGCTCCTGTGTTTTGACGCGTTACGTTCTCCTCCCCAGGTGGTGACGTTCAGGTGGTTCTAGCTCCTGTGTTTTATCTGTTACGTTCTCCTCCCAGGTGGTGACGTCCAGGTGGTTCTAGCTCCTGTGTTTTATCTGTTACGTTCTCCTCTCCAGGTGGTGACGTCCAGGTGGTTCTAGCTCCTGTGTTTTACGTTACGTTCTCCTCTCCAGGTGGTGACGTCCAGGTGGTTCTAGCTCCTGTGTTTTACGTTACGTTCTCCTCTCCAGGTGGTGACGTCCAGGTGGTTCTAGCTCCTGTGTTTTACGCGTTACGTTCTCTCTCCAGGTGGTGACGTCAGGTGGTTCTAGCTCCTGTGTTTACGCGTTACGTTCTCCTCTCCAGGTGGTGACGTCCAGGTGTGGTTCTAGCGTCCTGTGTTTTACGTTATTTCCTCGCCAGGTGGTGCAGCCAGGTGGTGTGTCTAGCTCCTGTGTTTTACGCGTTACGTTCTCCTCCCCAGGTGGAGGCGTCTCGTCGCTGGCGGAGCACCAACGTGGCGAAGTGCGTGTGCGCGTCCGTGTGGCTGTTCGCCATCGTGGTCACCTACTCCTTCCTCTCCACCGCCTTCCGTCACACCGGCGGCTGCGTCTCCGAGCTCCTCTTCCTCACGGTGTTCGAGTTCTTCCTCCCGCTGGTCATCATCGTGGCGTTCACGCTGAGGATCATGTGCGCGCTGGCGGACCCCAGGCTCATGCAGCAGAGCCGGGACAGGAGGAGGCGGGCCGTGCAGCTGCTCATGACCGTGCTGGTCATCTTCACCGTCTGCTTCACGCCGTTCCACGTCCGACAGGTCCGGACGCTCACACGCGCACACACACACACGTGCGCACACACACACGCACACACGCGCACGCACACACATACACACACGCGCGATCACGCACGCACGCACGCACGCACGCACGCACGCACGCACACACACACACACACACACGGACAGTCATAAATGTAATATGTGTTCTCAATTATAAAATGAAACTTTTGCCTAATTATTCTGAACCACATTATCATTCATATTCAGTTTGATTTATATATGTTTTATTGAAGTTCTGTCCTGTTAGGATATGGTATTTACTGGTACTTTAATCTGACTCATGAGCTTTTCTGGTTCGTGTGTGATCTGTGTGTGTGCGCACACGTGTGTGTGTGTGTGTGTGTGTGTGTGTGTGTGTGTGTGCCCTATGTGTCAGGTCTTGGTGCATTTTTACCCAGACATGCCTCACCATGTGATAACGTACCATGTGACAGTGACCCTCAGCAGCCTCAACAGCTGCCTGGACCCTGTGGTCTACTGCTTTGTCACCAACAACTTCCAGGTGACACACACACACACACACACACACACACGCAAACACACACCACACACACACACACACACACACACACTAGGGGTGTGCAGAGATGCTGTTGCTAGCCATTTGTTTCTCTTCCTAGTTTCCTTATAATGAGTATCTGCGGTGTCCTCTCTGCTTCTCTAGGCCACCATGAGGAGTCTGTTCCGCCGGCCGGAGGTGGAGCCTAGCAGTGGAGAGATAATCAGCATGCAGCACAGCTCCAGAGGCTCCGCACAGGGGGGCGTGGCCACCACCCGGGGTCCTGCTGGAGGGGCGGGGCAAAGAGGCATGGTCACCACCGGAGATTCTAGAGGGGCGGGTCCTGGAGATGTCGTCCTAACGAAGGTTCTGGTGGAAGGGCAGGTCCAGGAAGTGTGCCCATAGACCCTTTTACAGCGGACGTCATCATAAATGTGCGCGCGCATCTTGGCAACGGAAGTGGTGTGTTTGTTCCAGCCACCCAGACGAGTTCGCAAGTTTTAAATTAGTATTTTTAAACGTTTGTGTTTTAATGATTTTCCATGGACAATTAAAAGTAACGTAAATGTCTACATGTAGGCCTAACGTATGTCACGAATGGGTAAACCATGGTCCTTTTAATAATTGATGCAGATTCACCGTTATTGAACTGGGGCGCTGTAGCCTACTCCTGCAAGCAATATTAAACCACCGGAGGAGTGGAGTATACGACAATTTACAAAATGTTTCACTTTTCTACAGCAAAATCTTTGATACCCTTATTATAGATAATAGATAGATAGAATAGATTAGATCAACGCTATAGCCATTTGGTCGATGACAACTAGCCATGCATTAGTAGTTATTCAACTTCGATTGAACCCCAGAAAGATCTGTAGCCAATGAGATATCCTTTTGATGGATAAGATGGACAAGGTGGATTGTTAGATTAGTTTAGCAAAACTCGTGTGTATGATCGTAAGGTAGAAATCGCCATCTTAATGGTTAATGCCTTGCTTAACTTGACAAGTTATTGCTCTCCGTCTTACTTCCGTTGCCAAAATGCGTGCGCACCCTTACATATGTCATCATTGTTTAACAACAGTAAAAGGACAGAACCATCTGTCTTCTATGTGCGTAACTAACAACCAGCTGAGAGGCGTGGCCACACACAGGAGTCATGGAGGGGCGTGTCTAGGGGCGTGGTCACAGCCAATAGCAATGAAACAGCAACTGAATGAAGTTGTTGACACTTGGCAGCTCCTCTGTCGTGCTCTGCCCCTCCTTCTGCCGTCCACCACACCAACCACACAATAAGCTGGTTTAAAGACATGCAGGACTTGCATTAACCATCTGAACTGAAGCTTTGAAACAGCTCCACCTGCACATGGGAACCGTGCAACGAAACAGTGGATTTAGAAATGAAAAACACTGGAGATCTGTTGTGCAGCTATGTTTACTAGTAGAGCAGTATCCGGGTGGGCAGAGACAGGTTGACCAGCAGGCCACTATCTATCTATCTCTACAGCTTCATGGTGACGGAGGACACACAGAACGGTCATGTTTCATCGAGACAGGCTGCGAGGCAGAGTTCTGCACCTGCTTTGCTTCGCTGAGAACTTACTGTTTAAACTCAAGCCAACTCTCACAAGGTCAACCGGAAGAACTGTTTTGCGTTTCTCATGTAATTTCCATTGCAGAGACTGTTTCAAGAGGGATTGTTAGTGGTGTTAATTTACCAATGCATGAACATGAGTCCGTACAAATGAAACACTACTTGCCACGAAACCTTTCCTTAGCCCTTTAATTGTGTGAAATTGGCAATACTCCGAGAATGGTGTAGTGTGGTGAAACCCCTCACAGGACCACTAGACCATGTTATACATGTTCCAGTTCTGTTATATTGTTATAATTAGCCCTCCGACCAATTAAAAATGTGTTTTATTTTGTTAAAGCTAATACATTTTATCTCTAGTCATTGCAGGAATATTAGCCCAGGTCTTAGGATATGGTGACCTGTTTATGTTATCTCAATAAAAACGTTTTAATGTAAATACATTGATGCATTGTCCACATTAACGTGTTTAAAATGAGTTGATACATTTTTGCATATGTCCTTCCCCGTTTCTATTGGCCAGTTAAATTGGGGGAAGTCATCAATTTCAATGATGTCAGCTGACTTCGGGTTTGTGCTCCGTTGCCCGCAGCTTTGTTACTGTGGCAATGAATGAGATTAGGCAATGACTGTAGCCAGCTACAGCTAACAAGTGTGGTTTAAGTTTTAGCTTTCCACCTGTCAAATAAAAGTGACTAAATACGACAATTTTGGGGATAACTTTGCCAAATAACTGATGGAGCAAATAACATTTACGGTGCCAACAACACGAATAAAAGAGGAACGGTCTGGTATGTTCAGTAGCTAACCTTACATCATTGGCTAACGTGTTGGCTAGCATGGTAAAATTGGGGAGCTAATTTTGGCTAGTTACGCTAGTTTAGATGGCGAGCTAGTTTACGCAGCCGCAGGTAAAATTCTCTAGCATATTCGAATTCGCCTCTTTGACTTAGTTTGTTCAACCGGAATGACACCTGTCGGTTTCTAGACGTATCTTGTCGGATGCGAGTCGCTTACGCTGAAACTACGGCAACTTTGCATTCCCGATGGCAGGCAGGGAAACATTCCAAATTCCAATGAAAAAATCACTGTACTTTTCCAAGTCTGTCTTGAGCGTGGCAAGAACTGAGAAGGGGAGTGATCACTGCATGGTGTTTTTCCATCTGATGTTACATACTTTTTTATGAAGACAGTTTATTCTCGGCATAAAAACACAATAGGTCTCATCAATGTTTGATCTCATCAACCGATCAATGTTATTATTTTTTTTTTTTTACGTATTCGTTAGATAAGTCCTAATTTGTAGTAAAACTATATTTCTCTGAGCTCTGACCGTTTATGCCACATCCGCATTGTGTTCCCAACCAGCGGGAAAAGGTAAGTTATGCTCGTCAGGTAGAATCGTATCTGATTAACAAAAGCTCTTTTCAGTGCACAGCCAAGGAACCCCTAAGTTTCTCATTCTCATCAGAGATGCACGTCATATAGAGTAATATTATGTTAAACATCTACGGGATCAGGTTGGTCATTATTTAGAGTTGCTTCATGTCTAACTAATGAAACGACAAGTGACTCATCCCAATTGTCTGTTGCAAGGGGGTTTGATAATAAGTGCTTTGATGATTTTATGTGCCTGGTGTGTTGTGCAAGTTTAATGACTTGTTATGCAATGCTCTGCAGGTTGCAGTGGCAAGACCTGACAGAATGACAGTAGGATGAATTAAACTTAAGCAGACTATTGTGTGTGTGTGTGTGTGTGTGTGTGTGTGTGTGTGTGTGTGTATGTGTGTTTTCAGATTACTGAGTGACTACATGGGGCTGTGGAGGAGACCGACCATCTACGCCACCTCCCTGTTCGTTCCCCCACCCTCCCCTCAATACCTCCGCCTCCTCACTAAACACACTGCCGTGGACTTGGATAAAACTCTTTGGCGCGCCAAATGGATTCTGACTCAGTGTAACAGACAGTGATGTGTCACAGTGTCGCTTGCCTTCGTTTTAAATGCCGTAGGATAACCACAACCAGTTGGATAAGATTTGTCCTGAGCGTCGGTTTGATCCACCGGTCCTGACTACTGTTGGAGGAAGAGGCCGCGGAGGAAGAGGGCCTACGAAGAGTGAAATTGAACGGAAAAAAAGCAACCACGGCCGTTTAACTCCCCCACCGTCTGTCTCTGTCTATCTCAGTCTGGGTAAGTCTTCTGTTTCAGTGCTGACAGACAACTCACCTGTCTTCGTTGGGTGACACCATCGGACCGCTGTGGATCGTGGTCCGGGTTTCGTGGAGTGGTGTGGCGCTGTGGAACCCTAACCACCTCCACTACCAACCCCTCGAGTCCTCAGTGCAGTTTCTCTCCGCGTAGGTGAGCCCACAGCTAGCAGCGCGCTACAGTGAAGAAGGCCGAGGCAGAGAGACGTCCAAGCTGCCCAAAGCCCGCGACAGACCGCCAGCCCTTCGAACAGGCACTTATTGAACGACTCCGGCGGTGGTTCCACAGTCAACATGGCGCCGCTGAAGACCGACTTCGCCAGCCCTGGGAGCCCGGAGAGGAGGTTGGCCCTGGAGCAGCCCGGGACGAGGAGGGGGAGGACGGGCAGGAGGACAGCATCGACGGGGCGCTGATCGAGAGGGGCTCCGGGAACCAGATCCCACTGAGGCGCTGGGTGATGAACGGAGCGGTGATGTTCGGGACGCGAGTTCTGCTACGCAATGGAAACGGCGCTGGTGACTCCGGTGCTGCTGCAGATAGGTGAGGCGTGCACACCACACACACACACACACACACACACACACACACACACACACACACACACACACGCGTATACGTACACAAAACAAAAACAGACGGAGACAGACACACACACACTGTCTGCACACACCTCCGTCCAAATATAAATGCAAAGAATACTGTTCACTAACGAACACCTCTAAACCGCTGGCGTTGACTCTCTGTAAACACCTAGCCCTGCTCCGTTACAGTGGAACATATAACAAGCTAGAGTTCACACACCTATCTATTGGCCATCTGTTCTGTCAATCAACACAGATACACAGGCTGATTGGTGGACCCTGTACCAGTCGTTAGATTGTTTCATTGGTACAGCAGTGACTGTATGTTCTCCGGGTTAATACGTCTTGATAGGGATATTCTATTTATGTAGTTTATTCGTTTAAGCCAAGCTGTGGGTGGGGCTGCCAGTATGCTAACTAGCCACCTGGCGTGGTACTATTTGGTTGACGTTAGCCGCTATGCTAACAGTCTAGGGCTGGTTTAGCCATTTCAGCGGTGTGGTACTACTCACCTTAGCCGCTATGCTAACAGCCCAGGGCGGGTTTAACCATTCAGCCTGTTGACAAGGGCTGGTACTAGCCAGCCGTTCAGTACGTTATGTATATGACAGCCAGTGTAACATGGGTTATGGTTTGCGACCAAAGCAGAAAACCACAAAGGCTTCTAGTATTGGCCAGGTATGGCTGGAATGTAGGAGTCAGCATTCAGCACATTCACGCACATTCAGATACACACTTGCTGTCTCTCTTTCAAATTCTCTCTGGAGAGTGGCAGGAAATGGCCCTTACCTCATTCCATACTGTTGGAAAGCACACGTCTCTCAACAGCTCTGCAAATGTGCCCCCCCTTGTATCATCAGAAGTACCATAGACTTGATGTCTTGCCTGATTGACAGCTGCGTTTTCTTAGTTCAAAATCCTAACCGTCAACCTGAGGCAAGATTAATGGAGCCTCGAGTTTCCCAGTGTTTCGCAACCAAGTGTCAGAACTGTGGGTTGTAGGGCTAGACATTTTTAACAGGAGAGTGAAAACGTCTCTTTGTTTGTTTAGTAGATTAAGCCTGGTCCGAGGTGTGTTGTGGGCCTCTGTGGCTTCCTACAGGCCTCATAACCCAGCCAATTGCTTGACGACCAATGGTACCCACAGCTGGTCGTGGGTGGTTAGCGATGAGCAGTTATTTTATTTACTCAGCGGTGCCCTGTTTAAGGCAGAATATATAAGTAACAACAACTAAACAAACACAAAGGAAAAAATAATAGATTTAAATAATATTTATAGAAAGTCTCTTAAACCCTGAGCGGTCACAGCAGGGCTATAGGAGCCTCTACAGCAGTGAACTACCAGCCCTGGTAAGGACTTGGAAACAGTGCTGTGTGTTATGTGACGCATAGGATTACGGAAATTCCTCCTATGGACAAAAAGGAAACAAGTCTAGACCAGTTCTAAAACCCCTGACTCGAGCTAAAGGACATCTTAAATATGCATCTCCTGGGCCTCTTTAGCTGAACTGTTCGGAGGGAGGGGAGGTAGCAAAGTAAAACAAAAAAAACTTTACAGTAATTATGTGAATGAGGTCTCTCTGAAAAAGGGGGGGAAAAAAACGTTGAACGTCTGAACGAGGTCTAATTCATGTCAGAGAAAAGCAGTCCCAGATTGCCATGTTGTTTGTAGGGCTCTTCCCCCTGTCATCAGAGCAAACTATGTTCACAGAGGGGACTTCAACGTGAAAAAACCTCTTAAGGTTTCTCTTTCCTCAGCTCACACAGATGTTGCATCATTTTGGTAGAATATGTTTGCATATCCTAATTTATATCTGCTTGCGGCTCACTTTTATTTGTTGAGGTCGCCTGATTATTATCATTTTTATATTATTATAACCCATGACAGTACACTGCTTCCCTGTCCCAAAGGCACATTAGCTTGAACAGTACCAGTTAAACTATTGAAGCCCCGTGGAGTTTAGCCTCGCATGTTGTTATTTACACGTGTGTGTGTGTGTGTGTGTGTGTGTGTGTGTGTGTGTGTGTGTGTCTGTGTGTGTGTGTGTGTGTGTGTGTGTCTGTGTGTGTGTGTCTGTGTGTCTGTGTGTCTGTGTGTCTGTGTGTCTGTGTGTCTCAGGTCTCCCAGAGCAGTACTACAGTCTGACCTGGTTCCTGAGTCCCATCCTGGGTCTGATCTTCACTCCTCTGATTGGTTCGGCCAGCGACCGCTGCACGCTTCGCTGGGGCCGGCGACGCCCCCTTCATCCTGGCACTCTGCGTCTGCGTGCTGCTGGGCGTGCTCTCTTCCTCAACGGCTCCCTGATAGGTCAGTCACGGCGATGTCCATTATCCACGAGGAAGGGCCGTTTGATAACTCCACTGGGCTAGCCTGGACCATGCACCCCATGTCTAGAAAATGGTTCCCTGATTCAGCTCATACTGTACCCTACTAATATTAATATTCCTAATCCTAATATATGTGAGATTATAGTAGTGTAGCTTGCCTAAAGCAGCACACTAATGATAATAATAATAATAATAATATAAACAATAATCAGCATATGTTTTTTCTTGTTAGGGTTTAATCCATTCACGTTCATCTTTTTTGTATTTGAAGCTTTTTAGAAAATATTGACTTCAACTTTTTAGACCCTGCTTTCTTAAGTTATAATTGGTGTTACATTTCCATCTGGAACCGGGAAAGAATTCCAAATGCTGCCCTACCACGAATTCTACTACTACTACTGAAACGACTTCTATTACTGCTGCCAATGCTTCTGGAGGTGTGGGTTGTAAACGCTCTCCTGGTCAAATCTCTTGTTGTAGGCCTCGCCCTAGGAGACGTTCCCAACAGCCAACCGGTGGGCATCGTTCTGACGGTCTTGGGCGTGGTCGTGTTGGACTTTGCCGCAGACGCGTCGGAAGGACCAATCAGAGCCTACCTTCTGGACGTGGCGGACACAGAGGAGCAGGACATGGCGCTCAACATACACGCCCTTCTCCGCAGGTAACGCTCACTTCCTGCTGTAATGCTAGGAACAGAAGAGGAAAGGAAAACTAGACACGCCAACGTCACAACGTATACACTAGACTCTAACAGGAAGTAATGCGGGCTCTAAGAGGAAGTATCGTTGGCGCCGTGTGTTGATATCCTTGACTCTTCACAGGAAGGAGTTCAGGTTTCTAACAGGAAGTATCTATGGCTCTGTGTGTTAATGTCCACTGCCTCTAACAGGAAGTATCTATGGCTCTGTGTGTTAATGTCACTGCCTCTAACAGGAAGTATCTATGGCTCTGTGGGTTAATGTCACTGCCTCTAACAGGAAGTATCTATGGCTCTGTGGGTTAATGTCACTGCCTCTAACAGGAAGTAATCTATGGCGCCGTGTGTGTTAACGTCAGAGGTGTGTGTTGTTCCCTGCAGGTCTGGGTGGTTGCCGTAGGCTTACATGCTGGGCGGTCTGGACTGGACCAACACGGCTTTGGGTCGGAGCCTCGGCGCTCAAGAGCAGATCCTCTTCTTCTTCGCCGCCGTCATTTTCACTGTGTCCGTCACTCTCCACATGTTCAGTATCCCCGAGCAACCCTACAGACCTCCAGACAGAGCCGTCGCCACGGGAGACGACACCAGCAGCCAATCCTCTGTCAGATCCAACAGCCACGCCCCCGCCCTCCCTCCATGTGATTGGAGAGGACTATGAATTCGTTCCACAATCGACAAGAGCGGCCAATGGGAGAGTGAGGAAGCAGGAATGGACTTCCTAGATGCGGACAGGGGGCGGAGTAAGAGCGACTCTGTTCTGGCCATGCCGGACGCCACCATAGAACTAGACTCGGACCTCCACCCTGACACGCATAACTTCCTGCCTGTGAATGACATACAGGAAGTGTTTCCAGGAGGACTTCCAGTTGTCGGAGTGGGAGGAGCCGGCTCCAGGGTGCACTTCCCAGGCACACAGCCGGACCCCTGTCCCCCCAACCACAACCTGGCCCAGACCCAACTCCAGGCCCCAGTCCCAACTCCAGGCCCAGTCCCAACTGCAGGCCCAGTCCCAACTCCAGGACCAGTCCCAGGATCCAGGACCAAGTCCCAGATCCAAAACTACTCCCAACTCCAGGCCCAGCTCCATGCCCAAAGCCAAACGAATGGGTCTCCCACTCCTCCCATTCCACTCCACAGCACAGGGGAGGACACAGCTGCACACACGGGTAACACACACGCACCACACGCACACACGCACACACGCACACACACACACACACACACACACACCACACACTTACCAGACCGTCTTTTGATAGGGGCCAGTGTCATACTGATAGCTAAGCGATCATTAGAAGTCAAGTGAAATGTATTTGTATAGCACTTCATTTTCAAACACATTTCAAACACATAAGCAATTTAATGTGCTTTATGTAAGGCAAGAAGGAACATACAAAGTGAGAAATAAAATAAGAATTAAATAATAAAAAACTATAAATAAAAGAAATCAAGTTACTAAGATGGAAACAATTCAGCAAAAAGAAATTGAGAACGTACGTTTTTTTAATCTGAATTTTAAAGTAGTCAAGCTTAGAGCGAGTTTCAAATGTTCTGGAAGTTGGCTCCAGCTATTTGTTGCATAGTAACTGAACACTGCTTCACCTTTTGTTAGTTTGATTTTAACTCTGGGAACGGTTAAGAAAACCGGTTTCTGATGACCTGAGGGGTCAAGAAGACTGAAGCTAATTAGTAACTCCTGCCTCCTCTCTCTCTCCTCTCTGCCCCCTTTAAAAGACGCAGGCTACTAAGTAACTCCATCTCTCCTGCTCCTCCCTCCTCTTTCTTCTCTCCTCGCCTCCATTTAATACTGAGGCTACTAAGTAACTCCTCCCTCCTCCTCTCCTCCATTTATACTGAGGCTACTAAGTAACTCCTCCTCCTCTCCTCCATGTATTATACTACTAAGTAACTCCTCCCTCCTCCTATTATACTACTGAGCACCACCTCCCTCCTCCTCTCCATGTATTATACTACTAAGCACCTCCTCCCTCCTCCTCTCCTCCAGCAGCCTTAGTTATACTACTAAGTAACTCCTCCTCCTCTCCTCCAATGTATTATACTACTAAGTAACTCCTCCTCCTCTCCTCCATGTATTATACTACTAAGTAACTCCTCCCTCCTCCTCTCCTCCATGTATTATACTACTAAGTAACTCCTCCTCCTCTCCTCCATGTATTATACTACTAAGTAACTCCTCCTCCTCTCCTCCATGTATTATACTACTAAGTAACTCCTCCTCCATGTATTATACTACTAAGTAACTCCTCCCTCTCCTCCATGTATTATACTAAGTAACTCCTCCTCCATGTATTATACTACTAAGCACCTCCTCCTCTCCTCCATGTTATACTACTATGTAACTCACTCCTCCTCTCCTCCATGTATTATACTACTAAGTAACCTCCTACCTCCTCTCCTCCATGTATTATACTACTAAGTAAACTCCTCCTCCATGTATTTTTACTACTAAGTAACTCCTCCCTCCTCCTCTCCTCCATGTATTATACTACTAAGTAACTCCTCCTCCCAATGGTATTATACTACTAAGCACCTCCTCCTCTCCTCCATGTTATACTACTATGTAACTCCTCCTCCTCTCCTCCATGTATATACTACTAAGTAACTCCTCTCCTCTCCTCCATGTATTATACTACTAAGTAACTCCTCCTCCATGTATTATACTACTAAGTAACTCCTCCTCCATGTATTTTTACTACTAAGTAACTCCTCCCTCCTCCTCTCCTCCATGTATTATACTACTAAGTAACTCCTCCTCCTCTCCTCCATGTATTATACTACTAAGTAACTCCTCCTCCTCTCCTCCATGTATTATACTACTAAGCACCTCCTCCCATCCTCCTCCTCTCCTCCATGTATTATACTACTAAGCACCTCCTCCCTCCTCTCCTCCATGTATTATACTACTAAGTAACTTCCTCCCTCCTCTCCTCCATGTATTATCCTACTAAGTAACTCCTCCTCCTCTCCTCCATGTATTATACTACTAAGTAACTCCTCCTCCTCTCCTCCATGTATTATACTACTAAGTAACTCCTCCTCCATGTATTATACTACTTAGCAACCTCCTCCCTCCTCCTCTCCTCCATGTATTATACTACAAAGCACCTCCTCTCTGTCTCCATGTATGTATACTACTAAGTAACTCCTCCTCCTCTCCTCCATGTTATACTACTAACGCCTCCTCCTCTCCTCCATGTATTATACCTACTAAGTAACTCCTCCTCCTCTCCTCCATGTATTATACTACTAAGTACCTCCTCCCTCCTCTCCTCATGTATTATACTACTAAGCACCTCCTCTCTGTCTCCATGTCCAGCCACTGAAGCCCCACACACGGCCACGCCCACGTCCGAGGTCCGAAGACGGGACTCCGCCCTTCCGGCGCCAACCCCGCCCCCGTCCTCAGGCCACACCCCCCCACCTTCTACCGCCAGCCCTCGTTCACCTTCTCCTTCTACGGGCGCGTGGGCTCCCAGCGCTACCGCCTCCTGCCGGCCCCCCGGCCAGCCCCCCGCCCCGCGCCTCCCTCTCCCTCCCATCACCTCCTCTCGCAGCCTCAACGACCTGTCGCAGCTCCAGCGCCGCCGCAGACGCAAGCGGGCGCCGCAGCTCAGCGTCAGCAGCCTGGGGTCGTCGGCGTCGGGGCAGCGAGGAGGAGGAGGAGGAGGAGGAGGAGGAGGAGGGCACCACCGTGCGCCTCCTCTGGATGTCCATGCTGAAGATGCCCAGGCAGCTGTGGAGGCTGTGTGTGTGTCACCGTCCTCACCTGGTTCTCCCATCATCGCGGAGGCTGTGTTCTACACCCGACTTCATGGGCCAGGTCATCTACCACGGAGACCCCACGGTACACACACACACACACACACACACACACACATACACACACACTTCATGGACCAGGTTCATCTACCACGGGAACCGCACGGTACACACACACACACACACACACCAGTGTATTCTGCATCCGATTTCTCAAATGACTTGCTGATTCAATCTGGGTATAGAGTAGTCTGAATCCAAGCATAGTCAAGGCAATGTCTCCCTCTAGTGGACACATTGCCCCACAGCCCTGAAGAGATTCAATCTGTTACAAATGAACAATACTTTAATTTCAGATATTTTAGTTTGTCTTTTAAGCCATACTTTTATACCAAACTGTCCTGTGCTCTCTCTCTTCTCTCTTCTCCACCCAGGCACCTGCTAACTCCACAGAGCTGCTGACTACCACAAAGGAGTCCAGATGGGCTGCTGGGGACTGGTGGTCTATGCTGCTACAGCTGCCATCTGCTCGGGTACACACACACACCACACACACACTCATGCACACACACACTGTATCTAACCACCTCTGCATGTTCTGCTCAGACAAACACACACACACACACACTCTCTGTAGCAACCACCTCAGTAATGAGTAAATGTTATTTTGTAGAACACTTTTAGACCAAGTTCCTTAAACCAAACGTGCACCTGTTTGTCTGTCTTTCTCCTTCTTTCCATTGTCTTTCTCTCACGTTCTCCTCTGACCCATCTCCTGTTCTCCTGGTCCTCTCTTTCTCTTATCTTTCATTCTCTCGCTCTCTGTCGCTCTCTCTCTCATCCTCTCTCTCTCTCTTTCTCTCTCTCTCTCTCTCTCTCTCTCTCCAGCCGTGCTCCAGAAATACCTGGATAACTTTGATCTCAGCATCAAGGTCATCTACATCCTGGGAACGCTGGGCGCTTCTTCTCCGCAGGGACCGCCGTCATGGCGATCTTCCCCAACGTCTACGTTACCATAGTGATGATCAGCAGCATGGGAATCATATCTCTGAGTATATCCTACTGTCCATACGCCTTACTGGGACAGTACCACGAGAATAAGGAGGTACGCTCACACACACACACACACACACACACACACACGTTCTGTGTGTGTCTCTCGGTCTTCACGTCTCGGTCTCTGTCTCTGCAGTACATCTGCCACAGCCCGGGGAAGTCGCGGCGCGGCTTTGGCATCGACTGTGCCATCCTGTCGTGCCAGGTGTACATCAGCCAGATCCTGGTGGCGTCGGCGCTGGGCGCGGTGGTGGACGCGGTGGGCAGCGTGCGCGTCATCCCCATGGTGGCCTCCGGGGGCAGCTTCCTGGGCTTCCTCACCGCCTGCTTCCTGGTCGACTACCCCGAGGACGGGCCCAGCGCCGAGCAGGCCCGGGGATCGGTGGACTCTGCCGAGAAGGAGGAGCCCACCGAGGAAAAGACCAATCAGGAGCAGGTCGCGCTGAGACGGACAGAGGAGGGGACCTATCTGAAGGCCCTGTACCAGTCCTCTGTCTGAGCCCAGCAGGGAGCAGTGCCTGGCAACATGGTGGTCTGATGGACAGGAGAGTCCCCTTTGTGGAGGAAAACGAAGAGGTTCAATCAGTAGTTCATGTTCTCAGGTCTGGTACTGGGACCACTGGTCTCAGGTCTGGTACTGGGACCACTGGTCCCTGGTCTCAGGTCAGATATCGGCACCAGTAATTCTTGCTCTCAGGTCTGGTACTGGGACCACTACTCCCTGGTTTCAGGTCTGGTACTGGTACCAGTTCAGTACCGGTCAGGCCCAGTGGTGGTACCAAATTCTCTGGGTCAATCTATCGCCATAATCAAGTCTACATGCTGTAATCCTCTGGTCATTTGACCAAACCTCTCTACTGCTGATTTTATATAATATTTGATAAGCTGTGATGTGGTTGTGGTGGCTGTTTCTTCTTCTGCTGTGACAGAAGTCAGGTGGCTGAGACGTCTCGCTAAACATTTACTTTGCTCGGTGTCAGCTTTGCTTCGTTTTCGAGGTAACGGAGAGTAACATGGAGAGGTGGTCTAGGAGGTATAGGTTCAAAATGGCCGCTCTGTTGCTAGAGAATGGCAGTTTTATTTAGTTTTCAGAGTACAATCGTCAGATTTAAAACGAAAAGAGACCTGTCGTTTGTACCCTAGCCTCTCTCTCTGCCTCTTTCTCTCTCTTTCTCTCACCCCCCCTCCCCCTCCCCACCTCAGTGGTTTGAGGACATCTTTAACAGCCCCCCCCTCCTCTCTATCTGGTGTAACTTTACAGTCTACCACAGAGCTAGGGGGGGGGGAGGTCACACTAAAGCTGCCAATATGAAAAACAAAAATAAATAAATCACGTCGTTGTCACATTGCCAAATCAATACAAACTTTTGGTGCTATTATGTTTAAAAGAGAAACCTGTCTGGAATCCAGGAACCCCATTCAAACATCTTTTAAGCTGCCGGTCGAATTCTGAGTACGAATCCCGCTACTGTTGACAGAGTCTCACATTCTATGCAACAGGTTGGCCTCACAAGGCTTTGAAGAGCGTTAAAGATTTACTCTGCAGTGTGTCAAATGTCAAACCGGGTCTTTTAACACTTTTTGAGGTTGCTGTGCCCCAAAGGTGTGTGTGGACTGAGTGTCAACCTTATTTTAAATGAGTACTGGCACGTGTCATGAGCTTTTTTGATAAAGACTCCACAACCCTGGTCGGCTTTCTAAGTCGAGATACTGTGGCTAGTTTGGCGGAGGAGCACACCCAGCTTCTAGAACATTTCGTATTCTAGAACCATTCCGGAAACACTCTGACTGTTTCCTGTCTGGAGTCGCAGATGGGCGTGCTGTACAATGACGGGATCATTTCATTGGTCTCAAATTGCACACGTCAATCCCAACAGAACTGCTTCATAAATAACTAAACATTTATTTGAAAATGTTCAATTGACTAAGTAAAGAATGCCTGCCTGTCTGGTGAAGGTCGGACCACAGAGGGTTGTAGAGTGGGATCTTTAGTAGCCCTACCTTTGAGCTATACCATCTACTGGTGTATTAATTATGGGGTACAAATAATACAAAAGTTATTTTAAAGATAGATTTATTTAAAAAAGGTGTGCTGCTGGTGAAAGATATACAGGAATAGAAATAGATTTTTTTTTACTTTTTTCAATTTCTCACAACTTTATACAATTGTTAAATATCTTTAACTTTTAAGTTTGAAACCCAATCATTGATCTTGTCAGTGATTTTTTTTTTTTGATTTTCATAATTTTGCCGCCTTTTGCTGCTGTAAACTTTTGTACTCTGTATCCCTCAGTAATTTTGTGCAAATTATGGTAAACTTTGTACAAATGATATGTCAAATGTTTTCTTTTCATGATTTCTGTTGAATGTCATTTATAGATTGTAACTATAAAAATGCTTATGGCTTAAAATACCTAAACGTATGCCCTGAATAAGAATGTTTTAAAATTGTGATTGAGGCTTGGCTGTCTTAGCTATGCACAGGCAGACTCCCTCCACCAAGTCCTAGGGAGCGAAGAAAGAGTTGGTCACCATGGTTAGCACCAGGTCTTCCGAGGGTGGGAGGGTCGCTGTGCAGCCAGAGGCAGAGCGAGGGAAGGGCTGGGGTTTACCGTCTGACCACAGCCTGAAGATCCAGCACAGAGAGCCAGTGATGGTACACAAAGCCGTCTAATTGTCAGTCCACTCCGTCTCCTGTAGTTCTGACACCAGGTGAGGTTCCAACTCCGTAAGAATCTGATAGAACTCCTCCTTGGCTTTGCTGCCTCCGGCACGTAGAGGCCCATTCAAGAGCGTTCTCATCCTGCTCTGGTTAGTGGTTTGAGCCATCATGGTATCACAGGCTTCTGGAGTGAGGACCCCCCTTGTACGAAGCTCGTCCAATATAGCCGGCACCTCGTGAACTCTTTGGATCAGCTTTTTCCCGTGGCGATCTACAAAGGGCTGATCTGAAGTAGCAATGATGATGATGGAACACACATACTGTACATAAATAAATCAAATCCTTTCATTTTTCAAGTATTTTTACACACACAAGGACAGTGACTTGGTGTGGTTGGTGCATAGAGGACAAATTTAAGAACTACATTTAAATAGTAAATATAGATTTTCTTGTATGTACACATTTGTACTGATGACAGTCTTTATAGTGCGTTTTTATAGAGGATCTATCATACATACATACATATAGTGTGTGTTTTCCTGACTAAGAAAACATTACCTTCTAACTGTGTTGAGGGGGCAGTTTTGTAGTCACCTACAACAAACCAATAGATGGAACAGGAATCAAAGACATGTTTCACACAATTCTACCATGTGTCAATATGTTAGGTTTCTCTGCTCGGACCTCTTCTCAATGGCTGGGTCCACATGGTTTCCCCCTTCGGTTCACTGACCAGCTCCAATAGTATCTTGCCATAATCAGCATCCTCTACATACATCTCAAAGAAGTCTGGCGAGGTGTCCATGTCTCTAACCTGGAGTTTCTAGTTGCAGATGTGTGTGTGTGTGTGTGTAGAGGGAGAGGTGTAGTTGCACAATTTAGAAGATCTGCATGCATAAACTGCAATATGAATGCAGTACATTTAGAAACACGGTTCCTCCAATAAAGTAAACCATACCTTTGGGAAAATTTCTGCTATGTAGCAGTCAGTTCTTAGACTAAACCAATCGTCCAAGGTAAAGGCCAGTGTTGGAAACGTCACCTCTATCTTGCTGTAGCAATTTTCCTTCTCCTTCTTCTTCATAACCTGTTCATAGAACAAACATGTTATGACTGATGGTTTGAATCCATCTGAACACTGAGAGGAAACATATGTTTACAAGTATGAAAAACTAAGAAACTTGATGTATTTGTAAAGGAAAGAGGACAGAAAGGAGACGGACCTTGTATACACTTGGTAGCATATTTACACAGAAAATTGGTATGATATACGAAGGTTTCTTTTTGAATCTAGAATGACCTGTTCCACTGCAGCAGAACGAAGGCCCAGGTATAAGTGCAGCGTAAGGAAGGCCTTCCTGGTCTTATAGAGCAGCAGTTGACAGTGAACCTTCTTTTTCCACCACCACAGAGGAAGAAGTGAGCCCACAGGCGAAAAGGTTGGATGGAGAATCTTAACATGGGAGGCTGTTACGGTGGCTGGGGTTGATACAGACATATCGCCGTCCTCAATATGAACAACTGCTATTTTATCAACCAGAGTTGGGTCATGGCCTGCATCAAACAAATATATATTGGTTCAATTTTGAAAGCATATTTTTATACCAAGTTAAACAACCAACTAAGCAAAGTCAATTCAATAAAAACACTTTTGTTGTATTAACCTATACAGGCAAAATGTGGTAGCTGAACTTCCTCCAGATGTCCTGCGATGACAGTGATATCCAGCATAGGGCCTCCTGGTATGTACTGCTTGCTCAGTAGCACCCCCCTATGGTTTTCCCAGGAACTGAATTGGTACTTGAACGTGACCTCAGTGTTGCATACCCAGCGTAGCCCGGAGACAGAGCACTCATAATGCCCTGGTGGACACTCATGACTGGGGAAACACAAACCATGATTCATAGTACTATTGAAAATGGGGTTTAATGGGTATTCAAGTATTAAATTGTCATCATTGGACTTGCTGGTAACACAGCCTCAGCCTTTACCAATGGGAAATGTGACAAATCTTTAACAATAGTTAATTTACAACTAAATGCAATCCACAATAAATACAGGTCAAATAAATAACGGTTAAATAGCGGTGAAAAAATAAATGAAAATAATTTTAAATAAATGTAATCCACAACAAATACACGCGAAACAATATGTGGTTATGCTTATGCTGTATAACTGACCTAGTGTCTTACCTGAATTGTGTGGGGTCAGTCTGTCCTAACGCCACAGGTGCAACTGTAACCCATTCTGTTGACGTCTGTTTATCATCATCCTCATCAAGGAGGATTTGTAACAAAGTTATCAACTAGGCCTCAAATCCATATAATTTCTTTTTCAATAAATCTTAACAAGAGATTACGAAAGATTTGATTCTTCTAATTTAGTATGTGATCTTATTTTGGCACAATATCAAATGTATTCACTTGGTGAAAACCAGAACAGTCTTAAATTCCTACCTTGAGATGCTGGCATTTTGAGCACCCAGAAAAGGAACCTGGTAAAAAAAAATGATTGCACTAAAAATTAACTAACTTCATTGCCTTTATTTCAAGCTACTTAAAAGACAAATATCAGCAATTGACTAATTTGGTTGCTCCACAAAAGTTTCACCAGCGCATTTTGGGGATTCCCTCTGACAATTCTCAGCCACCCTGTGATCGAATGATGATTCTTCTTCTTCTACTCTTCTGCTTCTTCTCCTAACTGGGCTCGATGTCAGAGACCGAGCAGGGTCTTCTTCTCCAAGACCGCCATCATCATGGTTTCTGGCCGCGCACACGCGCGCGTGCGCACACACACACACACACACACACACACACACACACACACACACAGTTAACTAGTCTGATATCACAAAGCTTAACAAAACCTCTTTCTTTGTTGAATATTTAGATATGCCAAAAGCGATAGAAGCAAACCAACAAACAATCTTCCTAACGTTGCTGTTCTGTCTTTCTAAACTGATGCCTCCCAGCAGAAAAGGTTCAAGGCTGTATGTCTTCATAGGAATAGGTTTTCCCTTATTCTCTATATGAATGAATTCCTCATTAGTTGCACTGTGTGTAGACTACGTCCTGTCTGTGTTTGCCTGCATTGTAGGTTAAGAAGTTTGAGGTGGCCAGGTACTCCTCACCGAATCTCTATTTCCCCTCTTGCTAGTCAGTCACCATGTCAACACGTTCACTAGGGAACTGATTGGCTGCTGCAGATCGGGTTGTTATTCAAATGCGAGCAGAGGGCGCGGTATGCGCTGCGCTCGCTCGCACATCTGACTAGTGTTTGGGGAAGTCGCGGAGGACAGCGCAAAAATGGGCGGGGTTTCCCCCAAAAACTTCTACATGGACAACGCCATTTTGTTGCTTTTGGCTAAAGTAAACAGCTAGGTTACAGCTATTGAGGGGACACACATCGTAAACTGCTACGTTTATTAGGCTACACACATTGTCTACCTACAAGCTACCTGACCGTTAAAATTACACATCTGATATGCCTACTTGGTTGGAAATAAGTTTCCACGATAGGGCTTTCCTCCCGAGATCGCGATACACTCGTAAACTAGTGTCATATAGTTCCGGAAATTCCGACACACATAACTTGTTTTTCGTCCATTTTTCTTTCTGTGCCGGCTGCATTTCTATTGGCTGCGCGGAGATTCGTCACAGCGCGAGGCGCACAAAGTTCAACCAAGTTGCGCTGCGCTTGCACGATGCTCGGCGCAGCGCAAAACCGCCGTTGCGCGGCGCAAGCCATAGGAAAAAATGGGCTTCAGAGCGCAGCGGTGCCGTTGTCGCGTCCTGTGTGAAAGGCCCTTAACCCTTACCTTTTCTTTGTGTGTGTGTGTGTGTGTGTGTGTGTGTGTGTGTGTGTGTGTGTGTGTGTGATATATTATATATATATATATCACACACACACACACACACACACACACACACACACACACACACACACACACACACAAGTTTATGGTCTCAAACGCTAGTTTCAAGACTTTTTCAATACAGCAGGATGTTCATTTTGTTAATGATGGTCCGATTTAGAGTAAAATAGGCAATAAAGCAGGGTATGCTTTAGGACGTGGCCAACTTGTGTGACACCCCTTTAGCATTTCGCTGTCACTGTTTGACACTCATTAAGTAAGGTAGCGTTAACGTAACCTTAGATTTACTAAACCAATTTTAAAAACACAATGTTAGAATTAATATTTTTTACCATAAGTGGTTAACCTAATGTTACACACAGTTTATCGCTAACTTATCATCGCTTCTGGTTTCAAAAAACCACGATGGCGACGGGAGTTGCAATCAAGATGGCGATGGCCAAGATGCAGAATTTGAGGCTTCAAAACGGAGAGTCCACAAACCAATGGGGGACGTCACATTGGCTGTGTCCACTTATAATATACTGTCAATGGTCAAGGACCAGCTTTCATGGTGCGCCTTAGCCCAGTGAGCCATCTATCTTTTCTAGTTTACTGTTATTTTACTGTTACCGTTTAAATAATTTCACTGTTACTGTTATTATGCTTAACAAATATTTATATTGTACCCATAGTCTTTCTAAGGAATGAATACATTACTTTACTCTCCATACCTGTGTGTCGGCCATTCCAATAATCGGCTAACTCTTGGCCACAGCACCTCCTCGTCATCTGAAGGAATCCGCACAACAACATAAAGTGATCAATAATTACTTAGTGTAGGATTAGTTATCAATTGTGTTGTCTATTTGTCATTAATATTTTGGTATTTCAAAAAATGTTTTACCACTCAATCCTTGAGATTCACTAAGAGACTCAAGTTCCATCCCTGAGTCTTGTGACACAGAACTGCGGCTGTCTTCATCAGAGCTCTTTACCCAAAGGCTATATCAGGCGTACAGGACAGACACAGACACAGACACGACACAGACACAGACACAGACACAGACACAGACACAGACACAGACACAGACCAGACACAGACACAGACACACAGACACAGACACAGACATACACACACACACACACACACATTTAAAATAGAAATTGTCTGCTGAAGTAACCATTATCTTTTCTTCTTTTTCAAATATTTTTGGGGCATGTATGGTTTATTTTTGACAGGACAGTAGGTAAACAGGAAAGTTGGGAGAGAGAGAAGTGAGTTAATGCAGCAAATGGCCCGGGCCTGAATCAAACCCGGGCCGCTGCGTCAAGGAACAGCTTTCATGGTGCCCCTTAGCCCAGTGAACCACCTGTCTTTTCTAGTTGACTGTTATGACTTTTAACGTTTTAAATAATTTAATTTTTACTGTTGTTATGCTTAACACATATGTATACTGTACCCATACTCTTTCTAAGGAATTGATACATTACACACTTTATTTTGCTCTCCATACCTGCTTGCTGGAAATTCCAATTCGGGATCCTTCATCTCCTCAAGCTTCATCTCCTCAAGAATCCGATAAAACTCCTCCTTGGCTCTGGCGCCGCCTGCATTCAGAGGCCCATTCAAGAGCGTTCTCATCCTGCTCTGGTTAGTGCTTTGAGCCATCACGGTATTGTAGGCTTGTGGAGTGAGGACCCTCCTTGTACGAAGCCTGTCCAATACAGGCTCCATCTGGCAACCTCTTCGGATCAGTTCCTCTTGGTGGGGATCTACAAAGTGATGACCCGAAGTAGCGATGATGACACACACACACACACACACACACACACACACACACATTTGCCAAGTATATTTACACACACAAGGAAAGTGACTTGGTGTGGTTGGTGCATAGAGGACACATTCAAGAACTCAGCACCCCCTCTTCACCTGAATCATGCAAAATCATGCATTAAACGTTTACAAATAAATGGTACAATTACAGAACATTTACAATTAATTGGAACACTAAAGCGCAACCTTAAGCAGCCTTAGAAGATTTGTATTTTGCCACTGCAAGCCTTCTAACAGATGATGACATTTTCACACAATTTTACAAAAAACATTTAAATATGAACTTAAGTTATGAACTTGTTTGTTCCATAAATTGAACTTTCGGGACAGTAGCAATCAGCACCCCCTTTTTGTCTGAAGAAACCATACAAGAGGCTACAACAACAGAAATGAATTTTTAATGATCTATTGTAGGATTGGTTTTTAATTTGTGCAGCACCACGATCCTTCTTACAAATGTAGTGCTGTTGATAATAGTATCATTTATTAACTGTACATTTTCCCCACCCACAACATAATGAATATTAAATACCTGATGATTTGTTTTCCAGCTTCTTTATCAAATCATTTCTGTTCAATCGCTTTAGGATGTCTACTGTGAGTTTCAGAGCTCTGTCTTCGCCATAGCACGTTTCCATCAGATTCACTGTTTCGTTCATGGTAGCATTCTCCAGGTATCTTTTATGGACACCAACCTGTATGCTTATGCCTCGCTTGAACTCAATCCGCTCTAAACTGGTCATCTCCATCAGAGTGGCCAACAGTTGAACAGACGCGTCCATTGCAGTTTACTGTATTAGAGAGAGAGAGCTTACTTTTAGAGAACTAGGAGACAGCTTTAGTGCCAGACTAAACCCTTGCGTTGTCTTAAGGGTAAAAAATGATCCACCACTATGTTAAACACCAGAGAAAAACCCCTATATGACTTTGTATAAACTTGAAATTGTATGACTTGTATGAGGGGCAGTAGATGACAGTACCCCCAGTTTTCTCTTTACTGAAGCCATGAGTGCAGTTTTCAGTGCCCAACAGGTGGTAGATCAGATTTTTTCTAGATGTCCAGGAGGAACATAAAACTATTCACAAAACCCCAGATATTCACAGGCTGGTGGTTGTTTCTTCGTAAAGAGTAGATTTGGGGTTTACAATTCAATTAAGCTGCTTTATTTTAATTAATGAATGTTAAAAATAGAGCAGATGAGTTTACCATTAGCTTGCTCGAAGCGAACTTTGGCTCGACCCTGTAACGTATTTCCCATAAGCCTTCAACTTCTTCGAACGTGAATTGTTACAGGGCGAGTATATCTAGGGATCGCTGTAGGCCGATGTAATAAACCTACCTCCTTGTTGATATAGAGAAGTTGCACTGCAAGTTTTTCGGCAACTAGCCTATTCCCCAGGTGTGGAATAAAAAATTAATTGACGCCGTTAAAAAAAGTCAAACTTGTTTACATATAGCTGCCAAATCTCAAGGTTCATGTAAAGCTCCAGTGCTTCAACCTCTCCAAAGTAGCCAGCTCACGGCAGTATTGACTTTTTTCACGGTTTCGATTTGACATAGGCTACATTTTGCATATTCTATTTGTATTTTGTTAACGCGCAGGGCAACTCAATTCATTCAATTTGGACATTACGCGCACTACGCCGTTGATCTATTGAGTTAAAATATCAAACGTCCCATTTTATTTTCCATCTAAAGACAAAAGTCTTCCGTGTGGGAACGAAAAAGGGGCCAAATATACTGCAAATTGGTACATCCGCTGACAAAAAACAGGAAGTTGGAGGTCCGCCTTGGAGTCTAGAGCAGTGGTTCTTAACCTTGTTGGAGGTACTGACCCCCACCAGTTTCATATGCGCATTCACCGAACACTTATTAATTGGAAAAATAAAATTCAAAACATTGGTATATATTTTACTGGTGCACAAAATGAACCGTGTATCAACATCAGTGTTCAAAGAACAAAACCATTAAAACATGATTTTCACACAAAAACAAAAACATAATAATGAATATTCACTGCAAATCAGTGTGACTTCTGCTGTTGCCTTTCAGAGACCAGTTCAGAAATGTGCGGCTTCACCTTGGCAAGTGCCACTCTCATGTCATTTTCGCAACAAAGTCTGTTCCTTTTCTTCGTTTTTATGTCCAGCATCCTCGAAAAGGATTGCTCGCAAAGGTATGTTGTAACAAACGGTATGAAAATCTCCAGAGCTTTCTTAGCAATAACAGGGTACGTTACCATTTGTGAGGATCGGTTTGTTGATGGGTACAAAGCCGAGAACAGGCAGAGTAGCCTTTTCATCGAATCTGGCTCTCTTCACCTTGAATTCAGCGAGCGTTGTGTTCTTGTATTGTCCATCTCCATATCCTATTCAGTTTCCCCTTGCGGCAGTAATAGCTTCTTTCTGCCACGTCCAGATAGTGTAGCCAGGGTTCCCTTTAACTTTGAACTTGCGACCTATGCTTCCAACAGTTTTTGTTTGTTGTTTTTTGTTGACTGCCTGAACAAATGTCAATAATCTCCAAACCACGTTCTTAACGTTATGTTTACTTTTGTGGTTGTGCGCTCTTATAGCCCAGAGCAAAGATGTGGCCATATATATTCCGACTTGCCCTGCGCTCAATATGTTGATGTGCAAAGAAAATAGATCCGGAAGTAGCCGCGCGTCAGCTGTCAAGGAGACAGATAACACGAAACAACAGCAGACAATTTACTGTAAGTGGGCAGAACCCAGAACAGGTCGAATGTAATTAGTTTTAATTAAAGTTGAGATAGCGTACTTGAATGCGAGTAAATACATTTGGTCTACGCGACTGGACTCGAAAGGGGTCAACAAACTGTGGCTCAACAGGTTTGTAAGAACATTTTTGGGGGAAATATTGTAACTTACTTGATCATTTTCTTCACGAGAGTCTCTGCACTACGCACAGTATGACTTCATTTCTGCCTGGAATTAGATCATAGCTAGTGTCATCATCACATTTGTAATGCGCGCAGTTATATTGGTTTGTTTGATTTTGGAAAGCAATTAGGGTACATTTCTGTGAAGTTGTCCGCTCCATTTCTAAGAAAGCCTGCGACCATTACTATCCCTGTGTACATTAGACATGGATCCAATTTTCTCTACAGCTTCCCCCAGGCCTTAGGCTGCACGAGATTTAGATTCCAGTTTTGATCCGTTTATCTTTATCTCTGTGAGTTGATCGTCAAAGTAGAGCAGCCCACGAGAATGGACTCACCCAAAGAGGTATGAAATAAAGGAAGATAGCAAGACGTTACGGTAAGTGTTATGTTAAGCGAAATAGTCGTCTTTCATTTTTACACTCATCATCTTTTGTGGTTTAAGTAGTGGGCCTGTATTCAGTGCAAACTGTTTTATGGTCCAAGTCTTAGTCATAGGTATTTCATTGCTACCATAATTCTCCAAGTGGATGTGAATTCTTAGAAAGTGTGTACATAAAGCATATTTTAAGCTTTAATGCACGTATACATTTTTTTCCACATTCTGTTTTGCATGATATTACGTAAAAAAAAAAATTTGTCAAAATAATATTATAAAAAAATAAAAAAATAAATAAAATAAGAAAAAAATATATATATATTCATTTTAAGACGAAATTTTGTTCCAGTACTTTTAAAGATTAATAGCATTTTTGACAAAATGCTGGTTCTAATGTCTAGATGATATTCACAGAATACCTTGACTTTGAATAATAATTTGCCATGGTCGCATGATATCTGTGTGCACCATTCAAAAGTGACTGTTACACAGACAGTGCTGCGGAAGGATGAGATTGGCATGCAGTTTTATTTTCTCAGACTGCCGCTGTTCACCCATAAAACAGCTTGTCTGTGTCCCTGTGCGTCCACACTGCCTTAAACATTTCTTTAAATCAAGTGTAGCTCTGTTTTTGTTCTGTCATGCCAAAGTCTCTGGGCAGAAATAGAACATTGATTAAGGGCCTCAACGTCCTACGCGGAGTATAAGCCACGGACCAAACACACACTCCCTCTCTCTGTTTTCTCCCCCCCCCCCCCCCCCCCCCCCCCCATCTCTCTCCCT
>CM030178.1:3282386-3284886 GCA_017639675.1 Aplochiton taeniatus
CTCTCTCTCTAACTCACACACACACACACACACACACACACACACCTGGACACAGCTGTCTCTTCTATTCTGCTTGAGTTTAGTTTAGCAATTCCTCCCTGCATGTCATGTACATGTAGTGTGTGTGTGTGTGTGTGTGTGTGTGTGTGGTAGATCCTCTGTAGCATCCTCATGGAGCAGCGCGTGGTGCTGTTCTCCTCTGATTGGTCCAGGCTGACCCTGGTGGCGGAGAGCCTGATGCTCTTCCTGCGACCTTTGACCTGGCAGCATCCCTATGTTCCCGTCCTTTCCCGGGGAATGCTGGACTTCCTGATGGCGCCCACCGCCTTCATTATGGGCTGTCATCTGTCCCACTACGAGGAGGTGGCTGCCGTGAGTACACACACACACACACACACACACACACACACACACACACACACACACACACACAGGAAGGCTTGCACTCCTTTCTAAGCAAAAATAGAGAGTACTTTATATTCAATTATATACCTTTGAAATTATGGTTACTATTATTATTACACTCTCATAGAAAGCTGTATGAACAATGGATGCTCAGCAGACAGGATGCACGTTATCCTTTACAGAATCTCTGCCGTAACAGAGCGATCTCTAAACTCTGCTAGTGGTTAACAACTCAACAGCAGCCATTTGTAATGGCAGGGTGAAGGCTACTCAACAGCAGCCTTTTGTAATGGGAGGACGAGGGCTACTCAACAGCAGCCATTTGTATTGGCATGGCGAAGGCTACATATCAGCAGCCATTTGTAATGGCAGGACGAAGGCTACTCAACAGCAGCCATTTGTAATGGCAGGACGAAGGCTGCTCAACAGCAGCCATTTGTAATGGCAGGGTGAAGGCTGCTCAACAGCAGCCATTTGTAATGGCAGGGCGAAGGCTACTCAACAGCAGCCATTTGTAATGGCAGGGTGAAAGCTGCTCAACAGCAGCCATTTGTAATGGCAGGGGTGAAGAGGAGCGGTTTGTTTTGTTGTTTTGTAACCCTACGCCTCCTCTCTCCTTCCAACATTGTACCAACAGGAAACAGCTGACCTGATCTTGATCAACATCGATGATGGAAGAGTCTCCTCTTCCTCTTCTGAGAAAGTCAACCTACCAGAGGTTCCACTGGCGGCCGCAGACTGTTTCACACAGAGGTGTGTGTGTGTGTGTGTGTGTGTGTGTGTGTGTGTGTGTGTGTGTGTGTGTGTGTGTGTGTGTGTGTGTGTGTGTTTGCGTTTGTTCTAGAATGTTTTTTTGAAACCAACAAACAATTGCCACTAAACATATTGGCCTACATTAGGTTAAGGTAAGTCAAATGTATTTATAAAGCACATTTAAAAACAACTCCCGCTGACCAAAGTGCTGTACACTTGCACACTGACTTGACTTGTCGTTCTGTGTGTCTATGTGTTTGACTGTGTATATGTGTGGGAATGTGTTTGTGTGTGTGTGTGTGTGTGTGTGTGTGTGTGTGTGTGTGTGTGTTTGACTGTGTGCGTGTGTGTGTCTCCAGGTGCCAGTCTCTCCAGCTCCACCTGGACCTCCAGCTGTGCCATCAGACCTCCAGCTGTGACATCACTGAGCAGCGCTCCCAGAGGAGGACGTGGCAGCTCGGCCTCAACGCTGACATCCAGGCAGTCACCCTGGAGCTCATAGTCAATATATTCAGGTCAGGGACACCCTCTGCTGTGTGTCTGTGTCTGTGTCTGTGTCTGTGTCTGTGTCTGTGTCTGTGTCTGTGTCTGTGTCTGTCTGTGTGTGTGTGTGTGTACACATCAATACACAACAATTCAATCAATAAACGTCAAATCACATTAGTACCAATCAATTCACATCAATTTACATCCGTTTAAAATTAATTTACATGAATTCACATAAATTCACGTTTAATGCACATCAAAACACATAATTTCATTTCCATCTGTTACATGGAGTATACTCCATGTGTAAACAGCATACCAACCACATTCGTAATGCTATCTGTGTAGTAATATCTGTTCTTTACCTACAATATATATTAGTTTAGGAATGAGGTCTTGTTGTTTGTTGAGCAGGGATGTGAGCCGCCATCTTAACTACGAACACAGAGTCTTTCACAGCGAAGAGTTTCTCAAGACCAGAGAGCCAGAGGACCAACCTTTCTATAAGAAGGTAACTGACAGCCTGTTTAGCGTAGCTCGCTAACTAAAACCATTAACTCATTTACCCAGTGAGCCAGAGAACCAACCTTTAGGGAACTGACAACCTGTCTAACATAGCTCGCCATCTAAATCCATTAACTTATTTTGCTGTAACCATATAATCTAATTAACCTTTCACGCACCAGACAGAGTCAGGTGACGGCTATCAAGAAAAGTGGCCTACTACCTACTAATAGTGGATAAGACAATAAATATTTCATGTAGTTGGTGGGGTTGGTGGGCAGGTTGAATGAGCGTACGCCCTAGTTCAACGTTTTGAATCTCTTCGCAAACAACCCCTTGGCCTCCTGTGATC
>CM030178.1:3289886-3352386 GCA_017639675.1 Aplochiton taeniatus
TGGATGCGGTGGTGGGCTGTCTGCAGAACCAGAGGTCCATCTACGCGGCCTCCAAGCTGGCCCATCTGGACCGGGTCAGACACCAAGGTAGACAGACCAACCCCCCCCCTCCGCTATCTTTCTCTCTCTCGTTCACCAAAAGGACGTACTATGCAAAACAACAGTTATCCCATTAGGACCTTGTCATTCATTGAGATAAGATATGAGGCTATTAATGAGATATGAAAATGTAAATGTTGTTGTTTGATTTACTCAGCTGCAGTCAAAAACACGTTACTATCTGATCTGATACGATCCATATTTTCTTTTCATCATTTGGTGTGTGTGTGTGTGTGTGTGTGTGTGTGTGTGTGTGTGTGTGTGTGTGTGTGTGTGTGTGTGTGTGTGTGTGTGTGTGTGCGCGCGTGTATACAGTTCCAATGATGATGCCAAAGACTACATCAGAGACTCTTAAACACAAGATTAACCCTTCGTTGGAGCTGGCCTCCCCTCAGACTGTGCATGTCCTGCTCTACACTCCAGGTGTTACTCACATAAATATGTTGAAATTGGCAGAATTAGTCTCAGGACACGGGACAGACAAAGAAAGCCTCTTCTCTGCGTGTAAATATAAATTTTGCAGTGCCTCTGTATGTGAAAGAGGTAGTTTGTGACACTGTGGCTCTTTGTGTGTGTGTGTGTGTGTGTGTGTGTGTGTGTGTGTGTGTGTGTGTGTGTGTGTGTGTGTGTGTGTGTGTGTGTGTGTGTGTGTGTGTGTGTGTGTGTGTGTGTCCGTGTACTAATGATCCACATAACTAGATTACAGTGTGTGTCACTCAGTATGTGCTTCCCCGCATTATAAAGATCCCGTGAGACTTTCATAATTGGTCCTGAACAAAGGTCGTTGAGTTGCGTTGTATTCCAAAAGAGCTGTGACCTTTAACCCCAATACGCTAGAGGCCGTTGTCATGGGTATTATTATTTCAAATGGTACTCTGTTTCTCTGAACTGTGCCTTAACACATTGTCCTTATCTATCTATCTATCTATCTATCTATCTATCTATCTATCTATCTATCTATCTATCTATCTATCTATCTATCTATCTATCTATCTATCTATCTATCTATCTATCTATCTATCTATCTATCTATCTATCTATCTTCTCCTTCTCCTTCTCCTTCTCCTTCTCCTTCTCCTTCTCCTTCTCCTTCTCCTTCTCCTTCTCCTTCTCCTTCTCCTTCTCCTTCTCCTTCTCCTTCCCGTTTCCCCTTCCCTCACTTCCACCCCTCTCCCCAGGCCAGCTGAGCCACAGTGAGGGGGACGGGGATCCAAGGAACCCCAGGCTATGGGTGTCCCTGGGCGGGGGCAGGGTGGTGGTGTTTGATGCAGCCAGCTGGTCCATGCTGCACTGCTGTATCCAGGTTGGGACTTCCCAACTGGTAGGCCATCCAGGACAACAACAATAATAACCATCATAATAATCATTATAATTCTATTATTTGTGTAGCACTTTTTTAACCGTGGTACAAAGTGAAATGTTACAACACAATTCATTTAGAATAAAATTAGGTTCACAAATAAAAACAACTTAAGAAAATATAAAGATGTGTATTAAAAACAAGAGATCATAAAATAAGCATAGCGAAATTCATTAAAACGACTTGAAAAGTTTGTTTATAAAAGTCTGTTTTTAGGGGATTTTGGAAAGATGTAATCGGGTTGGCCAGCTGTAAAAAAAAAAAATAGCCACAGAGAATCCATTTCTCTGGATCAAAGCCTTAGGCATCAGCAAAGAAAGACTCATATCTCTGTAACAGAACCTTAGACATTAGAAAAGACATATCTCTGGATCAGAACCTTAGACATAAAAAAATACTCATATCTCTAGATCAGAACCTTAGACATCAAAAAAGATTCAAAACTCTTGATCAATGCCTTAGGCATCAGCAGTCATATCTCTGGATCAGAAAAGACTCATATCTATGGATCAGAACTTTAGACATCTACTCTGGATCAAAACCCTAGACTCATATCTTTGGATCAGAACACTAGACATCTACTCTGGATCAAAGCCTTAGACTCATGTCTCTGGGTCAGAACATTAGAGATCAGAAAATACTCATATATCTGAATCAGAACATTAGACTCGTATCTCTGGATCAGAACATTACTCATCTCTCTGGATCAGAACATTAGACTCATATCTCTGGATCAGAACATTAGACTCATATCTCTAGATAAGAACATTAGACTCATATCTCTGGATCAGAACCTTTGCTGTCCATAGAGTGCTAGGACTGAAACATACGTTGCCATCTAGCAGATACAAGCCTGATTTTCACAGCGAGGATAGGCTGGGCGTATATCACATTCATAAGAGTTTTCCCTGTCGTTAAAGCTTGTATCACATTTATTAGAGCGTTCCCCACGGTTACGGCTTGTCCGTTATCTTCTTCTATGATTGGCAGAACTGCATGCTGGGATTGGAGCAGGAGCAGGTGTGGATTGGCTCCCAAGACTCGGTGATCTACATTATCGACACACGCAGCATGTCCTGCAACAAACAGCTGACGGAGCACAGGCACGAGGTCTCTGGGTTCACCCTGGACAGGAGCAGGTAATAATAATCATAATAATAATGTATACTATAATACCTGTAACAGGTAATAATGTATTCACCCTGGACAGGAGTAGGTAATAATGTATTCACCCTGGACAGGAGCAGGTAATAATAATAATAATAATGTAATAATGTATACTATAATACCTGTAACAGGTAATAATGTATTCACCCTGGACAGGAGCAGGTAATAATGTATTCACCCTGGACAGGAGCAGGTAATAATAATAATAATAATAATAATGTAATAATGTATACTATAATACCTGTAACAGGTAATAATGTATTCACCCTGGACAGGAGCAGGTAATAATGTATTCACTAATACCTGTAACAGGTAATAATGTATTCACTAATACCTGTAACAGGTAATAATGTATTCACCCTGGACAGGAGCAGGTAATAATGTATTCACTAATACCTGTAACATGTAATAATGTATTCACCCTGGACAGGAGCAGGTAAATAATGTATTCACTGATACCTGTAACAGGTAATCATGTATTCACCCTGGACAGGAGCAGTAATCATGTATTCACTAATACCTGTAACAGGTATTAATGTATTCACCATATACTGTTACAGGTATTCATTTATTCACTCTGTACTGTAACAGGTATTAATGTATTCACCTTGGACAGGAGCAGGTATTAATATATTCACCCTGTACTGTAACAGGTATTAATGTATTCACCCTGTGCAGTAGCAGATAATAATATAATAATAATGTATTCACATGTACTGTAGCAATTTAAACTTTCCTAAAACCTTCCATCCCTCTCTTCATCCCTCCCTCCCTCTCTTTGTCCCTCTCTTATCTCTCCCTCCCTCCCTCCCGGTACCCCAGCCAGCCCCAGCTCCAGGCCTACTCCTGCAGTGCAGAGGGCAGCATCATCCAGTGGGACACATCCTCTCTGAAGGTCCGGAGACAGTTCCAGCTCGACTGTGACCGTCTGTCCTCCATACAGATCTACAACGGCACACTGTGGTGCTGTAAGTTTAACCCAACACACACAGAGAAAAGACAGCTTTGGTGCTGTAGGTTTAACCCAACACACAGTGGACAAAACACAGCTGTGGTTCTGTACGTTTAAACTACCACACACAGAGAAAAGACAGCTGTGGTTCTGTAAGTGTAAACCAACACACACAGAGAAAAGACAGCTGTGGTGCTGTAAGTTTAAACCAACACACAGGGGACAAAACACAGCTGTGGTTCTGTAAGTTTACACCAACACACTGAGAAAACAGCTGCGATTCTGTAAGTTTAAACCAATACACAGGGAACAAAACATTGAACATTAAACTATTGCATGTTTTGACAAATACATATTAACTGGGTTAATGTGTTCTGTGGTGATCCAGTATGGCTGGTTCTAATAGGTTATAATATTCTGGTTCTAATAGTGTGGATCTGATAGTCTTGTTCTAGGTTTTGTGGTGATCCAGTATGGCTGGTTCTAATAGGTTATAATATTCTGGTTGTGGGTTCTGTGGTGATCCAGTATGGCTGGTTCTAGTAGGTTGTGATAGTCTGGTTTTGGGTTCTGTGGTGCTCCAGGTACCAGACACAGTGTGGTGGAGCTCAGGAAGAACGGAACCCCACAAAGGATGATGTCACTTCCTGAAGACCTGATGAGCATGCCCAGTAGTTTCAGCTGCTTCCTCGTCCTGCTGGAGGTACTCAACCTGTCAATCTTATTATTTTTCACCCAATCAGACCTCTCCGGTGTACAACTGTTATCGCAATGTGTTTCGACATAGGTTATCCACAAAAGTTCCAGGACATAAGGTCACAAAAACAACATGGGGTCAAAGTCCACATTTGCCCCTCCTCAGAAGACATGCACAGGACAGTCGTCTTGGGCCAGACCAAAGCGTATATACAGTGGGGCCAAAAAGTATTTAGTCAGCCACTGATTGTGCAAGTTCTCCTACTTAGAAAGATGAGAGAGGTCTGTAATTTTCGTCATAGGTACACTTCAACTATGAGAGACAAAAATGAGAAAAAAAATCCAGGAAATCACATTGTAGGATTTTTAAAGAATTTATTTGTAAATGATGGTGGAAAATAAGTATTTGGTCACCCACAAACAAGCAAGATTTCTGACTCTCACAGACCTGTAACTTCTTCTTTAAGAAGCTCTTCTGTCCTCCACTCGTTACCTGTATTAATGGAACCTGTTTGACCTCGTCATCTGTATAAAAGACACCTGTCCACAGCCTCAAACAGTCAGACTCCAAACTCAACCATGGCCAAGACCAAAGAGCTGTCGAAGGACACCAGGAAGAAAATTGTAGACCTGCACCAGGCTGGGAAGAGTGAATCTGCAATAGGCAAGCAGGTTGGTGTGAATAGATCAACTGTGGGAGCAATTCTAAGAAGATGGAAGACATACAAGACCATTGATAATCTCCCTCGATCTGGGGCCCCACGCAAGATCTCATCCCGTGGGGTCAAAATAATCATGAGAACGGTGAGCAAAAATCCCAGAACATCATGCTTTGGGGCTGTTTTACTGCAAAGGGGACACGACGACTGATCCGTGTTAAGGGAAGAATGAACGGGGCCATGTATCGTGAGATTTTAAGCCAAAACCTCCTTCCATCAGTGAGAGCATTGAAGATGGAACGTGGCTGGGTCATCCAGCATGACAATGATCCCAAACACACCGCTCGGGCAACGAAGGAGTGGCTCCGTAAAAAGCATTTCAAGGTCCTGGAGTGGCCTAGCCAGTCTCCAGACCTCAACCCCATAGAACATTTGTGGAGGGAGTTGAAAATCTGTGTTGCCCAGCGACAGCCCCAAAACATGACTGCTCTAGAGGAGATCTGCATGGAGGAATGGGCCAAAATACCAGCTACAGTGTGTGCAAACCTGGTGAAGACTTACAGGAAACGTTTGACCTCTGTCATTGCCAACAAAGGTTATGTTACAAAGTATTGAGTTGAACTTTTGTTATTGACCAAATACTTATTTTCCACCATCATTTACAAATAAATTCTTTAAAAATCCTACAATGTGATTTCCTGGATTTTTTTTCTCATTTTTGTCTCTCATAGTTGAAGTGTACCTATGATGAAAATTACAGACCTCTCTCATCTTTCTAAGTAGGAGAACTTGCACAATCAGTGGCTGACTAAATACTTTTTGGCCCCACTGTATATATGATCTGGCACAGAGAGTATAGAGAGGAGAGCTAGGAAGAGGTTGAAGGTTTTTCCATCCCGAACGGACTAGCTAAGGTGGTATGTTATTTTATGTCTGTATCTGTTGCAACAAATAGAATATATATTCAAACCTCGTCAATTTCTGTGTCTTGTGTCCTCATGTTCTAATGTCGTGTGTGCATGGTTATTTTCGGATCCACGACACAACCTTTGACTATTCACGACTAAGGCCATTTTCACACAGATATTGTTAATGAATGTAAGACATTTCCAGTTTTTGTGTTGTATTTGCAGAATGTACAGTGTGTTTTCAATACCGAACGTTCGACTTTTGTGGGGATGCTTTATATGAAACGACTTGTCATATAGCATTCTTGTTGAGTCAACCATACACAAAAGGTTTTATATTTAAACATATAAACATATTTCTAAACGTACAGACTGTGTTTCATCTTGACAAAGGTCCCCTAAAATTAACACTAGGCTTCACATGAACTGGAATTGTCATAGTTGGATGTGGACAGCCATCAGATGAGGATGCTAGTGTGTGTGTGTGTGTGTGTGTGTGTGTCCAGTGGGGGCAGCTGTGGACAGGCTGTGCCGACTCGGGGGAGCTGTGTTTGTGGCATCATAAGGACCAGAGTCGTCCCTTTAAGAGAATCACCTTACCAGACTGCAGCAGCGTCACCTGCATGATCCGGGTCAAGGACCAGGCCAGTACCTCACCTCAAATCAAACACCCTCACCACATATTAACATCACAGTCAAATACACTCTATGTGAACTCACATTCCAGTCAACCCTAGTAGATGCAGCTTTGTCTAAGGTCACAGGTCCTTACTTCATTTGGACGTCACGTCTATCTAAAACCATCCCTGTTTAGTGCCCCGTGTGGATGACATAAACCCACTGTTTTCCCCCTCAGGTCTGGGTGGGGTGTCGTAGCGGCAGTGGGGTCGGAGGTGAGGCCGCGGTGAGGGGCAAGGTTTTCGTGTTGGACCCCGAGGGTCTCTGTGTGGAGAAGGAGCTCCAGGCCCACTCCGACACCGTCCAATCACTGTGCTCCGCTGAAGACCGCTACGTTCTCAGTGGCTCCACCCACCTCGACGGCAAGATTGCCATCTGGAAGGTCGAGTAGAGGAGGAGGAGGAGGAGGAGGAGGAGGAGGAGGAGGAGGAGGAGGAGGAGGAGAAGGAGGAGGAGGAGGAGGAGGAGGAGGAGGAGGAGGAGGAGGAGGAGGAGGAGGAGAAGGAGGAGAAGGAGAAAAGAAGAGGAGATGAATATTACAGTTTAAAGGAGACTGGTGGGAAAGACGTTTCCATCTGGGAAATTTAAACCCACAAACGGCCAAAAATAAAATGTCACCAAACCAGAACAACGCTGCTGAGTTCTAAGAGCCTCTGGGCTTATTCTGGGATGTTGTGTCCCAGTGAAGTATTAGAACTATTGAGAAGTGGACAGAGACAGAGACAGAGACAGAGACAGAGACAGAGACAGAGACAGAGACAGAGACAGAGACGGGGGTTAGGAAGATAGAACAGAGAGAGGGAGTGTGTGTTTGGTCCGTGGCTTACACTCCGCGTAGGAAGTTGAGGCCCTTAATCAATGTTCTATTTCTGCCCAGAGACTTTGCCATGACAAAACAAAAACAGAGCAACACTTGATTTGAAGAGAGAGAGAGACTACCTCACCAGACTCTACTGTAATTGACTGTACTCCACTGTCATTGACTGTACTCAATCTATGAAATTAGATTGCTATCAGTAATCACAAATAAGTGCAGTAAGATTCACAAATGTATTTCCTGATTTGATATGTAAATGGAATGGTTCTCAAGTAATTCCATAATGATTCACAAGTAGTATTTCGAGATTTGAATATAAATGACGCTGTTCACACACATATATTTAGAAAATAAATGAATGTAAACTATATCCACAAAATTCCAAAGCCATTAAAATGTGTTTTAAAACTGTTGATTCTGCATTTGTGAATCGCATCGCATTCGGTTTTATGAGAGGCTGTTGCTACAGCTTGATCCACAAATGCGTGTTTTAATGTGAACGCTCTGTAGGCAATCAAGTGTAACTTTTCATCTCAGCGTACATTCCTACGCCGTCACATAGCGCTATTTCGTCGCAGGCGTTCTTTATTATTATTTTTAAATATAGCGATCGAATTCCATATCGACCCCACTGTGTATACTTGGCACCTGTGTTTATTCAATAAATATACAAAATCAATGTATTTTATCCTATACTCTTTGATACACCATGATTCCATGTACATGATATGCTGCTGTTCTTTTAATAAAGAGTTGAGTTGAGAGATTGGGGCCCATGCAATGGCGTAACTTAAGCATGACGGCCCCCGGGTGCACAAAAAAATGCCGGGCCCCTAGCACCACCCATATTTCTCTATCACAGCCTAGAGAATATCAATCAATAAATAAATACAAGTTTAAAATAATTTAAACTTGTTAATCGCTAGGCATTGTAACAACAGTGGAAAACCAAAGGGCAGATTTGAAGCTGTTAACACGTAGACATTCAGCATGCACAGCGATCGGTAATACACCCGTAGCCTGTTAGTCGATCAGCACCACGGAAAGCACAAAGTTATCAAAATCACCCTATTTTATCTGCTAATTTTAGGCAATAGACTGTCATCTAGAGGCACACAAAAAAATGTGCTGCTTAAACCATGAGCTAGATAATTTGTCACGTAGCCCACTTTAAATCCAGAGCGCACTGTTTGTAGACGAATGAGATGCGTTCATGTCCACATTCAATACCTTCGCATGTCGCGGCTAGAAATTTTAATCAGGGGGCCTGTGCCTCTGCCGACCTTTAGCCTACCCGTCGCCGGGCCTCTGTACGTCGCGGGCCGGGTGCAACCGCATCGCCTGAAGCTACGCGCCTGGGTCCATGCACCAAAGGCTTGGCGTGGGGTTGTGATAGGCAACAACTTTGACAACTGTATTTACTGCTGCTATTCATGATTCACATAGCTCTTCAAAACGTATTTAATTGTAGGGTGTGGACGTCTTATCGATCAACATTGATTGCCTTTAATTGTGCAGTAAAGGACAGGGAGATTGATCGGAAGAAGGAGGCGAGGGATAGGAACACAGAGTTAGATGGGTCTCTGGTGGAATGAAGGCATGCGCACTCCAAGAAAATCTCCTACGGGTTCAATTACATCTCTGTACTCTGCTCTCTTACCCAGACAGGCACAGATATGACATTAGACTTTGACATTGCTGTTGGAAGTATCAGACAATCCATTTCAGAAAGAAATTTGAGTCTTAAGGAGGTTTAAACATCGAATGGAAATGTTTCTCTTTCTGGAGTGGAGCTAACTAGGCAAGTATCCCCATCCAAACATTCTGGTTTATGGTAGTAATAATTCATTCCAAAGCCTGTAATTTTGATAAAGCCTGCGAGATATAATGATTTATTTGTTCGGGGACAAACTTAAGTCCGACGATGAGCCAGAGGGAGAAAACCGAGGAAGGTGAGGCCCCAGCTGCCTCTAAAATGATAACATTTTGGGAGAAAATGAAAACTGAAGAAAGGTATGATAACAACTCAATTTGATGTATTGGTGTGTTTATAAAAAAAATTATGATAATAAATAAAAAACTTTCAATGTTTTGGAGATAAAAAGTGTCATTTAACTAAATAACCCCTCCAAAAAATGTAAGAATTAAACGGCTGTTATGTTTTGTTGAAGGCTCCCCAAACAGGAGATTCCAGCCTCACCAGTTCCCAGCTGTGTTTCCATGAAGAGTGGCCGGTCCATGGGACTCCCCTCAACATTCAAAGACAAAAACCCTTCATCAGGAATAAGGTAGTCATCTAAAAGTGCCACAAAAACCAAATAATAATAATGGGTTGCACTGCTGCCACTTGACCTTTGTTGGTGCTTTTTATTTTTTTTTATTTCGTATTATTATTAGGTCATATTTTGGTCAAACAGTTGGGCGATTTTATTTATATTTTTTGTGCTACGGCCACTAATAACTTAATGGTGTGAAATGTTAGTCTGGACACCTGGAATTTCCATGTGAAAACCCTATTTCTATGAATTAAAACAATCCTTGAACTTTTTGTAATTAATACAACTATAAAATGCACATTGAGTATAGAATAGAACATCAAATGTTATATCACAGGAAAACATAAACTTGAAAGTGTGTTTTGTTGAAGGCTCCCCAAACAGGAGATTCCAGTCTCACCAGTTCCCAGCTGTGTTTCCATGAAGAGTGGCCGGTCCATGGGACTCCCCTCGACATTCAAAGACAAAAACCCTTCATCAGGAATAAGGTAGTCATCTATAACATGGTTTGTAAAGGAACAGTGCTGAGGTTAGGGTGTGCATGTATTACTCCAATGTAGAGACATACCTGCAGATCTGGAGTAAGTGTGGGCCTTTTTTACTCCAAGGTAGAGAGATACCTTTGGAGCTGAGGTAATAGTGTTTGTTTATTACTTGTTGGCAGACTTTAGGGCCCCAGACTGCCATAGATTTGGTGTCATTTTCCACTGTAAATCTGCCCAGTGCCACAAAAACCAAATAATAATAATGGGTTGCACTGCTGCCACTTGACCTTTGTTGGTGCTTTTTATTTTTTTTTATTTCGTATTATTATTAGGTCATATTTTGGTCAAACAGTTGGGCGATTTTATTTATATTTTTTGTGCTACGGCCACTAATAACTTAATGGTGTGAAATGTTAGTCTGGACACCTGGAATTTCCATGTGAAAACCCTATTTCTATGAATTAAAACAATCCTTGAACTTTTTGTAATTAATAAAACTATAAAATGCACATTGAGTATTATAGAATAGAACATCAAATGTTATATCACAGGAAAACATAAACTTGAAAGTGTGTTTTGTTGAAGGCTCCCCAAACAGGAGATTCCAGTCTCACCAGTTCCCAGCTGTGTTTCCATGAAGAGTGGCCGGTCCATGGGACTCCCCTCGACATTCAAAGACAAAAACACTGCATCAGGAATAAGGTAATCCTCTATAACATGGTTTGTAAAGGAACGTTACAGTTGCTGTTGTTGTTGTTGTTCTTCTTCTTCTTGTCTCTCTCTCTCTCTCTCTCTCTCTCTCTCTCTCTCTCTCTCTCTCTCTCTCTCTCTCTCTCTCTCTCTCTCTCTCGGGAGGGAGAGAGAAATGAATGGGAGCAAACCCCAGTGTTTTTTTTTTTACTTTGTTCAGGGTTGGAGGAGCCAGGCCAAAGACTCCTGCTGGGCCTAGCCACAGACAGACCCCTGCCTCACCCTCATACCCTGATGACCAGAGGCACGTGGATAAGACTTTTACGTAATTTACGATAACTCTAATATATATATAACGTATTGTTATCAACCCAAAGATGCAATATCGAATTTCTGGCCAAAATTACATTGTTTAGGGTCGCAGAGCAAAAAAAACTGTCAGCACATTGTGCACAAGGATGTTACAGCAAGACATAGGTTCCGCAATTTATTATTTGCATTATTTATTTAGAAAGGGTTATCCGCAAATTAAAACAACGAAACAAGCCATCATGTCATCTCTGGGACCTGTTTGTTATTATAAATTTATATATTTTTTATTTTTACAAAAATTATAATTAAGGTCTTAAATTTACTTCTTACGTCTTCAACAATAATAAAAACAGCAAGACAATATACAGCATGGCGTCCATGATTCATTTTCTGTAAAAAAGAATTGTTCTAAACATAATGTTTAATAAAGAATTTATTGCATTTATGATATGTTAAAGTAACTCTGAAATGCTTTGTGTTTTTCCTTTCTTTGTCAGACAGGCTTTCTATGGAGTGCCAGCTTGAACACAGATCTAGGTTGAAAAATAATTGTCAGCGCGTGTTTGAGGGGATTTGCAAACAAGAGCACCCCACCCTACTCAATGACATCTACACAGAGGCTTACATCACAGATGGCTTGACCGGAGAGGTCAACACTGACCACGAGGTCATACAGATAGTAGCCGCATGCAGGAAGTCCGTGGGACCAGAAACACCAATCAGAGTCAACGACATTTTCAAACCAACACCCAAGCAAGACAAACCAATCAGAACCGTGCTGACAACTGGTGTAGCTGGTATTGGCAAAACCATTTGTACCCAGAAGTTCACTCTGGACTGGGCTGAAGGAAAAGCCAACCCGCACGTACAGTTTGTGTTTCCCTTCCCTTTCCGAGAGCTGAATTTGATGGAAGGGAAGAGCTACAGTTTAATTAAACTCCTTCATCGTTTTTTTGCGGCGACAAAACTGGGAATTTACAACTATGACAGCAGCCAAGTTGTGTTTGTCTTTGACGGTCTGGATGAGTACAGGCTTCCACTGGACTTCCGCAACAATGGGGTCTGCACCGATGTCACAGAGTCAACCTCAGTGGACGTGCTGCTGACTAACCTCATCAAGGGGAATCTGCTCCCCTCTGCTCGCCTCTGGATAACCTCCCGACCGGCAGCAGCCCATCTGGTCCCTCCTGAGTGTGTTGACCGGGTGACAGAGGTGCGAGGGTTCACCGACCCACAGAAGGATACGTACATCAGTAAGAATATAAGTGACAAGAGCCTGGCCAGCAGAATCATCTCCCACCTCAAAACGTCAAGGAGCCTCAACATCATGTGCCACATCCCAGTCTTCTGTTGCATCACTGCTACAGTTCTGGAGCACATGTTGACCACAGACCAGAGAGGAGAGCTGCCCAAGACCCTGACAGAGATGTACATCCACTTCCTGGTGTTTCAGTCCATACAGACAAACGCCAAGTATCACGGGAAAACTGAGACAGACCCCCAGTGGACCACGGAGAGCAGAGATATCATTCTGTCTCTGGGGAAACTGGCGTTTCACCACCTGGAGAAAAGCAACCTGATATTCTATCCCTCTGACCTGGAAGAGTGTGGCATCGACGTGGAGGCCGTGCCGTTGCACTCTGGAGTGTTCACACGGCTCTTCCGAGAGGAACGAGGCTTCGACCAATCCAAAGTGTTCTGCTTTGTTCACCTGAGCGTCCAGGAGTTTATGGCGGCGCTCTACGTGTTTCTCTCTTCCATGGATGACAGTGTAAACCTGTTGGAAGAAGAAGCCGTGCACGCGGATGAAGGAGGACCCACGTATGAGAGGGTACCAGAACCCGCGTATGAGAGGGCACCAGAACCCGTGTACGCGGATGAAGGAGGACCCGTGTATGAGAGGGCACCAGAACCCGTGTATGAGAGGGTACCAGAACCCGCGTATGAGAGGGCACCAGAACCCGTGTATGAGAGGGCACCAGAACCCGTGTATGAGAGGGCACCAGAACCCGCGTATGAGAGGGCACCAGAACCCGTGTACGCGGATGAAGGAGGACCCACGTATGAGAGGGCACCAGAACCCGCGTATGAGAGGGCACCAGAACCCGCGTATGAGAGGGCACCAGAACCCGTGTATGAGAGGGCACCAGAACCCGTGTATGAGAGGGCACCAGAACCCGCGTATGAGAGGGCACCAGAACCCGTGTACGCGGATGAAGGAGGACCCACGTATGAGAGGGCACCAGAACCCGCGTATGAGAGGGCACCAGAACCCGCGTATGAGAGGGCACCAGAACCCGTGTACGCGTGTGCAGCGAAACCCGAAACAGGTCCGAAGAAAGAGCCACCATATTTGTACGACTCGCCAGCCAACGAAGGGAATGAACATCCATCCCACTACCACAGTGCAGACAGCAGAGACCGGAAGAACATGCAGCCGGAGCCACTTTACTACAACACCCCGGATCCCAGCTTCGTGGGCAACACGTGTGAACCCAGCACCCGGGCGAGCGGCGCTCACTCCGTCCTCTACATCGACGCCGTGGACAAGGCTTTGAGGAGTAGCAACGGACACTTGGACCTGTTCCTACGCTTCCTCCTGGGCTTGACGTTAGAGACCAACCAGAAGCTTCTCAAAGGCCTGCTGCTGACGCAGAGCGGAGGAGGCGGAGGCAGCGGAGGCGCGCACGGCCGAAAGAGAGTCGTTCGCTACATCAAGGACAAGATCCGAGAGGATCCGTCCTCGAAGCGCAGCACCAACCTGTTCCACTGTCTGAACGAGCTGAAGGACCACTCCCTAGTGGAGTGGATCCAACAGAGCCTCAGCGCAGGGACCATAGCCACCGCCTCCCCTGCGTACTGGTCGGCGCTGGTCTTTGTGTTGCTGACGTCCGACGAGGAGCTGAAAGTCTTCGACCTGAGGAAATTCCCTCCGTCCGAGGACTGTCTCTTGTGGCTGCTGCCTGTGGTCAAAGCCTCCACCATCGCTCAGTAGGTATTTGGGGATGACGCAATCGTGATAGAGGTTCTTCTTTCAGCATAGGAATAATATGACAAAACGTGCAATTCATCTCTCGGTTAAAGTTCAATAAATAATGGGTGCTGAATCCTAGATTTGTAAAGGGAAAAAGAAAAAGTAGAACAGCACTCCAATTATTCAATTTCATTTAGCCACATGGACCTTTCGAGCAAGATGCCTTTCTTCAGCGTGTAATTTTGGAAATAATAATACATTCTGGAAACTTGGGACTAATTTAAATGTAATAACTGGAGTGCTGTTCTAGTTTTTCTTTTTTCTCCTTTCAGCATCTTATGAATTATCCCAGAAGCATAAAGATAATAATATTGTATAATCTTAGTATTAAGCACTTTGTGTTAGACCTGAGTCTATGAAAGCTACTTGGACTGTTTATCCCTTGGAGAAATATCCATGGGTGGGAAACAAAGCAGTCGTAGTTCATCAATGAATATTCCATCTGGCTCTGAGTATAGTACCAGATTAGGGTAAACCATCTACTTTAGGAAGGTTTTATACTAATGAAGTTTAATTATTGATAGACACCCAGTATTCTGCAGTAATCTTTACAGTCAAGTATATTTTACAAAAATCCTTTTGCAGGAATCAAGCAAGAACAAGGGTCAATATTTTAGATGACAACCATCTCCTGTCTTTTTCATATCATATGCTCGTTCTCATTTCCACTCTCGTTACATTTCAAATCAAATTCCTTTTCTATAGCACATTTCATCCACATAGGCAGTTCAATGGATTCCCTCTTTATCCAGGCTGAGTAGCTGTAACCTGTCAGAGGGAGGCTGTACATATAAAATGGATTCCCTCTTTATCCAGGCTGAGTAGCTGTAACCTGTATATATAAAATGGATTCCCTCTTTATCCAGGCTGAGTAGCTGTAACCTGAGCGAGAGAGGCTGTATATATAAAATGGATTCCCTCTTTATCCAGGCTGAGTAGCTGTAACCTGTATATATAAAATGGATTCCCTCTTTATCCAGGCTGAGTAGCTGTAACCTGAGCGAGAGAGGCTGTATATATAAAATGGATTCCCTCTTTATCCAGGCTGAGTAGCTGTAACCTGGGAGAGAGAGGCTGTGCGGCGCTGGCTTCGGTTCTCTGCTCCACCTCCTGTGACGTGCGTGAGCTGGACCTGAGCAACAACGACCTGCAGGACCCTGGGGTTCACCTGCTCTGCAAGGGACTTGGAGATCCACACTGCAGACTGGAAACGCTCAGGTCAGCCCATATGAACTTTGTCTTTACTTGAATGAGTTGATTGTCTTTGCTGTTATTTCTTGTTCATCAGATGCATGCCTAGAGCTGTGTTGTCAAAGAAATGAACAAATATGAGTCCCAATGGTGTAACAACGCATTTAGCTCTGTAAGTTGTGAAATGTTAGTGTTCAGTAAAAATAAGTGTATTTTTAACTTAATTTAAGTGTTCTTCAATTCATTCTAAAAGGTTGCTCTAATGAACATAGCACTTGATTGCATATTCCATTTAACGATGGCTTGGAGAACCACGACTCCTCTCTTCCATGGTGACGATGAATGGGAAAAGCTATTCCTGTTGGCATTATGTCATCTCTGCTTGACTTACTGTGCCTTCACTTTAACCTGGATGTTTGTCTACAATCTTGGGCTCAGAGTCAAAGGACCACAGTATATGAAATAATGTCGTTTTTCCATCAGGCTGAGCCGATGTGACCTCTCAGAGAGATGCTGTGAATCTCTGGCCTCAGTTCTCAGCTCAAACTCCTCCAGTCTGAGAGAGCTGGACCTGAGTAACAACAACCTGCAGGACTCAGGGGTCAAGCTCCTCACTTTTGGATTGGGAAGTCCACACTGTAAACTGAAGACTCTCAGGTCTGAACTGTGTTGTTTTTTTGCCCCTATAGATTCCTTCAAGCAAGTTAGGATTGTCAATATTCCTCCGGTCTATATTTCATATTCGTTTGCTTGATGGCTGTTGTTAGTCTGAGCACCTTGGACACACAGAATAACTCAGAATAAGATTATACAATGAACACAGTTCTAGACCAGCGAAAAGGAAGTGACCACATTACTATAATTTGAAAATGCATATTTTTTTGAATCTGTGAATTGGCAAGCATGTGCTTGTGTGTGTGTGTGTGTGTGTTCTGGAATATTAACATAGAGACAGTAGGGCAGTAGCAATCCCTACATGATGACAAACCAGCCTATGACCAGTCTTGGATATTATCATAAATTAGTATTATTTTTCTTTTAACAACAAGCATACACACATTCACGAGAACACAAAGCATCACCAAAAGAGAAAGAAAAAAAGGACATACAAACACAGAAATACAGAATTACCCTTTCTGAATTTTTTTTTGTATCATCTCCTGTTTCAGACTGAGTCACTGTAACCTTTCTGGGAGATCCTGCGAATCTCTGGCCTCGGGTCTCAGATCAAATTCCTCCAGTCTGAGAGAGCTGGACCTGAGTAACAACGACTTGCAGGACTCAGGGGTCAAGCTACTCTCTGTTGGACTGAGAAATCCACACTGTAACCTGGCGACTCTCAGGTCTGTACTGCATTTTGAATATGTGTGAAATCTGTCAGACTCTATCATGTGCACATGGTCTCAATCAAGCGTGGAGATCAACACATTTTCAAGTGCACGTACAGCTAGAAATGTAGGATTTAAATCTTGTGTTTTCATGGTTTGTGGCATTTTGTTACAACTGTTGTGCGGCTTTGCCTGTAATATTAGCTGTGTAAGTGAATCCAGCAAGATATTACATTTGTCATGGATGTGCTCTCTACAGGTTATCAGGCTGCTTGGTCACAGAGGAAGGCTGTATCTTTCTGGCCTCAGCTCTGAGGTCCAACCCCTCCCACCTGAGAGAGCTGGACCTGAGCTACAATCACCCAGATGATTATGGGGAAAGTTTGCTTTCTGCTGGCCTGGAAGATCCACTCTGGAGCCTGGTGACTCTAAGGTCTGCACGGTGGATTTGTTTAGTAGTGTAAATAATAATAATAATAATTATTATTATTATAATTATAATAATGATAATAATAACAATACATGGAATTGTATAAGCCTCTCTTAAAACTCAAGGACACTGCACATAGGGAAAATGCTAGGGGTAAGCTAAGGAAAACAGTGGGAGGCGACTATTGAGGCCAGTTGTATTCATATGAAAAACTTCTGCCTGTGTGGGGCTGTAAGGAGTGAGGTCTGACGCCATCTAAAGGTATAACAATGAGACTACGTCATTTCTTTTTGTAAGTATGCATGGGTCAACGCATGCGATTCATGTCATGGCATACCAGTCATTGTGATGCTCATGCCGTGGAATTGGTTGTTTTGATATCGAATGGGAGTGGGACTTTGTCGGCACAACTAAAAAACTGGGACGTTTCACAGGGAGAAATGCAACCCCTCAAGCCAACCCGAATCATGTATTCAACAACATGATCTGTCTGTCTGTCTGTCTGTCTGTCTGTCTGTCTGTCTGTCTGTCTGTCTGTCTGTCTGTCTGTCTGTCTGTCTGTCTGTCTGTCTGTCTGTCTGTCTGTCTGTCTGTCTGTCTGTCTGTCTGTCCACCTCTCTCTCATACAGGGTCGACTATGGTGACTCGTGTCGGCTGAAAGCAGGACTAAAGAAATGTACGTTTGTTTTGATGTTTTATACCAATCGGACATACTAACATACACCCTCTCACTTATTAACATACACCCTCTCACTCATTAACATACACCCTCTCACTCACTAACAGACACCCTCTCACTTATTAACATACACCCTCTCACTCACTAACATACACCCTCTCACTTATTAACATACACCCTCTCACTCACTAACATACACCATCTCACTCACTAACAGACACCATCTCACTCACTAACAGACACCCTCTCACTCATTAACAGACACCCTCTCACTTCCAAAGTCTACTTCCCACAGCATGTGGATCATTCTAATCAGCCATCTTCAGTGTTGTAAACCTGTCGACTTTTGTGCCTTGGTCTCCCGGTCAGATTCCTGTGATCTCACCCTGGACCCCAACACGGCTCACAAGCTGCTCTGTCTTTCCGAGGGGAACAGAGAAGTGAAGCGGGAGAAGGAGGAGCAGCCGCACCCCGATCACCTGAAGAGGTTCACCGCTTGGCCCCAGGTGCTGTGCAGGGAGGGGCTGACCGGCTGCTGTTACTGGGAGGTGGGCTGGCATGGCGGCGTGGACATCGGGGTGGTGTACAGAAGCATCAGGAGGGCGGGGCAAAGCAACGACTGTGGGCTGGGCGCCAGCGACAAATCCTGGGTCCTCTTCTGTTCCAGCGCAGGCTACACTGCCAAACACAACAAACGGGACCTGAAGATCCCGGCCCCCCTCGTCTCTCGGAGGCTGGGAGTGTTTCTGGACTGGCCTCGCGGCACTCTGTCTTTCTGCAGCGTCACCTCTGGCAAACGCAGCCATATACACTCCTTCCACACCACGTTCTCGGAGCCCCTGTACCCCGGGTTCAGGTTCTGGAGGACTGGAGCCTCTGTGGTCCTGTGTTAAAAGCGCCGCCGCAGGGCTTCTTCTCAAAATGACCTACACGTTGAAATGTAGTGTTTTACTCCATATGTACATTTGTATGTACACAGTCAAAGTTTAGAACGCAATCAGGTTCGTTTGTACATACCTTCGAAGTATAAAAGAGCTGGGAGCCGGAAGCCGCACAACTTCGATGATAAAGCTGCAGAAGCCCAAAACGGCGTTCTCAGACCAAAGGCTGCCACCTCAGTCTTGGAAAAATCCTGGGCACACGCAAAGATGGCAAACATGAGTAAGCCAGACTGATTCAGAGTAAAACCCGGGAACAGCTATTTCTTTTTTTTTTTCACTCCAGTTCATGTTCCATATTTGAAGGGGTTACAGGTTTTACTTAGTGCAGAAGTGAACCTTAGTGAGTTGGCGTGCTTTGTGAAATACCTGCTGGATAACTGAACAAGAATAAATGATGGTTATCATACAAAAGAGGACATATACCTTTCGGACTGTATCGGCCATATTTGATGACTTTTTTTTTCTTCAATCAACAATTCGGAGCAAAACCCAATACAAAAACCGCAATATTGTAAATATCCACTAGAGGGAGACATCGGTCTGTTTATATAATCTGACCAAGATCTTTTTAGTCCGACTACTGAAACCTGTGCCTTGACTGTAAAAATACATGTTCCTGATTGCATTATTTCAGATGTTTTGGCTTTTTTTACTGTCTGAATGAACTGACTCTCAGAGGCACAGTTCAGATATGGACGCTTTTGGAAGTTACTAGTGGAATCTCATTTTCAATTTTAGGGTAAAACTATTCTGCTTCTTGTCAGAAATTGTAAATTGCAGTGCAATTCAAAATGTAAGTCAAGATGCCAGATTTTCTGGGAGTGCATTCTCTACATGGTTAAGCGGTAGATTTGAAATCGATCATAGTGCACTGCAGGTTCACTTAATGCCAACACTGTCCACATGTTATCTAACTATGACCAAATATTTAGGAAGAAGAAGTATTTCCCCGACCTAAAGAATAATCTGAAACCTCTGCAATTCTAGAAGAGGGAATTATCATAACTGATTACTAATTAGTTATTACTACTGATACTAAGTTTAGCCAAAACAGGTATCTGATACATACATTGTGTCAATCATAGCCTCCCAGAAAAACTATCTTTTTGGTCAGATAGGTATGGTCCTACTGTGAAGTTTCTTTAATATTGAAAAGGAATTTTAAAAAGGAAGGATATGTATAGTCTAGCGGATGTCCCAGTTTTCCTCATTAAAGGTGGGCAAATGATGTCTATGTAAAACGTATATAAATGCACGTCCTCAATGAGCCCACATCCACAGCAGAAACCTATTCTCCACCTAACAGTACCACTCTCCCCCTCGTTCACCCTGTTTTCACAGCAGATTAGTCTGACTGTATGGCTGGGTTCATGTGTACTGTTATCTTTGGCATTGTTCCCCTCAGGAGAGAAAGTGGACTTTTTGTCAAAGTGTCACATCCAGTTGACACCGTCTTGATCACAGTTGGCCCGACTCACTGCAGGTCTACCCAACCCATGCTTTGCCACACCGGCCAGGGACAGCCTTGTCAGGGCTAGTGTTTGGCTCTCTCTCTCTCTCTCACACACACACACACACACACACACACACACACACACACATACATACATATACATAAAAGAACAGAGAGCCTAAGGGCCTTCTATTGTACTGTAGTGCTAATCCAGTGTTTTTGTTTTGGTTGCTAATTAAAAAAAATGTGGTCTTTAATATGTGAGCTCGCTGTGTGTGAGAGATTACAAGGTCACTGAATAGCCCTGAGGATCGTTTCATAAGCACTTCAGAGGAACTTACTGAGAAGGGGTACCATCTTCTGATTGGTACACTACGCTAACCCATCTTCTGATTGGCACACTACGCTAACCTGTCGTCTGATTGGTACACTACACTAACCCATCTTCTGATTGGTGCACTACACCAACCCATCTTCTGATTGGGGCAGTACACTAACCCATCTTCTGATTGGTAGACTACACTAACCCTTCTTTTTTAGGAGGGCTGTTTAACATCTGTAACACTGTCTATTCATCTCGTGTTTTTTTTCTTCCTCTGTAGGAAGTTTAGTACACCTCATTGCTCTTTCTCTCTCTCTCTCTCTCCATCTCTGTCTCTCTGGTTTTGGAGTTCATTGCTGTTTTAGATTTTTTAACATTAGACAGAATTTATCCGACGAGAACCTCCTCCTCCTTCAAGCATCAGGGAATCCTTTTTCCCAGACATCATAGATGTGGTGGGAATATCTGCATCAGTAAAATCTGGATCAACTGCTGGCGCAACTGATTAATGTCTTGTGTGTATGTGTTTGTATATATATATATATAATGTATACGTATGTATGTATGTGTATATATATATATACACTTAAAATCATTGTGTGTGCAAATATTGTTAAATGTGCGAGAACATGTGCACACTGTGTGTGTGTGTGTGTGTGTGTGTGTGTGTGTGTGTGTGTGTGTGTGTGTGTGTGTGTGTGTAAACTACCAACCAGACAGCAGCTGTCCACGCAGAAGCTACCAGGGAAATGGAAGGCATCCACTGGGGGGATTTTCAGCCGCTGATCCTGGAATGTGTCTCCCCCAGGCAGAACAGTAGGAATTCCCCCCCAGCAGCTCAAATGATTTTCTGCATGATGCACATCCAGGAAGTATTGTATCCATTACTGTCTTTAGCGCATTCAGTTCAAGCAGGACATTTTATTGCCTAATGTCAACCCAAGTAATGTTTACTTTTATTCTGTTGAGGATTTGCATTTAAGTATTTATATTTTGGCATTGAACTTTGAACTCAAATATTTTTTACAACAAATACAATATGAAATACAATACAAATAAAAATTTTCAACTGAATTTTACTACCTTACAATCTTGCATAGAGATATCATTACTCACTACAGGGCAGTGAAGCCAGACCCACCACCAGGGGCGCCATTTATGGGGGACACAGGGGACAGGACCCCCCCCCCCCCCCCCCCCCACACACACACACACACACACACACTTTTTCAGATCGTAGTATTGGATTGCAAGGACCTTTAGCCTGACAGGATTGCAATGTAATATACTTCTTTTGATTAAGATTCACAGATTCAGATTTCAAATTCAGATTTACCAAACAAACCTGTTGTCCTAGCACAACACTTTGAAACATATTTTCAATAAAAAACAAAAAACATTTCTGCTTAATTAACACATGGTGGATCCAGAAAGTGAGAGCCAAAATCCATGTTTTCTTCTTGGTGCTTTGTTCTTCTTAAGATCAAAGCACAAATGTTTTGCACATGTTATGTTTATTTTTTATTATTATTTCTTTGCCTGCCTAATGGCTTGTAACTGCGCTGGGCGGGAGGGAAGGAGATGATTGAGTAGAGAGAGAGAGAGAGAGAGAGAGAGAGAGAGAGAGAGAGAGAGAGAGAGAGAGAGAGAGAGAGAGAGAGAGGGAGAGAGAGAGGAGAGAAGAGAGAGAGAGAGAGGAGAGAGAGAGAGAGAGAGAGAGAGAGAGAGAGAGAGGGAGAGAGAGGCTGTCAAGCAGAAAACAAACGAGGATACGTTTTCAAAGCCAGAGTGTGTGTCTCTGTGGGAGGCTGTCTCTCTTGTTAAGTATTATTAATGAATCCTTCTTGAGGTAGTCCTTTAACTCCTCTGCACGCACACACACACACACACACGCAAACACACACATATGGTAATTAGAGCCTCACGACGCTACCCATCTTAAGCCAGGCTGGTCAGAGCGGAGCCTGTGCAGTGACAATACAAGGCTTTGTCCTGGAGATGATGTCACAGGGTATTTAAACAACCTGGTACACGGAGGGCGGGGGGGGGGGGGGGGGGGGCGCTTTCCTGCTTCAAGGTATCCAGGGGACAGGGAGGCTGGATATCTGGGGGTACCGTGGATCATGCCAAATGGGGTGGGCTGGGTGGGAATATGATAATTTTGCCCTCGCAGTTACACACACATACACACGTGTTTGCATGTATTCTTGCACAAACCCATGTAAAGAAACACGATGTATTTCTCTATTAAACACACAAACTTCTCACTGTGTCACTATCGAGGAAATTCATTTCATAAGTTTACCTGAGAGAACTGTTGAGAAAAGAGCAGCGCCGACCGGTCAATGAAAATGCTAAAAGAAAAAGTTAAATGGTGAGCTGCTATTGGGAGCATCTTATTTCTGAATTGGTGCGGAAGGCAGACCGGCTGCAACTCTATAGTGATGGCAGCTGCCGTTTGAGAGTGTGTGTCGCATGAGGGATTAGGGACCCAGCCTGGGGAGGGCCGGCCAGTTGTCCAGGCCAAACACACACACACACACACACACACACACATACACATAAACACTCTCACACACGCACACACACACACACACACACGCAAAGGTGACAGTTTGTTTCCGACAACTCCTTTTGCTGCCTGTCTAAAACTATAGCGATCCATGTAATGGCTATTGGACGGTTACCACGGTAACACTTTTCACTTGATCCCCTGGCTCTGCATTACCACTATGTCAGTCTTATCCTGTTCTTTGTCATTGTGCTGTGCACAAATACAGTATATGCCTGTGGTGCAGGATGATCACCAAATACAAATGATAGAATATGTTATGTGTCCCACCCATGGTGAATTCTGGTTGTAAGTCAAGAGTCCCCACTGTTTTTCAAACATATTTATCTTTCGTTAAAGTCTGTGCAGCTTTTTGTTCTGAAGAAAGTAAAATGTCAAATTAAGGTATCGTGTGTAACTCAGCTGTTCTCAGTGGGATCATGTGACTTCATCTCCAACCATTCAGCACAATCTGATAAACGATAGTGACTTGAGAGGGATTGGGCGATGGAAAGAAAATGAGAGAGAGAGAGAGAGATAGAGAGAGAGTAAGGGAGTGAGAGAAATAAAAAGTGAGTGACTAAGTGAGTGAGTGAGTTATCGAGGAACATTACTAGGTAATGTTTCTAGATAAGAGGTGTTCCCAACAATAACATAAGACCACCGGAATGTGTGTGTGTGTGTGTGTGTGTGTGTGTGTGTGTGTGTGTGAGCGGGGTTGACAGTTCCACTACTGGAAAATGCAATCAGTAACTTCTCAGAGGTCGAAATAAGTCCTGTGTTTGGTCAAAGGAAAATATCTTGCATCAGAGACACTGAGATGATGTCAAATTATTATTGCCGATTTGTCATTGAACCCCTGACAACAACAGACAATATTTGGTATTCACTTTTTCTTCTTCTTCTTCTTCTGTCTTTCTCTCTTTCCCCTCCTCCCTTCCCTCCCTCTATCCCACTCTATCCAGCTCCTCATGTTAAAGGTCTCATTTTTCTCTCCATCTCCCGTTGCTGAGTCTGCAGACGGCATTGTGTGGGATCTCCTTGGCGGCTCAGAATGCCAGCAGACTAATAGGCTGGCATCTCAGATAATGGGGGTTTTAGTTGCCTCGGCTATTAAGACCGTGCGACAACGACTTGGGGTCTGGCCGCACAAGAATGCAGCCTGGGCGTTTCACACGGGTGCCACAGGGTGCTGTTGGGGGAACAGACTGACTGACTGGCTGACTGACTGGCCGACTGACTGACTGACTGACTGGCTGGCTGAGAGGTCCAGGCTTTGATGTGACACAAGGCTGAGAGGTCCAGGGTTTGATGTGGCACAAGGCTGAGAGGTCCAGGGTTTGATGTGGCACAAGGCTGAGAGCCTAGTGAAGCCTATTAGGATTGCAAGAAAGGGAACGCAAATTATTGTTATAGGGAGAGTGTGTGAGGTAATAATCCATCTTAATGGCTGGTTTTGGGTGGGTTCCGGTGTCTGCATGTGTGTGTACATCACATGCATGTATTTGGGTGATATATGTATGTGTGTGTGTGTGTGTGTGTGTGTGTGTGTGTGTGTGTGTGGGGGGCTAACAGAGGCCGTAGACTGGTCAGTCCTTTGCGCTCTTCAACTCTCGCTCTCTTTCTCTGTATGGAGGGGCCCCATCAGAATCAATTACTTCCTGTAGAGATGAAAGAAATGTAAGGTGTCAAGGCAACCCACACTTACTCACACACCCACACACACACACGCACACACACAATCTGTTTGAACTTCTAGCAGTCTGGTAGGATATACTGTAATACTGAAGGGTTTGGCCTGGGGTCATATCACAGCCTGCTATCTTGTGAAAAACGTTTAACGTCCAGAAAGTATAAATTAGAAGCCAGCTCCTCCTAAAACCAAACCAGGCGCTCCTAAATTTCGAGACTTACCGTTGTCCACTGTTCCATACAGTAGGTATTGGTTGAACAAAATGAAAAAAATTGCGTTGAGATGAATTACAATCTGATGTTGGATTAGTGTTTCCCATGGCTACCTTTATTGTGTATTGCTTTGATTGCCATTTATATATATATTTGTCTTTTTTTTTGTCTGACAGCGTGTCAGATCAACAAGTTCAATGTGCTCAGACGTGTGGTGGGATGTCAGTCTAGTTAGCAGAACCAGACTAGGAAGTAGGAATGTTGTTTTCACGAGAGCATGGCATATGTAAACTCCCTGTGCTGTAGGGTCAAAGGGCACCTAGCCTTCCAAGAGAGGGTCTTTTGAAAATGATAATTGTGAGGGTAGAACCTTTTGCGTGGAATTTCTATCAAAAATATGCCAAGTATTCTCTAATATGTATGGATATCAGCATATTCAGAAACCATTTTTGTTGATTTACGACTGAGCAGTATATATCTCACAGCACACTTTTTCATCAAGTAAGGCCAAGAAATAGGGAAATGTATTATTTCCTCCAACAATGGTCTAAGAAATAGTTCCATTGCTTTTGTACTGCTTCCAACAAAGGTTTGTGGTCCATAGCCTGTGTGATATAACAATCACAATGCAACAACAGCCTCTGTCAACTCACATTTTAGGATCTTAACAGGATCTTTCAACACCGTAAGCATAACAAGGCTTAACACCTCTTAGACTGTCACCTTTTTTTGTTCCAAAAGATCACAAATACTGACGGGGTTTGTGACCTGAGATTAGCGCATGTGTGTTTGTGGGGCTGGGCGATAGGTTTGTTTGTCTTTCCTGATCCCTGTTGTCAGAAGAATGGTAAAGGTACGCTGCGCACACACAAAGTAAAAGCAACAACGACTTCAGAGCTGCATTAGTGTGTGCTAGACTAAAGCGTCGTAGACTGAACACTAAACTGCCGATATCTTTTGAGGAGCATAATTTCTTCCTATTTCATTGCTCATAAAAGTGTAAATAATTGCAGGCTATTCCTTCTGTTTGTTTGTGTTCTCTTTTTATGGAGCTCAAAAGGAAAACAGATGTTTATTTTATTTCGATTTTTTCGGTAGAAGTTTCAAATTACCTTAAGAGCAGTGCCGTAAGTTCTGGCTGGGGTGGGTGGGCACCACGAGGGGCAATTACATCCCAAAGGTGATCGCGGCACCTGCGGCCGAACTGCTAAATATTGTGACTTCTCTCTCTACGAAAAAAAAACATTGTATTGTTGTAACCGTTGAACTGAGTCAAATTATCGTTTGTAACAGAAGCTAAACTGTAATAGTCAGATCAACTTAGTATATTATATGGAACTTACTCCTGTAGCTTTGCAAGATGTAGTCAAGGGTGTTGCTATGAAAGTACTGCACGGACAGTAGTGCCGAAAATACACCAAGCAGCGGCGAAGTGTATACAGCTTGTATTTTGGGTTCAACTGTGTTGCATTGACATTGTGCATTAGAAAAAAATACATTCATCTCCCGTAATTATCAGTCTAAATGAATTCACTGCCAAATATAGGGGCTTTTTAAAACTCGAACGAGATTTTACTGGGGCACATTATATCAGTACTAGGGCACGTGCCCCAATATAAAGGGATGTGCCTCAAAATCATCTCGTTTGTCAAGGTATGTATATACCATTGTTATGCATATGCTTATCGTCTAATGCATTATTTAAACCAATGCAATCTTGCACAGAAGCCCAGGAGAAACGTTTCAATAAAATATCAGCTGCGAGCTTGCCGAAGCTGTCGACTAACCCGTCAATTAACGCTCGTTCTAGTGATTGTTATTCGACCAACGCCGCGTCGTTGTTTCTGGAAGCATCTTGTTTCACATTCACATAAAGGTTCTCGTTCTGAGCCACCGACGCCTATTTAAACTTCAGGCTGTAGTTGAGACGCTGATTACTAGTTAGTGTAAACATGGGTTAAACGCCGATTAAAGTAATGCTGTTCGGCTTGTCTGCCCTTTGAGGAAATTAAGCGGTGGCTGATGAGACGCAGGTGGGAAGCTTAGTGATAGAGAGAGGAATGCTGTGCAGAAACAGTAGCGCTGGACGCCACACACACACACACACATACACACACACACACACACACACACACACACACACACACACACACACACACACACTGCAAAACAATTGACAAACGCGATAGCCACTCTGCCAAAGGGGGGACGGTCTGGTGGAGGAAGATCAAGACAAATAGGAGACAGAAGAGGGGGTAAAGGGTTCATGGGTTAGAGTAAGGGCTATGAAAAGAAGAAGAAAAAAAAAATCACAAATACTATTTCATTATGATTAGAATATGCACAGAATTGTATTATTTTTCCAATCAAAGGCACCAGTGAGTGACTAGATGTAAGGCTGTGTGTGTGTTGTGTGTGTGTGTGTGTGTGTGTGTGTGTGTGTGTGTGCGCGCGTGCGTGCGTGCGTGCTTGTGCGCGCCCCGGTGAGTGACTCGATGTAGGGCTGTGAGAGTGTGTGTGTAGACACAGCCTTAGATATAAGGCTGTGTGTGTGTGTGTGTGTGTGTGTGTGTGTGTGTTTCTGTGCCCCAATGAGTGACTAGATGTAGGGTGTGAGTGTGTGTGTGTGTGTGTGTGTGTGTGTGTGTGTGTGTGTGTGTGTGCGTGTGTGTGTGCGTGTGTGTGTGCGTGTGCGTGTGTGTGTGTGTGTGTGTGTGTGTGTGTGTGTGTGTGTTTGCCCCGGTGAGTGACTGCATGGCTATGAGTCTTAGTGCATCTCTGTGTCTGGTAGTGCCATGGTGGTCTGGGTAGTTTCCATGCCCCTGGCCGTGTGGGCCAGGAAGACTACCCAGCTCAGCAGGCAGCCAGGCCTCAGGCGCAGACACTATACCTACCTTGTATTCGGTCAGAGAGAGAGAGAGAGAGAGAGAGAGAGAGAGGAGAGAGAGAGAGAGAGAGAGAGAGAGAGAGAGAGAGAGGAGAGAGAGAGAGAGAGAGAGAGAGAGAGAGAGAGGAGAGAGAGAGAGAGAGAGAGAGAGAGAGAGAGAGAGAGAGAGAGAGAGAGAGAGAGAGAGAGAGAGAGAGAGAGAGAGAGAGAGAGAGAGAGAGAGAGAGAGAGAGTGTGTGTGTGTGTGTGAGTGTGTGTGTGTGTGTGTGTGTGTGTGTGTGTGTGTGTGTGTAGGATGAGACATCTTTAATGAAAAGGGTTTTTCTCCCCCGTTTCCAGGCCCAGACACAGTCCTCTTCTCTGGCTGCGTGGCTGGCTGACTGGCTGGCTGGCTGGCTGGCTGGTTGACTGACTGGCTGTTTGACTTACTGGCTGGCTGTCTGGTTGGCTGATTGACGGGCTGTCTTGTTGACTGGCTGGCTGACTGGCTGGCTGACTAACTTGCAGGCTGACTGTGGCTGGCTGGTTGACTGACTGGCTGGCTGGACATCTGTCTGGATGGAGTCATGAGAGACTTGAGTTGAGACTAAGGACCGTGGTGATGGGACTTTGGTTATTTTAAAATAAATAGCCGATCCCAGATTTCTATTAAAAACTTTCAATAATAAACATTTGGTGAATAGTGTCACAGGGTGAGACAAGCAAATGTAGAGCACTCGCCTCAGCTTTATTCCATTCAAAGAAAATCATGAAACACTTCCTAGAGCAAAATAAAATGGACTCTTTAAAAGATATATAGACCCACTATGTTGAAATGCACTGAGACAGTGCCATTTCTAGGTTTTAGGGGGCCCTATGCGAAATGTTGTTTGGGGGCACCTATCTTGTGAAAATATTGTAGAGGAACTCCAAACCCTTTAAGGTGGTCCAGGGGCATGAATTTAACATTTACATGCAGCAATCTGGGGCACTTTAAGTAAATTCTTGGAAAATATATGCATATAATTGTTTTCACTCAGCACACAAGGGTGGTTGGTTACCAATATGGTTATATGCATTTCTAGAGATAAAAAGACTAAAATGACAGCTTGGGAGGCCCCTGCTTTCTTTGGGGGCCCTATGCAACCACATAGTCCACATATAGCAAGAAACGGCTCTGCACTGAGACCCCCCCCCCCCCCCTCATCCACGACCCTTTTAATCTTTCAAACAGGGAGCAAGATAAAGCCAGTTATTCTAACAGTGATGTGTACACAATACCGAGGTGATGAACTTTTAACAGAGTCCTCACCCCCGCCAGGCGTCATAAGACCGGCCTCCTTGTATTTACTCCTTTCAGGGTTTTGACTCCTGAGAAAAATGCTCTCATTCTGCGCCACTGGTCATCCCAGGAGCTCACATCAAATAATTTGTGTGATTTCTTTTCTTCCAGCTCTATGTTCGACTAGCATGCACACAGCAAAGCAACCAATGGAAGCTTGAATAGCTGGCTGGACCCAAACAGGCCGAAGTGGACCAACAAGAACCTGAACCTATCTGGGCCACCTCGGTACTGGACAGGTACAGATCCACACCAGAGTGTGAAATAGGCGATTTTTTTAGAGCCTTATTAACTTAACTTAAGCTACAGCTGCGCCTATTTAAAACGGCTGTGTTTCTCTTTGCTAGTGTTGAATGGTAAAGGTTTCTAGGGATCAGTACGTGATGTTACATTTTATTCCCTATACAGAACCCAGGAGCAATTATCTTGATGGCATAAAGCAGTCAATTGGAAACAATGACATGCTTGTAAAGCCACTCCTTGTAGCTAAATGTGTAATCAATGTTTCGGTAGGAAACTTTGTTGAAGGCAGCCGTTAGGACTGATTACAGATGCCCTAAAAAGGGGTGAAAACAAACAGAACGAAGCTGATTGCGCCGGTAAATCAGATTTGTCGGTTCTGCTGAACGTGGAACTGTAAACTCCCATTGGCTCTGCCCACATCACCATGCCCAACTCTCAGAAGCTCTCACCCCCCCCCCCCACACACACACACACTTCTTCCCTCTGCCCCCCTCCCTTCCTCCCAAAGTCCTCACCCCTCTCAACCCCCTCTTCTCTCCCTCTGCCTCCCTTCTTCCCAAAGTCCTCACCCTCTCTCAACCCCTCTTTCTCTCCTCTGCCCCCTCCCTTCCTCCCAAAGTCCTCACCCTCTCTCAACCCCCTCTTTCTCTCCTCTGCCCCTCCCTTCCTCCCAAAGTCCTCACCCTCTCTCAACCCCCTCTTTCTCTCCCTCTGCCCCCTCCCTTCCTCCAAAGTCCTCACCCTCTCTCAACCCCCTCTTTCTCTCCCTCTGCCCCCCTCCCTTCCTCCCAAAGTCCTCACCCTCTCTCAACCCCCTCTTTCTCTCCCTCTGCCCTCCTCCCTTCCTCCCAAAGTCCTCACCCTCTCTCAACCCCCTCTTTCTCTCCCTCTGCCCTCCTCCCTTTCTTCCAAAGTCTCACCCTCTCAAGCTTCTCTCCTCAACCCCCCCCCCCCCCCCCCCCCCCCCCCCCCCCCCCCCCCCCCCCCCCCCCCCCCCCCCCCCCCCCCCCCCCCCCCCCCCTGTCTCCTCGCCTCCCCACTTCACTCCGCCCGCCTCCCTCTCTGCCCCCCCCCCCCCCCCCCCCCACCTTGGCTTCCCCCTCTCCTCTCTCCGCCGTCACCGTCCCACCTCAAGTGTCTCGATGCCTGTCGGTTCCCATCAGCCTCCCCTCTGCGATCGGAGGAGAGGAATTTTACAGCTGCGGTCAGCAGGGCGCCTTGTGGCCCCTTGCCACGGACGGGGTCCAGCCCGCCCTGCATTCTCAGACTGCTAATTACGCCAGGCCACGAACGCAAGACTACCTACTCTACACGGAGAGGGGGAAGGAAGGGAGGCAGGGAGGGAGGGAGGGAGGTTGGAAGTTAGCTGAGGGCAGGTGAGGTGAGTGGATTGAAATAGGGAAAGAGAGAAAGGGAGAAAGTAAAACACTTTCATCCTTGCTTTAATTTGAATCCAGTTTGTCGTTTTGCTCCAAATCTTTGGTTTAATTGCGAACGCATATTTCAAGAGCAAACTGCAGCCTCCGTTACAGTATTTGGTCCTGCTTATTATAAGCAGCTATCAATTGGTTTGGTCCATTTTCTGTGTATGATCTGTTTGGTAGTGGGTAGACGTTCATTTTCAATCACAGCAGTCTGAACTTAGTTATCATAGTATCATACGATGGATTGTACTTGTAGATCACATGTCTTGGGATTTGATTCAATGCCAAGCATTGCCAAGTAACCTGTGTGTGTGTGTGTGTGTGTGTGTGTTTGCATGTGTTGGTTTGCATACCTGTGTGTGTGTGTGTGTGTGCGTTTCAGTGTGTTTGCATGTGTTGGTTTGCATACCTGTGTGTGTGTGTGTGTGTGTGTGTGTGTGTGTGTGTGTGTGTGTGCATGTGAATCCTCTGCTGCTCTCCACTCTTGCAGAACGCTAGACAAACACAGCGGAGGAGCCTGCCACTGCTGCGCAGGGCGAACCCATTTACAGCAGGCACCAGACAAGCCGGAGTGCAGAGGGGTCAAAGGTCACCTTGATTCATCTTGTCAGCCGACTCCACTTAGGGCTGAGCAGGTCGAGGGTCCGGCGTCCACCACACCACATTACACCTCTTTAAAATCCTAATGGAGAGGTTAAGGAGATTTATATCAAGATTCTGCTGCGTTGAATCACTGCTATCCATTTTCGGGGATTTTACGACTACTTCTGACATAAAGCAGTCAGAATAGTGGACTCTTAAGTAGTACGTTAACTGTTATGTTTATGTGTATATATGTATCTATGTATATTAATGAATGTATCTTGAAATCTAACAAAAACAGTTATAGGTGTGCATTATCGACAACAGGACAAAAACAATCACAAAATACCAATACATTAAAGTGGCACTTCCGACTATTAGACATATGTGCACTATTATTCATACATGCTAAACAAATGTGTATACGGAGAAAACGGACCATACACATATTTGACTGACAGACAAGCTTCCAACAGCTGACCAAATAAAGATACCTTTTAAAGGAACGGCAAATGGTTTTGTTAATATTACAGTTTATATTTAAAGTTTCATCAATGAGTTAAAACACTGAAGAAAGGGACTCTTTACAATGCATGTTTATACAAAGGGTAACTAAAGAGGTGTGTTCTATCTACAAGGTAACCCCATCGATATAGAATCGATGGGTTTCTGTTCAAACTGATCTCGGTCGGTATTTCTGTATGCCTACTGCTTATAACGAAGGGTGGTAAACTCAGTTAGAATGGGCGGAAAACCTAGAATCCTGGCGTTCTGATAGGACCCCAAAGCATGGTCGTAATAGTCGTAATAACACGAAGAACTTTGGTTCCTGTTTCCGTTGGCAGCGTTGGATATCGGCGAAATACATCGCAATTGGCCACGAGGGAATGGAATTGGAGGTCCCACTTTACTTATTATAATTATATGGTGTTGCATGAGATGACATGGCATGATCGGGTTATAATGCTACGTTCTATTGAATAATTCAATTTTCCTGTCAGCATATGACAAAAGGCTGACACTGTGTTGAGACGTGTGAGACACTTCTTTTGAAGCAATTGACTCTGAGCCAAGCTCTTTGCCAATGCGGAGAGTCCCACGGGAGCGACTGCAAACGCCAAACGCTCACAATGCAAACGTTATCCCCCTTCCCAGCTTCAGCTGGTTTGCCTTCAGGAGGATGAAATGCTTCATGGTGTGAAACGGGTTCCGTTCCCCAATCCCTGCGCTCCCTCTTTCACAACCTTTTCCGCTGGATAATTGTGTGCAGCTTGGACATTAGGAGGTGTTTTATCCAAGACAATAACTGTGTCACATCAGGCTTATTTACTGATTTACTGCTATTAGACGTTGGCACCATTAGCCACATTTTCTCTGTGTGTGTGTTGGTGTGTGTGTGTGTGTGTGTGTGTGTGTGGTGTGTGTGGTGTGTGTGAGAGAGAGAGAGAGAGAGAGAGAGAGAGAGAGAGAGAGAGAGAGAGAGAGAGAGAGAGAGAGAGGGGGGGGGGGGGGGGAGAGACCCTACACGCCCCCCTGCAGCGGTAGAGCACAGGTGTCAAATCTGATTGGTTGGAACAGGAGCCTGTTGTAGGACTCGTGCAGCGTGCAGTGGAACAGTGCCGAGCGCTTCACTTGGTAGTCCCTCTCGAGCCTCCCATGGGACTGGAAGTCGGGGACAATTGATAGAGCTTCTGCCCTGTAGTGACCGGGTGCGATTGCAGTCTTTGAAAGCAAGAGATAATTTAAATAATCACGTGTCTTCCATTTAAAACAAAAATGTAAACGGTCTTAGCCCGTCAACTCTCTGCAGTGGAGACTAAGAGGCAGAGCATAAATAAAAACGCATTTGTATACTCGCCGGACAACTGCTCGAATATGCCTTTGGAAGTCAGAATCTGCCCGTTCACGCCATTTGGTTACACCGCTTTGAGATGCCGGGGTTTTTCAATGTGGCAGGGCTCCCAACTTCACTGACGCTAGGTTTGTGAAGTCCATTCAAGAGAGAGTGAGAGAGAGACTCCCCGACTGAGCCTGCTCCTGATGTTTCATACATTCGTGCCAAGTGGGCATTCGCCGTTTCCTTGAATTACCACCGGCAAGTTCACTGGACTGTTACGGCTAGTTGCCGCTTGCCTAGACTCCTGCGCTGCAAGAAGTCTGACCGGGCAAAGGTATTAAAGAGACATGGCTCTCCTGGGGTTTAACTCTTCAAAGAGGAATTGGACTAGACAGTTGCTCTTTTCACAACTCGTTTTTCTTTTTTTGTTAAACCAGGTAGGTTGAGTCCATTGTGATATTTTGTAATGTAATATTTTACGAATCAGGTCGTTTGCAGTGTTTAGTTATTTTGCATAATCACCTGTTATGAATCTTTTTTTTTTTTTTTTAAATCTTTTATCTTTTTTTTTCTTTTTTTCTTTACAGAGTTCTCAGTTAAGTTTTGGTGACTATGTTCCTAGTTCGAATAACGAGAGGACCCAAGGTGCATCGACTTTGCTGAGCTCCCTCAAATTGCCTCAAAGTACAGGTATAAATATTTATGTTTTCTCCTATTGTTTCGAGACGATGTTCTCGTTATTTTCTTGAGCAACGGTGGTGGTAATACAGTTGGTGGTGATTCTTTTATTTTACGGTTAAACAAATCAAACCATAATTATTTGCACTGACTGATCGACACATCCGAAAACCCGGGGGACGATAGGGACAACCTTTTCCCAGGCATTCAATTTTCTCTTATTTTACCGTTAGAGGGGGCTCGACCCCCTCAGTGCTTTTTACAATGTGACATCAATGCACATTAGGAGCAATCATTCCAGCTGCCCATATCAATTAATGTCTGTCCCAAAACATTTAATTGTATTCTCCGTAGACTTTTGCTTTCATTGTCAGCAGATTTATGATTGAATCAAGAATCAATCTTGATTGACTCTCCAGAAAAACAATCCGTATCATGATTTATCAAAGAAACTAAGAAACACAACTCTTAAACAGAAAACGCTCCTTTTGTCAGTAATGATACGTGATTACTAGATGTGATTTACTACACAAACAACTCGTTCCCACTTTCTAGCCCAGGTCTTTGGATACGCTATTGTTTGTCGACTCCCAATATTCAGCTTCTGTCATTTATGAATGGTGGATATTTGCTGTTAAATTGTGCAAATAAATAAACAAACAAACAAACCAAATGCCTCCCCGAACAGAGACATCCCCGCCACTCCTGGTTACGAATGCCCACTCGAGAGTCACTGAGCCTTGGCCCCCAGGGGCCCTAATCCGTCCGTCAACACAGTCCCCTCAGGGGCCCTGAGCTCCAGATCATTCTCAGCCAGCCATTGTCCAGGGTGCCCCCCCCCCCCCCCTCCCAAAGCAGGATGATGAGACAGGACTGTGTCCCAATGTGGAAGTGCTTCAACAGAAACACTAGCACTCTGTGAAGCCAAGTCTATTCACGGCAAATGGCTTTTTGGCTTTCCACCAATGCTGCCTAGCATGTGCATCGTTCTGTGCTACTGGTCCTTTTTATCCCCAAAACATTCCTTGATGCCTCCTCCAAACAGCCGTAGTTTCTAACCTGCCACATCCGGCTCTGAGCAGAGGAGCTTGTCGGTTACAGTGGCGCAGTGCGGGGCCCAACCAAGTTAAGGAGGAAATAGGCTCCAGGGAGGGCGTATGATTAGGACACGACTCAGAGACGAAGCGGAACCTACTCTGTACTCAAAGGCAATTATCTGCACTTACCATTGACTTGTCACTAAAGGGGACAGTGCACCTTTTGTGACTTCCTATGGAGTCGGCATTCTCCTTCCTAGCTGTAAAAGAGTGTCTTGGGTCACATCAAAGTGGCCGAAAAAATGGCTTCCTCAATTAGACATGCAGGCTGTTCAGGCTATAGGCTCAATGACTGGAGAGGACACTTGGGTGGAAATTCCACTCACTCCCTCACTCACTCTCTCACTCCCTCACTCACTCTCTCATCCCTCACTCACTCTCTCACTCCCTCACTCACTCCCTCACTCACTCTCTCACTCCCTCATTCACTCTCTCACTCCCTCACTCACTCTCTCACTCACTCACTCTCTCACTCCCTCACTTACTCACTCCCTCACTCCCTCTCTCACTCCCTCCCTCCTTCACTCCCTCACTCCCTCCCTCCCTCACTCACTCCCTCCCTCCCTCACTCACTCCCTCACTCCCTCCCTCGCTCTCCAACTCACTCCCTCACTCCCTCGCTCATTCACTCGCCCACTCACTTTTGCAGTGAGGACGACCCTTTTGTAAAGCCCACATTCTCTCTGGTGTTGGAATGACAGCCTTGTCTGTTTGCTGGGACATGTCTGTCCAGCTTTCTAAATATACTCATCATTTTGAGGGTGAGTGAAGCGGACCACAGTGGAGCCCTAAGCTGTTTGTTTTTTAACTGTATGTGACAGGCTGGTCGCTCGACACCGGTATTTCGGGCCACATAGCTAGAACAGCAGCTACTGTCAGTAACTTTTCATTCTTTATTTTTACACGTAAGCAAAAAATGGTAGTGCTTGGTACATGGTCGTTTTGAGGCTATTTGTTTTACCAATTGTTTGTCCAAGTTGAAGGTAATCCGTGTTTGTGTTTATTCAGTGGCAACTCAAAGTTGAATAAGAGTTTGCCGAGCCCTGTTTGCACATGCAGAATAAGGAAGAGGTTATGACGCTGGTGAAGCTTTTGAGCTTGTGCCTACTGCCAGTCTGGCTTCCTTACGTTGTAGCCTTGAGTTTCACCCTCCATATTCCCAACATAGGAAATGTACTGTGCTTCAGTGTTTCATGCGTTATCATACTAACTATATCTTATCGGGGCTTATCATTTTGATAAGATTTTTGATACTGTGAATTTGAATAAGGCCCGTTAACATTAAAACCCAGCTATGAAGGCTTTTGATGTTGTACACAGTCAGAAAGAAGGACACATATGGTCGTAATGTGAATTCTTTTTATATCAGAAAAGTTTGGCCCCTGATATCCTCCTCCTTCTTAGTTTCATAATTTTTTTTCAACACATTTTTATGTCCTATGACTATAAGTAATGTAGTAAAAAGCACTTCTGTCAACCCACACACACCTCACGTCTAAATTACTTTTATTACACTGGGACACTCTGACTGTAACCCAAACCGTGCTGACCCATATTGTGAAAATATCTCATTACATATTTACTGCACCTTTAGTCAAGTGAACGACCAAGCCAGTTCTGTTCAATTCAGTTCAGATGACCTCATATAAGTTCTGTTTTTTATTTACCGCTAATTTAAAGAGGGAGAGAAAGTTTGAATTAAATCTTTTTTGAAACTGGGCTCTGAGTTCAGTCCTGCTCAGACCCAACAGTTCAGTCCAGTCTAGTCCCCTCCAATATAGTCCAGTCTAGTCCCCTCCAATATAGTCCTGTCTAGTCCCCTCCAATATAGTCCAGTCTAGTCCTCTCCAATATAGCCCGGTCTAGTCCCCTCCAATATAGTCCAGTCTAGTCCTCTCCAATATAGTCCAGTCTAGTCCCCTCCAAAATAGTCCAGTCTAGTCCCCTCCAATCCAGTCCAGTCCAGTCCAGTTTACTCCAGTCCAGTCCAGTTCAGTCTAATCCCCTCCAATATAGTCCAGCCTAGTCCCCTCCTGTCCAGTCAAGTCCAGTCCAGTTCAGTGTAGCCTGCTGTACCAGTGTAAAATACCTCATGGTAAGTCAGTACAGCCACACCTGACACTTAGCTGGCCTGAGTGTTTAACCCCACGCCCTGCCCAGCCTCTCCGCCTAGCTGACCTGCCGTCCTGCACTCTGAAGTGTAGTAAAAACACAGGGTGAACCCTCAGAGAAGCTGCAGGTTACGAGGGTCAACATCCTCATTATTACATCCCGGACATTTGGCTAAAGCATGGCTGGTATGCATGCATAGGGGTCAACGTCTGGGAGTTCTCCCAGAAAACCGTCGGGAGTAGAAAAGTCCGCCGATAGTTGTTCGTCAGGCATTAAAAGAAGACGCATATTTTGAATCATGTTCTTGCAAGAATGTGAGCAAAAATGTGTAATATAAAGAAGGTACGTCTACTCTTTATGTTTAGATGTGTGACATCTGGGACATGAAGGCAGTGCAGTTCTTCTTCTTCTCGTTTTCTTTGCAGAGTATGAGGTTGTGGCTCCGTATGAAGTGGACCATCACGGCCTGTACATCTCGCACGAGGTGGCACACCATCGGCGCCGGCAACGGAGACGACGACGGCGCTCCGCGGGAAGTAGCCCTGGCGATGTCGGAGGAGAAGGAGGAGGAGGAGGAGGAGGAGGAGGAGGAGGAGGAGGAGGCGCGATGGTCCACTTCCGCCTGAGGGGCCTGGGCAGGGACTTCCACATGGAGCTGGAGGAGTCCTCCCACTCCCTGCTCGCACCTGGATTCAGCGTCCAGATCCTGGGAAAGAACGGCAGCAAGAGCCTGGGGCTTTACCCGCGGGACGACCTCTGCTTTTACCGAGGGTCGCTGAGGTCAAGGGTCAACTCCACGGTAGCCCTCTCCACTTGCGCGGGGATGGTGAGTCACTCGGCCACGGCTGACGACCCTCGGGGTCCAAACGCCTCAATAAACAAGGCTAAAGGTGCAGGGAGGTCGGAGGTCAAAGGGCAACATGTCAGGTTTTTAGGAGGAAATACGATGCCATTTTAAATGAGAGGGAAGTGAGTTATTAGTGATCGAAGTATTTCGTGAGAGAGAGAGTTATGCATGTCTTTTTTCTTTTCTTCCTGTCCTTTTATGTTACAGCTAATCTGGCTTTACTAAACAACCCAAACCCCCGACAACAGCCAATTTCAAAACCGGACAACACCCCTTAAGCATGTTTTTCGAATAGCAATGAGATGACACTTTTTAAAGTGCCACCCAGCCCTTAACGTGGTTTACACGTGTGCCTTCCCTTTCCACTCGCAGAACTCTTGAGCTGGTCCGTTACGGTCTCCTAGCATGAGGAGCAGTACACTCAGGCCGTCAAGTGAGCAAGCTGCCTCCAGACACTCCAACGTAGCAAAGCTCCCACTTAGCAGTCTGGCCAAAGCACGCCAAAAAACACTTATGTGAATTCATATTTTTCCCCAGCGGTGTATTTCCACGCACACTCACAGACAGTACACCTGTATGTAATCATATTTCCCCCTTAAGATTAATATAGTTCTGTGTCTGTCTGTCTGTCTGTCTGTCTGTTTGTCTGACATATCCCATTACAGGTTACTGGGAAAATGTAGCCAGTCTACATTCTATTGTCTAACTTCTGTAAGCCTTGTACTGTGTTGTTCCTATAACAAAGGACATGAATATCGTAAGCTAAATATACAAAGCGTATTGTGGGAAGACATGATTGAATGCGTCAAGATGATTTTTTTCCTTGTGTTGGTTTGTTATTGTTTCCACTGTTAGTGGAGCAGAACCAGCAGGACCATGGCTGTGTATGAGAAAGTCCTGTGAGAGAGAGAATGCCAGATCTTTCTCCTGGGATCTTCTCCCTCTCTCTTTTGTATGTGTGTATGGGTACGTGTGTTTATATGTGTGCGTGGGTGTGTGTTTGTGTGCTGGAATGTGTATTGTATTGTCTTGTGTGTGTGTGTGTGTGTGTGTGAGAGTGTGTAAGTGTGTGTGTGAGTGTGTGAGTGAGCGAGCGAGTGAGCGAGTGAGCGAGCGAGAGAGCGAGAGAGAGAGAGAGAGAAAAGAGAGGATTAGTTTTGTGGTATCTCCCGAGTGTAAGGACCCAACTAGAGGAGCAGCCAACGGGACCAGAGGTTACCGAGGCCGTAAACGTGGTTCTCACGGCAACCGTGGCTCGGCGGAGCTCTGCCGGGTCGGTCGGGTTTGGTCCGCTGGGTTTGGTCCGCTGGGTTTGGTCCGCTGGGTTTGGCTTGGCACAGTAGGGGCAGGAGGACAGTGCATCAATGGGATCTCTCTGTCAGCCCTTTTTCTTGTCATGTTATAAAGCAGGGAGGCAGTCAACCACAGAAAGTAGGTCAGGGCATTCGGAGGAAGGCTTCTGTAAAACAAAAGAACTCCCCAAAAACAAAAACTCTCTCTCGTTCTTTTCCTTTTCTTTCCTTTTTTTATTTTTTACACCGCTGCACCAACTGGTATAAGAGCTGTCACAGCTACAGTCGTTGGAGATGTTGGATTCGTTATTGGTCGTCTGAGTTTGGCCTGTATTGTGTGAATCTGAGAGGGGAACAAAAACAATACGTTTTTGCTTAAACTTTTCGTAACAGGATTTCAAAAGGGAGTTTTCGTTTTTGTCTGGTCATAGGTGAGCTCAGAGTAGACCTTGGTCTTTGTCCAAGCCCTTATTTAGCAGCCAGGGGGGGGGGGGGGGCAGGTAAATATTGACCCTGGGGGAGGGAAGGGGATCAATAGCTGCCATTGATCTGAACACCTGGCCTTAGGTTTAAATGTCCCACACACAGAACAGCTGCTCTGGGAATCCTTAAGCTGGAGGCTCCTTCCTTCCTTCCTTCCTTCCTTCCTTCCTTCCTTCCTTCCTTCCTTCCTTCCTTCCTTCCTTCCTTCCTTCCTTCCTTCCTTCCCTCCCTCCTTTTGCCTTCCTTTTTTCCTCTCTTCCCTCCTTCCATCCTCCCTTTCCATCCGTCTTTCTTTTCTTTTTTTTTCTATCTATCTGATCCTCTTCGTTGTTATCCGTTAATTCATTTCTTCATTCCTTCTTTCCTTTCTTCTTTGTATGTATTGTTTGTAGATGACTTAATTCAAGACGTCAGTCATTGCCTTAAGACCTGTTTTGATGGAGAGACTCACAGTGTGCAAACATTCGGTGAAAACAGATTGTTAACAGTTGCAGTGGTTGTTCAGCCTAATACTTCCCATTTTTAAGCCCGGAGCCTGGCAGAGTGAAGGAGCCCTTGTCTCATTGTATGCAGGGTAGCCTGTGAGTTATTAGGGTGTAAGCCTTGGAGATTCATTGTCCCTCGCTGACATTTGAAGGCCTGAAAACCCCTCTGGTAAGGAGCCCCAGGGGCGCCTTTTTGAACGCTGAGGTACAGGTAAAAAAAGAAATAAAAGAATGATTGCAGTTAGCGACTGCCTTTGATAACAGTGATGGGAGTTTGTCCTTAAAAAACCTTTCTTTCTTGTACAGTATGAGGTTAATGGAACAACATAAAGGACCAAATCTGTTCTGTATCCACAGTTAGTCTGCCGAAAGGCTTGAAACTCTGCAGACACCGTGGAACGTTCCTATTGTGACGATCGTAAAGCAAGTTCCTCAGTGCGTAGGCATTACACACACAAAAAAAAGTAAGCCATGGAGTGGATAACATGGCTAAGTTTGAGACCACATACTTCATTCATATTTCATACATATGTAATCTCGTCTCTTTGACGCTGATCGACCGTACACATACGTTTATCTGTAGGATCCTAATGGACATCGAACCTGGTAATATGTAACTTTCAGTTTCAACCGAAAGGAAACCGATAGACGTCCTTCCTTCATACAAACCCCTCGTTAGTTATGACTTTGTCCTATCACAAATCCCTCGTTGGTTATGACTTTGTCCTCTTGTAAAACGATCGGCTGTAGGGCATGCCTCCTCTAGTAGTTGTAGTCAACAGCCGTCTGGCCCTGTGCAGTCTTTCCACTCCTTGTTGGGGATTTCCCAGACGAGAGAGATGTACGGCAGCATGTTCCATTGATGTGATAAAGCTTTGATGAACATTCACTGTGGTCCCGTGGCTTCTCCACTCTATAATTTCTGATGATTTCAGAGTCCAGTCCAGAAGCTGAATTATAGTCCTACCATCGTTATAAAGTATCCCTCCAACGTATTGGTTTCTCCATATATTATAGATTAACATAAATTAATTGTAGATATTGAATGAATGTGCTAGGATATGATTAAAAATGTATTATATTTTAGCAACCTGCCTGGGATTTTCCATAGACTTTATATTTGTAGAGTAACACATGCAGAAGAATGACAAGCCACTAGATGATAAAATAGTTTTAAATCACTAAAAGGCAGTTCAGCTTGAAAGTGTACAAGACCTTTGCTTAAGTCAAATAAAAAAAGAAGAAGATATATACAAATCATACAGTGCGAATCCAAACGTTTTGTTGCATTACTCTATCTTGCATGATTGTGATCGTTGCAAAAGGCAATCAAAGATCTGATGGTATCGCATCACCAAACACTAACACATACCTCATTGCTGTAGGGAAGGTAACGTTACCTTTAAAGTAGTGGTTCTAGGTCTACCGTTTTTCAGGAGCCTTTTGACATCTGGGCCTTGAGTCACTCGTGTGTTCTCAGTGTTGTGTTCGTATCTGGTTACTATGCGTCAACACTACGCTGGTGACGAGTGGCCTTTATCTATTGCATTATGATACACCCAGTGATTAACACTGTTTGTTTTCAAACGACGGAATATATTGCAGCGTACATATCCCGATAGATCCAAATACAGCTCAAGGGACTAATAAAAAAGATAATATCCGGTTTATCAAACTTAGATCCTTTCCAACTTTGATTATTGAGCTAATTGGCAGTGCAAATGACAGTAGAACAGCATTGCTCAGACACCCACTCACGCCCACACACAGACACACACACACACGCACGCACAAACACACACGATCAGACACAGACACAGACGATTATATAAATAAACAAGCACACCTCCCTCCTGTTTTTCCAACGGCTGGGAAAACAAGAAGAAAAAAAAATAATATATTTTTTAATTGAACTTCTGAGGGGAACGGTTCTTTCTTTTCCTCCTCCCTTCCTCCAATGCATCAGGTGCACCTATCCCCCCCCCCCCCCCCCCCCCCCCCCCCCCCCCCCCCCCCCCCCCCCCCCCCCCCCCCCCCCCCCCGTACCTCCCTGCTGCCCCGGCAAGTCTGGATGTGTCTGGAGGAGCCCTGCTCTGCAGAGGCCAGCTGTTGGAGCCCTCCCAGGTTGTGTTACAGCGTCTCAGCCTGGCTGCCTGAACCACCAGCACCACCTCCTCCAACCCCACCACCCCCAACCCCACCACCCCCACCTTCACCATGCCCAAGCACCACCACCCCCAACCCCACCACCACCACCAACCCCACCACCACCACCCCCCACCACCACCACCCCCAAGCTCCACCACCCCCAAGTTCCACCACCACCACCCCCAAGTTCCACCACCCCCAAGTTCCACCACCACCAAGTTCCAACCCCACCACCCCCAAGTTCCACCACCCCCAAGCTCCACCACCCCCAAGTTCCACCACCACCACCCCCAACCCCACCACCCCCAATGTTCCACCACCACCACCACCACCAACCCCACCACCCCCAAGCTCCACAACCACCACCCCCAAGCTCCACAACCACCACCCCCACCACCCCCAGCCCCACCACCCCCCACCGGGCTTTAACGACGGCTATTTGCACCTCTTGGAGCTCGCCGTGTAATCCGATGACAGCGGCTATTCAGGAACCGGCCTATCAGCTGACCTCATCTCTCCTTTTTACATGATGATGTTGCAGCTTGGCTGGGACGTGGCAACGTGCATACGTTCCCATGCATTCGGCAGATGTGCGGACACTTCTTTACACACACACACACACACACACACACACACACACACACACACACACACACACACACAGGGAGAGAGGCGGCAGTTGGAAATGCATGACAGTAAAGCTATTGTTTGATTCATGTGGACACACAGTGTTGTCAATTGGATTTTATCATGCAGGTGCTTCATAGAAGATCCAGTGCGCTAACAAATAACTTCACAATAAAAGCGTACTTGTAGATTTGACGGGGTGTCCATTTTAATAATAGTAACCAGCCTGTGTACTCCTTGTGTGGATATTTGCAGCGATGAACACTCACTCATCTCTGCTCTGGGAAATTTAACAGAGTACAGTACAAAGAGTTCCCAAGAGTCTTAAAACATATTCATCAAATCACTTAATTTATTCCAGACATGGAAAGCAAAGGATTTCGATCAGTCTTTTAGCCATGTCATGAAATCTGATGGCATTTAACGAATGCAACTATTTGTTCAATGCCGTTGTAATATTATTCCTACAATATCATTAACATTGTTTGTGTCGGTTATGGCAGTTCAATAGTTGTCGGAAGATGAAATCCTGCCAGACAAGATGAGAGCAGAGAAAACTGTGTGAGGCGACACATGTTCTTAATGACCACAGTGCTATGAACACCCAACACGCCGGTCTGACTGAATACACTAATGTAATAACACTGACAAGTTGATCAGCGGCCTTTACAGACTCCACGTCAAATATAAGGAGAAGGTGTCAAATACTAGAGCTTGCAATACCCAACAGCATTGTAGTTTAGTTTATGAAATGGATTCCATGTATTTTTTGTGTTAGATGCAGTGCGTCATGCAGCGATGTACACTCCATGCTGTTCATCATGGGTAACCCCAGAGCGGGGTCTCTGTTTCGGATTAGCTCGTTGCCCGATGTTTGAGCCCCACCTACAGCCAACACGCGTTGACCCCTGGCCAGGGGTGAGATCCCAAAGTTTGTCACGTTGGATCACATTTGACTTCTCTGTCTGCCTCGGCGCATAACCTTTACCCCGGCGATTACATAAACGTAACTGAAGCCAGTTAGAAGAAATAATAGCACTAGCCTTTTCCATGGAGTCAAGGCTTTCGCCGGGTGGATGGAAGTCTCTCCAAATCGGCCTTGGACGCTTACACACACAACTAACACACACACACACACACACACACACACACACACACACACACACACACACACACACACACACACACACACAAAACACGTTCTCTCTACCTGTCACTCTCCCATTATGCGTGTACTTAGCGAGCCAGTGTGCGTGCGAGCGTGCGGGCGTACGTGCGCACGAGTTCCCTTGGTTCGTGACGTGTTGGAGATGACAGCCCCAGTGCTGAGGTCAGTGTCCCCACCGTGCCCCGGACCCCTGAATCGTGACCATCATCCCACCATCGGCTCCACTGGACGGTCTCGCCAGCCATGGGCACACGCACGGTTGTCAGGGGCGACTGAGACCCAGGGAGATCACTGTCTGACCGTCGGACAGTCGAGACTGGAGGGAGGAGAACGGACCTGGGGCCGTTTCCTCCCCCCTCCCTTCTCTTTTTTTTTTCTTTTTTTCTATGAGCTTTTACGTTTATTTGTGGTATTCATCCTCTCGCTCTTAGGCTTCATCACACTTTCTCTGTCTCGCTGTCCCTATCTCGCTATCTTGTTGTCTTTGTCTGGGTTTATCTTTTCTCTCTCTCACACAATGTTTCTGTCTCTTTCTTTTTGTCTCTGACTCTCTCTCTCTCTCTCTCTCTCTCTCCTCTCTTCTCTCTCTCTCTCTCTCTCTCTCTCTCTCTCTCTCTCTCTCTCTCTCTCTCTCTCTCTCTCTCTCTCTCTCTCTCTCTCTCTCCCTCCCTCTCCCTCGCTCTCTGTCCTTCTGTCTATGCAATGGGATTGGTTATTTCGGGGTCAAGCTTCCCTCATGGAGTTGGTTGGCTGGGGAAAGCCCAAGCTGTGCCGATTGAATTCCCGACCAAACAATGTGGTCTAAACAGAGTTAACGTTGTGCTTTGGATGACACAGTAATACATGGACAATTATTTGGCCATTGGTTTCATTAGAGCTCTGAAGGACCACAATGTGGTTACTCCCCGCGGCAGCTTTGATGTCGTATTGTGTCATATTAAAGCAATTATCCGCAAAGGCCAGGATCCATGCCTGGATGTTCGTCTGCATAATACTCTTTTCAGCCCCCCCCCCCCCCAGCCTTATTTAAGCACTGTGAATGGGCTTGTGGAAATGGGCTATGCTATGCTTGGTTTAACCTTACAGCGGTAGACAGGCATCTAGTGGGAACGTATTATTAATCAAGACACGCATTATCAAACGTGCTGGGGAATGTTTCGGACGTGTTACCTTTGTCACGGAGCAACTCTCTTAGCGGAGCTCAACCAACCAGACTGAGTCGTTTTGACAGACAGGCGTCACATGCTACACATGTTCCCGAGTTCATTTGTTCTTTTTATATGCCTCGACCAATGGCACGTCTCCAATTCCCCTGGAAGGGCGCTGATTGGCTGGCGGGTGCAGCTGCACTACTTAGCAGCGATGACAAGTGGAAAATCATCACTCCAGCTCGTTAGGGCGACATCAAACGGCACCGAACATCTACGGCCAGTTGTCTGTCTCGCTGCCTGTCTGTCTCTCTGCCCGTCTCTCTGTCTCCGTGTTTAGAGCCAGGAGGGCTTGGTCTGGTGCTGTGCTGAGTTAGTTGGGGCAGAGAGGGAGGGAGGGAGGGAGGGAGGGAGGGAGGGAAGGAACCCATTAGAAAATCACCAGCTCATTACAGCGACATCATACGGCCTGAACATCTACTGTGGTCTTCTGGCACTGAATGGACTCGGCTGGAACAGACAAGACTGACAGATAGGTTACACACACACACACACACACGCTCACTTACACACACACTGAAGCACAGACACACATATCAACACTCCCACAATGTGCGCACGTGCCATAGGCATACATTCATGTACAACCCTAACCCTAAAACATATCCCATAGCCCATGTTATTGACATACATTCATGTACAACCCTAACCTTAACACATTTTCCATAGCACATGTCATAGACATACATTTATGTTTAACCCTAACCCTAACTCATATCACATTCTATAGTCATACATTCATGTATAACCCTAACCCTAACACATATCCCATAGCACATGTCATAGACATACATTTATGTGTAACCCTAACCCTAACCTATATCACATGCCATAGACATACATTCACCTCTATTCTCCTCTTCACTTTCTCTCTCTCTATCTTTCCCTCTGTCCTACTCACACACACACACACACACACACACACACACACACACATGCAGCCACACTGGCGACGTGCCCCTGAGTTTTAGGACCATCACAGAGGACCTCACACTTCTTTGCCTTGAGAGGAAAATGACTGCAGTCAATTAAACTCACAGACCACCATCACGTCTCAGCACCAGCAATATGTTTCCCACCGCGTAGACCAGTGATCATCATGACAGACCAGCCATTGGTGTGTGTGTGTGTGTGTGTGTGTGTGTGTGTGTGTGTGTGTGTGTGTGTGTGTGTGTGTATGTGCGTGTGCGTGTGCGCGTGCGCGTGTGCGTGTGTGTGTGTGCATGCGGGTGCTGGAATGTTCTAATAGAGAGACAGAATTGCTATGATTTGGCCGTTCAAGTTGAGTCTGAATGTTGAATTGTTTAAGGCAGTGCACCTTGTGTTACTTGTATATTCAGCTTTGGGTTGTTTATGTAAAACTCTGAAGCTGAGTGTGTGTCGAGCAGTTGAAAGGTGTATTCAGAACAAAGGTGTAATGGCACTCTAACATGCTAGACTGATAGCAATAACATTTTATAAGCTAATAGATTATTTGTTTCCAAAGTGAGAGGTATTTATTGACCATCCCTAGTTACGTCACACTTTAAGAGTAATTTCATTCAGTGTCAGATTCAGACTTCGGGGCAGTCATCTCTGGAATGAGGGCGGACTCTTTTTCTCCTGTCACAAGCTAAATGTGGGAGCCATCAGCCACAGGTAAATGCAGGTGACCCTAAGCTGAACAGATGTTCAAAGTCACGCCTGGCGGCGCTTGAGCGGGCCTTCTGGCCAACCCCAGAGTCAAAGGCCTGGCCAATAGGAGTCACCTAAAAGCCCAGTGCTGACTAATTAATGACAGAGACAGACTAGGGAGGAGAACTGAGAGGTCGGACTATCTGCTCCTCTGACCTGGGGTGACCCAAAGCCTGAGGCTGCCATTGGAGGGTTAGGGGCTGCAAAAAAAAAAGTTGTCAATCGCTTTTAAAGGGAATTATCTTGATATCTCTTCGTCAACGAAGCTGGTTAATGCAGACGGGGGTTGTTAACAGTCCTGTTCTGTATAGTGTAGTGGCCAGGAGGTTTGTGGGAGAGGCTTGAATTTGTTCTTCATCCCGCTGATTTCTGAGTGGCGGATTCCCTAACCTCTCTGTCGTCTGACAGGCCTCACTGTTTTTTCCTCTAGTCAGGTCTGATGCGGACGCAGGACGCCGACTACTTCCTGCGCCCGCTGTCCCCCGACCAGGCCGAGAGAGAGAACTTCACCGGCCCTCCCAGCCATCAGCCCCACATCCTCTACAAGAGGTCCGTGGAGACGTCGCCGGGGCGACCAGCCAGGGGCTCCCCCGGAGACTCAGCCCGTCGCTCACGTCGCCACGGCAGCCGTCACCACGACGACGCGGGCGACCGCAGACACGGGACGAGGCTGAGGCAGCACTTCTGCGGGAGACGGAAGAAATGTATGTAAGGCCATCTTCTTCATCTTCTTCTTCTCACTCCATCCAGTGTGTCTGGGTCACCGTTTAACATTCACAAAGGGCACTTTACGAGTATTTTTACCCTAAGGTGGACACTTATGCACTCCTGAGATATTTAAATGTGAGCTATGAGTTCAAAAAAAAGAGTGAGGCAAGCGTGTTCTAAGGAGAGCAGGGTAGAAATCTTTGTAAACTTTATTAAAAACAGAAATTGTTGTCACAGTTTTAACAGTGTAACATACTGAACAACGTTTTACAACAGCTCACGAGAAAAGCCCTCAGGCCTCTCCCATCAACGCAAACCACTCTGTGTTACTTTGTAATGTTCTGTAGGGAAACAAGAGACTGAGTCTGTTTCAGTTCCCACCCAAAGGTTAACGCTAATCAAAACAAAATCAAAAGATCCCTGACATTTAAAACATCGTTTTAACGTTGCGCACATTACATTTTTGTAATAACACTCTCACATGTTGCCGGGTAGACTAATCTTATTACTCAGTGACCGCACAGGACTTGGGTTATTTCAAAGAGACTAGTGGGGGTGGGGGGGTGGTTTGGCCGGGGGCGGGGGGGTCGTTTACCAGCATTACACTAAATCTCTCAGCTGCCCTTGTGAAAATAGAGCAAATGTTTACATTCCCCAGCGGTGACATCACATCCACACCTGTGGCCATGTTTTAGCTGTAACCCTGGCGATGGCTTCACCTGTTTTCCGGGCTGTGTAAGCAAAACTTTCTAATCGCTTACGTGAACTTTTATCACGCCGACTTTAAAGGGCCGGAGGTTACGACAACCTTTAAATGCTAGGTGTTAGCTTTTGACCCGAGTCGAAAAGGAAAACGTTCTTTACAAGACCTGACATTTCTAAATGCTGGGCCTGCTAGTTGAGGCCAGGTTGTATATATGTATTGAATAACATTAAATCACCTCTATTTACTTTTGGAAATATACATTTTTTCACAGTTTGTCTGTACAGAGATGTGTAAGTAAAATGTTTGCGAAAATATAGTCCTTACTTTGAGCGGTGATGTGTTGACATAATCACATATTGCTGCAATATACAGTACCAGTCAAATGTTTGGACACACTTTCCCATTCACTTGAGAAATAGTGTCCAAACTTTTGACTGGGACTTTATATTTTTTTATTTTTTAAGTGACAATGCCCTGACAGCTAAAGCCCTATGTGGTCTCTGTAGCCTTTCTACGTTTACAGCAGGATGGGTATTCTCCATCTCTATCTGTGTCCTCCAGACATGCCCAAGCCCCCAGAGGAGGAGGTCTTCACTCTGCCTGATGAGTACAGCTACGCCCCGAGAAACCGGCGGGCCGCCTCCCCCAAGCACCACGGCAACCGGCAGCTCAACGTGGAGACGCTGGTGGTGGTGGACAAGGAGATGATGAGAAACCACGGCAACGAGAACATCACAACGTACGTCCTCACTGTGCTGAATATGGTGAGGAGAAAGGGCCAGCGAAAAAAAAAAGCAAAATTAGACATTTTCAAAGTGTCAGGTCTAGGATTTTGAAATTTGAAACTATTGTTGATCAAGTTACAATGTGCACATAAACCTTTTTACTTCCTGATCCTATAATATAAATACTACCGATCAGTTTTCCAGACATGTTTACTATCCACCTGGTCTAAGAGAACTAAACATCTCTTCTCAGTGTCAGTAGTCATGCGTCTAGTTTACATACAGGTCTGATCTAGACTGGGGAATATATATATATATATATATATATATATATATATATATATATATATATACACACACACACACACACACACACATGTATATAAAATGAAATCTATCTATGCAACTGGTTGAAAGGAGCTCCCTGAAACGGTTATCTTATGAAACCGATCTTGAAGATGAGGTCATGCAAACCCTTTCTCTCAGCTGATCCCAAGCCAGGCCCCTCATCACTCTCTCTAGCTACTTAATGGCTGACTGACAAATCCAAAGAGGATCCCTCTATTTTGAAAGCACAGTTCCCTTACTAGAACCCCCCTAGGGTCAAAAGGCTTTCGCCTCCTTGAGAGGAGCTGATCTGGATACAGCATGGAGTCGCGCAGAGAGGCTGCCGACCCCCCAGGGTCCTAGTGGGACTAGGGTTTAGGCAACCTCACTGCTGGGTCATTGGGGACGTCGAAAAAATTCACAGAGAGCATGATCCTGGATATGCATCGGTCATTTGAATTATGATGTAATGGGTAAAATAACGTTTTTGTGGATGTAGCTGATATCATTGCATCATGTGTTATCATTTTACTCATATTAGGTAATCCTGGTGTGCCCTGGAATTGGAGATATTTAGATAAGCTCACAGTCAATGACATTCATGACCTTATTACTAAGCATCCCATGTAAAGGTCCCCTTTTAGAAAACTTGCGTCATTCTATTCAGGAAAAGAACAAACGTTTTAGAAGAAATGTTGTCTGAATCGAAAGGCCATGGTAATTTGCGCCAGTAATACCTGAGGTACTCCAACGGGCCTTCAGAGAGAAATCGGGATTCTCATCTTTCAAAAAGTCTCAAATCCACCCTGGTTTGGATTGATGTTTTAAATACGTGCACGGTTCTGATGGATGCTTTAAATACATGCACGTGTAGACAGGCAATTGAAAACAGGCACAGCGCCGGCTCTGTTGCGACTTTGTCTCCACGGGCCAAGTGCAGCGATCTGTCCAAGGTTATTTTTTTTGGGGGGGGGTGGTGGTGGTGGTGGGGGGGGGGGGGGTCACTGATATCTGCACCAGATAAGAGATGTTATCTAGAAACCCAGAGGGACGTGGGGTTAATGAACACACTGAAGCAGCCTGACTGGCTGCTGAGTCCCAGCTCTTAGCCACACACACACACACACACACACACACACACACACACACACACACACACACACACACTCATTTCTGTTCGTTGTTATCAGAAAATGAAATCCCCCCAAAAATAAATAAATAAAAGTCGGTCGCTCCTGTCCAATTTTTGCACCCCAAATCGATTCGATCTGATTGACTATGGCCATGTATCTCTCTGAGGGGGACAAAACCGCATTTACAAGTGGGGGTAGGGGGGGAGATATTTTCTGTGTTTGTCTTTTATGTCTTAACACTTGCCTGTGTGTGTCCCTGCCAAGGTCTCAGCGCTCTTCCAGGATGGGACCATCGGAGGGAACATCAACGTAGTGATCGTGGGGCTGGTGTTGCTGGACGACGAGCAGGTGGGAACCCCATCCCGCCGTCTGACCTGGAGCTATTTCGCACAATACAGCCACGCTTTATTTCGCTCTCGTCTTTTCTCGTCTTCACAGCGGCGGTTTGATTATGGGGTTTACATTTTCTTTGGACCGCTGCCAGATTTGAATTGGTTGCGGGGAGAGGGGCGGGGGGGGGGGGGGGGGATGCTAACACACGGATAAAGAGAGGGTTGAGGGGGGGTTGAGGTTGAGTCACCAACGTGGAGAAAAGAAGCACCTTTGTCGCCCACCTGTTCCACCTTAATGAATCTCCATTTACCTTCAAAAGAGGCCTTGGAGGAATGGAATGTCAGCGATGCCTCTATGCTTCCCTCCGACCTCCGACAGCCCCCCCCCCCATCCCCCCTCCCCCCATCCCCCCTTCCCCCACCCCCCCCCATCTATGAAACAGCCGGGTGTCAGGAGTCGCTTTGGGCTGAGTCGCTGCTCAATTGACCGTCTTAATCATCTGTCGTGCAGGGTGATTGACAGGTGATGGCTCAAGTCAAAGAACGGGGCTGGTAGTCAGCGTCCACTTTCTTCTAAGAGTAGACGTGCTCTGAGGCTGGGTCAGCCTTTCACAAAATAATTTTTAACAAATTGGATAAAAGAAAAAATAAGGTCGGCCATGTCAAATGACTCCAGAACCCATCTTAGCTAGTGTGACCGTATCACAAGGTCCTTCTGCCCGCGTGTACAAACACACACCCTCAAATACACACCCTCAAATACACAACCTCAAACACACACCCTCAAACACACACCCTCAAACACACAGCCTCAAATACACAATCTCAAACACACACCCTCAAACACACAGCCTCAAATACACAACCTCAAACACACACCCTCAAACACACACCCTCAAACACACAGCCTCAAACACACAACCTCAAACACACAGCCTCAAATACACAACCTCAAACACACAGCCTCAAATACACAACCTCAAACACACAGCCTCAAATACACAACCTCAAACACACACCCTCAAATACACAACCTCAAACACACAGCCTCAAATACACAACCTCAAACACACAGCCTCAAATACACAACCTCAAACACACAGCCTCAAATACACAACCTCAAACACACACCCTCAAATACACAACCTCAAACACACACCCTCAAATACACAACCTCAAACACACACCCTCAAATACACAACCTCAAACACACACCCTCAAATACACAACCTAAACACACACCCTCAAACACACAACACAAACACACTCGCACGCAAACAAGGCTCCTAATTCAAGCGTCTTTTAGGATCATTTAGGATCGGATAGGTTCAAGGCATATGTTAAATATTTTGTCTACACAAACACACCACACACACACACACACACTCGCATACAAACAGGGCTCCTAATTCAAGCGTCTGAAGGCATACAGTCCCCTCCAAAAGTATTGGAACAGTAATGCCAATTCCTTTATTTTTGCTGTAGACTGAAAGCGTTTGGGTTTGACACCAAAAGATGAATATGAGACAAAAGATCAATATGTCAGCTTTTATTTCCAGGTATTTTCATCTGGATCTGATAAACAACTTAGAAGATATCATTATTTGTAAAGGAACACCACATTTTCTGTTGAGCAAAAGTATTGGAACATGTGACTAACAGGTGTGTTTTGTTGCCCAGGTGTGTCTTATTACATTTATTATTCAAACAATAAATAACACTGAATGTCTAGGCTCAGTTTCAGATTCTGGTTTTGCCTGTGCAGACTGCAGTTATAGTAATCAACATGAAAAGCAGAGAACTGTCTATGGGTGAAAAGAAAGCAATTGTGAAGCTAAGAGAAGATGGGAAATCAATCAGAGCCATTGCACAGACACTAGCCATAGCCAGTACAACAATTTGGAATATCCTCAGGAAGAAACAAACTACTGGTGTACTAAGTAACAGACATCGAACGGGACGACCAAGGAAAACAACAGCAGTTGACGACAGAAACATTGTCAGAGCTGTGAAGAAAGACCCTAAAACTACTGTTGGTGAGATCAACAACAACCTTCAGAGGGCAGGAGTGAAGGTTTCAGAATCCACTGTTCGCAGAAGACTTCATGGACAACAGTACAGAGGCTACACCAGAAGATGCAAGCCATTCATTAGCATAAAGAATAGGAAGGCCAGGCTGGATTTTGCCAAAAAGTACAGAGACGAGCCTCAAAAATTCTGGGAAAAAGTTTTATGGACTGATGAGACGAAGATTAACTTCTACCAGAGTGATGGAAAGGCTAAGGTTTGGAGAAAAAAAGGATCTGCTCATGACCCCCAAAACACAAGCTCATCTGTGAAACACGGTGGAGGTAATGTGATGGCTTGGGCTTCAATGGCTTCTTCTGGGACGGGCTCATTAATCTTCATTGATGATGTAACACATGATGGCGGCAGCAAAATGAATTCGGAAGTCTACAGAAACATTTTGTCTGCCAATTTAAAGAAGGATGCAACCAAACTGATTGGGAGATCCTTTGTCATGCAGCAAGATAATGACCCTAAACACACTGCAAAAGCAACAAAGGAGTTAATCAGGGGCAAGAAGTGGAAGGTCCTAGACTGGCCAAGTCAATCTCCAGACTTAAACCCTATAGAGCATTCTTTTTACCTTCTTAAAAGGAGACTGAAGGGAGAAACCCCCCAAAACAAGCAACAACTGAAAGAGGCTGCAGTGAAAGCCTGGAAAGGCATAAGAAAAGAAGAATGCAAAAGTTTGGTGATGTCCATGGGTCGCAGGCTTGATGCAGTTATTGAAAGCAAAGGATTTGCAAAAAAATATTGAGTCTTATTCACTTAAATCCATTTCAAGTCTATCTGTTCCAATACTTTTGCTCATCTAAAAATGTGGTCTTTCTTTTCAAATAATGATATCTTCTAAGTTGTTTATCAGATCCAGATGAAAATACCTGGAAATAAAAGCTGACATATTGATCTTTTGTCTCATATTCATCTTTTGGTGTCAAACCCAAACGCTTTCAGTCTACAGCAAAAATAAAGGAATTGGCATTACTGTTCCAATACTTTTGGAGGGGACTGTATGTTACATATTTTGTCTGCACAAACACCCAACACACACACGCAAACACACACACCTTCAGCACTGTGTGTCCCACCTCTCTGTAGGACGGCCTGGTCATCAACCACCACGCTGACCACACCCTCAACAGTTTCTGCCAATGGCAGTCCAGTCTGGGTAGCCGGGAGGGCCGTCGCCATGACCACGCCATCCTCCTGACCGGCCTCGACATCTGCTCCTGGAAGAACGAGCCCTGTGACACCCTGGGTAGGCGTGTGTGTGTGTGTGTGTGTGTGTGTTGGGTGTTTCTCTCTCTCTCTCACATCTCCAAACAGATGTTTCCCCTTCGACGGCCAATCTTTATAGTTTCACCTCGTCTCCCGAGCTAGAATCACAAACTGTTTCGTAAAAGCGTGGAATTATGATCCAAAGTATTTACGAAAGAAAGTTGGCGTTTTTTACTAAATGATAACAACAGAAGTCTCTTTTGACATTGCATGGCTAGAATAGATTCAAAACGAGTCCGTAAAATAGGTTTTATGAATAGATTTTGGTCGTTTCCAAACGCAGAGCTGGATCTTGTTCCTTTTCTTCATGTAGCGCTGCTGCTGTGATTCCCACTGTCAGTGACGACAGCATGTTTCCATTCAAACTAATGACCGGGTCAAACACACTGTTGTTTTGACTGAGGGTGAGAAAAGGTCTTCTGCTACAGGGCCACAGAGCCGGTTTGAGGGAACTCCTACCTGGTGTGTGCTCTCTCAAACATGTGTTAAGTCACATGTACACACACACACACACACACACACACTCATACAACAGCCTTGGACATCAAAGCAAATGCTGGGAACCAGTTTGTGTTTGCCCCAGTTTTTCCACTGGGAAGCATCAGGGAAAGGGAGGGGGTCTGGGGGGAGGGAGGGGAGGGTGTGTGTGTGTGTGTGTGTGTGTGGGGGGGTGGAGTCACGTAGGCTGGTATGGGTTTCAATAATCTCTCCAGAGACAATCACAGAGAAACTGTGCATGTCTTTAGTCAATACAGCCATGTTGTCTTTCTCCGATGCACAACTCCTGTCATAATGTTCTTGGTAATTATGAGCATGTGGCTGATTTGTTCTTCGCTGAGAATTATTTACTTTTCCAAACCGTTAAGGCAGCATAAAAAAAAAAACATTCTAAATTCTCCTCAAGACAGAAACATGTTTTATTTTAAAAGGAGTGCCTCTTGGGTCATTTTCCTTTGACTGAGTGCCAGGCAGCCTTCATAGCAAGACCCACAGCGGAACAGTAGAGTAGGCCTGTATACCTTCTGTGTGTGTGTGTGTGTGTGTGTGTGTGTGTGTGTGTGTGTGTGTGTGTGTGTGTGTGTGTGTGTGCGTGCGTGCGTGCGTGCGTGCGTGTTTCCTGTGTGAGAACACTGTGCTTTGGAAGTGTTCCCATCGTTCCCAAGTTCCATAGACTCCACTCATACAGAACCACCAGCAGGTTCCGAGCAGGAAACCCGGGGGTGAGTTCTTGATTTCTATCATGAGGAAACCCCCAGGGCGCGCTTGATTTCGGTCACCACGCATTTCGCGTATGCTTAGGGAAAGTGGAGGAGCCACGTGGAAAGCTGGTTGTCTTTGAAGCAGGGGGTGTCTTTCTCCTCACAGCGAAATGAAAGACCCCACGCTGTGAGGATGAGTAGGATGTTCTCAATCTTCTGACGCCCTTAACGCCCCCATCCATCTCACCTTTGACCCGGAAGCGAACCGCATCGTATAAACCTCTAAGGTTCTGAATGTGTCATTTGACCCGGACGAACTGTTCAGACGGTGATAATCGCGGTGTCTGAATTAGATTACGAAACAATTCCAACAATGTGATAAAAGTTATTGTCCATCACTGAGGGTTTGGGGATTAGAATATGCTATGATTCCCATTTTTTTTTGTCCTTTTCACTTTTTCAATGTGAGTGTATAATATATCTATTACTTTTTCAACGTAAGTGTATTATATAGTTATACCTATTACTTTTTCAACGTGAGTGTATTATATACTGTATGTATACCTATTTTCCGGGTCTGTGCAGGTTTCGCCCCTATCAGTGGGATGTGCAGTAAGTACAGGAGCTGCACCATCAATGAGGACACCGGCCTGGGGCTGGCCTTCACCATCGCCCATGAGTCTGGACACAAGTAAGAGAAGATGGCTTAGGGAAATTGTCAAAATGTCAAATAAGGATGAAGAAAATGCCAGAAAATGGCCAAATAACTAGATAGAGGTTTTTAATGAAAAAAAATGTTTCTCTCGCTTTTATGTCATAGCAACAACCTACGAACCTTCAGTCATCTGCAATCATAATAATTTCTCATTGGAGTTATTGTAGCATCGCAGCCAACCAGCCAACCAACCAACCAGCGTCTTTCTGTTCTTCTAGCTTCGGAATGGTCCACGATGGGGAGGGCAACGTCTGTAAGAAGTCTGAGGGCAACATCATGTCCCCCACGCTAGCAGGACACAATGGGATCTTCTCCTGGTCCGCCTGCAGCAGACAGTACCTCAGCCGCTTCCTCAAGTGAGAGTCCGCCCGCAGTCGTCATAGTTACCAGCTAGTTGTTTTTCCCACTCTAACCTCACTGTGTTGTCCAGCGACAACAAGAAAGAGAATCGTGTCACTCTCAATAAAACTACATTCGGTCTGCACAGCGTGCAGGATATGAGCTCACGGTTTGAAAGCATTAACTGCAAACTCTGTCCTGAATATTCACTTGTGTTCTCAAGAAAACTGAGAGAGAATCGGGACTGTTGTCACGTGGTGTGTACTGGTTTGAGTTAGAGGAACAGGGTGGGGAGGCTCAGAGGAGGGTTCTGCTAACAGTGTACAACCCAGGCCTTAGGTTAGAATATACTGTCATCATTGGTCATTTGAGTTCTGTCCCCATCACAACACAGAATGACACCCAGACACCGATTCATACTAGAGGTGTGTGTGTGTGTGTGTGTGTGTGTGTGTGTGTATGTATGTGTGTGTGTGCCTGCGTTAAATATAGCCAAGCATGATGATATGTAGACCAGTTTTCCTTCTGTTAGTCTTGTATTTCATCATGTGTCTAGAGTCTAAGTAGGGCTTGTTTTTGTGTCTGTGTGTCTATCTGCGTGTGTGTGTGTGTGTGTGTGTGTGTGTGTTTCTGTGAATCTTTTTAATGTTTCTGTGGGTGCTCACCCACACACACCCCTCTCCATCTAAATATATATGTATGAAACCAAATAGCGTATCCAACACTAAATTTACCAACGGGATAAATTACCTGTCATATCCCTTATCACTTACTCAAAAGAACAGACAGACAGACAGACAGACAGACAGACAGACAGACAGACAGACAGACAGACAGAAATGGCATGTCCAGACAGACTAAATCCTGGCAGGCTGACAGACAGACAGACAGACAGACAGACAGACAGACAGACAGACAGACAGTATCTGTCCTGACTGGGTTATTTGGATCTGCTGAGCTCACCCCTCGTTAGGCCTGTCATCCTGACATCAGAGCCGACTTCTTGTCCAGCGGAAGTCACCTGACACTGTGGTAAGAGCTGGAGCTCAACCAATAGGAACGCTGCTTCAAAAGCAGGAGGCATCTTTGCTTGCATTTGTGTAAGAATCTTTGTAGTAGAAGTAGAAGTAGTAGAAGCAACCCCTCCTTTAGTCATTTTATCAGTCATCATTCGTGGAACCCTCTCTACCACCCTCCTGTCTCTCTTAACGGAGGACAATCTTTAGTATAGCTTCTAGAGAGTTTAACCCCAATTCTCACTCCGTGTCCCTTCTGTACCTCCTACATCTATGTGGATGTTCAGCAGGCTGTGGGAGAAGGCTGTGTCTGTATGGCCTATATCTACGTGGATGTAGAGCAGGCTGTGTCTGTATAGCCTATGTCTATGCAGATGTTGACCAGGCCGTCAATGCTTTATGATGTGGTTCAAAATGCACCTCTGCCTCTAGTGGCTGTGAAGCCGATGTAGGAAAAGGATGATTAGAAACATAGGTAGGAGGAAGAAGAGACGGCGGGGGGGGGGGGGGGGGGGGGGGGGGGGGGGGGGGGGGGGCGGAGGGGGATGAATTGAGATCCGAATAGAACAGAATACAATAGAACAGATTCACTGTCATTTTCTTTGTCTTCAGTATGGGGGCTTAACGGGGGCTAACCTCAGTTAAGGTCACAGTGTGTGTGTGTGTGTGTGTGTGTGTGTGTGTGTGTGTGTGTGTGTGTGTGTGTGTGTGTGTGTGTGTGTGTGTGTGCGTGCGCGCGCGTGCGCGTGTGTGCCCGTGTGTGTGTGTGTGTGTGCGTATGCGTTCAGCAGATGTACATGCGCGGAGTCTCTCCATCCCTCCCCAGTCAGAAGTCCTCCTGGTGCACGGCACTGACAGCACGTCATTATTTCTCCTTCGCACGGCGTTCGCCTAGGGGTTCAGCGCTCTGCTAAAGCGCTTAGGGCCTCACCCCTACGTCTCTGGACGTGGTGGAGCCCGCTCGCCGTCCTGTAACAGTTTCAACTCGGAGACGTTCTCACCGTGTGATTAAGGCTCGTATCGGTTTCCCTCCGAAAAGCCCCAGCGCTGAAGGATCGCAGGAGCGATAGCATTTATTAAAATGCGTGTCTGAAGTATTAGGAGCCGTTACATACATGGGGGAGTCTGGCACACGCTGTTATGTTGCCGTGGCAACGCTTTGTGCCGCTCTTTCTCTTGTTGTAGGAAACAATGGTGGTGTAAGGACACAAATGTTTTTTTAATGGGATGAGGGATAGGCCGTGAACAGAAAACATTCTATTTGGAATACCGGCGTAGCCTACACTTAACTCTGTTCAATTTTCTCTAATTTTCTCATCCAAAATGTTTAGTTTTTTCTCATATTTTTCTCCTCTTTCCTATTTTCAAAACATGTATGTCCTTTGATATTATTATCGGTTGATTCAAACAGATAGACCTGTTGTTCAATTCAGCCCTTGGTCACCTGTCAATCAAACCAGCCCAGCTGATTATTAAAAAGTATTTTGAATGTTGTCTCACCGAGCAGTATATAAATAACGTCCTAAAGTGTTGCAGATAAATAAATAAATAATTTCTTTACTCCCGTGTTACAGACCAGCCCAGGCCACCTGTCCGTCAAACTGTCCCAACCGATCATTCCAAAAGCGTTTGTTTTGAATCCTACTTTCTCCGACTCCGCTCTCTGTCTCTCCTGTAATGCAGCTCCGCCCAGGCCACCTGTCTGTCAGACGAGCCAAAGGCGCTGACGGAGTACCAGTACCCCCGGCAGCTCCCCGGGGAACTCTATGACGCCGACACGCAGTGCAAATGGCAGTTTGGGGAAAAGGCCAAGCTCTGCACTCTGGACTTCAAGAAGGTAACCGCTATCTACCTGAGGAGACAGAGTAGGGAGGGAGGGAGGGAGGGAGGGAGGGAGGGAGGGAAGGAAGGAAGGAAGGAAGGAAGGAAGGAAGGGGGAAGGAATCAAAGGAGGGAGGGAGGGAGGGAGGGAGGGAGGGAGGGAGGGTGAGGAGTAAGGAAGCGAGAGAAAGAGAGAAAGAGGAGAGAGACTGAGGGAGATAATTCCTCCTTAGCGATAAAAGGACTTGATCAATGTGTTTTATCATCCAGATCATATCTGCAGCCACGTTTACCACTACAAAGATCATGGTTTAGCGTGAACCTTTTTGGTTTGTTGACTAAATGTTTACATTTTAGCGTGACCTGTGTGTTGTCAGCGTGCTTGTCAAAATTCACAAGCACGTGCACAAGAGAGATACACATGCACACATAAACACACTCATATTGACGCAGGCTCTCTCTCTCTCACACACACACACACACACACACACACACACACACACACACACACACACACACAGACCAGAGCCGAGTAGTGGTGCTGACCCGTGGAATGCTTCTAATAATAAACTGGAGTGGTGCCAATGGGAATCTCCACGGGTCTTTCTTCCATTGGTTTCTCTCACATTGGTCTGTCTCAGTGGTCTCTCTCACTCATCTCTCTCATGTGTCTCTATCTCATTGGTCTCTCTCTATCATTGGGTTTCATCCCACTGGTCTCCCTCGCATTGGTCTCTATCTCACTGGTCTCTCTCATTGGTCTCGCTACCATTGATATCTCACCCATTGGACTCTCTCTATATTATTTGTATCTCTCATTGGTCTCTCCCATTGCCTGCAATTGGTATCTCCCTCCCTGGTCTCCCTCATTTGTCTCTGTCTCTCTCCCATTTTCCCTCTCATATTGGTCTCTCTCTAACTGGTCTTTCTCCCATTGTCTCTTGAACCATTGTCTCTTGAACCATTAACATATACTCTCCAAAGGGCACGCTGAGCTCAGGGGAAGCAAAGGACTACAACACACATGGGATTTGGTGTTTTTCATTGTTTATTTAGTGCAAAGACAGCTCCATTTTGTTTGAGTTGTTTTTGTTTTATCAGCTAATACATTGAGATAGTAGATGGAAAGTCATTTTTAATGGCAATGCTGTTCCCATTGGATTCATTTGTTTTGTGGTTTCCGTGCTCATACACTAACGCTTTACATTTGTGTTGTAGGCAAATAGCCATAAGTACATACAATATCGTAACACTTCTTCATTCAAGCGACCGCATAAACGTCGAAAAGTGACGTTTTTGCCACTTTTACTATTTGGGGATCGTTTCGACTGCGTCCTCAGGTGAGGAGTGCTTTAACCCACCAGAGACACAGCAGTCGTAACACTTGCCATTACTTACGGAACACTTGTTACTCATAAAAAAAGGACAACATCACTCCAGCCCCGGAGGGCCTATTCGTCGCGTTATGAATTTGTGTTTCATGAAGTGTTTTGGCAGACTTTCTGGAGATAAGAGGAGGCTGGAAACCGTCACAGTATACTCCCCATGCGCGGCTGGGAAGGAACTGGGTTACCTTAGCAAACGCAAAACAATACTTTGAGAGTTTTTTTTTTTTTTTACTCTCCATCATAGGACTGACCTTGTCATAAAAAGACCTGAGTCTGCAAAACAGCTGCACAAATAGGTCTCGGGATTGGTTTGGGGGGGGGGGGGGGGGGGGGGTGGCTTTTGGCAGAGGGCTACTGCTGCTAGCTGTGTGTGCACTCTCCAAGTGCTGTCAGGGTACGACAGAGTCATTCAGATGCTAGCGGAACGGACGTCGAAAAGTAGCTGTACGTGTTTCTCAGGCCGCCCAGACGGCGTTTCGTGAGCAAAGAAACGTCCTCAATGGGCTTCGAGCGAGTTTAGATTCAGGTCACAGACTTCTCAAGGTGTTGACTCATCACTTTCTCATACGCGTTAGTCGTTGCTGGAAAGATTTCAGATATTTATGGGTTTTCTAATTTTTTTTTTTTGAAGACGTCGTCATTTATGATCTTGTCCCATCCTTTATCTTAAAGATACAGTTTTACATGTTACACGTCACTGTACAGACCTTGTTTATGTTTTCCCCACAAAGGTGTTGTTATGACAACTAAAGCCACGTAGCGTTCCCAGATCTCCCTGGTTACAGCAGGTGTGTGGAATATTCTGTAGAGAAAGAAATTGCCACTATTTGAACCCAAAAGGAAAAAAAAATGGTTTGAAGTTAATAATAGTGTCATTAAATCTGTTGAACCACATCTAGTCATTACTGAGCCTGAAGGTGTGTATTTTCGTGTATGCACACATAGTACTACTTTGTACAATGATGTTCACACTTCCTCTCCTCTGTGTGTGTGTGTGCGTGTGCGTGTGCGTGTGCGTGTGCGTGTGCGTGTGTGTGTGCGTGTGCGTGTGCGTGTGCACGCACGTGTGTGTGTGTGTGTGTGTGTGTTTTCAGGATATCTGCAAGGCTCTGTGGTGCCACCGTGTCGGAAGGAAGTGTGAGACCAAGTTCTTGCCAGCCGCCGAGGGCTCAGCCTGCGGCCATAACATGGTTAGACTCACACACACACACACACACACACACACACACACGCACGCACACACGCACTTATACACACGCACACACACACATACACACACACATACACGCACACGCACTTATACATACACACACACACGCACACACACCTATACACACACACACACACACTCTCACACACACACACATGCACACGCACTCATACACACACACACACACATACACGCACACACTGCTCTCATTACAATACTGGCATCACGAGACTAAAGCGAGGTCCTGTTCAGATCAATACCATTCTGTATGTGTGTGTGTGTGTACCCCTTGGAGGCAGTGGTAGGGGCTAAGCAAATAGTCTAGTGACTTCTCTTTTCTGCCTGCCAGGCAGATGTGGAGCGAGAGAGAGTTCCTTTTCTCTGCTCTTCTTGTGCTACATTAGCACTGTAAGATGTTATGGATCAACAGACGTTCTTAATCACTACGTTGCAATCTCATAAAGCTGTCTAATAAGAAATGTGACATCGT
>CM030178.1:3357386-3359886 GCA_017639675.1 Aplochiton taeniatus
AACCATTGATAATTATAATCCATTACATATTATTTTCTGTTTCTCACTATAATGGCATATTCTCTGTATTAAAAACCATTAATAACGATAATCCATGATATAGAATGTTTTTCAGTATAACGGTGTACTATCGTTGTGGCTAACCATTGCTAATGCTAATCATCTTTCGCGTCTGTGTCTTAGAGTACTACGGCATAGTGACCATTCCAGCCGGAGCCCGCAGCATCCGCGTGGTGGAGCTCAACTCCTCCAGCTCCTACCTGGCGGTGAGAAACACCCAGAGACGCTACTACCTGAACGGCCGCTGGACGGTGGACTGGCCTGGACGACACTCCATGGCTGGAGCTCTGTTCGACTACAAGAGGCCCTACAACCGACCCGAGAGCCTCACATCCAACGGACCCACCAATGAGTCGCTGATGGTGGAGGTAGGAGATTCATTTCATTGGTTTATTTTTGATTTATATTGGGATGTTGTCCAATTAGTTCACCCACTCTTCCAACCGTTCTGTTGCTTTCCAGTTCTTAACATGCTCTTTAGGTCATTTATTTGTTCGTTACGTTGTCCAGTTAGTTAACATACTGTTTGATTATTATATGTATTTATTGACTTTATTTGATGATAGAGTGATGTTATTAAATCAGTTAACCTACTAGTATATCATGCTTGGGTAGTCCAGTTCAGTAACATGCTCTTTTTTTGTAAAATGTGTTTGTCGATTACGTTGTTGCCCGGTTACTAAACACTGTATGGTTGCCATGGCAGCTCCTGCTGCAGGGCTGGAACCCCGGGGTGCGCTGGGAGTACACTCTCAATAAGGTGGACGAGAAGAGGAGCCAGCCCAAACACAACTACACCTGGGCCATCGTCCGCTCCCAGTGCTCTGCTACGTGTGCCGGAGGTATGCACACACACACACACACACACAAACACACACACACACACACACACACACACACACACACACACACACACACACACGAGCGGCATAGAAACTACAAAACACTGAGACATTTCAGCTAAACATTACACACGTGAAAAGCTTTAGTAATAATGGCAACAGCTTTTTAGTTCAGGTCAGGTAACAGGAATCCGTTCACTGCCATACCAAATTCATTTAAAGCAAGGGAATATTCGAGTCAGAAAACCCAACTGACATCTCTAGCCTCACAGGATTGTCTTCAGTTACAGGGCTGGGTCTCTTGTTGACCAGATCAATGGACAGCTATGTAGTGTGAAGCTACAGGGCTGGGTCTCTTGTTGACCAGATCAATCGACAGCTACGTGGTGTTAAGCTATGGCTCTCTGTAATAAGGGAGAGGTAGCCACACCTTAAGTGGCCCATCATAGGAGCGTTCCCATCATTACTGAGAGCACAGACTTCCATAGCTGGAGGAGTTTGGGGCCCGGGGCCCCTCCCTCTTTCTGATGGACTGCTCTTTAATGACCCCTGCCGCACCCTGGGGCGTAGGGCCTGGAAGGGTTGGCGTGTGTGTGTGTGTGTGTGTGTGTGTGTGTGTGTGTGTGTGTGTGTGTGTGTGTGTGTGTGTGTGTGTGTGTGTGTGTGTGTGTGTGTGTGTGTGTGTGTGTGTGTGTTTGTGTGTGAGTGAGCTGGGCATGGGTTGGTGTTGGGTGGGGTGCTGTGTGTATGTGTGAGAGTGTGTGTGTTTGTGCGTGTGCGGTTGAGCGTGTGCACGTTTGTTTGGGTGTGTTCAGGGATTTGACTGGGTGTGTTCAGGGATTTGTTTGTGTGTGTGCGGGTGAGTAGTGTGTGTGTGTGTTTGTGGGTGTGGGTGTGTGTGTTTGTGTGTGTGTGTGTGTGTGTGTGTGTGTGGGGGGGGGGGGTGTATGTGTGTGTGTGTGTGTGTGTGTGTGTGTGTGTGTGTGTGTGTGTGTGTGTGTGTGTGTGTGTGCACCAGCATACAGCGTTCCTATTGACCCCACAGGTCAACTGCCCAAGGCCAGTCCCTTTCTATAGAGTTGTCTTACATGGCACAACAATGTTTTAGTTACGAGTGTGAAGGGCCGACTGAGCTACAGGATGGCTAGCTGACTCACCAACTCACTGCATCACTGCAAATCTCAAAATGTGAACAAAACATTGATTTGAACTATTAGTAGCGACAAGGCATAGATTACAAGTTTTTCTGTGATAATTATCTGTGAAGTTATATCCTGCTAATATAAAGTTCAGCTGAAGGTTTATTAATTTAGATTATTGTTCACACAGTGAATAAGTGTTTCTTTACGTCTTTACTTTAATCGTTTTGACAACGACAACACTATTGACTTTATACTGTATGTATTTATTTTGATGATGCCTGCTATAACATTGCCTGGTTTTACATGTTTTATTGAATTAAAGTTGTATCTGCTCTGCATTAATATTTAGATATTTCCTCTGTAGGTCAGATGAGCGCCATGGCAGCATGCTACAAGGACCTGAGAGTCCAGGTCAATACGACCTTCTGCAACCCCAGATCCAGACCTTCCTCTGGC
>CM030178.1:3364886-3424886 GCA_017639675.1 Aplochiton taeniatus
TTAATCACACGTGTAGATACACTATTACACTATCTATAAAATTAAATGTTTTATTTGATTGAGTAAATGTTTTTTTTGACGCCATCATTTATGGTCCAGGGGGTTGTGACAGCTGTTCCTCTTTCATCCTCAATCACCAATCTTCCTTTCTTACTCAGTATTCTTTTTATTTAAATTTTTTTATCGTATTCTTTTTCTTACTTACTAAAAAAACATAGTTAGATAATGAGTCTTGAATGTTTTTTTGGGGTTGTTTTTAAACCAGAGCTGCACACTACTAGTCCACTACAGTGCTGTGATTGTGAGGACATATTGAGATCTGAGTTCAGTGCATCAGTGTGACATGCGCAGTCTGCCTGTGTGACAATGGATACTGTGGAATATAATAGAATATGAAAAATAGAATAGAATGCTAGTTAATAAAACAGAGCCTTTGGCAAAGGGCAATACAAACAATAAAATAGACGGTCATGGGTAAACACATTTAACCTAACGGGCTTATGGATTTACACCAGCAAACTGTAAGGTAAACATTTACAAAGACAGCGAAGTATAGAGAGAGTCACAGCCAGTGACTGGACTGTCTGTGAATGCTGAGTCAGCATGCTTCTGCTTACTCATAAAGATCAGTGTGGTGGGCCATCGGCCATCACTGCTATCTCTGTCTCCCTCCTTTCCCCCTCTCTCCTCTGTCCGTCCTAAGCTTCACCTCACTCTCTCTGTCTCTGTCTCTCTCTCTCTCTCCTCTCTGTCCGTCCTAAGCTTCACCTCTCTCTATCTCTCTCCTCTGTCCGTCCTAAGCTTCACCTCTCTCTGTCTGTCTCTCTCTGTCTCTGTCTCTGTCTCTGTCTCTGTCTCTGTCTCTGTCTCTGTCTCTCTCTCTCTCTCTCTCTCTCTCTCTCTCTCTCTCTCTCCTCTCTGTCCGTCCTAAGCTTCACCTCTCTCTCTGTCTCTCTCCCCTGTCCGTCCTATGCTTTACCTCTCTCTCTCTCTCTCCTCTCTGTCCGGCCTATGCTTCACCTTTCTCTCTGTCTCTCTCCCCTGTCCGTCCTATGCTTCACCTCTCTCTCTCTCTCTCCTCTCTGTCCGTCCTATGCTTCACCTTTCTCTCTGTCTCTCCCCTGTCCGTCTCTCTCTCCGTGATGTACAGTTTCTCTCCATTGTTCCTTGTTTGTACGTTCTTCCCCCCCGTGTAGGTGTGACTCTTTCATCTCTCTCTGTTCCTGTCATCTTTCCAATCCATCTTTCTCCCACTCACCCGCCCTCTCTCTTTCTCTCTTTCTCTCTTTCCCCCCTTCTACTCTCCTTTGATATTTTTTCAGTCACAGCAGTCATTCCGTACCCTTTGCCACACTGTGTGCGAGACTCTACCCCCACCATCCTCTCTTTCTCTGATCCCCTCTGATTCTTTCCCTTTCTCTCTCTCTCTCTCTTTCTCTCTCTCTCTCCCTCCTGTGTGGGAGCGTTGGTGTGGGGTGTTAATGGTGTCTGTAGTGGTGATTAACGGGGTGTCATAAACAGACCCTCTGTCTGTCCGCTGTGACCTCGCACTTTCCCACACACACACACACACACACACACACACACACACACACACACACACACACACACACACACACACAGATACACACAAGTGTCCGCTGTGGCCTCGCACTTTCCCGCGCACACACACAAGGGCGCCCACACACACACACACACACACACACACACACACGCACAAGTATGCCCACACACACATCACCGTCCAGGCACATAGTCACTCAGATGCATATCCTTAAACAGACACATATGTAAATACTCTTGAATTTAGAGATATGCATATATCCGACAACACGTTTGCACACACGCTCACTTAAACCCACACAGACACACGCACGCACGCATGCACGCACGCAAACAGACTCATAGGTAGACACAGACACACACACACACACACACACACACACACAGATCTTCCAGACATACATGGGAGACAAAGGTTAGAAGTCATCCAAACAAAGCTTTGTTCCCGCCTGTGTCATGAGTCAGCGCACACACACACACACACACACACACACACACACACACACACACACACACACTCCTCGGCAGGGGGCTAATGGCTCAGTCTGTTTACAGCTAGGTGGATACACGCTGTGATAAAGGCCGCTGTAAACTCATCACCAAGTGTTTACTGGACCGGATTCTTCTTTTATCATTACTAACAACTGCTTACTGGCAGCAGTGAACTGAATCCCAGTTAGACTGAAGAGACTCCAGGCCAAGCTCTCTTTTAATAGTTTAGAATCCTGAAGGGGGGTGGGGTGGGGGGTGGGTGGGTGTCAGTGTGGGTCGAGACGTTACCTCATATGTCATCGTATTATCAGCCGCAGGTTGACCCCGAAACGAAACCCCGTCCCAGACACTAGCCCTAGATCTCCTAGAAAGGTCAAAGGTGAGAGCGTTTCACGGGGAGTACATTTGTGACACCCAGTCTCTTAAGAAATGGACCGTCACGTTGCTTACTTATATACAGCCATGAGAAAGCATTGACTGCATATCTGCTTTGATAATAGTTTTGATGCAGAATAATTTAATTGTAATATACGGACATATTTTTATCAGAGCGATCTGAATGGAACTTAAAAGAACAAAATGAATATGTTCCCTTATTACTTAGATAGTTGATCATTAATCAACTATTTGTTTATAACCAGTCAGTCAACCAGTCAACCAGTCAACCAGTCAGCCAGCCACCCAGCCACCCAGCCAGCCAGCCAGCCAGCCAGCCAGCTAGCCAGCCAGACACACAATCTGTCATAGTGGCCATTACAGATCTCAGTAGTATTTTGAGTACTTTGCTTTTGCTGTCTCGGCACACAGCTAGATAAGGAGACTATTACATCATTACATCATTATGGTTATAGATATAGTCAGAGGATTTGCTTTTGCTGTCGGCACTCAGACAGCAGCTAGATAAGGTGACCATTAGATCGTTACATCGTGGAAAAAGGTACCTGATGGCCACCTTACATTTAGAGCCTGACTTCATGTGGCGTGTGTCTGAGACCGCTTTTACATTTGTGATGGTATGTGTTTCGATGCATGTGTGTGTATGTGTATTTATCAGCACCTCTTTATGCAGTCATCCAGACAGTTTCTCTCTCTCTCTCCCTCTCTCTCTCTCTCTCTCTCCCTCTCTCTCTCTCTCTCTCCCTCTCTCTCTCCGGGGTGATCTGGTCCTCAGTATCAGATGGTGTTGGGATGTGGCTAGCTGATCTGCGCGGGCTACGTCTCCCATCCACAACGTCACATGGTTGTCCCATGATGAAATATTAAAGAATATATTAGGGTTAGCATAATATTATTTATATGATTATATTATATTAGGGTTATTTTTATATATTTATATTGTTATAATATATTTAGGGTTAGTGGTTGCATGATGGTTTCGATGCACAGCCCTGCATGTACCCTACATGTCAGCCATGTCACTGGGAAAAAAGGGTTGTGGTATTTTATAAATAACAATTTTACTGTCAAGATTTAGAATACAGACATTTTGTCTGTGTAATAATTTAATGAAAGGTTTTAAAAAAATAACATATCTTGGCATAGATAGTATGAAAAAAAATTATGATATGTGCTCAGCTCACTGTGTAGGATATTAACTCACTGATATTGAGTCATCCTACACAGCGATATATAGTGATTGATGAAGGAACTCTCTCCAAGAAACCTAATTAATAAATGTTCAATTTCTTTCTCATTGGGCTTAGCAGCACTTTTCTGATTGCCCAAACGTTTCCATGAATGCATGATTACACAAATAAATAAATCATAACGGACTGGAAGAAGGCCAAACATTTCATAGTTCAAGTTATCCCTAAATGGAAAAAAGGAATCACAACCTCGGAATATAGGATTTATATCACCCCTTTTCCATTAAACATCTTTAAAATATGTTTCCTGTCTTCCTATAGCCCCCCTTCTCACACTCCCCATGATGTAAATGAATATAATTTATTAATATACCCTCCACCATCATTTCACATTAACGTGCAATACAGACAGATGCTGGTCATTGTATCTGCTAATTCAACGTGGGCCTACTCGAAACCAGATGGACTTAGTAGAGCCACGTTTATTTAAACCCAACCAGAGGTTTTTCAAATGCTGTGTGCATGCTGGGGTTCTTCTACGTTCCAGGACTCAGAGGAACTGAATGACCACTAAATAATGTTTAGGCTGCAAAAACAAGCGTGTGTGCTAACAGTGCGTTCTGGGGACGTTCGGGGTCATGTGGGGACGTCCGGTGGGAGTGGGTTCGGACCCAGGCTTAGTTTAGCTTTGCCGTTCTTTAAAAGGCCTGATGTTTGGACCGTTAACTGTGCTTTGTTCTCCAGCCAGTCAGAGATCAACAAACAGCGGAGTGTGTCTGATACCATGTCCCCCACAGCAATGGCTCAGCCAATCAGTGTGGGATCAACTATGATGTCAACTATTCGACTGTGTATCAGACAGCACTGGGGGGGTCCGAGTCTTTTTGGGGAGTCAGGCGGACGGAGGTGAAACTTTGACCCATTCGCTGTTTGCTGTTCCCGCAGTGTGTAGACTCTCCCCCTCTGACAGGGTTTCCCCCATCTGTGCAGACCAGATATACCATATCTACTTATATTTGATATATCTGCTCATTGTAAGGCGACCTTGAGTGTCTTGAAAGGAGCCCTCAAACAAAACGAAATATTATTGTTGTAGATACAAGCAGTGTGATGGGTTACAAGCACAGGGTGGCAGACCGTCACGGGTGAGTGAGGCTACTATAAGAGAACGACGGAGGAGTCAGTAGTCACAGCACATCTAGACGTCACTGTGGCCACCGAGAGGAGGAGAAGAGTGGGCCTCGTGGGATGGAGAGGGTCCTGTGCCGCTCTGGTTCTCTTTGCATTCAACGCATTCATTGTCTGTTTTTAATATGCCTTGTAAAGTGGCCTTTGGGTTTTAGAAAGGCGCTCTTAAATTAAAGTTATTATTATTATTATTATTATTATTGTTAACGCAGACCAGAACACAAAGGGATGAAGCTGTTTAATCCGCTACCCTAAGCACAGACAGGGGAAGATTTGTCAGTTCCCGCCGCTCCAATCGTTCTACTTATTTTATTTCTATGGTCGGTTGCTCTATTCGTTCTAGCTATTTTATTTCTATGGTCGGTTGCTCTATTCGTTCTAGCTATTTTATTTCTATGGTCAGTTGCTCTATTCGTTCTAGCTATTTTATTTCTATGGTCCGTCGCTCTATTGAGTTTCAACAGTAGCCCCCACCGCATTATGTGTCTGTGTTGTTTTTGCTGTAGTTTCAGCCCGGGGTGTGGGGTCTACTTATTGTAATTCTATGGATCTGATTGCATATGGAGTGGCCCTGTGTGTGTCTGGAATGTTGTTGCTGTCGGTTTAGCTGGAGCGTTGGGGAGTAGGGGGTGTGCGCGGTCTGCTTATTCTAAGTCTATGTTTGTACCCTATATGAAGTCTCACTGTGTGTGTGTGTGTCGCTGTCGTTTCAGCTGGAGCGTGGGGGAGTGGGGGGTGTGTAGTCGGACCTGTGGTGGAGGGGAGCAGGCGAGGCAGGTGCAGTGCGTCCAGAGGACCAGGCTCCAGGTCGACGTGGACTCCCTGGCCGACGGCCACTGTGTTCAGCCCACACCTGTCCGGAGGCAGCCTTGCAACACACACTCCTGCCCTGCTGCCTGGAGCACTGGGCCCTGGTCACAGGTGAGTTATTTTCCTTATGTTCTTTAGACATGTTTGCGGATATTTCACCTTTTTTTTCGGACCTGTGCCAGAGAACGTCAGAAGATAGGATAACAGACTGTTTGAAAGGCTCTGGAGGGATTGATAGGACTGTTAACCCATCCCCTTTCCAATACACAGACTGTATGAAGTCAACATATTACATTAGCCCCTGCTCTACATTATTGGGTGACATGATGGCTGCTCCAGAGTCACAGTGGCCTCCTAAAGCTCTTTGAAACTAAAAAGTGTCCACGGAGAACACTCACTTTTTTCCCCCTTCCAGAAACTCCTTTTTGAACGTGTGTGTGTGTGTGTGTGTGTGTGTGTGTGTGTGTGTGTGTGTGTGAGTCTGAGTGTGTGTGTGTGTGTGTGTGAGTGTGTGTGTGTAACTTAGACGCCACCCGTTGTTCCATGCCCGCTTGCCGTTTCCTGCTTCCTATGCAGACGTTGTAGAGGATGTCAGTGGCTGAAGCTAAACATTTTCACAGCCTGTTTGGGGACAGGTTACATTTATAGGTCAGCCATGTTACCGTGGAGTGTCCCTGCAGTATGCACGGCCCACCACTTCGCCGTGGCTCCCCCTCGGGATGTCCGTGACTCACAGCCTCGGCGCAGAACAAGAGGCTTAGCCCAACATGGTGACGTTAAAAAGCTGATCGACCCCGCAGGAGGCCATTAACTTACAAGTAGGGAAACGCATAAAAATCCCGCTTAGGTAATGGTAGGTTATTGCTGTCTGCTGTATCGCATGTCTGGTTCAATAATCGAAAGCAGATCCATACTATTAACCTGGGACGTATTGTGGACGTGGTTCAAAGCAGCTAAGACTCTACAAAGGCTCAGTGGCAGACTTTTGACAGGAAGAATATGAATGGAGCACTCTCTTGCTAATTTTAGACATTATAAAATCAACAAAAGAATCATACACATTTTTACATCGGGGGAAAATCACTTATTTTCGAACTGCAGATTCCCAATATGTGAATATGTATCGATAGCTTCATTACTAACTGTGTTTTAGACATACTTTTCTCTCGTTTGTTTACATATTATATTATTTTGTATGTATTATCGAAAGCTTCATCGCTAACTGTGTGGTTGTTTTACTCTTCCCTGTAGTGCTCTGGTTGGTTTACATATTATCTATTATATTATCATTATATGTCTGTTACTGGTATGTTCATTGCTAACTGTGTGGTTGTTTTACTCTTCCCTGTAGTGCTCTGGTTGGTTTACATATTATATATTATATTATTATTGTATGTCTGTTACTGGTATGTTCATTGCTAACTGTGTGGTTGTTTTACTCTTCCCTGTAGTGCTCTGGTTGGTTTACATATTATCTATTATATTATCATTGTATGTCTGTTACTGGTATGTTCATCGCTAACTGTGTGTTTTCAACTGGTCCCTCAGTGCTCCCGTAAGTGTGGCAAAGGTGTGCAGAGGAGAACGGTGGTTTGTAAGACCCACCCCCTCTCACGCACCCTGCCCGACAGCTACTGTGTGGCGATGCAGCCTAAACCCACCAGCCAGGAGGCCTGCTTCCTCAAACGCTGTCAGAAACAACGCAAGGTCCAGTGGTTTGTCTCTACCTGGCAGGAGGTACGCATACAACCCACACTGTCTTCCAGGGGTAGCCTGGGCTGGATACTCGTTTCAGGGGTGTCCTGTACTCGTTTCAGGGGTGTCCTGTACTCGTTTCTGGGGGGGGTCCTGTAACCCCTAGAGGGTTGTTTCCTGGGTTAAAAACAGAGGAGAGAAATGTAAAGGACAAAATAATCAACCAAACTGGTGTAATGTAGATTTTGAGTTGCATGAGCGGTTTAAATGCAAAGCTACTTAAAATGATAATAAATAGACATTAATAAAACGAATAAAAGGGTTCACAATATATGGATGCTGTAGGAAAAATACTAAAATGTATATAATGTTTCTTATTATGTCATCATCCATCTCCCTCTTATAACCTATCCGTTCAATCTCTCTTTCCACACTCCCTTTCCACAACGTTCATCGTTCCTCATTCTACTCCTCCTTTCCATCCCTCTCTTCTTCTCTTCCTCCAGTGCTCGGTGACCTGCGGGCGTGGCTCCCAGACGCGGTTCATCAAGTGCGCAGAGAAAGACGCGGCGGGGAAGTACCGGGAGCTGGCCTCTAAGAAGTGCCAGCCCGGGGCCAAGCCCTCGGTGGACCTCCAGAGGGCCTGCGTCCTGCCCGCCTGCCCTGTCCGCACCACCAGGCCGGCCGCCCCCGTCTACCCCTGGAGCAGGCAGCACCCCCACCACAACCACCACCACCACCCCCATCTTCACCGGCCCCAGCCCCAGTCCCAGCCCCAGTTCCAGCCCCAGCCTCAGCCCCAGTCCCAACCCCAACCCCAGCCCCAGCACCAGCCCCAGCCCCACCCCCGACCCCAGCCCCACCCCCACCCCCAGCCTCAGCCTCAGCCTCACCCCCAGCCTCAGCCTCAGCCTCAGCCTCAGCCACGGCACCACCCAGAATGGTACTCGTCTTCCTGGTCCCAGGTTTGTGCTTCACACTGTAAAACATAAGCGGTTGTGTTAACTAGTTGTATTCGTTTAATTCAGGAGCTTTAGACATTGATGTCTTGAAACACTCAGTTTATCTTAGGGGTCAAACTAAATCATATTTATATCATCAATAGTCAAATTGGAAGGATTTCATTTGCTCTTTGTTCTTGAAAAATTAAGCAAAACCAAATAAAGGTTTCCGCCTATTATTGTAAAATTTAGGGGCATAACCAGTCCAATCCTATTTGATGTGGACAGCTCACCTTTTTTTGAGAACGTTTTATAAACTGCTTTTGGAAATGCTCGAAGATTCTGTTTACTTATTAAACGCACATTACTTTTTACAGAGGTCATTTCAAATAGTTCTGTGCTATTCTCAAACAACTTAGAGAAGATCTTACGGCGTTGAAAGGACACCCCTTTCCCTTTCAAAGAGCAGTTGTGTTTTTTTTCCCGTGTGTCTCCACAGTGTACGGTGTCGTGCGGAGGAGGAGTGCAAGCCAGGACCGTGCAGTGTCTGGTTCAGGGGAAGCCCTCTTCGGGGTGCTCTTTCCCCCTGAAGCCCCCCATGTCCCAGGCATGCAACACCAACTACTGCCCCCAGCCAGAGAAGAAAGGTAGCAGACAAGAGTAGCAGTCAGATTCCTGTCGACACCGTTGTTGAACACATTGTTTTCACAAACAAACCTGAAAGCGTGGCTTTTCTCTCTCCAAATGCAGTTTACTTGTTGTAAATACTTAGCAAAATCAATGTGTAAAAACAAAGCACCGGAAATAGTCACTTCGAAAGCATCATTCTTTGTTATTCAGCGGAAAACCCCCCCGAATGTTACCGTCTACTATAAAAGATTCAGTCATAAAGTTGTATTGTTTATCGCTTTGGGGGGGATATGCATTCACATGTACCTGTGACTCATTGAATTCATGAATCTGAATTTTGAGAACTGTTCTTCGTGTTTGCTCCACAGACCGGCTCTGCGTGGACCACTTCAACTGGTGCTACTTGGTGCCTCAGCACGGTGTGTGCAACCACAAGTTCTACGGCAAGCAGTGCTGCAAATCCTGCTCCCACTCCAACCTATAATCACAGACGTGCAATTCTGTCAACCACACAGACGGACAAGATGCATAGATAGAAATCAAACAAACTCGTTTGCTACTCCGCCCCTGCTTTTAAAAAAAGGACCAGTTGTTTTTGCATAGAGCATGTGGCAGGCACAGACTAATATTATCCTAATTCAACTGGAAGCAAGTGGTGGCGCTCCTCTGTTTGCGATGCAGGACATCTTGATTTAAAAAAAGAAAAAAAAAAAAAAACGGAGAAGATGCCATTGCTTTTGTTTTATTTTCAGTGGTAGTGGATCCAATGTTCCCGTTGGTCCCACTGTCGGACATTTTGAAGTGACTTGGATGATGACAGGGTTGCTTTGATGACAGGTTCACTCAAAATGGCGGATGCCCGTTCTGCACCAAGATCAGCAGCTCACTTGGAGGCAACAAAGATGCAGAAACGTCCGTTACTAAAAGACTTCCAAAAACGGAAGGTAGACATGACAGCATTCTGCTTGTTGGTCTTGCTTAAAGAACCTCTCAAAATGAGCTGGACAGAGAAGGGTCCAGTCGTAGACCACGTGGACAATAATAGTGGCTTTCTGAATGGAAGTGACCAATCAGTGTCTCTGCTCTTGTCTTTTTCATCACAGACAATAATAAGTGTAATCTTCTTTTATGGCCGCATGCCAGCGTTATGCTTTGTCTCAATGGTGCTATGTTATGTCCTGATGAGCATAAGTAAATGGGAAATCCGGAAGTTTTGCATATGAGCGTGAATTGCCCTTGTTGGTTATTGTATTTATTGGCATTTTGACAGAGTGGGAAGCTGTATTGATGGGCAGTTACCATGTTAATTGCATTGTCTACCCACACACACACAATGTATTTTGTTGCAGAGAATGCCAAGCTGACAATCGGCACCTTTGTCTTTTGTTACGTTTTTTTGGTTGTTGTTGTTATGAACGCATTATTGTTGTTTTCAATGTACAGACAAAAGTTGCTGTAGAGTCACAATTACCTGTAATTGTTATAACACGTATTTGCAAATAAATTGCCTATGAATGCCAAAATGGATGCATGTCAATAAATCCATAGATGTTATAGTTAATGCTGTCTAGGTCTATCAACCTTTAAAAAAAAAAATTGCGTACGCGATCATGTTTCACATTTGGGCGTGACTCAGCAGTGAAGGTCAATATGTGGGGGATACTGTAATAAGCACTGAGATTATGTTTGACACTAATTCAATCAGATTATTCAAATGTGCTGAAATAAAAACGACTATAAATGATGGTCAGTGTCCTTGCCAGCTGCTCGGCTCGGGCCCCGAGTAAGATTTCATTGTTTTGTCGACTCAGGAAATCAGGCCAGTTTGATCTAGCCACTTCAACACTTAAGACTGCCTGCCTGCCTGCCTGCCTCTAAAACGTTCCCTACACCATTTCTCAACTATTCCACATAAAAAAATGGAATATTCTCATCCTTGGGACTCAGACTTTGCTCAAAAGAGACCAAAAAAAGAATTAGAGGTAAAAAATTATAGAAGAGAGAAGCAAGGTATCTTGATGATTTTAAGCTGTCATTGCAAAGCTCAATGGGAGGGGGGGGGGGGGGGGGGGGGGGGGGGGGGGGGGGGGGGGGAAGAAATAAGTTTTCCTCTTTCTGTCTTGTCACTTCTGTGAAGGTGATTTATGGCTGGTCTACTGTGGGTCCTGTGCTTTATGTGGGTCACGGCTGGGGTGTGTTGTGGTTCCCAGGAAGAACAGTCCCGTCACCGTAGTGTGTAGACAGAGGTTACAAGAGGTTTGCGGGCACACACACAATACGTGCTTGCATACGTGTACAGTACAGACATGGATTCCCGTGCTCACACATGCACTTCAGTGTACATGCCAAGTATTTCCCAGGCCATTGTTGTACGCAGGCCCACATGGTAACTTTTCTTCGTTTCTGGAAAACACACAAGACTTTCGCTGACTGTGTACACACATAGTCTGCAAGCGCACACATGTACCCTTCTGTCAGCAGGCAGATTGTGTCTGTGTGTGTGTGTGTGTGTGTGTGTGCTGCTCAGATTCTTCTCAAGTCTAATTCTCTTGGGACTGTCAACTCAGTGGAATGTACTGTCCTCAGCCTTTGTGCACGCCTGCCAACCCCGAACTATACTGTGTTCACATATTTTCTCAATTAATGCAACAGAACATGCAGGGGAAAAAAATTACAAAAAAAAACATTACAAAAAGGCAAAGTAAACAATGAAGGGAAGAACATGATTGGTGCTGCTTATATATTAAAAAAATATACTGTATATACTTTGCCAAGACACGACACAATCACACAGTTGAGTGACATTTACAAATATGCCATCCATTGTAACTGGAGTTACATAACAATTATGAAGGCCATTCGTTCCACATACCCTGTCTTCTACTTATGTCGTTGTGTTTTGGGAAGGAAGAGAGTATGTTATCTCTGAGTGCATCTATGAATAGCACCGTCAACACTGCAGGCTACACTTAAAGTTAGGTCTTATCTGCTGATCAGGATGCACCTATGTCGACTCGGGGCACGCTCACATTTTCCTCCCTCCATCCTCTCCAGTATTATTACCCTGAAACAATGTCTGAAGTCATGGCAACCAGGAACCGCTTGCGGGTAAGAGGGACAGAAAAAGGCACTCATCTTAAGAGGAAGTGCGCGTATCCATCAACTGTCAAGTGACGTTTCAAATAGAAGGAATGAATGGAACGAAAGGGGAAAGAATAATTTGCCGGCGGAGGTACTTAGGCTGTTATTAAAGACAGTGTGGTTGTGTTCTCTCTCGCAAGAGTTCAGGGTAATTCTCCCTTCAGGGTGTCCGGGATTCTCACGTGATCATTCTACGAGGACAGGCATGCCAGCCAAATAATTTGTTTTTACAGCAATACTTGGTTGGGACAGTTCCTATCACTGGGGATGTTGCAAAATAAGGTTTTATTAACTTTTGGCTATAAGGAGACAAACAGATTAGGCCTAGTTATTATTTGGATGTGCCCCGTTGGCTTCCATGGAAAAACAATAAACAGTGGCCATGTTAGGCCTATTCTTCATTATTAATCATTTTTTTCATCTGCACTTTTACATATTAGGCATAAAGACCATCTTCACAGCTGTATATACGTACAATTAAAAATTGAGCCTTCTTTACCCAGTGAGAACGAACATAAATGAATGGTCATGTTTGTGTGCGTGTGTTTGTGTTTGTTTAGACGGACAAAAAGAGGTGGACAGAGAGAGAAAATGTAGGCTATGCAACGATGCCCTCTTCTGGTACATTCACTGTCTGCACTCAAAATTCTCTTTTACGTCTTCTCTGTGCCTGAATATAAATCAAGCGTTATTAGACTCAGTGAAAATGTACTTGCATATAAATTACATGATATGTATCAAATGTTGTAAAAAATAATAAAAATGTCTCTAATATATCAACTAATCAATGTATGTTCACTTTTTAGTGTTTGGCTGGCATTATCACACGTCGATCCGTGTGGTCCTATGGGTCCTAGTCAACGTGAGAGAGGCGAAAATGTGAAGTTGTTGTGGAGTTGATGTGGATTTTCTGTTTTACTAAGTTTTCATTTACTGTAATTTGAGAAATACATTTATACATTTTTGGAATACCGTATTTTACTCACTATAATGATGCCTGGGGAGAATCCTTCCAAACTCGTTCGATTCGCAGCCGACGCTGTTGGTAACGTTACATGTCAGAACTGTACAGTTCTGCATGAGGTGAGACCTGATTCAAAAACAATTTTTCTTCGGCATAGTGTGTGTGCATTTACAAACATGGGTTCATTTTTATTTTACAGACCCTAAATGGATATGTGAATGACTTCCTGATGTTAAAACAGAAAATCATTGACTCTGCGTAAGTAACTATCTTTTCTACGAAAGCTAACGCTTGCTAGCTTTTAGTTTACATTTGATTGTCAACTTGTTGTCATGTCCTGCAGTGTCAGTGGACGTTTCTGTTTTTAGCATAATGTAACGTTATAGCTAAATGTGACGGAAACATGAATGATTAACTGATCGTGATGCTCAACCCCTCTACCCAGTCAATCGCTGAGTGATTACCAGGAGAAATCTAATGGCAATATCCTTTTGTTTTGATACAGTTGTCAATTGTATTTTCCTTCACGTCTCTAGATTTAGCTAAGTAACGCCGACCTTAGCAGGCTTAGGTAACTTTTAGCTGCGTTACGAACGTTACGACATGGACTAAAGGAACACACGACTAAATAACATTAACCATACTTTAATGTAACGTTAACTGTTAGTTAGGTCAACTACTAGCTTTCTAGCTAGTAAGGTTAACGTTATCTATGTTTACTTTGGTTAAGTTCGACGGTTAGACAAATACAATTGTTGAACATAGCCAATGTGATGGTCAAGCCAAGTGTAACTAATGTTAACTTAGTTTATTAGCTGTACTTCTGCCTGGCTGTGTATTCCTTGACACTATATCACAGCTGCAAAGAGCTCAGAGGTAGGACATTTCAAATTCCTAATGAAAGAGAACTAACAGTTTAGCACTGGGTCCCATATCATTTTCTGGGATTGATGTATGCCAATAAGACCGTCACATGGTTTTGAAGTTACATTTCTATAAGAGCTACTGTGAAGAATGTTTTTACCCTTTTACATTAAGCCTGTGTGCTCATGTGAATCATGTACCTTGTTCCATGCAGGGAGACCAACAGACTCCATGAAGAACTGGCAGATTTGCAGGCCAAAATGGTTCCTTTGGAGAAGCAGAGTGCTGAGTGTGAACTGATTCGAGCAGAGCTGTCAGAGAACAAGGTATTTGATGAATGACGGTGGAGCTGTTATTTAACCTGTTCTTGCATCTATTAGTGGATTGTTGTTGTTTTTGTATTACTGTGGTGTCTGTAAAATTGGGCTTTTCCACTGTACTCAGAGTCGTTTGAAGGCCCACCAGCAGATTTGCGAGGATCTGGAGAGACTGAAGGAGGAAAGCCTTAAAACAAAAGCACTGTAAGAAATGAGAAATGAACACGAAGAAAGTCAGAATAATTGGAGTGCCCCCCCCCCCCCCCCCCAAAAAAATGTCACAGAATTGTTTGTTTTTTGTATCTCACCCATAGAAAGAAGAGGCTTGAAGAGCAGTTGAAGGAAATGGAAGGTATTGGACTGAACATTGGTCTATGTTTGTTATGGTTTTGTCTGGTGTTGCCTTATTCATGTGAAATATTAATGTAATTACTACTCCAGATAACATCTTCAGCCCACTTGGGTACTATTTGGCAAGTATGTGCCTCGCTAAAGTGCTGTAGAAAAACGTAGTAGAAAATTATGCGCACTGTAAGGTTTTTCTCGGCCTAGCTTTATGCAAATGCATGTTTGTTTGTATACCATAGACACCGCAGATAAGCATAAGCTTGAAAATGCACGCCTGAAGATCGAAAAGGCAGCACTTGAAAATGACTTGCTGAAAACACAGGTGAGAAACGTTTCCCACGGGAGTATGAGCATCACATCATCCACAGCAGTAAAAAGAAATGCAATGGTTTGTTTCATTTGCAGTTAAATGTGATAATATAAACATTCTGTTATCTTGTATTATTATTGCTGTATTATTATACGTCTGAGAAAAAGCCTTGTTGCTCGAAACGTCCCTTCATTAAAAACCAATTAACGGGAGCTTTTGGTGTGAGAAGGTTTATTATCTTTCTTGATTACGAGTGTTTCGATTCAGCACCCCAACCAACAGGTGTTTTGAATGTGTGTGTTTTTTCCATCCCGCTCTGTTCTTGCCCTCCCAGTCATCCTTGAGGACGTACCAGGAGATGTCTGCTCAAGCTGAAAAACTGAGGGAGGAGAACGCCAACACGTCTTTGATGTAAGCTTTTGCACCGTCAAGTCTGTGTCTGAAGGATTGGGCGCTCTGCAGTGTGAGGGGCATGTTTCACATGAAATCGGAACATGTCTTTTCTCACGTTGTGCCTATTTTTTTTGTCTTCTTTACAGTGTGAAAAAACTGGAAGGTCAACTGAGACTGTTCGAAGGTACACATCATTATAATTTGTTCTTTTGTGGTCAAATGAACTGATGACACTTGAATGTTGTTAAATTGCTATTTTGATGATTTATCTGTCCTTGTTTTCTTATTCCAGAGTCAAATCGCAACCAGATCAATCAAGTATCACAGTTGGCTCGGGAGAAAAGTCTATTGCAGGGAAACCTTCAAGATCTTCAGGTATGCATTTTCAGTTTTAATTTGTCCTGTTTTGATTGACTTAAAGAGCTCTGAAGTGACCCTGTGTTTTGATATTGCAGGATAGACTCATTCGATTAGAAAGGGAGAGAATTAAAGGTGAGAATAACTACAATCCGACCATTATTTGACCACCACTTTCACTAAACAAATAACAAAGTTATCAAGTGGCGAATAAACTCGAAACATTTGTTTTGACAAATAATTTGTGTCTTGACAGAATACAGGAGCACGTCAACTCAAGCAACCGCACACGTGGAACCAAAAGTGAACAAAGGTATGCGATACGAATGCTAACAGTCGCAGTCAATCATCTCACTTACTCGCCGTTTATGCCACATTTGACTAGGCGTTGGACCAAATGCGAAGCCTATGCGGCGTGCGTCACAAAAGGCCAGGTGCTGATTGTGTGTGTCCTGCGTTTCTGGGTGTGTTCGTTTGTGTAGACCAAATCCGTAAGCTTCTGGAGGAGCTTTGGACGTGTGTGGAGCCCACGCCCTCTGGAAGCGCAGACACACTGAGCATCCAGGGTAACGTGTCCCTTCTTCAATCCCAACACACTTCCTCATCCTGCTTCTGCAACCAACACACTTTTTTTTTATCCATTTATATTTTTGGAGGTTCCCTGTCTCTATGCCCTCCGTCCTGTGTTTATTGCATTTCAAATTGTATATGTATTTTTGATATGTGTATTCTAATCTATGCCGTGCACAGTGACCTTGGGTGCCTAGAAAGGCGCCTATAAATGTAATGTATTATTATTATTATTATCTTATGGTCAGAAAAGGTAAAGGATGGGAGTATATCAACATGTTACAAACAACCCAAAAACTTGCACAACCTTTTTTCTTTTTATATGTCTTGCTTATTTTTTTTTAGGGTAATAACGTCTGTGTTCTTATGGTTTCAGTGGCCAGTGGCAAACCCTTGCCTCTTCCCTGTCCCGGGCGCAGGGCTCCTGCCCCGCTGGTTGGGGGCGAAAAGTCCCAATCTTCTGCCCTTACGCTCCAGGAAGCCAACGCCTACTCTGCCAGCGTCAAAAACACTTCCTTCTTCTCCCCACAAAACCAGGCCTTCCCGGGCCCCTCCCTGCAAACCCAGGCCTTCCCGGGCCCCTCCCTGCAAACCCAGGCCTTCCCGGGCCCCTCCCTGCAAACCCAGGCCTTCCCGGGCCCCTCCCTGCAAACCCAGGGCACGGCTCACCTCAGCCCCCGAACAGCTCCTTCACTGCACGGGCTGGGCCTGTCAGTTTCAACCGCTGGGACTCAAAGAGAGTCACCCCAACGCTCCAACGTGGCGGCGAAAACAGACTCGAGGCCAGGCTGGAGACAGGAGAAGTCTGAGGAACGGGTAGGGGAGACCAACCCCACGCTGGACGGTAGAAAGGGAAGCAGGAGCCAGGCTGGTAGAGATGGGAGTGAGTCGCTCCATGATGTGGTGAAGATCTTGGACTGGTTCAAGCCATTGCCTCCCTGTCTCTCACCACTGTTAGGCACCGCAATGAAATCGGTAAGAATGGAAACTTTTGGGCTAGTAAATGATAGGAATGAATAAAAGTTGTATTCTTGTTATTCATTTTGCAAAGACGTTCATGCGTTGTCTACGGTCTCGTCCTCTTTGTCCCGTCCCTTTTCAAAACCATCGGCCCGTTGAAAAAAAATAAATGAAAAAAATAATTCGACACCCTAGCGGCAGAGAAATGAAAGTCCTGTACGATCGAATGACCGTGTCTTCATTCCTATGTCTGCCCCGGTCCAATAGTCAGATGTGAAACAGTAGTCTGTGTGTGCTTGTGTGTGTTCCAGGGGAGTGGGGAGGATTCACTGGACCCGGTGGACGCCGAGACGAGACGCGGGCCGCCAACCAGAAACCCGCCGGACACGCTCCCCGCCCCCCCGCTCGCACGCAGCCCCCGCCCCTGTTCCTCGCCGTCCGCCGTTAAACGCCCCGCCGATGCACCAGGGAACACCTCCATGACCCCTCCGGGGCGCTCTGAGGACCGGGCTGCTTCGCCCTGCGGTTCCCCGTCCCAGGAGAAGATGGAGGCCCTGGACGACTGCGGCACGAGAGGGGCGCCCGTCTGCGCCAGGCCCACGCCTGGACCTCCAGAAGACGTGCCGGTGGACGACCCAGGCTCCGGAAGCACATCCCTGACGTCCTCCCCACCGCCTTTAACAGCGCCACCTGGTGGTTTGGAGGCTTCGACGGCTGTCTCCGAGGGCCCGCCACGCCAACCGTTACCCGCTCAGCCTGTAGGGGATGGCACCGCCTTAGCTTGGCATACCCAGGAAGAAGAGGAAGGGCTTTCAAATCGCGTGGGCGAAACGGACGTCCGATCCCCCTGGCGTGACTCTCCTCCCGCCCCAGGAGACAACGTGCTTACGGAGAGCGGGAGAGCGCCCTCTGTAGGCGCCGGCGCCGATCCAACCCCCGACACGTCAGCAGAGTCACAGCCGAGCAGCGGCCCCTCGGTAGCTAGCGCCGCGGCTCACGGTGACGTGACAGGAAGTGCCCGTGAGCCAGGGGTGCCGGAGGTCTGCCGGGCCAAGGGCTCTGCCGGGCCCGGGGAGGAGGAGGAAGAGGAAGAGGAAGAGGCTGCCCCCGGCGCTAAATGTGGAGCCGGTCCCAACCCACGGCGAGACTTCACCCTCAGCCCGCTGTCCACTGTGTTTCTCCTGGTGGAGGACGGGGAGGAGGAGATGGTGGTGTTTAGGAAGGAAGAGGGCAACGGGAACACAGAGGGACCGGAGGATCTTTCCGGAAGGGCAAATGCGTTGCCAGGCGTTAGAGACCCGAGCTCTGCCGTAGAGAATTCCGCTTTGCAGTCGGGTGGAAAAACTGGACGTCGTTTGCCTTCGGGTTCACCGTCCTCGTCACCGAGGGATACACCACGGGACCAGCCTCGCTCCGAGAGAGATTTTGTTCGGAAGGGGGAAAGCTCGAACGAGGAAGTGACGGCAGATCCAAAGGAATCGTCCGCGGCCGTAGAATCCAGCCCGCCGTCCAGCCGGAAGAAGCCCCCCCTGTGCAAGCGTGGGAAAAACCCCGCCTGGCTTTCCCCGTTCGTCAAACTAGAGGACGTGATTTCTCCCCCGAAACCAGAGAGGGGGGCTGAAAAGTCGTCGGGGGGTGACGAGCCCTTGAGCCCCCCCCCCTGCTGCTGCCAAGCCGAAAGCCGGCCCCTCCGTCTCCGTGACCTCGGCTGGTAAACGCAAACGGAAGAAATCGTCCGTCTTGTGTAGAGTTGTGCTGGAGAAACTCAGTCCCGTCGGGCAGGGGGCCCCCTCCGGGCCCCCGGCCCAAACGACCGTCTCACCCCGACACCCGGAGGCCATAAGGAAGGTCCGCTCCGAAATGGGACCTCCCCTCCCTCCTCTTCTGCTCCCCCTGTCGGCGACCCCTCCCAAGGCGGTCCCACCCGGGCAGGCCATCGGAAAGCTCTCCTTCCCCCCGTCCGTGGAGGGAGCGGCCTCCTCCAAACGGGAGACCCGGCTGCGGGCGGAAACGGCCCGCCCTGGGGGTCAGGCTCAGTGTCGCCTGTTCCCGAACAGCGAACCGCCTCCCACGCCTGAACCTCCGGAAGACGTGCCGATGGAGGAAACGTTTTTCGGAACGACGTCCCCATCGTCGCCGCCGCCTTTAGAGATCGTGCTAGCGCCACCTTTGGGTCCGGAGTCAGCTGTGTCAGCCTCACGCTGCCATGCCAAGGAGGAGGAGGAAGAGGATGGAGGGAACATGGACGTCGGAGCACCCTCCTCTCAGGCCTCGCGAGACGGCAGAGATTCAAATCCCCACGCGTCAGCGGAGTCGAAGCTTAGCGACGGCCCGTCGGTCGCTAGCGCCGTGGCTAACGGCGACGTCACCAGGACCCCCCCTCCTCCTAACGGGGTTCCCTCCTCCCCGCTCCTCTTCTGGGCCGCCACCCCTAAGCACGCGGTTCCCGTGCCCGGGCGCCTGCCCTCGTCCGCCCCCCACTCCTCCTCCGCCGCTCCCTCCTCCAGCCCTTCCCAGGAGAACTCCGTGCGCATCCTGGACACCATGTATCCCAAGATGTCCGCCCGCGCCCGCACCCTCAGCATCCTCCGCGGCAACGTCAACCTAGCCATGCCCGCGGCAGACAGTTGCGGCGCGACGCCGGCCTCCTCCTCCTCTTCCTCCGCCGCCGCCGGCGCCCAGATCTCAGGATTCAAGAGCCTCAGCTCGTCCTCGACCGCCTTCACTGAAACCCGGCAGATAGGGAAGAGGGCCGGGGTCAGCGCGACGCTGCCCAAAAGTGCCAAGCGCCTTCGACTGGACACCTGCCCCCCCAGCCCGGTGGCCCGGCCCACACCGGCCTCCAGCCCCCTCAGCCCGGATTACGCCAGTCCCAAAGAAGAACCGGACCTGTTCCGCCCCGTGGAGCGCCCCCCCCCCTCCGCCGCGGCCCTTGACGGAGGCGCCGCTTGTCGGCAAGGCGTTGACCGACCACTGGTTGGGGAGGGTCTGTGCCGCCTGCTTCGATCTGCTGCCCGTCATCCAGAGCCACCTGTTTGTCGGGAACCGTTCCAACAAGCCGGTCCTGAGGGACGAAGAGAAGGAGGCCATTTCGGAGTGCTGCGCCAGCAATCACGTGAGTGTGTCCATTTGTAAAGCATAAACAGTACAGCAGTGTAAACGTTACAGATGATCTACCACTGTAAGGGTGAATGTGAACTCTTTGTGTATTTAGTACCAGGGATTTGCATACAGTTATTCGTATTCTATTTGATTTGTTTTATTGTTGTTTTGGACTCTATTTGAATAAAGACATGTTGTGATTAAACATTTCGTCTCTATTTGTCTTGCCAGGCCATGGCGGATGACATGATGTCCGCTATCCTGGCTAAGCTGAAGACCGAGAGGACAGCCCTGAGCGAGACCCAGCTCCAGGCTCTGTGCAGAGTCTACACGGCCATCTGTCGCCACAGGAGAGACTCAGAGAGAGCCCACATTCTGGCCTACAGTCTCCTCAGAGAAGGTAATGGTGACCTGTGGGCTTTGCCCAACTCACACAAAACACTTTGGGAAAGGATTTGACTGAAATATAAATAACGGTTTTGGTATAGAAATAAATATAATATGTATATATATATATATATATATATATATATATATATATATATATATATATATATATACTACTTATATAATATGCTTTTTTTTTATAAAATGTATTTGTATATTATCAGCTTTATGTGAATAGTCCTCCTGACAGTCAGCATTCTTCATTAAATGGATGCTAACTGTTTCTTTTCATTTCAGTGAAATGCGTAAAAGAAACCAGAGAATTTTCCTCGGGACCTCACTTACCGACTGACTTTCCCGTACGGGATTCTTTCTGTGTTTGTCTGTCTTGCGCAGGTTTTCCTCACGCTGCTAAGTTGATTCTGTTCATGGTGACCACGTGGCACAGCGTCATATCACATGGCAGCCCAGTGTGCCAGGCCATCCACATCGTCACCAAACTCAGGGCAGAGGGCGAGGTGCTCAAATGCTTAACAGCCTTCCTCAACTGGGACAAGGTACAGGAATCCTTTCAGCCGACTGCACCGCACAAAAGACAGTGAAATGAATCAATTTGTTTGCACATCTATTTATTTATTTGATTTAATCTAGAAAACGTTAAACAATGTTGTGTGGTGTCTGTTTTGAAATAATCTACCGTTGCAAGGTGGGAATTCTTGTAGTAACGATTTGCTCATGTCAATTCTCACGTCATCATCCTTTCTGAAACAAAGTTAATCTTCTCAGACAGGCTCACCGGGATAAGCAATGGTTTAATATCGATGTGTCTGCCGTCTCTACAGAGCCCTCCAGTTGACATTGACGAGCTAATCCCGGCGACAATGTCCGCCCTGCGGTCCGGGAAGGAGCTGTCCTTCCAGAAGCACGACCGCTGCGGGGTGAACCTGAGCCCAAAAAGCTGGGAGCTGGTCCACACCCTGGACCTGCTCTGCACGCACAAGAAATGGAAGTGGACCCATGACAATATACTCAGGTAAGAAAAGAAAAAGCCTTTCGTTATGAAATACACAAACTTAATTATTCGACCAAAAGCTGCGTTCAACCGCTGCGGAATGTGTAGTCCACCAAAGAGATGTTTTTCTAAAAGAGAAGTCGACTTCTCTTTCTTACATAGATCTCATTTAGTTTAATTTCGTCTCCAACTATGGGAAGTTAAGGGTTTCCCAATGCTAGCAAATTTTCAAAGCAAATGCTCAGTTCTGTTTTTGTGTCAAATCAACCTAAATGACTTTACAGTATTGCTCCTTTCTCTCTCTCTCTCTCTCTCTCTCTCTCTCTCTCTCTCTCTCTCTCTCTCTCTCTCTCTCTCTCTCTCTGTCTCTGTCTCTGTCTCTCTCTCTCTCTCTCTCTCTCTCTCTCTCTCTCTCTCTCTGTCTCTCTCCCTCTCTCCCTCTCTCTCTCTCTCTCTCTCTCTCTCTCTCTCTCTCTCTCTCTCTCTCTCTCTCTCTCTCTCTCTCTCTCTCTCTCTCTCTCTCTCTCTCTCTCTCTCACCCAGTCGTGACCTTTGGCCTCTGATGAACAGCTGGGTGACACAGCCCAGAGCTCAGCAGACTCCCGTCTCTGACGTTTCCGTGGCTGCAGCTCTTCGCCTCATAGGTCAGACATTTTAAATGTTTGATTTGGACCAAACTGCTGTTGCAAGTTGAGACAGACATGTATATTATCTGCACTCTTGAACACCGAGCTTGTCTGCTTGTTGGTGCTTACCCAAATACTAATGTGAATTATTGAAACATAACAGCATTGGCTCTCGCCATGTATACCAACATGGTTTACCCAATACTGATGGTGGTGAATGAAATGCAGTAAATATGTTTCATGTGCCAGGGCTCTTGGGTCAGCTTGGTGTCCAGGAGAAGTGTCTGGCGTCAGTGAAGACCATCGCCACCGTCATCAACACTTTTTGCAGACACGGACAGTCCGAAGGTATGGAGATGCCGTCCTCAAAATTGTGTGGAATTTGTGCACAAATGCTATTTTCTAGGTGACTCGTGTCTTTACAGGCCCTATGTTTAATACGTTGTTGTTTAATAAGTTGTTGGTTATTATTTTGACTTCATCCTTCTTAACCCTTTAGGTGTGCCTTGGGAGGTGCAGTTAGCCGCCGTGTACACCCTCTACGACCTGTCGCCTAGCAACCCCAAAGAGTCCATGGAGGCGTTGGCGGGATGGCGAGCTGAGACGACCCGCACGGTTCCACCTTGCGTCACGAGCTTCATCACACAGATAGCCTCCCTCTGCCGACAGATCAATGTAGCAGGGACTTAACGGCAGGCACACACACACACACACACACACACAATTTATTATACCTGTAGTATATAGAACAAACTTGAGATGTCTGTGTTTTTTTATATTACAATATACTGTTTTTGGCATGGCAACACTGCAGAGTTTCCACCCACACTTGGTTAAAGCAGGAACAAAACTAGCCCACTCACGCACAAACTGATGTTTGAAACCTTGTGTTTTGATTCAGATTGTAATAGTTCTGTATATTTTCAATGTAAATATATTCCGATGACGATATTTTATTTGTAATATGTAAATGTTTATCTGTATATGTTGCTGTTACATAGAGAGATTATTTGTATTTAATTTTACACATTAAAATATTTTTTTTATATTTGTGAGTTTTTCAGTCAATGGCCATTCACGAATCCAAAAAGATATCGGAAAGATGTGTAAACGTGTGGTAGAGTGGTCAAGTAAAAACTAACCTATGCTGCTTTCTCTGACCATGCCAGTAAATATCAAGTTGACTTATTGACAAAGTTTCTTTTAAAAGAAAACGTACATTTACATAAAGCCACAAATAAAAATTACATTTGTGTAATTGTCATATGGCAATAATGAGTGGTGTGCTTATTTTTTTTGTGAATCACATAAAATAAAACTTGGTTAATTACTTCGTATGCCATCGTCCTGCTGGGGTATTTTCTCTAATTCAATGTAAAGCTTGCAGCTGGCAACTGAAAAGGGGTGTGTTCATTACAGATAGTTTAAATCTTAGACATGCGCACAAACATGTATAGGACTGGACTCGCCATATTGGTTTGAAGGGGAGTGAAGTTGCACCGCTGCTTGTGAAATCGGTCTATATTTGTACTGAAAGCACTCATTACTTAACGAGGTAAGACTATTTTCTCCCGAGTGCATTGTCAGCTGTTTGGCTGCCTCATCGTTTGAATCTTTCCCCTTGAGAAATTCTCCGATACAAGAAGTTGAATGGATCCCCGCACTGCCTGGATTCAAACGGAGCATAGAGGACCTACCAATTCGTTTTGGATGGACGTTTGGGAAACCTCTCAAGGATTTCGTCCGAACTCAATCAGCGGTCATGGCAATTTTCGACATCACAGTGCAGGTTCGCTAGGTCAGCCTTGTGGTCTTTCTACAACTGGTAATGGTACATCAATAGATGTTGGGTTTGGAGAAAAAACTGAGAACGGGGATGAGATACGTAGTGGGAGAAAAGCTTCGCTATCGCAGTCTTCCTCTTCGCTCGAATCAGAGGCCGGGATTAACTCTACTAGCGCTTCCTCTCCCTCCGACTCTTTGCGACTTGATAATCTAAACATCAGCGGAGAGTCAAGTAAATGTGTACATCATGGGGATAACACATTAAACGCCAACAACCAAAGAAATCAGCCAGTCCACCATCCTTTATTGAACGCCCAACACCAACACTGTCGCAGCAGGCACCTTTCCGGTAGCCACACCCCCCCAGGAGTCCAAAGCCAGCCACACCAACATTCTTTAAGGAGGAAAAATATCAACAGAGCCAATAGTTATCATGGAATAAGCCCTTTGCTGTCCAACACCAGTAACGACAACTGTCCGGGTTCTTGGACCTTGTGGAAAAGCAGGTGGTTTAGCCCAGAACGTGTGCACCGGTGAGTTTTCTGCAACAGTATGCTCCAGAAGTTGCAGTTTGTGTAATGGAAAAAGCTGCCATGTATCAATAATACTTAGTCAGGGTATGGTATAAATTAGGATTTATAGTTCAAATGTCTGTATTCATTAAGCTTAAACATGCATACCAACACTGATACACTGCCACATTAAGATCACGTTAAGATTCAAAGTGTGTTTGAACTCATTTCTCTTAATCATTACCTTTTTCTCTGCCATCATTTGGTAGTCTTCACGAAGAGATTGTGGACTTCTTCAACTTTATGGCTCCTCGACCAGAGGAAGACGCAATGAGGCGAGAGGTGGTCAACAGAATAGAGACCGTCATCAAGAACCTGTGGCCCACCACAAGGGTAAGAACACAGCTCTATGGTTTCATAAAGATGGGACCCAACCTGACACTGAACAACTATGTCGATAGCCGGACTTAACATCCATTCGTAGGGAACAGAATGTCAGAGCAAAACCTTTTGGTGTGAATTCGTGCCATTTCTAAGCTACAGTACAAGCTGACTGCTAAGCTTCTCCGTTGAAAGATGTCCCGGAACTCACCTCCAAACCTTTTTATGCCAAGTTTCTTTTTTGTGTCTAGGCAGTCCGATTTTTGTTGTAGGTTAGAAATGATAAGCCAAGCTTGACACAATTCTCACTATGATGCTACGTCTAATTAGGCTGTTGCATTTACTGATCCTTTTTACAGCAAGTGTGACTGAAGCAGTCAACTATATCAACTAACAGCTTCTCCAATGCAACTATATGAAAGCCTATTATGTGTATAATACCTATAGGAATGTTAGAAATAATGAACAATGCAGTAAGTTGGCCTTGCCCTGAAAATAATATTTGTGATAACCACCCTAGTCAATAGTAGGGGTTTAAGAAAATATTGCTACACTTGAGAACTGCAACATTATGTTTTGTCATACTGTATCGATTACATTTTTCTTTACTGATAGAGGCAAATATTAAGTTGCTTAGATTTCACAGAAGTAGTGCTGTGAGGTTGGCTGTTACAGGGACTGTGATAAATGCAAATGCATAGTAGGCGATTCCGAACCCGGCCTCAGACAATCCTATATTCTCTATTTTGCAGGTGGAGATATTTGGCAGCTTCAGTACTGGACTCTACCTCCCTACAAGGTACCGTAGGGAATGCCTGTGTGCCGTTTTAATAAGGGACAGTGTTTGCTGTGTGTGTGTGTGTGTGTGTGTGTGTGTGTGTGTGTGTGTGTGTGTGTGTGTGTGTGTGTGTGTGTGTGTGTGTGTGTGTGTGTGTGTGTGTGTGTGTGTTTGATCATCTCCGTTGTAGCGCAATGGTCAAGGTGCATGTGTGCGTTTTGCATTAGGCAGACTTGCCAAGTTAACGTGCTCCTCTTGACGTACCGAGTCTACAAATGCCATTGAGTGCACTAACTTCCCTGTTCTTCTTCTCCTATCGGTCACGGTAGTGACATCGACCTGGTGGTGTTTGGGAAGTGGGACAAGCCTCCTCTCCAGGAGCTGGAGCAGGCTCTGAGGACACCGAATGTGGCTGGGCCCTACTGCATCAAAGTCCTGGACAAGGCCTCGGTAGGTCACTCCTACTGGGATCCACAAGTGGTTGATACTGGGGGCCATCTTGGTGTCAATATGTTTTTGATAAGTCTCATTATTTGATTCGAAGGATCCTAGAATTACATTTATATGATGAAGGATCAAAGTGTGTGTGTGTGTGTGTGTGTGTGTGTGTGTGTGTGTGTGTGTGTTATACAGTAAACTTTTGGAAGCAGTCTTTTTCCATTTAGAGAGTCACTGAAGTTGGGCAATCACTGCTACTTGAAGTTGCTCTTTATAGCTGAGTATTTTTATGACATGATGTGGCTGGTTGGGCCGGGTTTTTTATAGCAGTTTATAAACTCCACAAAATTGCCCGTTAGTTGTCATTTGATCAAGATTTAGCACTTATGCTTTTATGTTTAGTCCGTACTTGAAGAAACCGTTGATGTAGTCCACTTTGACGTATTGAGTTCTTGTACAAGAAAAATGGAAGGTCATTTTCCAAATCGTGGTGTCGTATGTAGGTTGAACTCGAAAAGGTCTGCTTGTCTCTCAGGTGCCGATCATAAAACTGACAGACCAGGAAACTAAAGTGAAGGTGGACATCAGCTTCAATGTGGAGACGGGAGTCAAAGCAGCCCAACTCATCAAAAGCTACCTGAAGGTAAGTTAACATTCCTTAAGCTTGCAGCATTGGCGTCATTTTTTTTGTTTTTGTTTTCTTCCCTCAGTCGTTCAAGAGGTCCATTGCCACCGTTTTTCAAAAAGTGCGATTGAGAAACATGAATTTTTAAAATATCATTAGTTCATCTTTATTTCAGACCCACAGGTCCATATCAAACAGATTTAATACAATACAGGGACAAACGTTACAGACATGCATAGATCATTGTGTAGCCAAATATCATCTTTAACTCTTACGAGGTGTCCATAGCTCTCCTGATGGGTAGTATGATTTGGCAGTACAGGGCGTAGTTTGTGTGTATGTTTACATCGTATCTAATGGGTGTCTGATAAAGAGTTTTGTTGATATGCCGCGCCCCCCCCCCCTGTCAGCGCTACTCCGTCCTGCCCTACCTGATCTTCGTGCTGAAACAGTTCCTGCTGCAGAGGGAACTCAACGAGGTGTTCACCGGAGGCATCAGCTCCTACAGCCTCATCCTCATGGTCATCAGCTACCTGCAGGTACGCACAGAGACGCACTCCTAACGGTAACTGGTTCTCCTGTGTCTTCCATCAACACAGATTACAGCGCGAGTTCCACCTCTCACGCACAGCCCAAAATATTACATTCCAGCAACAACAAAAAAATGTATTTCTGAAAAAGTCGTCTCGCATTGTAGGTCACTTATAAATACACTACTGTGATGTGCCCCCCAACACACACACACACACACACACACACACACACACACACACACACACACACACACACACACAACTGCTAAGACTTCTTTTGTGTTGCTTGGCGTGTTCAGCTTCATCCCAGGAACGGCACCACCCATCCCAACGCCAACATGGGCATGTTGCTGATCGAGTTCTTTGAGCTGTACGGCCGTCAGTTCAACTACCAGCACACGGGCATCCAGGTGAGGAACTGGGCAAGGCCGGCCAAGGAGGAGATGGCCCTGGCTCTGAACCATGGCAACAGACCCTCCATGCTCTGCATCGAGGACCCCACCCAACCCGGTGAGAAAGACTCCACTGTCCGATTCCTCTGTTAACGTCTTGATTGTCTTGGTCCAGTTTGGCTTAATCACCATCACCTTATGAGAATCTCTTCAAGCTTGTCATTCGTATATTTTTCCCCATTAAATCACACATTTGATTGCTGGTGTTCATAGCTCTAATTATTGAGTTCCTCCAGATCAGGGGAGTTATCTTCTTCTGCATGCTAATGAGAGGCATTCTCACTGGCTATGAAGTCGTGTGTGTGTGTACACAGACAGACATAAATTGCGTGCAACAGAGTCGCTGTTGTCTAACACGCTGAATGAACGTTGGGTTCTATTCTAAACCTTTTCTAAATTTGATATGTTGACTGACACGTTTGTCTGGTTCTCCTCTCTTGGCAGGGAATGACGTTGGCAGGAGTTCGTATGGCGTGCTGCAGGTGAAGCAGGTGTTTGACTACGCCTACATGACCCTGACCCACGGCGTCTCCCGGCTCTACTCCAACAAGGACTCCGACAGGTCTGTGTCGTCTTCAAATGACAGCCTTAAGGTTTTTCTAAGCCTCTGGTTTTTAAGCGGTTAATTCCTTCACGAATTGGCAGTGTGAGAACAATTCACTCCAGGTGACATGGGCTTTCTGCAAAATACAATTGAGCTCAGAGTTAAACTCTCCAGTAGGGAAAGATTGCTCAATAAGTGGTTATATAAAATTGACACATTTCTCCTCGATTAAAACAACAAAATGGATGCACTAGTGTGTGTGTGTGTGTGTGTGTGTGTGTGTGTGTGTGTGTGTGTGTGTGTGTGAGAATGATCTAGTGTAATGACTCCTCCTCCTTGTCTCCACTGTCTCAGCTCTCTAGGCCGCATCATCAAGGTGAGCCAGGAAGTTCTGGACTACAGGGAATGGATCATCAAGAAATGGGGGGACAAGCACTACAACAAACTGGAGCCGTGTGAGTATTTTAAACGTTAAAATAGCAATGGCTTTATGTACGTCTGTCTGTCTCAATCATCGGGCACATCAGTGTGAGGATTGTTTCTTGTAGAGGGGCAGCCTTTTTGACAAACGGAATACCTTGATCATTTACAATAAAGTACAATGATGATCTGATCATCCATATTTCAAGCTGTACGTCTGTGTGCTGTCCCAGGTCCAGTGTTGGTGGACACCGAGTTGGACCTGAGCAGGCTGGTCCTGTCTTCCGTTGACCAGCAGAGGGACACCTCGTCCCCCATGAGCGCCGGGCGCTCCTCCGACTCGCCCTCCCCCGTCTCCCTGCCCAGCCCGCAACACCACTCCTCCTCCTCCTCGTCTTCCTCCTGTTCCTCCTCCTCCTCGGCTTGCTCTCTCTCCTCCCTCTCAGGAAGTGACGTGGTAAGATGACTGTCTCTTCAATATTCTCTTAAAGTGCTTTGTGTCTTGAAAAGCGCGAGATAAATTAAAGGCATTGTTATCATCAGATTGGGATTTGAGAATGTGCAATCAATTAGCGAATCAGTGTTTGTGATCCCATTCTGTTCTGAGGGAAAAAATACCTAAAACCAGAAGTATTAAAGGTTAGGGAAAAAGTGCTGTATTGCAGATACATTTTCAGAGTTTACCTTGTATCTTTTTAAATCTGTATGTCTCCTGCTGCTTTCCAGGAGTCCGACCAACCAGCCAGTGCGCCCCCTCCCCAGATCTACGTCTCCAGCCCGAGCAACATGATGTCTCCCCGGGTCCTCCATCTCTCAGACCCCCGCCATGCTCCCCCCACTGGCTTGATACCTGCCACACCCCAGGTAGTTATTGCCCTGCTAGACTCACAGATCAACCCACAAATACAGGGGGAAATCAAGAACAACTTAACTTGCCAATCTTATATTTATTTAAAAAAAAATAAAACTTAAATTTATACACAACCCCTTTTTTATTTTTTTGCTTTCGACCCCCAGGCCCAAGTATCTCTCCACTGTAGTCCGGCCAGCCACTCCCTCACAGAGAGACTGTTCTACAGGGAGTCTCCCCCAGTCAGCTCTGTCCACGGCCACTACCACCCCCAGTCCCCCCACTCCTCCCTGGCTGGCCAGCCTCTGGACTCCCCGGTCGGGCCACTGCTAAGCCACCTCCACCTAAAGCTGAGTGGAGGAGGAGGAGGACCTCCTCTTCAAGCAGGCCAAAGCTTCTCACTCCAGCCCGCCCACCAGGGCTCCCCTGCAGGCCACGACTGCTACATCTTCCAGCACGCGACCTTCAACCACCAGGGCCAAGGTCATCAGGGCTACGTGCACGGTCACACCCCTGTGCAGGGCACCAGGAGCCAGCAGCAGTACAACCGCGTCCCCTTCCGCCACCGGAAGAGAGACAGCCACAGCCGGTGAATGGGGAAAGGCCCGGCCGCTCTGCCCGGGATGACTCGACATTTTTAGTCAGGTGGGGTGGGGGGGGTTTGCAGCAGGAGCCTGTCGACACCGTGATACCTGGTGGCCATCGCAACCAGATTTTTAAACTGAGACTGATCGAGCTCCCATAAGGTGAGCTCCCATAAGGTGAGCTCCCATAAGGTGAGCTTCCATAAGGTTCTGCCACACTTTTCAGCCAAAAGAGTTCCCTAACTTCCCACCTGGTGGTGGCTTTTGGAAAGATGGCGGAGAAACGAATGACTAATGGCCGCTCCTAGAATAACTGACTAATGGCCGCTCCTAGAATAACTGACTAATGGCCGCTCCTAGAATACGTGAGATGGACGTTCCTTTCCGTCACCAGTGGAACTCGGGTCTCGAGATCGGATCGGCAAAAGTTTTGGGAAATGCTGTCGGCCTAGGAATGGAAACTACAGCGCCGTTGCCGTGACAACGGTTATAGGTTCAATGCGTACAGGACAGGAGCACTACTTTGTATCTATGCAGCTCAGTTATGGCTGATGCTTTTGGCACAAATGTACCTAGTTCATCCGTGCTTTAACTGTGAGGAGTCCTTTTGAATGTATGTGGTGTTTTAATTTTAAGTGTTTTGGAATATGACTTATTTTTTATTTTTTTTTTTTTTTCACAGGCATAATTACTTGCAACAAGCATAAATGGGACAATGCAATTGTCCCCCTTAGCCAATCCAAAAGGATTTCCCAAGCACTGTCTTAACAGTTTAACGTTCGTGCAATATGATTGTTTTTATTTTATTTATTTCACTTGTTTTAATTTGAAGGGGTTAACTCCTACACTTTTTTTAAATTGTATTCCAAGACTACCTTGACCTGTGCAATAGCTGGTCTTAAGGACGCCGCTTGGATAAGTGTAATTCAAGTTCTCAACAATAGGTGGCGCTCTTTGTCAACATTTGGAAAGCATGACACATCAGTGCCCATTGCCTCTTGTTGATTTGCTCTGCCTTGAGTCACTTGAAGACTGCTTGTCCAATGGGCTTTATTCAGTAGTTGGTTTTTTTTCTTCAAAATTTTGATCAGATTTAATTTCTTTTGCAGAGGGAAAGTTTGAAAAAAAAACACCTGAACCGCAGTATTTGTATAACTAAGCAGTGTTTACATATTTTTTATAGGAGGTGAGTTGGTGCTACTTATTACCAGCAAATGGGTGGATGGGGATTGTTGTAATCTTTTATTTTTGTGTCTTAATGCTTTTTCTTGATTGAGCTATATACATACTGCCAACGCAACTTCATCAACATTGTCACTTGTTTGGTTTTAAGCACTGTCCTCTTCCAGGTCACAAATTGTAAGCATATAACCCCTTTGCTTCTGTCTCTTTACGTCGTTGCCTTAGCCAATAGTTTTTTAAAATTTGAATCAGTTTGGTCAAAAACACTCCTACCTTTCATCAGATTTTCGTCACTATCATGGACATTTTTAATGCATTTATTTTTTTTGATGAGCGGGTCGATGAATGTGTTGTATGTAAGGGCTTGATAATTTGTTGTGTTTTTGTCTTCCGTTCTCTATATTTCTCGTCACTATTAGAGAAGAGTGTTTGTCATTGATGCTCATCAACATAATGGATGCTTGATATCCGTCCTTATGATTGGCCACTTCCGTGATCTCGCTGAGGTTTCACGTATTTAAACACTGCTTCATTCCATGGATTTGGCATCTTTTGGGTGGGTTTTAACTTGAGTTATCTTTGATGAGATGTCTTTACCCTTTTTGAGGCTTTTCAGCTCTTTGAGGATATATTAAGCCTACCTCAGGTTTCTCTAACACATGACTGGCTACTATAGGTGGTTATGGTTATAATGGACCTGCTTCAATTTGAATACAATTTTCTCACTTGCCAATGACAGTATTATGGATTGAGCCAGATATTAGTATCAGAACTCTCTCTCTCTCTCTCTCTCTCTCTCTCTCTCTCTCTCTCTCTCTCTCTCTCCCAAAAATGTTTTCTGTGTTTCGGATGTTGTCAAACTCTGAAGTTAACAATGCTTTACTTCTTCTCTGTTAACCATGAACCAAACAGGAGCGGTTGTCTGTCTGTGCAATGACCCACTGGGCTACACTGTGCAATGAATGTACACTTTCTGCTGTTTTTAATTTTCTTAGTTTTTCCCCTTGAGCAACAATTTTACGTACCTTTTTTTTTGGGGGGGGGGGGGGGGGGGGGTTATTTTATTAATAAAGATTTTAAAACAATTTAAATTGCATCCTCCTTTTTCTCAGGCTTCCCCAATGCCAACCCGCTTCTAGTTTCATTGAATGCATTTCTTATTTTAGAGCAGTGAATATACTAACCATATTTATGTAACTCTAGTTTGAGGGTTAAGCATGTATACCAGTAGTTACAGTTCTAATCCAAGTGGGGGCGCTAGTGAATCAGTAACTTATCCTTGGCATTTTCGTCGCTGACATTTAGCAGGAGGAGCAACATGAGAAAGTACGCGATGGTAAGCTAGTTTTTTTTCCTCTTTTTTTCTTTGCAACAAGGGGCAGAATTAGTCCGTCCTCTTGCCCACTGACCCATAGAATAAGACCCCTTTCAGGCTTTCATCCACTCCTTAACAGCTGAGGCAGGAGGGTGTGACGGAGCTTTCCGGCTGCCAAGCTTTGTCTCTAAAGCAGTGACTCTTATCCTCTTTTTTTAATTGTCCAGTGATAGTTTGGCAGCGAACGCTGGAAGTAATATTGCTAAAAGCTTAGCTTCTGTTTTTCTGAGTAGCCCATGCGTTAATCAGTTCCCTGCCGCATTGATCTCTTGTTACAGAACTTGGTCGCCTATTCCGTGACTGGGCTGCAGTGGAGGATGGAGGACATGTACCGCCTGGCGTGCGGCTGGGCTCGATACCTACTGCGGGGAGAAAGGACCAACCATAGGTAACAGTAGCCAGCCGAGGAAGCTGACATATCTTAGAAAAACACAAGCATGATACATGTGCTTTGTGTCTTGAAAAGCTCTCTATAATTAAATGCATTCGTATTATTAAGCACAGTGTTAAAAACGATGCAAATAAGAACAGAGTTTTTGTTTAGTGCTACCTAAAGAACGTGCAACATGGCCTATTGAGTGATTACACTGCATTTTAGATGCCATATCGTAGCTGTACGTACAAAGTAAACAAGCAACATACCCAGCCCTGCTACTGGGGATTCCTCAAAATAGACCTACAGCAATAGACCTACACCTACAGCTAATAGACAAGTCATCAGCTTAGTTTGTTTTAAAAACAAAAGGAGACAGACTCAGGTATATATTACACTCCGAGTGAAGTGAAATTAGCGTTTTATTCTTTCACTCTCGAAAGTCTTTGAAGTTTTTGACAGCTAATCACATCGCAGGAGTGAGAGGGAGCTGATCAAAGCCGTGTTGGCACGGTTACAGCCTTTTGGTTTATGTGTATTCTGGATGTGTGACAGATTTCTTAGGCATGGGCCATTTACAGCCTTTCTGTGACACTGCATTAGCGCTCGGAATGGGTGAGACTTGATGATGACAAGATGCTCGTCTTTAGAGAAATAAAAGGATCTCCTTTTTGCATTAAGGATTTCTAGGGGTTGTTTTCAGACCATTTTCCCTTCTTCTGTCACCCTTTCTTCACACCTGTGGTTCAAGACAGTGTTCCACAAATATCTCAGAGCACACATCAGGGCCATCAATGCAGTACCTTGTGACCAAAGTGGCACAAAATCATTTCAAAGCAATCACATTTATTGAGCCTAATGCAATGTACCTTCAGATCTATTCTGGTAACAGCCTGTGAGGTATCAGGGGTTTGAAGTAAAAAAAAAAAAAAAAAAGCCTCTGAGATGTCGTGAGAAATAGCACATGATCTCAAATCACGGCCTGCAAAAAAAGGCATTTCCTGTCAAAAGAAAATAAGAAAGAAAGAAAGAAATCACAAAAAACATCATTAGAGGTCAGGGCCATTTTCATGAAAACCTTACCTTCTTGATTTTTCCATTCCTTCCTCACTGGAGTGTGGTGACTGATGTTCCCAGTATGCTGTGCCCATAATGCTGCCAGTGTACTTGTGGGTATCAATACGTATTTCAACACACAGACATGTCTAATGCATCTGTAATGGCCAGTGTTCTTCGGGCCCGCATGCATCCCGTTGAGTATTACACAGCTAAGACCCCCACAGTATCGGGGGGACTAACACACACACACACACACACACACACACACACACACACACCCAACTAGTCAAACACCTGTTCTCACTACTAAGTAATGGGGCTCAAGTTTTTTTCTAATGTGAAATGGAAAGGTGGCTCATATGAGCCCAGCGCCAAGGAACAGCGGACAGAACTATCTTTATGGCCTGTTTGCAGCCCATTACTTCTCCTGGTGTTTACTACACCTTTCCAGCAGCAGCAGCCCGGTTGTTTAGACAGCCCTCATTTGTCGCCCTCACAGTGGGAATGCAGCCTAATCAAACATAATAATCACAACAAAATGGCTGCAGAGCGTCATTCTTCAGCTGCCAACACAGGCCCCTCGGAAACCAAACAATTCCTGTGGAGCGCAGCCTAGAATCTAAATGGCTGGAATGGACACACCTGTCCTTATCTCTTCCTGTTGTTGTTGTTTGTGAGGAGCTAACGGGAACTAACTTTTTCCAAAACACATTTTATGATTATGACCCTTGGAAAACTGCCTAGGAACCATCTTAAGTGTCCCAGTCCAAGTTTCCAAGCGTTAGTGTCCGGTCTAGTTCTTCTAACTCTATAAGGAGCGGGCGCAGCGTTTTCCTCAAGCAGACACTCTCCTGATCCTGACAGCAATGTTGGGTTTAGGGTACCGCCCTTAGAAACAGGGACCCAAACATTTTGTTTTTGTTTCAAACCTTCTTTTGTTGTCCATTTGTTGTTCTTGTCTTATGTCAAAGTACACATGACAGCATTTATACATTTTAAAGCCTTTAAATGATCTTGTCATCTTTATATTTGGGCTCTAAGCTCGCATTTTTTTCCCACGTATTAATTTTTTCACTAACTGGTTGGTATCAGTTGGTAGCACAGGTGGTAATATGTTAATATTATAATATTGCATATTATTAATAATACAGTATCATATTATGGACTTTTAATTACAAAGGAAAACGTTGGCCTTAATGCTAGTTAACAAATGGTAATGTTAGTTAGAAGAAAGAGTTAAAAAGAGTTCTACCAAATGCTGATTTTAAGTAACCCCCATGAGCTAAGCTAACGTTTATTATTAATATACTAAATAGGTAGTGGCATGAAGTTCGTGGAAAGCACTGAAACCGTTTCACCTCCATGTTCCGCGTTGGAAGGCTAAGATAGGCCTACGCACAGAACAATCTGTTCCCCTTGGACCGTATCTCGTTGCAACAGCAACACTGTTTCGACTCCTCTGCAACATGGCATTAATCATACTTATATAATAATACACCAAGGAACAGAGATTCTAAAGGAGAACTCGCTAATAATGGACCCCCCCCCCCCCCTCCACCTAAACTGTAGATTGTACTCATTGGTTTGCATCCAATACTTAAGGGTCCTAATGCACACACACACACACACACACACACTAATGGAAAGAAGGGATAGTGAGCAAACGAGAGCGAGAGAGAGAGAGAGAGAGAGAAAGCTGTGTGTCTGACAACACCATGACAACAAATGGCCCACAGCAGGATGTGTCTTGTGAACAAAACCCGCTCAGGTGTCGGTGCTGTTCTCCCTGGGGAGTTGTGCTGCTCCCATGGGGGCGTCCATGGGAAGTTCACACAGGAATCGAGCTAAAAATAACCGGATCATTCTACTTCAAGACCCAACAGCCCAGTCATTATTAGAGAGAGAGAGAGAGAGAGAGAGAGAGAGAGAGAGAGAGACTTAGAGACTTGCACTGAGTGGATTGCTCTTTGGGTCTCAACAGAACATATGGTTAGAGCAGTATTGTACGATAAAAAGAAATACGGCATTGCACACAGTACTTTTAACTTTAACTATCGTAAGATTACAGTGCCCGTACTTACAGCAGCACAGTGAAGATATGAAGTATGCTCCATTACAACCAAGAGGGGGGCCATGCTTATGGGCACCTCAGTTTAGTCAGGCACCATTTTCTATATTTATGTCATTGACTACAGTAAATAGTGTGGTTTAGTTCTAATTAAATGCCAGTTGCTAGGATAGACTGACTGTGTGTGCAGTATTTCCAGCTTCCACCATTTCCTTTCAGAAAGAAAGCTAGACAATCAACATGGCAATTATGGCGGCTTCTGTTACGTAACTTGGCTGTATGTGTTCATGTTAGACTTTTTTTTATGAAAGGCCAATACTTTAACGACTGGCTCGGAACTTTTAATCACATTTGTTTTGTTCTTTTGTAATATTTATTTATTGTTATCATATTCTAACTGTAGAATTATGCGTGCATATGAATTGATTTTGTGAACAGAAAATGGTTTCAGAATGGAGTTCATTATCTGAAAATAATGGGAACAAGCCCATTTTGGTTGGGTTAAACAATACCTAGGCCAATAATACTGGGTTCTGAATGTGTATAGCTTAAGTACCTAGCATATCATTGCTAATGGCTGCTTTATTGACTCATCTTCCCAGAGAGACAGAACAAAGAAGATGGGAACTCATCTGTGAACACAAGGGGTTTGTTCTGCCTTTTATCCATTGGGTCCTTAATACATTAACTCAGCGTGTACTCTGTGTCTGAGTTCAGTTTACAAGCAATAAAGGACGAGGGCTGAAGTTAAACTACTGAATCACTGATTTCACAATAATAAATAGTGACCAGCAATATTTTGGTGTTTACTAGATTATTATGACTATTTTTTTTTTTACTTTCACGTTTGGTCAATCTCTGTCCAAATTTTAATAGCAAGCATTTTTTTTGCAGTTGGAATAGCATTTAGCCAGTTAATTGATAATAATAATAATAATAATTGATAACACTTTTTAATGGATGCTGTTTTGTCTTTCTTTTCTGTAGCTCTTTCTTTCAACCCATTGATATAGAAAAAAACAAAAAGCAACCATCCTCCTCCTCCCTCCAACATTGGGCCTCAGGTCTTAAATCTCCTCAGATTTGAAAGGATTAGTTACCAGGTAGCGGTGTTGCTGGGATATAACTTCTGTTGGAGATGAACCGTAGTTGGTGTGTTAATACGGAGTGTTAGCTGTCGTCCATATAACGGTTTACCTCTCGCTAATGAGATCCCACAATCCCCTCTTTCTCTAGGTGTCCACTTATCGTAGTGCACAGGGCTTCGGAAGCAGAAACTTTCGGATAATATCCGGTTGGTAACTCGACTGTTAGGGATAATTCCTCAATAAAAGACCACAAGTAAAGTATATAATCTTCTGGTATTCTAAGAAATGCAACGTATTGTATTGATGATCGATATTTGAAGTGAAGCCCTTGCAATAAGTGCGAAGAGTTCCGTCTCAATTAGTTATTTCTCGTTTTCTTTCTTCCCTATTTCTCTTTGCTTTTCTTACTTTATAGCCTGCATAGTGGAACCGCACTGGAATAGACATACACACATACTGCATATGAAGTAGCACTTACAGAAATATGCACTTTGTGAAGTTATCCATACCCTATTATTCTCATTCATCTGGAAGTGTGCTTACACCAATGAGAGAATGAGTCAAGCAGCACTATAAATACTACAGTAATTAACCACATTTTCATCAAAAGTGTCAATAACGCATCTGTCCCTCCTCGCTTTCAAACAATGAGTTAAGCTACTATTTATAGTGCTGCCCCATTGTTTGTGAATGACTCCCATCTCAGATCAAGGTCCCCAGAGATGTCTATATTTCAGCATTGCAGTAAGGAATAGCCTATTTTGTGTACGTGCACATGAATGCAAGCTTGTACACACACACACACACACACACACACACACACACACTGTCTCTCTCTTCCTTTCTTCTCTCACTCAAATGGATAAACAGGCACACTATACAAATATCTGCTTCATTAAAATATGTATTATGAATATGACAGGATCTCAAAGTATTTTATCTTTGAAATCTCTTTTCATCTTTAATAAAAAAGGATGGCTGGATATGGTCTGCATGCCTGAAGTGAGACATACCTGGACACGTTTCAGTGATCAATACTGACAGTATTTTTTTAAATGGCAATAAATAAAAAACTTTATGTGCTGTCTCTTTTTAACTATTGGTACTGTGCAAAACAGGAAGTTTGTTTTTTTCTTTTCATACAGTACATTCATGCAACAAGTGTTTATTTGCTGGATAAAGACAGACTTTTCTGTTTGGAATGTCAATTAAAAAGAAAATCTTCCACAAGTTCCTGAGAATAGCGCTTATTACTTTGACTAATTTACATCATGATAATATTTGAAATCATATTTGAAAGCCTAGATCGAGGGAAAAGGTGAGTATACAGAGCAATAAGTTTTTCTTGTCCACAGATTATATTTGCCTGTAAGATACATGGTTATTTTGATTGCATTGTGACATATATTATTTGCATGACGTTCTGTCTGGATACATTTGTCGTTTTAATTTAAAGGTTAAAGAAATGGATTGTATTGCAGTTTTCTTTTGACATCTTATTAGGAAATTCTTGCACAACATGAAAGACATAGCCGATATGTCGAAAGAGATTTGACAGATTTCTTGGCGACACGACCGTTGTCAGGCGACTGGTTGGAATGTAGCCTTTTATCACCGGTTGTGGAAAATCAAGTGAACTCTAGTTGTTGGCAGGAGATTCATTTTGGACAGGTGGGTAGGTCTTTGATATTTCCACTGGCGATAGATCAGATGCCCACTATGGAAACCAGAGGGCCATCAATCCTATCCACCTAAAAGTAGTAGTTTAGTGAAGACGGTGGCTGCAATCGACTTTATACTGGATGGCAATTGAGCCGATTCAGGCAGCAGGGATATCCATGCAATCAGAAGATAGCCTCTTCTCACCTTATCCAATCCACCTCCGAAACACTCTACTGTAGCTTATTATCGTTTGAACGTTGGCTTTTAATAATGGTGGCCATTTATGACTTGAGTGCCTCTCCTTAAGTCCGTGTAAAGGCCAGTAGAACCACCGCTAGTGGCCATGTTAGAAGGGAATGAACCCCACCTGACCTTTACCTTCATTTGGGCGTCAGCCATTTTGTATAGCATATGGTTTTACTGGTACCTTTCAATTCCAGGAGACTAAGAAAACGTCCCCAACACCCAGCTCTTCTTTTCCTTCTTCGCGTTGCGCTCACACACCTGATTGCTCTCGTTAACGCGGACCTCATGAGGTATCCAGAGAGCTGTGGATGGGGCTGTTACCGCTGGACAGGAGGGAGTGTGTGTGTGTGTGTGTGTGTGTGTGTGTGTGTGCGCCTTGGTGAGTGTGTGACTCTACTGCCAGGTTGTAAGGGTTTAGAAGCAGCAGTTACTCTGTTTTCTGCTAATGACTGCAATGACAGTCTCATTTCAGAGCGGCTCATTAACACGTTCTCTCTCTCTCTCTACCTCTCCTTTCTTTTCAGTTTTTTCGCCGAGCCAGCAGACAGCAATTTAGGGATTTGTCATATACGCCCCTCTATGCATGCCTCTCTCGTTCCCTGCTCATCTGTCTCTCTATCTGCCCTTCTTTCTCTCTTCATTTCCCTACCTACTTACTCTGTGCTCCATTTAAAAAAAGCCCCAGAGGTATCCAATTTGCAAATCTACCACCCACCCGAACACTGACAGACTAAAAAAGAGGCACAAACGCTTGTGAGCACACACACACACACACACACTCTCACTCTCTCTCTCTGTCTGTCTCCCCCGCCTGTCTCTCTCTCTGCCCCTCCCTTCTTTCTCTCTCTCTCTCTCTCCCTTCTCTTTCTCTCATATATATACACACGCACACACGTTAGTGTTTTTTCTTTGAAGTGTTCAGCCTCATACATTATTGTTAGATTCTCCCATCCATCTCTACCCAATGACAACAACGCTTTCTATATTACTTTCTATTGCACAAAAATAACATCCTTTTAGCACCAAGCATCACCTTCTTATTTCACTGAGATAGGGTTCTTATTAGCTAACATACTTGGAGACAAGGTTCAATTCAATGGAAGTGTTTCACTGCATTCTGTGGACGGAGCAAGTAATATGATGAAAATTTGAAAAAACAGACAATGGCATCATAGAATCCCTGCTACCAACAGTCAATGGCACAATGACGGCAATTATTTAATGATGTTTTCGTCTTGTTTTCTGTGTTCCATTGCGTGGTGTTTTTTTTCACTTTTCTTAAGGAATACATTTTTTTTTTTTCAGAGCAGAAGCATCAGATACGGTGCAATTTCTATTAATTAGCAAAGAAGTTATGATAGAAGTCGAGTAGAGTTTCCTAAACAACTATTCCCAACATGATTTCTTGCTCCGTAGTTTTCTATTTTGTTTATTTTACTTAGCCCTGTAGCTGTCACTAAAGTCTCTGGGCCACATGTCTAAAGAGAGGTTGTTGTGTGTGTGCTTTTGTGCGTTGCTCACGTCGCTGGGTGTACACATTCCCACATTGTACAGATCTTAGAAGTTCACACATTCTCATTAACTCGTTGATATAAACAACAGGAATCTTAATGTTTTATTTTGGAGGTTTTCTTGACACTGATAAAGACAATATATAATTATTTTCAAAATACACAGAATATGGTATTATAATATTCACTATGCCATAATCTAATATGAGCACTTTAAAAAACCAATATTTAGAAAGGGTTTGGGTTGAGAGCTGATCATTGGGGTTTTCAAGATGGCACCTTCCATCCCAGATGTTTCTTTAAATTGAGCCCATGGCATATCCAGAAGGCTTAAAGGGGAGCAATGCTGTCTCTCATGCTTCTGTAAACGTCTGATTCTAGTTTGGAGATAAGACGTGCCCTTTCTGGAATATTGAAATTCTATGGTTTGTCTCTTTTTTGTGTCAGTGGGAGGTCACTGAGCCCTCTTCAATTTTTTTTCCACAGGACAATAATTCGATTCTCTCTCTCCCTCTCTCTCGCTCAGTCTCTGTCTCTCTCCCGCTCCCTCTCCCTCTCTCTTTTGCTCTCTCCCTCTCCTTCTCTCTCTCTCTCTCTCTCTGACCAAGAGCTCTTGCCAAATGGCTAAGCAACCTGATTTGCATCAGTCCGTTGAAAAAAAAATATTCTGGAAAGAAAACCCGGCCACCAGCGTGTTGTACTGTAAACCACTCTCCTAGCTTTTAGTCTCCATACTGCAGAAGCAGACTGCATACTGTAAACTTAACGTTGTCTTTTCTGGTTCCCCCAAGTCCCTTTACTGTTATGGGATAAAGACATCACTCTGTTGAGGATTGAAGTTACGTAGCACTGTGGCAAATGCCAAGGCAATGACCTAAAGCATATATATATATATAAACCCTGAGTTAGTACATTACTGTACTGTATGTCCTAGCAGGATAATGGAAGATTCCATAGGGACAAAGAAAACACTGGCTCTACTGCTGGAATGACCTCGCATTCATCTGTTCAGTCTGTTGAATAGCTGCACGTGAAACAGACATTCCAGAACTCTCGGGCTCCTGGCCTGTGGAACTCTCGGGTTGCCAGGGGAACGATGGGCTTATAATGTGGTTGCCTCAAATAAGGGATTATTATATTTTATTCTATAATTTATTTGTACAGGGGTAAAGGATTGAGGATAGTTCTCTTTTCCAGCAGTGCCCTGTTTATAGACTGGTAAGAACAGGACGTATACAAATTAAAATGATAAAACAAAAACTAAGAAAATATATATGAGCAATAAACAAATAATAAACATGTTACAATATTTACAATGCAGATCAATATTTAGGATCCAACCAAAACTAAATTGTCTTCCTCAACGGACAGTCCTGAAAAACAAAACGTTGTTCTCTACCACGTCCTTTCATAACACCTCTCCCATGGCCACCTCTCAGAAGGGGCCGTTCCTTTAACATCCTCGTCTCCTCCTCCTCCTCCTTCTTCTCCTCCTCTTCCTGCCCATTCTCCTCGTCTCACCGTGTGACGTCTGTTGTGACGAGCATAACCTGCCAGCTCCATGTTGTTGCTATGTTGTTGCTATTTGTTGCTATGTTGTTGCTATGTTGTTGTAGCTGAATACCAATTTTTACAGTAGTATTGCAAAACCTGTGACAAGGGCCTGTATATACATAATGCCAAACCTGTAAACACTGTCACAGATAAAATAACAAATATATGAATGTCTGAGGTTAGATATAGTCCATTGGGTACTTCCAGTATTGTGATTACAAATTGACAAGATAAATGGTAACCGTAACAACACACATGCCTTTGCCACTGAGCTTCAAGTGTTCCTTTGAAAAATTGGTTTGTAATCTCAACGTGATTTTCCTGATTATATAAAGATTTAATTTAATGAGGCACACACACACACACACACACACACACACACACACACACACACACACAGAGAGACACAGACACATGATTCACACATTTTTACACACAAATTCACACGTCTGTTTCTCAGGGTCAGCAAACTGTCCTTGCCAGGAGGCGACGTTTTCAACACATCCTTCTTTAACGTCCCTTCACCCAGCCGACCCCCTCTTTTTATTGTGTTCAAGCACTGCTAAAAGTAAAAATACTAAAAAGGATTACAAAAAAAGACATACCTACTCAAGTAAAAGCGCAAATACAGCATAAGAAAACAACTTAAGTAAAACCAATGCCATCAATACTGATACTGTATTGAATGATACAAAATCAAAAGTCAAAAGTATTTCATTTCAAATAAGTGTCAAAAGTGAAAAATGAAATATTGTAAATCCATTATATTATTTTAATTGTACTGAGATGTTTTAGTTTTTAGTCTGTATTCATTTGAGTCACTGATTCTGCATACACATTAAAACAATACATAAAAATATAGCAGCATATACAACCTATTTTTTCAAATGATCATCCACAAGAATCGTCAGGTACATTTCATGTTTAGGGAGTTAAAATATGCTACAGAGATAACGATATCCGAAATAATTAAGCCCTGCTAATTTTGATGGAATACTGGCTTCCTATTCCACTAGAGGCCACAATAAATAGGGATTCATATAATAGGGTTAGGCACCAATTCTCAACTTGCGGTGAAACGATGATTAATGGCTCAGCTAAATGGCTAAGAACATGGTCTGTTAGGTGGCTGATATTAGCTTGGCTTTGTGTCAGACAAGTATGCTACAAGTACTAGGCTTCTCGATAAAATATGTGGGTTTTCAGTATATATCATTTTAGCCTGGTTAACCACTGACTGAGTCGCTTTCCTTCACGATGTCGTCCAATAAGAAACGTGATGCGGCCTGTCCAACTAGAAATAATCTGGACAATTCGTCGACGTGCTCTAATGGTCACGCTTACAAATGCATGCGCACTTCTCTGTGCAGGTAGACCACGGGGACAGTTAAAACGTAATAATAATTCTGTCAGGATGTTTTACCGAAAACATAGTGCTACCCATTTTATTTGTGTGTTTGGTAAGCTCTATACTTCTGATGGAATAGGGACTTTAGAATACACAAGATGATACAAACAATAGGGCTTTAACATAATGGCCAAATGTTTTCACCTTTGGGCCCTGAAATAAATGAATGAATGAATGAATGAATGAATGCTAGGCTAGACTAAATTACAGTGAAAATACTTTGTTAGGTAGTGACATTAGGTTGGCTTGGTGTGACAAGTTTAATACAACTAGTAGGCATAGTACTCTTAACCCAGCATTACGTTACCAATGTTGGCTAATTAGCTAACCGAATCAATGTGTAAATCTAACATACAAGAAGTAATTGGGTCTCTGTGAGAAACTACAGTATGGCAGTGAAAAGAGTACATTTGTTCTGACAATGTAACAAAGCCAAAAGTTAAGAGAAGAAGTAAAGTAGGAGAAGTAAAATTCAAACGGTGCTTAGGTAATGGAACTAAGTATTTATACTTTGTTACTTCACCAGAATATTTCCTTCAGGCAAAGGTCAGTTGTTCTGGACATGGTGAAGGACCAGCAGGGGAGGGACCGATACCCACGCCGCTGGGGGAGGCTCCAACAAAGCTTTTCACTCTCCTCCACTCACGTGATCCCGCCCTCAGGGAACTGTGATAAGTGCTTTTTTACTTCCTGGCTTTCCTGCGGCGTCTCCACGGAAGGCCGTGAGGTTGTTTGTGACAGCGCTGTGGGTAAAGGCTGGAGTGGGCGTGCCCTCTTCAGGCCGGGCTAACGTCATCGTGAGATCTGTTATTCAGGTTTTCAGTCAGACTTTCTTTGGTCTCCTCTGGGACAATGCAGAGGCGCCCGCAGAAAACTTTCTTAAGGGTGGCCTGATTGGGCCAGTAATAATCTTCGGGTGGCGCACCAAACGTTGCTCAAGTTTTTGCACATGATATGCAACTGTTCTGTTTTTTTACCAGCAGAATAATAAACAACCGGTATGCTATAAAACCCTTTTACTGTGCACGATAATATACAGATTCAGTATCAGAATACTTCATTGACTCATTTAACGATGACTACAAATCAAGCCTTAACGCTTTTTATTTCAACCTCAGAAACATACAAAGAACCCACGCAACAGCAACACACATTGCACTCTGTGTTGGGGTGTGGTCACTGTAAAAAAAGTTCCAGCACTCAGCGTTTAGCCTACAACAGCCTGCCTGGTCAGTTTCTAGACTAGAACAAGAGGCGGAGGCAGTCCTGTAGAAGCGCCGGCCGTTAACCAGTGCAACAACACCCATTTAGTGCTGCGTTCAACTGATAGTTTTGCAAGGATAGAAATGTAGCCAATATATACAGCATTTTAAGTTAAAAAAGGGGGGGGAAGTATGGGAGGTGGGGTGGCCTTAGGGGTGGCCTGTACATTTTGTTGGGTGGCACGTGCTACCCCAGGCCACCCCTTGGGGGCGCCTCTGGGACAATGACCGTTGGTTATTGAAATGTTGTCAACTCAAACTTGTAAGAAGTGACTAAGGCTTTATCAGGTTTTTTCCCCAGCAAGTATTTTGGTTCAGTACCTCCTGGAGACAAAGGGAGATTGGTTCATTTGAACGCGACAAACCACAGGCATTTTGAAGTCTATTCTGAAAGTGTTTACCTCTTCACCATGAGCTAGATCAATCACCGCTGATCACTAACCAACCCTGTTCATTGTCCAAAAGTGGCTGGGAAAGTTTTGCTTTTTTATGTAATACTCCATGTTTTGAGAGAAAGAGAGTGAGACTTTTTCCCTACAGTGGCAGCCCTCCAATTACTGATAGCTATAAATCGACAAAATTATACTTTGGTGTAAAATGGACCAATTGAAAGAAGCCTTCCCTTCATTCCACACAAGGTGGAACACACCACAATGGCACAAGATGGCAGCTTTCCCCGGTGTGAAAGGTAAATGTGGTCTGTGAATAACGTTCTAATTTCTTTCCCCCTTTCATGGCGGTGCTCCATATAATTGAGGCCATTTTCCCAAGATCACACAGAAGAAAAGTATAGAGGTAGATCTGAAAAAATAACTGCCACCAACTGCCTTCTGCTGCATTCTGTTCCTGGCTCCACCTAAGGTGCACTGTATAGGGAGAGCTAGGTTCAATACCAGGAACTTACGAATGTAAGGCCCCGCGCGTTTTTTTTTTTACGCCAGTCGCTTAGGAATACGGACAGTAAGAGAGGCTTGATTTAACAGAGTGGCACGTCGTTTATGTGGAGGCGGGGTGGGAGAGAGCACCCTCCAGGGCACCGTCAGCTGTAGAAGCCTCTTCAGCTTTTAGAGGCCTGTTATACAAGTAGGATCTCAAACAGGCCAGGGAGCGTGGCACAGCCTCAGGATCGGGATTCCTAAAGCAGTATTGCACGGAACAAACACATGCAAACAGGCAGACTGATTGAGCGTTCTGTCGGCTTTAACCATTTTGCTATTGCTAGAAAATCAACATTTAAGAGATTTTTCGTAATACTGTAAATTGTTTTGTTGCAGCCAGTGCTTGAAATAAGAGCACTTAAATATAGCTTGTGTGTGTGTGTGTGTGTGTGTGTGTGTGTGTGTGTGTGTGTGTGTGTGTGTGTGTGTGTGTGTGTGTGTGTGTGTGTGTGTGTGTGTGTGCATTTGCTCATCCGTGTTGGAGTGCTCACACCGGTAAACTTATGTAAGTGTTTCCCCTGCTGGACATATCATCTAGTTAAATGTGCTTTTGAAATGTGATCCAACACTTGGCACAACTTCGACCCTTTTAATCCTGTACTTGCAGGCAGAGAGAGAGAGAGAGAGAGAGAGAGAGAGAGAGAGAGAGAGAGAGAGAGAGAGAGAGAGAGAGAGAGAGAGAGAGAGAGAGAGAGAGAGAGAGAGAGAGAGAGAGAGAGAGAGAGAGAGAGAGAGAGAGAGAGAGAGAGAGAGAGAGAGAGAGAGAGAGAGAGAGAGAGAGAGAGAGAGAGAGAGAGAGAGAGAGAGAGAGAGAGAGAGAGAGAGAGAGAGAGAGAGAGAGAGAGAGAGAGAGAGAGAGAGAGAGAGAGAGAGAGAGAAAACGGAAGGGAAGCAGAAATGAGAGTACTTATTCTTCCTCCTCGTTCTGAGCTACAGCATGAACAACTGTTGGAACCGGATTACTGCATGGCTCCCTTTTAATGAGTGGGCCTGCAAAAGCCGAGGGCTGGTGTGTGTGTCTCTGCCTATACGTTCTACACATTTACGTACCATATGATCGTGCGTTTGTGTGTGTGTGTGTGTCAGCAGATTTTCACCAGTCCTCCAAACTTTGTGCATCCTTAAGGCACCAGCATCAACTTTTTAACAAGGAGTGTCGGAGAGTGCTGACCACACGGCTCTCCATCTCCAAGGGGAAAGGCAACGCCACTAAACAGGATCTATTACATAGTAAGTAGTTACAGCTCAACACAGAGATAGTCATACTTTTGAAGGTAGACTCTATGCACCACTATCAAAGGCCCTGGGTCATTCTGGAATAGTCGAAGAGAGAGAGACAAAAATGGAATCGGGCGACGCTCCACGGAACATTCTCTGTGGACCTCGGAAGTTTCCGAAATGAAAGGCAGACACATCCGGGATGTGGGATAGTGCTGGAGGGAATATCGCACGGAAATAAGCTACGCATATCTCAACTCACGGGTCCCACCATTACTGATTATATATATACCAAAAAGAAACCATGATACTCAAAGCGTTTGGACTCTTTGGGAAGCCACCACCAGATCAGATAAGGGGGAGACTGAGAAGCAAAGAAGTATTAACACCTTTAAACTCCTATAGAATGTGTAGTGTGGTAAATTATTTCGAAGATGGTTTTGGATTTTATTCCCCCTGGCAGTGACAGCCAGGCCCATGAGTTTTAATTGGTGCCCTGGCAGCAGGAAAGGGTCGACAGGTTCTTCACACTTCCTGCTTCCAGCTGGGTCGTGACAATGGAGTGAGCCTAGAAATTCAGAACGTAGAGATGACACACGAACACACATCGAACACTAATTCCACGCCATCTCATTCAGCATGCTGTGGTTCTTTCTAGCTTTATAACAAGCAGCAATGCTTATCTTGCTGTCTAACTACTGCAAATACTAATAGGCTGTTCGGCCATTTTAACTCCATTTGTATATTGTCTGTTCTACTCTATATTCTATTTTTAGGCAGCGTGGCGGGGGGTGAGGGGGGGTGAGAGTATATCTCTGTGTGTCCCACACGTGTGTGTTTGTGCGATGTGTGGGTTCCTCGGAAGAGCGGGTTCCGCAGGGAAAAGACCACTGCATTGCTGAGAGAGAACAGAGCTTTGAAGATCCTTTCAGTCCCCTCCCACATCAGAACACATTGCCAATGCCAGATGGAGCAGCGAAAATCCCTAGGTATTGATGTATGTTTGACAATCATAGGACCGTTTCCAGTCATTCATCTGTGTTGTTCATCTGGCGTGTGTGTGTGCGTGTGTGTGTTAATGTCTAGCTTTCTGCCTATCCACGTGTGTCTCTGTGCCTTAACCTCTCTTTAGCCTCCAATGGGTCAATAGCTGTCACTTGCATCACTGCCTTCCTGGATGTGTGTATTGACATCCCTCAAGCTCTATTCAAAGACGTTTTGTTCACAGAAGCTGGGAAAAAAACAAGAACCAGACATCTTGATATACCATTCCAGCTTGCTATCACATATTACTGTGTGTGTCCGTTTGTGTGTGTGTGTGTGTGTGCGTACAGGCAGTCAAATCATACCACTCTGTTATTAAGGCTTTTCTGAACTAGTCAGACAGAGCGATTCAGCGGTCCGTCGTTTCCCATGTTGGATGTGAAGATGGGACTAGCAGGCTGTCTGTGCTCTCTGGGATACACGCTTACTGAAATCAGGACATCCACATTTATGTTTTATTCATGTCTTCCCAAAAGCTGCACTTTCCATGTTAATACTTATTCCATTACTGTTGGGTTATCATGTGCGCAGCATTTGTGTTGTGTGTGTGTGTGTGTGTGTGTGTTGTCTCTCTCTCTCTATCTCTCTCTCTCTCTCTCTCTCTCTCTCTCTCTCTCCCTCCCTCACTGTCTCTCCCTCTCTCTCTCTGGACCCAATTTCCATTACACATAAGTGTTTCTGGATGTAAAAGAAAAAAGTGTGGGACTTTTGGGAGATTGTAGGTACTTTTATACTTAAATGAAATATCTGTTTAAAACTCTATTTTAATATAAACACTAAACAAAGCAATTTCCCTGCTCATTTCAGCAGTTGATCATACAGACATACAAATATGTTTGCTTCAAAATATTTCTAATCTATTCATGCAAACTAGATTGTTTTCAGATTTCTCTGCACCTGTATTTTCCAAAATATTCACCAGTGGTTTAGCAAAATTGGCAAAGCTGTTCCAACAAACCTGACATTTAGGAAAATTACTGTGAGCCTCCCAGCTAGCCAGCCTGCCTGTCTGTCTGTCTGTCTGTCTGTCTGTCTGTCTGTCTGTCTGTCTGTCTGTCTGTCTGTCTGTCTGTCTGTCTGTCTGTCTGTCTGTCTGTCTGTCTGTCTGTCTGTATACCTGTATACCTGTCTGTCAGTCTGCCTCCCAGCCTGTCTGCCTGCCTGCCTATATACCTGTCTGCCTTCCTGTCTGTCCGTCAGGCACCCACTATCCCTGCATCCCAGCCTGCCTGTCTATGCACGTGCTGGTCTCAGTTGGTTCTTTGTTATCTAGCTGTCTGTATCCCAGCCTCTCTGCCTACCAGCCTACTTGCGTAGGTCCAGTGAAATGCAAACCTTTCAGCTTTGACATAGCACCAGCGTCCTGTTCAGAGTGTCAGCCTACAGAAGAGGACAGCGTTCTCAACTTATCCCCATTGGTGTTTCATATATATCATTACCTTTGGTGTATTATACTGGAAGGAATAGGGAACTCTAGCTCCATCTCTGCGCCCTGCTTTTTTCGTTCTCTCTCACTCCCTTTTTTTATTTTATTCTTTCTCTTCCTCTATTCTGCTGCTGTGCCCCCCCCCCCCCCCTTCATCACCACTCATCCCTCTCCATTTACACTCCGCTCCCTTTTTTCCGTGTGCTTCCTCACTCTCTCGTTCTCACTCTCACTCTCTCGTTCTTAATCTCTCTCTCTCTTTCTCTCTCTCTCTCTCTCTCTCTCTCTCTCTCTCTCGCTCTCTCTCTCTCTCTGTCAGCGCTCCCTCACTGACTCTCTCGCTTGCTTTGACTCTCTCTCCCTCCTCCTCTTTCTCTACCGCCCACCCTCCCTCCCGCTCCCCCCCCCCCCCCCCCCCCCCCCCCTCTCTCTCTCTCTCTCTCTCTCCCTGACTGTTAGAGCGCTCGTCGCCTGGGTTCGCCTCACTCCCAGTTCCAACATGTTGCCAGGAGGACGATGCTGCGCTCTACAGTCGGTGCGTTCCTGCCCCCTTGCCGGACACCGGCGCACGCCGCCTCTCCCCCCGTCTCTCCCCATGGCTCTCCCCCCGTCTCTGCCCCTGGCTCTCCCCCCGGCTCTCCCCCTGCCAAGCCCTGCGGCGGCGGCTCCTCACTCCGTCTGAAGGACCTGGGACGACCGGCGCCGGCGGCAGGGGAGGAGGAGGAGCAGGAGCAGGAGCAGGAGCAGGAGGAGGAGGAGGCGCAGCGGCTGGAGGGCGGCCGGTTCTTCCACCGGTTCTCCTTTCAGCACAGCTCCAACAACAACAGCAGCGGCGGCAGGTTCACCAGGACGGCTCAGAGCCGAGGCTGCCCTCCGCCGGCCAACGCCACCTCCTCCTCCGCCACCTCCTCCTCCTCCGCCGCCTTCGCCTTCTCCTCCTCCTCCCTCTCGCCGCCGGGCTCCATGTGGCAGGAGGCGATGAGGAGGAGGCGCTACCTGCTGGACCGGACTGGGGGGGACCCGGGTGGAGGAGGTGGAGGAGGTGGAGGTCGGGGGAGCAGACCCAGATCCTCCGACTGGTTGTATGAGTCCTACTACTGCATGAGCCAGCAGCACCCTCTGATCGTATTCCTCCTCATCATAGTGATGGGAGCGTGCCTGGCACTGCTGGCTGTCTTCTTCGCTTCGGGGCTGGTGAGTGCGCACTGACACACACACACACACACACACACACACACACACACACACACACACACACACACACGAAAAGCATCTCTCTCGCTCTCTCTTACGCAAAGACACCCACTGAGGGGACATGGCTCGTTGGAATGTTGGGTCACTTCACGGCACACGCGACTGCACTGTGTTGAACACGTGCACCCGTGGGGGCGCGCACACACACACACACACACACGCACGCGCGCACGCACACACGCATGCACGCAGAGCATCTCGTGTCATTCTCAGGCCAGCAGATAATAAGAAGATAACAGAGACAGGAGGGGGATTGTCAGTGGTTGTTGAACTGCGTGGATGATTAACTACAGCAGAGATGATTAACTGACAGTAGTGAACTATGGAAAAGATTATTGAATCACAGAAGTGAAATATGACAAAGATGATGAAACTACGCAGGCGAACAACAGCAGACAATTAAACTTAATCAGACAGAAACGAGAATTATACCTCAGCAGAGAACAGCAGGGAAGATAAGTAAACTACTGAAAACATTGAAATACAGCAGTGCTTGCAATAAAACTACAGAAGGGCACGGCAGTATAGACAATGAAACTACAGAAGTGCACGGCAGGATGAACAATAAAACTACAGAAGGGCACGGCAGTATAGACAATGAAACTACAGAAGTGCACGGCAGGATAACAATTCAACTACAGTAGTGCATAGCAGGATTAACAATTAAACTATAGTAGTGCACAGCAGGATAGACAATTAAACTACAGTAGTGCACGGCAGGATAGGTAATTAAACTACAGTAGGTAAGAGATGAATAGACAATTAAATTGCAGTAGGTCAGAGCAGGATAGACAATTAAACTGCAGTAGTGCACGGCAGGATAGACAATTAAACTGCAGAAGTGCACGGCAGGATAGACAATAAAACTACAGTAGTGCACTGCAGGATAGGTAATTAAACTACAGTAGTGCATGGCAGGATAGGTAATTAAACTACAGAAGTGCACGGGAGGATAGACAATAAAACTACAAAAGTGGAAGAAACACCTACTAGCGGATCACTCACGGCATTACTCTTTTAACACTCTGGTGTTATGATTAGTAGAACAAAATCAAAACAGAGAACAATATTACGAATATCGTCACGGAAATAAAGCTCTTTACTGCTGCGGTTGCATTAGGGCGTTGATGTCAGAATAGATCAAGGGGATTTTCTTGAAGCTCGCAGATGGTTGGATCAATAACATGCATGGGACAGAGGGAGCCTTCTTTACAGGACCAACGCAATTAGTCATGGTTAATGAACCTGTCGATGGTGCTGTCATTTCTTATTGTATATTAGGTGTTCCTAACTGAGAGGCATTCAATGGCTATGGAATTGATTTTGCTTATGGTTTGTGCTGTAATTATACAGATATATCAGCAATGTTAATTCTTGATGAAATCATTGTCTTTTCCCAAGGAACACATCAAATGAAACAGGGTGTCGAGTGTAATTGAGGTGATCTTATTCATTCATCATTTATAACTTCAGAGTTGATAATGTATGATCATGTACTTTTAAGAGGACAGTTTCCTAGGTAGAAACCAATAAGCAAAGTGCTGTAGCTGGTTTTCATTAGGGGCATTTCAAGTTGTTCTGCACTTCGAGTTAGACTCCATTCAAAAATGTTGGACAATGAATGCATTACAAAGCCCAGGAGCACTACAAGGATAAGAAGTGTATGCGTGTGTGTTGTGTTGTGTGTATGCATGTGTGTGTATGTGTGTGTGTGCGTGTGTGTGTGTTTTCGTCCCATTCACTCCCGCTTTCTCTGAATTACTCCCTACCCTCCTTTACAGCTCCCTCATCGCTCCCTCTCTTTTCTTCATCCTTTCTGTCCCACTCAATCTCTCTCTCTCTCTCTCTCGCTCTCTCTCTCTCTCTCTCTCTCTCTCTCTCTCTCTCTCTCTCTCTCTCTCTCTCTCTCTCTCTCTCTCTCTCTCTCATTCTCTCTCAATCTCTCTCAATCTCTCTCTCTCTCTCTCTCTCTCTCTCTCTCTCTCATTCTCTCTCTCAATCTCTCTCTCTCTCTTTCTCTCTCTCGCTCTCTCTCGCTCTCTCTCTCTCTTGCAACTCATAGTCCATTTCACTCTCATTCAGTTCTTTGTGCTGCATCGATCTCATAACTCATTTCCTTTATATACAATGCCCCCTCATACTCTTATTTCCTTTATATACAATGCCCCCTCATACTCTTATTTCCTTTATATACAATGCCCCCTCATACTCTTATTTCCTTTATATACAATGCCCCCTCATACTCTTATTTCCTTTATATACAATGCCCCCTCATACTCTTATTTCCTTCATATACAATGCCCCCTCATACTCTTATTTCCTTTATATACAATGCCCCCTCATACTCTTATTTCCTTTATATACAATGCCCCCTCATACTCTTGTTTCCTTTATATACAATGCCCCCTCATACTCTTATTTCCTTTATATACAATGCCCCCTCATACTCTTATTTCCTTTATATACAATGCCCCCTCATACTCTTGTTTCCTTTATATACAATGCCCCTTCATACTCTTGTTTCCTTTATATACAATGCCCCCTCATACTCTTATTTCCTTTATATACAATGCCCCCTCATACTCTTGTTTCCTTTATATACAATGCCCCTTCATACTCTTGTTTCCTTTATATACAATGCCCCCTCATACTCTTATTTCCTTTATATACTATGCCCCCTCATACTCTTGTTTCCTTTATATACAATGCCCCCTCATACTCTTATTTCCTTTATATACAATGCCCCCTCATACTCTTGTTTCCTTTATATACAATGCCCCTTCATACTCTTGTTTCCTATATATACAATGCCCCTTCATACTCTTGTTTCCTTTATATACAATGCCCCCTCATACTCTTGTTTCCTTTATATACAATGCCCCTTCATACTCTTGTTTCCTATATATACAATGCCCCTTCATACTCTTGTTTCCTATATATACAATGCCCCTTCATACTCTTGTTTCCTTTATATACAATGCCCCCTCATACTCTTGTTTCCTTTATATACAATGCCCCTTCATACTCTTGTTTCCTATATATATACAATGCCCCTTCATACTCTTGTTTCCTTTATATACAATGCCCCCTCATACTCTTGTTTCCTTTATATACAATGCCCCCTCATACTCTTATTTCCTTTATATACAATGCCCCCTCATACTCTTATTTCCTTTATATACAATGCCCCCCTCATACTCTTGTTTCCTTTATATACAATGCCCCTTCATACTCTTATTTCCTTCATATACAATGCCCCCTCATACTCTTATTTCCTTTATATACAATGCCCCCTCATACTCTTATTTCCTTTATATACAATGCCCCCTCATACTCTTGTTTCCTTTATATACAATGCCCCTTCATACTCTTGTTTCCTATATATACAATGCCCCTTCATACTCTTGTTTCCTTTATATACAATGCCCCCTCATACTCTTGTTTCCTTTATATACAATGCCCCTTCATACTCTTGTTTCCTATATATACAATGCCCCTTCATACTCTTGTTTCCTATATATACAATGCCCCTTCATACTCTTGTTTCCTTTATATACAATGCCCCCTCATACTCTTGTTTCCTTTATATACAATGCCCCTTCATACTCTTGTTTCCTATATATATACAATGCCCCTTCATACTCTTGTTTCCTTTATATACAATGCCCCCTCATACTCTTGTTTCCTTTATATACAATGCCCCCTCATACTCTTATTTCCTTTATATACAATGCCCCCTCATACTCTTATTTCCTTTATATACAATGCCCCCTCATACTCTTGTTTCCTTTATATACAATGCCCCTTCATACTCTTATTTCCTTCATATACAATGCCCCCTCATACTCTTATTTCCTTTATATACAATGCCCCCTCATACTCTTATTTCCTTTATATACAATGCCCCCTCATACTCTTGTTTCCTTTATATACAATGCCCCCCCATACTCTTATTTCCTTTATATACTATGCCCCCTCATACTCTTATTTCCTTTATGAGGGGGCATTGTATATGAAGCCACTGTATATAAAGGAAATAAGAGTATGAGGGGGCATTGTATATAAAGGAAATGAGTATGAGGGGGCATTGTATATGAAGGAACAATGCCCCCTCATACTCTTATTTCCTTTATATACAATGCCCCCTCATACTCTTATTTCCTTTATATACTATGCCCCCTCATAATTTTATTTCCTTCATATACAATGCCCCCTCATACTCTTATTTCCTTGATATACTATGCCCCCTCATACTCTTATTTCCTTCATATACAATGCCCCCTCATACTCTTATTTCCTTTATATACAATGCCCCCTCATACTCTAATTTCCTTCATATACAATGCCCCCTCATACTCTTATTTCCTTTATATACAATGCCCCCTCATACTCTTATTTTCTTTTGTCCCTCCCCTCTCATACTTCCTCTTTTTTTTTCTTGCCACTGTCTTTACATGTAACTTAATCTCTCTCTCTCTCTCTCTCTCTCTCTCTCTCTCTCTCTCTCTCTCTCTCTCTCTCTCCCTCTCTCCCTCTCTCCCTCTCTCCCTCTCTCTCTCTCTCTCTCTCTCTCTCTCTCTCTCTCTCTCTCTCTCTCTCTCTCTCATTCTTCTGTCATCTAGCTCTCTCCCTAGTCTCTGCCCCCCCCTTCCCATCTCATCCCTCCAATCTCCCTGTTCTCCCTCTTTGTCAACTCTTCGTCTTTATCTCCCCCATCTTGACTGCATTCTTCCCCACACACTTTTCTCCTATACCCTCTGCTTCTTCCTTTCCCTCTATCCCTTTCTCCTCCTCCCGCTCTCTCTCTCTCTCTCTCTCTCTCTCTCTCTCTCTCTCTCTCTCTCTCTCTCTCTCTCTCTCTCTCTCTCTCTCCCTCTCTCTCTCTCTCTCTCTCTCTCTCTCTCTTCCTCTTTTGCTAGCATGGTGACCTAAATCCTGCCTTGATGCTGACTGGCTGTGTGCAGCTAGCTCTCCACCACCCCCTCCTCCCCTCCCCTCCCCTCCAATCCCATTGATTTTTAGGGTGAGAGGCTCAGACAAAGACTGGGAGGAGAAAGGGAAAGTGAAAGGGATTCGAAAAGAGAAAGAGAGTGAAAGGCATGGAGAAGACAGGCAGAAAGAAAGAGAGAGAGAGCGAGAGAGAGCGAGAGAGAGCTTATTATATTTTCCTCCCTTTGTAGGGTGTGTGAGGCTCCAGCCCTGGGCCTCAGCCAGTCCTCGCTCTCCTGCTTCCCCACCGAGGGTGAAGGGATCTCGGGGCTAGCGGCCCATGTTGCTCCCTACCGTTTCCACATGCTCCTGTTGTCTGTCTCGCTCGGGGGACGCTGTTGCCCCCGGTTACCCCCCCCCTCTCTCTCTCTCCTCCATCTGCACACACACACACACGCGCACACACACACACACATGCACACAGACAACTCCCACCTCTCCGTTTCGCATCTCTTTCGGACAAATAAAAAGAGGAGCTCTGACATCATACTCCGACTGACCCTGAGGAGGAGCAGACATGTTCTCTGTCGCTTTAGAAATCCACATAAAAGAAACGTATAAAAGAGCAGTCTATGACTACAGGGAGACGGACGCTTTGAAAGACTGTCATCACATATATATATATATATATATTTAGATTGTACTCTTTGGATGTCAGTGAGCACATTACTTGAGGGGTACACAGGATAATAATGTGTATTTGCCATCAAACTCTGTTGGATTTGGTGAAGCTGAACAACTTCTGGAGTCTAGTGTTAATATTAGACTAGAGCAGCATGGAGGGCACAATTAGGCCAGGCATGAAAACTTAGCAGACTGAAATAATTAGGGTTGAGCGCCCCCTTAATGCGTGGTAACGGCCTCTCTAAATGGGGTTTTCTCCACCGATCTTAGGATCGGGGGGGGGGGGGGGGGTGTTTGTCACTGGTTTAGTCACGTCTTGTGCGAGAATATTCTTTATTTTCAATAGGTATTTTATATATGCACACACACACACACACACACACACACACACTATATATATGTAAATATATATAATGCAATATAAAAATATAATGAGTTCCCAGAGATTGTGGCATACTATATTCTATGAGAATGATTGAGCATAACATAATACGGCGTAGGATACCATCTCTGCAAATGTTTTTGATGTTGAGGATGAGTGAAGATCTTTGTGTGGCTCCATGGTTGTCTGGTGGTGAAGGTCATAGAGTTGAGACCATGGCCACCGACAGTTCAATTCAGCCGGAAACAGGTCAGTCCCCTCAGCGGTGTGATCAGCTATTCAGGGTGAGACCTCTCCTGTCTTCTCCCATTTCAATCAATGGTCGGAGAGCAACCGACCGCACCACAGCGCGCTTCACGTTTTCCCGCTAATCTCCAACTAAAACGCCCAACCTGGAATGGGGGGAACTCTCCTGCAATTTTTATCAGACGACGTCGCTCAGGTCTTGCCGTGTTCCTGAGGAAAAGCCAAAGCCCCATCCATTATGGATGGAGGTTCTGGTGTGTGTGTGTGTGTGTGTGTGTGTGTGTGTGTGTGTGTGTGTGTGTGTGTGTGTGTGTGTGTGTGTGTGTGTTTCTTTTAGCTGGGATGTCGCTGTTTTGCGCAGCCTGATCAGCTTTTATTATCATGGGTGTAAAACGGCTTCCTAAACTAGGAAGTGTTGGGATTTTGGTTGCCTGGCATTTTTAAATATTTGTCCAGTATATGTATATATATTTATGTATCTATATATATATGGCTGAGGAGTTCCTTATAGATGTACCATGAGTGAGATTAGAGCGTGATGAATAGTAAAGTGTTACCTAACATTATACAACGTGTTTATGCCACGTCAATGATCAAAATGGCCGAACGTGGGCCACGAAGGAATCCAAGAGTGGAGCTGTGTTGCTGCTAGTGATAGGTTGGTGTGTGGTCCTGACCTGTACACACACACACACACACACACACACACACACACACACACACACACACACACACAGTCCAGGGTGGGTAATTATCCTTCTAATCGAAGCGCGCTACATTAACTGTTGAGTAACAGGTCAGTAGCAACCGAAAACATAAACAAACGTGTCGAAGCCTACCGACAAAAAACAAGCAAACGCCCAAACGGCAAGCTTCCTGGGAAAAAGAAAAGCTTGTTTTCAAAGGCCACATGACACACACACACACACACACACACACACACACACACACACACACACACACACACACACACTGGTAGACATCCTCTACCAGTTGACTTTGGCTTGTCAGTGACCGCCAGCGTGTGGGATCCATCCGTCCAAGTTAGTCAGAGGTCAAGAGAATACTGTTATCTTGAGGGGGAGAAACCCCTGACTCTGTGCCTGTGAGCAAGGCACTGAACTCCGACCGTCTCCAGAGGCTTTTCTTCCTCTTCCTGACTTCTGCGTGGATCATAACAGACGGTGGATGTTCATGTTTATTATTCATGATGATATTAAGATTGTCTTTGGAGGATAATGTAAGATGAACTATAGTGGCATGGGGGCATCCAGATCGGCTTGGCTGTTCTGACTGTAATACTGGCTTTATATTTATTACAATTAGTTAGTTACAATATATATTTTGTTCATATTTATTTATATATGTTACTGTATATCTTATGTTTATATTTATTTATCTATTGTACTCTAAATCTAGTGTTTATATTTATTGATCTAAGTTACAATATATATTTTGTTAATATGTATTTATATATGTTACTGTAAATCTTGTGTTTATATATGTCTATGTTACTGTATATCTTGTGTTTATATTTATCTGTGTTACTGTATATCTTGTGTTTATATTTATCTATGTTACTGTATATCTTCTGTTGATATTTATCTATGTCACAGTATATCTTCTGTTTATATTGAGCGTTAGGGTCTCTCTTGTGTAGGTCTGAAAATGAATCCACCGCAGGGAACCTGGAGGTGTTATTCCATCTCAACCTAACTTCTCATCATCCTTTCACGTCCCTTCCTAACTCACTGCCGTTTTCCTTTTCCTATGTCATCTATGTTACTCATTTGTCAATGTCTTTCGTAGTTTTGTTTGTATGTATTTGTTCTAGAATGTCCTCATTTGTAAAGTGCTTTGGGTGTTCGAAAAGCGCTATATAAATTAAATGCACTATTATCATGATTCTTTCCATGCATCATCTCCCTCAGTGAGACCTGATTTGTGTGTGTCCCCCCCCCCCCGCCCCATCTGATTGTCTCTGCTGGGTTGGGTTTGACGGGCACCATCTGATTGTCTCTGCTGGGTTGGGTTAGGGTTAGGGTTAGGGTTAGGGTTAGGGGCGGGCACCATCTCTTCCACTTTGATCTGATAGAATTTGGAATCGACTGACTGAGGTTCACGCCGCAGGGAGAGAGAGATAGGGAGGGGCTGGGATGGAGAAAGTCCAGCAACAGAACGTGTGTGTGTGTGTGTGTGTGTGTGTGTGTGTGTGAGAGGGAAAGAAAGAAAGAAAGAGAGACAGTCCAAAAAAGTACAACAGAGTTAGAGGGATAAAATGAAAGACATCCACAGAGAAAGAAGGAAGGAACACAGATAGAAGTAAAACATTTGATGATTGCTGCGTTTGGTCTCCTTCTTTTCTCCTCTCTCACTTCCTTTGTCACTCCCTCGTGTTTCAGGACATCGAAGACCACGTGGCGTTCGTCATCACCGTTCCCACGGCGTTGGCCATCTTCCTCACCGTCTTCGTCCTGGTCTGCATCGAGTCCGTCTTCAAAAGGCTCCTCCGCCTCTTCTCCCTCCTCATCTGGGCCTGCCTGGTTGCCATGGGTTACCTCTTCATGTTTTTCGGAGGGATCATCTGTCCTTGGGATCAGGTAAAAAAGAAAACAAAAAGACTTGGACTGACCCTGCTGAGGATGACTGGAGGAGAGGAATAGTTTGAGGCCGTTAAGAGACCAACACTAACGCTGGCAGTTTGTTTTCAAATATTATAATGATCATTTTTTTCAATAGAGTAATTAGTAAGTTCTAAAAATAACATTACAGGTTTAAAAATACTTCAATCCATTCTCACGTTGATTTATTCAGTTATTGTCACCATATTAAACCCAGAAAACAAAACAGATGTATGGTGATACTCTGGAAATGCTAGCCTCAAACCATTTTCTTTTTTGCATGCTTGAGAACAGTACTGGACATATGTTTCA
>CM030178.1:3429886-3479886 GCA_017639675.1 Aplochiton taeniatus
ACAGCTCAGACTGGAACATCCGCTAGGATGCCCAAATCTGGCCCCTACAAATGTCAAGCAGAGTCAGTGGCTGTTGTGTTTCTTTCTCAACCAATCAGCAGTAAATTGACATGGCCGTGCCTGATGCCCACAGGAAGTGGCAGGCAGGTTACGACTAGAGTCACCGCCGTGCAGGAAGTCCACCCCCTTTGTAAAAGGAAGGAGGGGGTGCGTGTAGAGGATGTGAAAGGCCAATTAGAAACCATGGCGACTAACGAGGTTTCCGCACAGTGGGTAGTCAGATGCCACAACAGTGACGGAAGCTATGACCTCCAATCTATCCTATCTATATCTATATATCCTATCTATATCTATGTATCCTATCTATATCTATATATCCATCGATCCCTATCTCCATTGTCTCTGTCTCTCTCTCTGTCTCTCTGTCTCTCTGTCTCTCTCTCTCTCTCTCTCTCTCTCTGTCTCTGTCTCTGTCTCTGTCTCTGTCTCTGTCTCTGTCTCTCTCTCTCTCTCTCTCTCTCTCTCTCTCTCTCTCTGTCTCTGTCTCTCTCTCTATCACTCTCTCTCTCTCTCTCTTGCTACTGACAACTACAATGGAAAGGTCTCCAGTCTTCCCCAAAACCCATATATGGGCGTCCACACAGGTCTCTTTGGCATCATGCGCTGACAAGGCCAAACCTTCTTCCAGCTTCAAAGAAACAGGTTTCTGTTGTGTTCCGTTCTGTTCCCTCTGGGGCCGCGGTGGCGGGTCTGGGAGACCTGTGTGTGTGTGTGTGTGTGTGTGTGTGTGTGTGTGTGTGCGTGCGTGTGTGTGTGTGTGTGTGTGTGTGTGTGTGTGTGTGTGTGTGTGTGTGTGTGTGTGTGTGTGTGCGCGCGCGCGCGTGCGTGTGCGTGTATGTGTGCACTACTGATTTCAAAAGGTGAGCTATGGCTGTTAAAGGTGCAGTTTGTAAGTTGAATTTTCCAGCAAAGTATTTCATTTTTGATTATTTTTACGTTTATCACCTGTCTCTCGTTGAGCGCCCTAGACCCTGCAATCGGCCTCCCGCCAAAAACGAACCAATCAGGACAGTGGGGATTTGGTTCTGCAGGTACCGTACTGGAACACTGGCTCTAGAGGTTATGTTGTGTTGCTCAGTACTGCTGAGACAAAGCCTGAAGAGACTCTAACACAATAGTATTAAATATACAGCGAAAAGTATTTATAATGCATATGATATGATATGATTTGATAATATTAAGTATAGTATAGTATATTATAGCACCGTGTAGTGTAGTGTAGTATATCCAATGTTTCCAAATTATACGAGAAGTTTAATCGGTCACGTGACCTTTGAGACAGCTAGCGTAAGCATGACATGTTGGTGGGGGGTACCTGCTGTCCAAACACGACAGCTTATAAAATCTTTAACCTGAAGAGCCAATCAGTGCCGACTTCCCTGTCTGACTAGGATAATAGCCCTCTCTATAGGACACCATTAGGAGCAGAAAACCAAAAAACAGAAGGCTGCTCTATTGATACATTGCCATCCACATTTACAAAAGCAAACCACTAACCCTCTGGCTATTTGTTGGTCCCAGCCACCATGCTGTGCCTAAACACAGTCTGCCCTATGTACGTATAGGCACACTACACTTTCCATTACCAGGATAAATCAATAGGAGGCTAATCCGCTTTCCACAAAGTCCCCCATGTCTCCATACAGAGTGTGTGTGTGTGTGTGTGTGTGTGTGTGGGGGGGGGGGGGGTGCACTTGCCTCTGTTTGTAGGTCTGTCAGAGACCGTGTGTCTGTGGCTCTCTCCTGTGGCTTTGAGGGTGTGACTCTATGCTGGCTGGCGTGTTTGTCTGTGGATGTGTGTTTGTCTTTGTGTGTCTCTGTGTGTGTGGCTTTGCGTGTGTGTGTGTGTGTCTGTGTGTGACTGTATCTAAGGCTCTGTGTGTGTGTGTGTGTGTGTGTGTGTGTGTGTGTAACTGTATCTGAGGCTCTGTGTGTTTGTGTGTGTATGTGTGCGCGTGACTGTGTGTGTGTGACTGTATCTGAGGCTCTGTGTGTGTGTATATGTGTGCGTGTGTGTTTGGAGCCAGTTTAACCGCTCTCTGTCCTGCTAAGAGCAGTCTTGGCTGGCCTTCTTTCCTGTCACAACACACTGAGCAACGGTAGCTAAGCCAGCCCTGACTGACAGATCGGGGAACTTATGAATGGGCGGAACAGGAAAAGGGGGCGGGAGGTGGAGAGGAAGAGAGGGGGAGGTTGAGATAGAAGCAGGGGATGAGTAAGGGTCTCAGGGAGAGGTGAAAATAGCAAAGGACAGAGAGTAAACCTCCTGCTTTGTGGTGAGCTCTGCTCTTGGTCGATACTGTTCAGTTAGAAAGGGAAAGAATGAACAAAGTTTTGATACCATTCATACAATCAGAAGAGGAGAAGGAGATGAATGAATTTCATCTCTCTCTCTCTCGCTCTCTTTCTCTCTCTCCTGTCTCTCTCTCTCTCTCTCCCCTGTCTCTCTCTCTTTCTCTCTCTCTCTCTTGCTCTCTCCACCACCATTGAAAGACTGCAATTTGCTTCTACACACCTACAGTAACTGTTCTCCAAGACGTATCTTTTTCTTGCTTGCTCTTTTAAAGAGATCATAGTCAGGGGGTTTTAGGGTCCCAGTCTTTTTTAAAGGTTAAGATTCTTTAGTTTTGATCTTAAACTGGTGAGGAAATGGTTTCTCTAGAAAGGACGTTTTGGTAGCATCCAGTTTGAAACCTGCCCTTTGACACACACCCTATAGGTATTGAAACCTGCCCTTTGACACACACCCTATAGGTATTGAAACCTGCCCTTTGACACACACCCTATAGGTATTGAAACCTGAACCTTTGACACACACCCTATAGGTATTGAAACCTGAACCTTTGACACACACCCTATAGGTATTGAAACCTGAACCTTTGACACACACCCAATAGGTATTGAAACCTGCCCTTTGACACACACCCTATAGGTATTGAAACCTGAACCTTTGACACACACCCTATAGGTATTGAAACCTGCCCTTTGACACACACCCTATAGGTATTGAAACCTGAACCTTTGACACACACCCTATAGGTATTGAAACCTGAACCTTTGACACACACCCTATAGGTATTGAAACCTGAACCTTTGACACACACCCTATCGGTATTGAAACCTGAACCTTTGACACACACCCTATAGGTATTGAAACCTGCCCTTTGACACACACCCTATAGGTATTGAAACCTGAACCTTTGACACACACCCTATAGGTATTGAAACCTGCCCTTTGACACACACCCTATCGGTATTGAAACCTGCCCTTTGACACACACCCTATAGGTATTGAAACCTGCCCTTTGACACACACCCTATCGGTATTGAAACCTGAACCTTTGACACACACCCTATCGGTATTGAAACCTGAACCTTTGACACACACCCTATAGGTATTGAAACCTGAACCTTTGACACACACCCTATAGGTATTGAAACCTGAACCTTTGACACACACCCTATAGGTATTGAAACCTGCCCTTTGACACACACCCTATCGGTATTGAAACCAGTAAAGAGTCCTTCTCCATTTGGATGACAGGGTAGAAGCGCTCGTTATTAGTGACGAACAGACACGGGCGGCCATGGCTATTTTCTGCTCTGAGACCTCCGACAGATAAACGCCTGAGGTAATCAGAGAGCCTCTCTGTAACGATGTTTTATGGAGCTCCTCTCCGGCTCGTTGTACATACGGCAATTACAGCGTCCCGAGCGGGGGGGAATAGACTGCTCCGAGATGGACCGGTATAAGCGACAGCCACTTAGCGGGTTCCAAAGGTCCTGTCCTAAGCCGGGCTCCCGTCAGCCTGTCGACTAGGTTTAAGGACTGCATTAGTCGGCTAAAAATAATGCATAACTCACAGGGGCCGTTTATTTTTATTTATTTATTTTTTTTGCTGGACTCCCATTTGCTCCATCTCATAATTCAGTTAGCAGCATCGGATTTCAGTGAATTAGAGTGGCGGGGGTGGGGGTGGGGGTGGGGGGGGTGGGGGGGTCTGCTCTGTGTTAGATGGTATTTGGCAAGCAATTAGGAGTTCTCTGCCATGCTGCAGAGGGTGAGTTACTACGACAACATCCCTCTTATGAGTCAGCATCAGGAGCCCATCATTATGAAAGAGCGGGAGCCACACCACCCAGGACGCCAGCGAGAAATGCCTTCAGACATTAATGAAGCATTTCACAGGGTAGGATTAAGCATAAATTACCTTCCTTTGCATTTTCAGAATATTGAAAAGGAATTGGTCGCATTGGAGTGTACCCAAACCACTGTTTTTAGTATCGATTCGACTTCTGCCCTGGTCTTTGAGGCTGGGCTGAGTTGAGTTGACTGTTAAAAGTAGGCCCACATGGCTTTTAGGCACAGTCAAAAATCTATTCAAATCGAATAGAATATGTTGCATTGTTGACATCCAAACTTGTTTTAACAACGTCCTCACGGGCCTACAAATACATGTAATACGTTTAAGTCACAAGCAACACGTTGAAAGTAAGACACGTTTTTGTTTGGGAAAGCTATGCTGTCCGTCAATGGCCCGAGGTCTTTGATTGACACCAAGGGAAATGAATAGCCAATAGGATAGAGCAGTAGACAAGAGAAAGATCTCAATCGGACAACTACTATGTGAAGAGCCTGGTTGGTTGGTGTTTAACTCTGCGAGTGGATTAAGAAATCATCTTTTCCCATAATCCCTAAAGTATAGGTTTGGCTAAGTAAGATGATGTGAAAAGGACTAGCTCACTATGGTGCAGTCTATTTTGTATTCATTCATACAGCTGTGAGGACTGTATTCAAAGAACACATATACCATGACAAAAGAACAGAATCTTTTTCTTTTCTTTTTTACACCTTAAACTAGGTTATGGGTGAAAGGTAAAAGATGCACAATCCAGAAACCCTTTGTTCCCTAGGCCTCAGCACCTAATTACCTCACCCCAGTTATAAAAGACAGCATTAGCTAGCAAGCAGCCCTGCTCAACACAAAGAGTTTGTCACACTCTTCATTATAAAAAAAAAGATATGATTGTGCTCTTCGCAACCAAAGACACAGAGAAAGAGGCTGATTCACTGCGCTGCTGCTTTTCATGGAGAGTTTTTGCCTGGAGGTGCACAGCAGTGAACAGCACCGTGGTTCCTTTTAATTGAAGTAATTCACTGTACAAAGCCAATCAGGTTTAACGATCACGTAATGAAGTCATGGACGCTTTATCGGTGTGTGGTTTTGAAGTGCTTTTCCCCTCGTAGTAACAACTATTTGTAGAAGAGAACGCGCTGTATTTTAGTGCATTGAGTTCAAGGGAAGAGGGAGAGTAGGAGTGATCTCCAAACAGAATTTTGCATTAAACTAAAGTATTGGACTTGTTTTCCTACTTTTCATCTGCTATAGTACCTGCTTTATTTTGAACATCCTGTTCTTTTTTCCCGTTGTTGACCTCGTTGTTGGATAAGAAGTGTTTTGATGGACCAGTGTTGTCAAGGATTCATGGTGATCCTCCCACTCCCTCATATTCTAAATTGTAAAGTGAGGGACCAAAAAAGAAACAATTGAAATGTCTCTTTTCAGTGAAATGATTGCCGTCATTTACAATTTGGACAAGATCACCCCACTTCACTCTGTTTTCATAACCAACATTGTCACTGTGTCTGTGTATGTTCTGTTGTGCAATATTCAATTGGTTGTTTTCGTGCAAGTGTTTGCCCGTCTGTACTGGAAAGGCTTGACGGTTACAGAATTACAAAGACCATCCGGCTGAAATGTTTTCATCGGGAGAAATAGGCCTTTTCTATTGCAGCCCCTAGACTGTGGAACAGCACCCCTCACCCCACCCTATTAGGTCGGCCCCCTCCATTGATTCTGTCAAGTCCAGGTTCAAAACCCACTTCTATTCCCTAGCGTTTGAATCTAACTGATGTGGTTTTATTTTTGTTTGTTTTATTTGTTGGGTGTGTTTTGATTTGTTTTATTGGTTTTATTCGTTTAATCAAATAATTCATGATTTTACCTCTCTGCCCAGAATTGTGCAGCACTTTGGTCAACGTGAGTTGCTTTTAAATGTACTTGATAAATACATTTGACTCGACTTGAGAAAGATGTCAGGCATGTGTATCTATCAACATTTGGCCACAAGCTTGAATCCTCAATAGATCCCAGCTGGGGTTGAATTTACTAAGTGAATAATAATAATAGTAATTATTTATAGTGCGCTTTTCTAAACCCCATAGACGGATCACATTGTAAACAGCAAACATGGCAGCACACAATGACATGCAAACAGCCAAAACAACTGACAAAACTGAACACTGAAAATCTGCAGAGGGATTGAACAGATTATTCAACACAGAGTTATTCCTGTAAGGGCAGGCCAGAGTGAAGAGATGGGTTTTGAGGTGGGGTTGAATGATTTATAGGGAATTCGAATTGCAAAACAGCGGGCAAGAGAGTTTCATAATTTGGGTGCCAGTGCAAATTAGGAGGAGTTCCATTTTATTACTGTTGAGTTTGACATAGTTGTCCTGCCTCCAATGGTTCATTATTGGCCGGGAGTTTTCGATGTCTTTAAGTGGTGGGTTATCAAGTGATTTGGTGCTGATGTACATCTGTGTGTCATCAACATAGCAGCGGAAGCTAAAATGGAACTGTCTAAGAGGAAGGATATAAATAGTGAAAGTGAGAGCTACTCTGCTTGAGCTTGTCAATTAAAGATGCTGCTGTTAACAGGTTCAGCAATGACTCAGTTGTCAAATATGTATGATAATTTACTCTCATACGTTAGAACAAAGGAAATAATATCAGTGCCCAAGCATTGCATTTCAGACGGTTTTACCCTTACGGGTTTTGATCCTCTAATAAATGTAGCAATGACATTCACTTCAATGATTGCTAACCTCTTTTTACTTTTGGGCTTGATCTCAATCCAGTTTAGTGTAGTAGGCCTAACCTAAACCAAACACAGGCAACATTGTTTCTTCAACAACGTGTCTTTTCTCTTTTCCATCTCTCTTTCTTCCTCCCTCTACCTCCTCTATCTCCCAAAACCCCCTCTTTCTTTTCTCCTCCCGGCTCCTTCCCTTTCTCTCTCGTGTCCTCTGTAAATGAGCGCTGAAGGTAAACGGACACCTTACAGCAGGAACAGCCAGAAAGAATACTGTACCCTTTTCAGAGGACACAGGCAGGGAGGGAGGGAGAGGGGGATTACGGAGGGCGGAGGATCGAGTCGGTCACCCGCTGCTGATTTAAGGATGGAGGGATGAGGGGAGAGGGGACGGTTTGGAGATGGATGACAGGGGCATGGAGGGGATGAGAGAGGTCAAAGGGGGGAGAGACAGCGTCGTTGGAGGGGCAAGGAAAGTGGACTGCGACAAAGAGGGGAGGTGAAGGGAAAAAGGGGGATGGACAGATGTAAAACATATATAACAGGAGGGGGGAGAAGGCAAAAAGGAGGATAGAGAAAGGAGAGAAAAGGCAAAAAAAGAACAGAAAAAAGCGGAGGGGAAAAAAGAAAGGATTGAAAACAAATTCTGGACAGAACGAAAAATAAGAGAGAAAATAAGAGAGAAAATGCAGCCAAGAGGTCAGCCGAGTTCAACGAAGAGTACTCCATGTCACTTGGGGTGGTGCTCTGCAACAACTGATTGTTGTACCCCCGCTGTGTCCAATCAGCAATAGGAGAGAAAGTTGAAAAGCCCAATGTTTCAACTGTTCAGGGTGGGGCAAGGCCAGGAAATGGTCAAAAAGTGCCTCTGAAACCGAACAAAGCCCCTCTCCTACCCTTCCTGTCTGATTCGCTCACGCAGAGAAAGGCTTCCGTTAGTATAGTGAACCTGTTTTGAGGACACAGACCTTTGGGGTCACACTCGAGGTTTGGTTCGATAGTGCGAAGGAATGAATTGTTTATGGTTTGCTGCAATTTGTGTGCAATTGATCTGGTGCAATTTATCCTTAGACTGGTTAGCATGTTGCCCTTTTAGGAAGGCAGTCTACACTGCAGAATACCCTTGGGAGCTTTTCCATAACAATGTCTTACGTTTTTTTTTTCTTTTTTTCTCTTTGCTTTCCTTTGGTTATCCCTTCCTCCTCACTGCCCTGCTGTCTGCAGGTGTCCTTCTTCCTCTTCATCGTGTTTGTGGTGTACACAATGCTGCCCTTCTCCATGCGGGACGCCATCGTAGCCAGCGTCCTGACGTCTGTGTCACACACCCTGGTGCTCAGCGCCTGTTTGTCCACCAGGGCAGAGCGCATGGAGCCCCTCGTATGGCAGGTAGGGCACACACACACACACACACACGCACGCACACACACACACACACACACACACACGCACGCACACACACACACACACAGGAGTATTCAAGCATGTACACACACAAGTACGCACGCATATACACACACACACACACGTACACAGGAGAACCTATGTGCTCACACACACACACGCGCACACACACACACAGCCAGAATAAACACATTGGCATCGCATGCATATATCCTCTCACACACAGGAGAAAACACAAGTCCGCACCCACATCGTCGGTGTACACACACCAATACACCGACCCACACACACACACACACACAAGGCCTTACGCACATTACATTAGGACTTACAGTATGAAATGCAAGCTCATGGATGGTAAGTGAGCCATTCCGGCCTCCCTTTGATCAAAGTGCTTCCAACCCATCTTATTGTTCTCTTGAAATGTCGCTTTGTTTGTCGTTTATATCTGACGTTTGTGAGGTTTCGCAAGGCAGAAATGAAAAAAATACATTCAATCTGAAAATGGCTTTTATTGCTTTCAAATAATTCACAAAATGAACATTTCCAGTTAGTCTCTCTTCTCTGCTAACAGAGTGTGATTTTTTTGCACACATAAAAACAACAACAAAACTAAGCCGATTTGACCTTTTGTAAGAAACCAATTTCCTGGGGCGAGTGAGTGATAGAGATTCTAACGTGTTTTAAGCAGTCGCTCTGAAAGGTCATCCTCTCTCTAATAGATGCACTGATTGCTGCACAAAATGTTCTGTCCTTGCACATATGTTGCAGAGGCTAACTCTACTTAATGTAAAAAGGACACACAGATTACAGAGGATTGAAAACCCACATTTAGACTGTTATGTAAACGTAATGTTTTCATTTTTCATATTTACTTTACCGGCTTCATTGTTCCTGTCAGGGAAATAGGTTTCCTTCTGATTGGAGAATTATAATAACGTGTATGCAAGAGGACACTGCAGCCTTTGCCTAACATTACATTAGGCCAACTTATTTCTCCACTAAAGCAATATCTTAATCGCCCCACAACAGACTGCACCATTAAACGATCTAAAACTGTTGTTTCATTGATTATTTTAATTGGTTAGACTGCTTCCTTGCTTTTATATCGGCAATCCCCTCCCTGGCTGTGTGGTTCTGTCCAGCGTTAGCGAACAGTCCAGTGGCTTAGTGTAGGTGGTGTGCGGCGCGGGTTCGCCGCCTACTCCTCTCTGTAGCTGTCGCAGTTATCTGGAGCGTAAGATTTGCCTTGGTAGAGTGAGAGTGAGAGTGCGATGCAGAGCCTGAAAAGTGGAAGAGTCACGCCAGTTGCGTGAGATACTGCACCCGTCTCACTGGCCAATGTTCTGTTCTAAATTAGCATTCTAGCAGTGAAAATATAAACACGAACATCTCAGAATAAAATTAACCTTGTCTTTGGTCTTGCCTTTTGTTGTTTTGAAGATCAGGCAAGGGCAGGGGCTATAGGTTCCGACTTGAATAAAACATTTTAGACCGAACGATCATTCTCGCCTTGTTTCCTTTGAGTGACTCTTGATTAATTCATTGTACCAGAGAGTCGGGGGTGCATTCATGCATCGATCTTCAACCTATGATCAAGAGCTGTGTGTTTTGTAGGCTATGCTGTGCTTCTGGAATAGAAAGAAACACAAGAGACCAGCAAACTTGAGTGGATCAATGTGCGGTATTATGTTTTATTGACCTATCCCTGTTGGGCGTATTCAACCGAGATATTGCCCATTTATCAACACTTCAGTTTAATATTCAATCTACATATTCACAGGAATTTTGCCTTAAACATTGGAATAAGTTCAATACTATTCAATTTCCTCTCATGGTGTTAAGATGACTCAAGTCACTCCGACAAAGCAGATTGAAAAGGTAATTTGTGTGTTGCTAAAATAAATGCTAAGGTCAGAACCAACTCATTTCTGTTGGCTTGGGTTTGTGTGTGTGTGTGTGTGTGTGTGCGTGCGTGTGTGTGTGTGCGTGCGTGCGTGCGTGTACGTTTTCCCATTTGCCTGTGTGCACTTCCTGTGTGTGTTTATGTGTGTGTTTTTGGAAGTGCGTTTGTGTACGCTAGTCTCTAAACATTAAGAGACAGAGAAGTTCAAACCATAGGGAAGGAGAGCAGTAAGGGCAACCGACGAGGGGAGAATCTGACGGAAAGGGAGACTTCTAGAAGAGAAAAAGGATAAGACGAGACAAGAGCAAAGCGGAGGAAGCGTTTTGACTCTGAAACCAGCGGAGTAGCAGCAGCCTCCTCTCTGGGCGTGAGAGACAGATTGCTGCCCAGTTGGCTGTCTGAGGGTGGCACGCTAAGCTAATGATGGGACGTGCCAGGAGCACTGATGGCTGCCGCTCAACCCTGGCCGTCGCCAACGAGACCACCAGCTAGCGCTTCGGTATATCAGAGAGACTTCTCTGATATACCGAAGCGTTCGCTGGTGGTGTGCGGTGGCGACAGCGTGTGTTTTGACTGCCAGCGAACCGACGCCGTCCAACTGCCTGTTTTGGCTATTTGAAATCTGTTCGCTGGCATATGACCATAACACAGTGAGAGCAGAAGGCGTCCGTTTTCGTGAATACGTTCAATCATTCATCCATTCTCGATGTCGACGGGGAGCATATCGGCGTGGTGACGAGTACGTCTGATCTGCAGATTGAACGTGCTTGTGGGTCTGGGATTCATCTCGTGGAGAAAGTCCTGCCTGTCGCCTGCAGTTAAAAAGAGGCTTGGTTCGATTTGGATTCATGAGCTTTGGAGCCAGGTCTGTCAATAATGACAGTCAATAGTAGTTTTAAAACCAAACACGTGGGCAGACAGGAAGGAAAATACATACACAGCATATACATGTAGTATACATATATATATATTTGATATTACTGGATTTTGCAGTGAGGAGAGACAATGATAAACATTATGTATTTAAACAGAAACATGACAACACAACATGACCTAGTATTTGAATGTAGCCTGGTTCCTTACTGTGAGGCTCCACTATGAAAATACACCCCAACAGAGCCGTTTCCCTTGTATCCCAGGCGTGCGTTATGCTGCAGACCCCTCAGCCACTAAGACCTCACAGTGCCATTGGCGGTACAGTACAGTAGCCTGTACAATGTCCAATTACGGAGTGTTACTGTAGCAACGTGCTCGGGTCACGGTCATCATTTCAACACACTTAAAAGTGGAGAACGTTGGGCTCCGTATGATGAAAAAGAAGTAGAAGAAAAAACAGCTGAAAGGATGATTATGAGAGAGCGAGACCTTGTCTGGTCGCCCATAGAATGGACGGGATGTTCGTGGCATGTGTCATTGGCCCCCAGAGACCCAGAGATCTGATTAGGAGGAACCCTTCAGGGGCTGCAGGCACATAGGAGGTGTGCTGTGCTCTTTGGTTCACACTGTTAATGAGAGGAGAAGAAGAGGAGTTTGTGTGTGTGTGTGTGTGTGTGTGAAGGGATTGTTTGGGGCTGATGCGGAATAGCACCTTTCCTCTTCCTGTCTTCCTCTTCCTTTCTCTGTCTGTTTACGCCTTTCTCTCCATTCTGTCTCTTCTTTGACCTTTTTTTCTATCTGTTTTCCGCTGTTGCGCTCTCTCTCTCTCTCTCTTGTTCTATCCATCTCTTCTCTCTCTATTCCCTTTCTCTCTTGTTTCTCCTCTCTCCCTTGCGGACGGTGTCTCCTCCTGTCACTTTCCCTCTCTGTCTTCCACTTTCTCTACGTTTCTCTCTCGGACTCTTGTCTAGCTCTTGTACTCTCCCTTTTTACACCTATTTCCCCCCCCCCTCTCTTTTTGCTGGGTCATTCTCTCTCCAAATCCCTTCCTAATGTTCATTCTGCTCCTTTTATTCGATACTGACTCAATTGAATCTCCGCATATTAGAGCCCTGCACGGGCTAAAAACTCCAGCCCGAGCCCAGCCCTAGCCCATGGTGTTCAAGCCCTAGCCCGGCCGGATAACGTCTGAAAGTGTTCAGCCTGAGCCCGACCCGATGCTCTGCACGGTCAACAGAACGGTCACGTGTCGCTTACGTGCGTACTTGGACAAGCTATGTATAGGCGACTATTAACTATTTATAATCGAATCAATATAACGATAGCCTATTTCATACAGTGGCCAGTGTCTGCCCTGCGCGTGCGATTAAAGGAGCGAACTCAAATGAGCCCGAGCCTGACCCAAGCCCGATGTATCCAAAAATAAAAATGGCCCGAGCCCGGCCCGAATCGACTCGGTCTGCCAGGCCGGACAGGCTTGCAGACCTCTACCGCATATAGCACACCGTGTGCCTAAATCCCCGTGTAGATGGAGGCTAGCCCTTTGATCTGTCAGAGCCCGTTCTGGTGATCGATTAAACCTCCTCTCATCCTCCACCAGTCAGCGTTTTCCTAGCCTACATGTCCGCAGCCTTTCATCGTTAAATGAACCCAGGGGTTTCACTTTTTGGCACCTCAGATGTGAATGTGGTCCGGTGTTAGGTGCCGTTTTGGGAAATTGAAACGGGTCAAGAAGAAGTTCCTGCCAGAAATAGTTTTGGGGATTTGGGTGAAACGCACAACATGCTGTAAGTCCAATGAGATCCATACCAGGCAGAGTTTTACGGGCATTCAGCATGCAGAATGACTACCATGCCGCTCAATGGACAATCAATAGTGGTAACAAAGTAAATGGAATATTGTTTCATAAATGCGGTGCATTGAGCATGGAAAAAATACAAAGTGCATAATCAACGATGCATAACCACCACAGATTCCCCGAATCACACAGCTGTATTTACTTTGCTTTAACTTAGACAGGATCCAACTGATAAACATGGGTAAAAACACCGACATGTTATGGTTTTAGCATAAGCAGGAGTTAAGAGTTCAAGACTCACTCTCTCAACCCCTCTATATGAAGGAATCTGGGCCCACTACAACTCCTTCATTATGAAGCATTAGTGAAGTATTAGTCAAGTTTTAGTGAAGATGCTGTTGTTAGGTTATGTGGTGGTAGGACATTGTACCTTGGCATATATCGCTGCATCTCATATCTTGTTGAGACAAACTCTTTTTTTGGCTCAGTGACATTGAATACACCAAGGCAATGCCAAACTGTGTGTGTGTGTGCTAAAGGTGTGAGTGCCTATTGGGACTGACATGCCGGCAATGCAAAGTATGAATTGCAACGGTGGAGAAAGTGTGGTTGATACAAAAATCCTGCTCGTCTATAATAGTACCTATGTAAGTCCATGTAATAAAATGTATTATGGTGGCTCCATGGTCCAATCTAAATGGTCTAGTATAAAAGCATCTTTGTAATCTACAACTAATCACTTTAAAGAGGGATAATTTAATCTGCTCCTTCAGAATGAGCCTAAAAATCTATTTTCTCCGCTGTCTAAATCCGATTAGGAGTCATTTGCTCTAAGAGATTTTGACACACAGCCAAGGCATCATCTCTTTAGAGAGAGAGAGAGAGAGGGAAGGGAGGTGGGTGTAATAGAGAAGAAGGAGGGGGGGGGGGGGGGGGGGGGGGGGGGCAAGATTCACAGAATGAAATATGGAGGGAGAGAGAGAAAGATAGAGATGGTTCAGAAATCACAACATTATACTGTCATTGACCTGGCTTGGATCACGAACAGGATGTTTCTAAGCAAGTGCATGATGGTGCGCCCATGTGCATGCACACGCACATGCACTCCCGTATACGTGGGTGAGCTTGCACGTGCACGATTGTTTTTAGGTGGCTGTGGATCTGCTGTGTCTTCCTGTCAACTCCTTGAAAGGTTAGACCAGCGAAGTGAGCCTGTCTCTAAATATAAGGCTGGCATCCCATAATGGATCAATGGCTAAAAGCTACGCAGTTCAATAACACGGTCAGTGATCCAGTAAATCGGGCATTCAACCCTCAGGGGTTAATGTATTGAACATGGTCTTGAAATGACCAGCGCTTTTATTTCGGGAGGATTCTGATCATGTTTTTGCTGATCGAATATTTGATCAAAGCCTTAATTTACTGTAAATGGGAGGGGTTTTCCTATTGGGTTGATATTTCACAGCTTTGGTTGTGAGCTAACCTCTCTGGGACTGTGGTGTTAAAATAGTGTATGAATACTGGATGAGTATTTCAGTAATATATTCTTGTTTTGATGTATCCATTCATATCATCTTCATGTTTTTATATCGAGTCATTTTATTGTGTAGCCTACAGTAAAGCCTAAAGCAAGCCCACTCGGTTAGTTGTGGCTTCTCTCCTGTGTCTGCTTGTGGTGATGGCACTGACACTCTCTGCTGTCCCCATTTTACACTTCAACCAGTTCCTGCTTCTGGCACAGTGGCAACATTGCACTTTTGGCTATCACATGCTGTAAGCAGTTCGAACGAGGGTTCAGATTTGAGATGTTGTTATGTTCGGCCATATTTGAAAAGATTTGATGAGTGTTCTTCTCGGCTGGCTCATTGTCAAATATCTCTCTCTGTAAGGAGATGGTACCACAAAAACGGTGGTTTATTGCTGAAAAAGCGAGCTAAAGTAAAGCCATCCCAGTACATCTCCGTGTAGATCGGTTGAAACAGATCGATGCTTGTTCCAGTCGATCCTCATTAAACAGTGTCTTGATACTTCACCTGTGGGACTGTTGCGTTGAACATAATTGATGGGGGGGGGGGGGGGGGGGGGGTGATGTAGAACCACAGACCCAATCAAAACAACAGGAGTTCATAATCATACGTGAGGCTACATTATGTGTAATTAGACGGCCACGTAGACAGGCAGATGTAGGTCCAGCAACACACACACACACACACACACACACACACACACACACACACACACACACACACACACACACACATACAAGCAAGCTCTCCCACATAAATTCCGCAGATATTTTCCGAGTTGACAAATATCTCAGCTGGTTTGTGGGTATGTCAGCTGGGCGCTTGAATGCTACTTAATATGAACTCCTTCAAATAACAAGTAATCCTAATCTTAACCCTAACCCAACAACGACAAAAAAAAGAATGAAGAAGTACTTCGGTGCCTCGTTGAATTGACGCCAGGCTTCCTATTCACATTCGGCTTGGAATTGTAGATGGAGTAGCTAATGGCCGATAGGGCCACGTCCTTTATGTTTCAACCGCGCTCGTCTCGGCTCTGCAGTGTGTGTGCTCTTAACCAACCGTCTCCTTTGTTCTTGGAGGCTGATCTGTGGTTCTCCCAGCGTGGTCTTTTCTCCCATGGGGTTGGAAGCGGTGCACGTCATGGTTCTGTGGCAGGTCTATCATATGTGGGGTCGCTTTGACCCTCATCCTACTGACACATTTAACAGACGAGGACTACCGACTGGGGCCCTGGGAATAAACTACTGTAAGAAACAACCAGCATAGCAAAATGTTCACTTTTATCGTCCTGAATCCTTATTGGTTATGTAATAACTGTCAAATGTGGTGTTACTTTAAAGAGACTGTATCTTGATAGAGACCTGTCGTTGAGCGTTTTTTTTCCCGTACGTGTTGGAGCGTTTTTTTTTTTTTTAAATCTTCACTGCATTCGTATGAATGTAGTCTCTGTAGTTACTAGACTACATGAAGATACTATATGTGACAAGATACTTGTTCTCGTCATATACAGACTCAAAAGCCGCTCCTAATGGCCTGCTCAACTCGATGATATCAATGGTTACCACTCATACGGAAACCTGGCTATATGGTGATAAATAATATATCTGACAAATCATTAAAGATGTGAGGACTCTCACCGGACTCATCGTAGCGTGTGGTTGTCTTACGTAAAAGCACATTGAATTGTCAATGTGTTTGAAATCATGGATGGATGTGACTTGACTTGACTACACGGTTTAAGGTGGAGACACAGTGCATGGAGTATTTTCTCCGGTCCATTGGGCCGTTCTGTGCATCACAGGTTCTGATAGTTAGACCTGATGGATCCCAGACTTACAGGGCGATAAAGTCAGGTTACTCTAGTTAAACCTGATAGACCCAGACTTACAGGGCGGTAAAGTCAGGTTACTCTAGTTAAACCTGATAGACCCAGACTTACAGGGCGGTAAAGTCAGGTTACTCTAGTTAAACCTGATAGACCCAGACTTACAGGGCGGTAAAGTCAGGTTACTCTAGTTAAACCTGATAGACCCAGACTTACAGTGCGGTAAAGTCAGGTTACTCTAGTTAAACCTGATAGACCCAGACTTACAGGGCAGTAAAGTCAGGTTACTCTAGTTAAACCTGATAGACCCAGACTTACAGGGCGGTAAAGTCAGGTTACTCTAGTTAAACCTGATAGACCCAGACTTACAGGGCGGTAAAGTCAGGTTACTCTAGTTAAACCTGATAGACCCAGACTTACAGGGCGGTAAAGTCAGAAATGAATCTGCCCTCTCATTTCCATCTCAGCAGGAGTTTGGCAGACATAGTTTGTTCTCGATGCACTTGCTGCTCCTGTACACTTTCCGGCGGGTTATATTATTAGCTAAATAACTCTGTATTTAACTCACACGGTAGCTAATTTAAGAGAAGTAACTGGTATTACTGATGTTTTATTAGTGTTACATGGCAGCTTTATCGTAAACAGAAAAGAACTGTTCATGTGTTTGTGTTTTCTATGGCAGATTCAATTCTACATTGAAATGGCCTAATGTTTATCCCTAGCTGTATTATTGTGTTTTATTTTATTATACGATCAGTCAACTTTCGTATGCGACAGATTTGAAGGCTGAATTTTTAAACGTTGAACTGTGCATGTGAACCTTTTCTGGGAATCAGTACATTATGATAAAATAGCTGGCAACAGCGCATATTAATGTAATGTCACGAGAATGCAATCCCCTTGTTCAATTTCATTTACATGCTTGGCATTAGGATCCAGGATTTGAACTATCAAAGGACAGACAGACGCAGGAGTCCTTTGACACAATAGTTTCCCTGGCAGGGCTTCTCATTGCTAATTCATCACAACGCTCACTCTGTTAAAAAAATAAAACAATAGGTTTTAAAGCAATTCTGTATATGTAGTTCACTCAAAAAGTATGAACCTTCTGTGCAGTCTCGCATGCTTTGCCATTGAACTGAAACTCAGCTACATTTTGCTAACCTGGGTCATTTCTTTTGAAAAAACATTTTTCTTGTTGAAATCCTGGTCTCCGTGCATTTTAAACATTTCAGTGAAGAACAATGAAGGTGTTTTATATGCATGTATGAGAGAACACATACTAACAGATAGCCTGAGAGTAATATTACATTTCCTCCTCTCCCAGACTGTGGCAAGCATACAACACATATCTGTGCTATGTAACTGCATGGGATTCTCATAGGATTGGAATACATTTATTCAACTGTGGCAGTTGCCAAGCCAGGAATCCATAACAAGACACTGTATAACATTTTAATATCAAAATATATAATTTTACTGCAGCTGAAATTGAATCAAGTTGTTATTTTAAATCTCACCAGTATCAACACCCTACACTGTTGGAGTGTTTATATTCGGAAAAAAGGATTGCAGGAACATACACTGTGACCGATCCACTCTGGCAGGGAAATTGCAATGGGCAGATGTTTGCAATTAATTCCCCGTCGGCTATCAGGGGTGAAAATGAGGGCATAACGAAAGTGTCTTGAGGTCAACAGTTGTTTGGGTTTGGCTGCCAGTACTTAATATGGTGGATGAATCTCAGAAATAGACCAACAAATAAATAAAAAACTAGCAGTGTGCATGGGGCTCCCTTGGTTGTCTTGGAGACTATACAGGAAGACTGAAAACTACAGGAAAACCACACCTTGTTTTCAAAGCAGGATCCTAATGGAAATTTGCTTCGCTTCCGCAAACGTTACGTAACTTGTGTTCTTGTTAGACATTGATAGAATTGTTGTGAAGGACTGAAGTAATGTAATATTGTATGTTTAGGAGGGCCTGTGCTTCATTCTCATATGTACATGTAAGGAGGTATTGAAATGTATTTCATTTGAAGTTGGTTGTCCGCTTAGCATATTCAAAGTAAAGTATGGCCATTGTCATCTTGCCATCTTGTTTCATCTTTTCTTTTAGAAGTCATTTTTTTGTTCTACATTCAGTCATTTGAAATGCAGACACTGTCAACAAAAGTATAGCTTTACCTTACACCCCCATAAGATGTGCATAGCCTCTGCACAAAGACTAATCATGGAACAGAATACAGAGGAACAATCTTTTCATCATACGCATGTCAATTGTATTTATTTTCTGTTGTTTTCAAGGAGAAGAAATAAATATATATTCTGATAGACATTTTTCTGGGGAATGATGAAAGTGGTTGGTTTGCATCTTTTGAAGGTCAACATCAACTTATTTGCCCTTTAGGTAAATCTAAACAGACGCCTTGCATATTTTATGGCATTAGGAGAGATACAGGACAAATCGCTGACCGACACTGCAGAGATAGGAAGGTCAATGAGAAATAGGATCCACATAAATATTAAAAAACAAGCTCTTCTAATAGTGCTATGGGCAGAACTATTAGTGGGTTCCATTATGTGGTAAAGTGGTCAAATATTGAGCTCAAGGTTGTCTGGATCTCTGGAGATTTCATACATTTAACACTCATCATAGATGGCATGGTTGCATCAATGAACAGCCTAATGGAACTGTCTTTGCAATACTGTGTTCGGTGAAGGCCTGGATTGTGAAAAGAAAAAAAACAAATCACTCAATGTTCTTTCAGAGGTCAATGAAATGGCCCCAGCAACAGTAACCTTTCAGCTCCAAAATCCAATCGAGGCACAAGATAACCATTTGCCATTTTCAGGATATTTTATTAACCATTGTGTGGTAGGGATGGTTTTGACATGGAGCAGTATTGAATGTGACCCGGCAGAAAATGAATGGAGCAGCCGTTGAGTTCCTTTTATAATTTTGTTTTGGAGCAACGCAGGGGTTGAGTCCCTCGATTTAATTGGCCCTAGTCTGGAGTTCTCTGTGATAAGGGGAAGGTTTTCTGGCGCATTGTTCCCTATCTTTTTTTTCTATTCATTGAACAATGATTCCGCCCATATGGATCTTGATCAAGTGAGACAACGTGTTAAGCCATATAGCTCTCTCCAAGTACCTTCTTCCCCGGACTATATGAAAACACACAGTTAGTGACAAGGAGAACCGGACGAAAAGTGTATGTGCTTAAGAGCAAATACCAAGCATTTTATCAGCACAGACACAACCAATAAAAATCCTTCTACGAAATGTGTCGACAGAAATGCACCAATTCAAGTGTGCGGGCCTATAGTCTTCTGAACGCTCTATCGATTACTATTTAAAACGTAGTGCCTAAAGCATTTTAGGAATTGTTGATCTTGTATTATGTAATATAATTAATTGGATCACTGCACTGCTCTCACGATCCCACCACCCTTCGACACACTTTGGCACATTGTTCAAGAATGTCAAACCAATTTTAAAAAGGAGGTTGCAAGATCCACCAGCTAGTTATTTCTCTCTCGATATATAAGAGTTCTTAATACCATCAAGATGTGGTCACATAATACAAAAATACAGTTAATCCTGATTTTGGCACTGTAAAAATAACAAAGCACTGATCTTAGTCTGTTCAGCAGGCACAAACTTGCAAATATCTCAGAATAGCACACGGCTAATGAAAACACACCATGTTCTGACACAGAAGTGACGGGAAAGAAGCGGGAGGTTGAATAACAGTTCACTTATACACTGTTGCCAGCGGGGAGGGGAAAAAAACAAAAAACACGAAGCTGCTAAAATACAAAAACAATAAAGATAAACAAAAGGATATCTATATCTCACAACTAGTGTCTCGTTGCAAAATGCACTCAAACGGCGGAGCTTTCAAAACACGCCGGAGGAGAGACAAAATAGACTTTCCTATTCATCAGCTCCTGTCCTTTCCCATCATGCAGTGGGGCTTAACAGAAAGACCACAGACTGGGGCAAACCGCTTCGAAGAGATGAACGGACGAGATGGGTAAGAGTGATCAACCAAAGAAGTCCTTGTGTGGGGGAGAGTGAAGGACCTGGAGGACTGAATGGCAGTGTAGAGAGGATAACGAGAGACACTACCTGCTGTCTGTTTACCTGGTTGTCGACGGATTTGGATTAATTAATGGAGTCGGTTGAATGGGGGTCGCAGAGCTTACTGTTGGACAGCGTCGGCGTGACAGACAGAGCTTTCTTCAGATCTCCTGCTCCTGTTGCTCCCGGGCTTTTGTCGTGATGGAGGAGCTAATCTGAGATCCGCTGAATAGGTCTTTAGAGAACCATGTTCTATAATCGCGTTCGCTATTTCGCCGTCAACAACATCTTCACTGTAGGGTTCAGGTGGTAGTAAAACGAAGTTTCAAATCAGGTTGCTATCGCGACGTGTACTACATAATACCTGAGGCCTTCCAAGTAAAATAAACTTTTCAGGAACATTTACATTACATCTGCCCTCCAGAACTCCCAGTAATAAAGCACATTATACAATGTTAAACAATGAATGTACAAAACATTATAATAAAAAATGCTGCCACACTCTGCCGTCTAATCACAACAGTTGTTATGTTTGATCTTTGATCTCTCTCTCTCTCTCTCTCCCCCCCCCCCTCCCCTCCCACCCACCCACCCACCGTCGTTCACCACCCCCTCTCACTTTCTCGGGCCTCATCGCCCTCTCCTGCCTAGATTCTGGCCAACATAATCATCTTTATCTGCGGGAACATGGCGGGGGCCTACCACAAGCATCTGATGGAGCTGGCGCTGAAGCAGACATACCACGACACCTGCAACTGCATTAAGTCACCCATCAAACTGGAGTTTGAGAAACGACAGCAGGTCAGTCCACATGAAGGAGTTAATAAATAATAATAATAATAATTCAAATAACAACAACAATAATTGTTGTCTTGCAGTCGTTCTTGCTTGTAGGGAATTCAAATGAACTCTAAATGAATGGTAATTGAACGTGTGAGTGAATGACTGTGTGTGTCGGTTAGGTAGTGGAGAGTTCGGTGACCCACTGGGTAAATGAATGAATGTGTGGCTCACATGAAACAATGAATTCATTGTACAGTCTAGTGCGTTGCACCGGTCAAACAGAGCTGGAAAAGGCACAGTTTCTTCTTGGAAGTCACACGTTACTCTGGGATCGATCCTGTTTCTTGTTTCACCCGTTTTCCTCACTTGGTGGCCAGGCGTCTAACCCGGCCTTGCCCTTTGCCTGACGCATGGATCGCTCACGTAGCTAATCCATCGTTAGGATGAGCGGCGAGTCTTTAATCACAGCATCTCTCGATTAGTTATGGACAAATCCAGCACAAAGTTGAAGGCTGGGCCTCATAGGGTCATCCTTTCGTCCTTCGTGTCGGCCCCGCGCTTCTAGTTTCCCGGCCCCGGGCACGGCTCGGCGTCGCCAGGGGTGACGGTTGTAGGATTGGCTTGACGGAGTTGTCCCTTGTTGTTCTACTTTGTATTCCTCCGCTGTGACCTGCAGACTTGCGGTGGTGCTTTGGGGACATCATCAGATGTGATATCAGCGCTTTGTTTTGACATCTGGGTAATATTAGCCTTCACCCTGACACACTCTACAGACCTTTGGGAAATTGTCAGTTAGATTCTGTCGGTCTGTTGGACGGACTCCATTTGCCTGTCTGTCTGTCTGTCTGTCTGTCTGTCTGTCTGTCTGTCTGTCTGTCTGTCTGTCTGTCTGTCTGTCTGTCTGTCTGTCTGTCTGTCTGTGTCTGTCTAACAGTCCATTTGTCTGTCTGTGTACCTATCTGTCTGTTGTCTGTCTGTCTGTCTGGTTGGTATGGAGACGTAGCCCAAGGTGGAGTCAGCTAGCTCATGCTGCTGCCTGCTGCTGTTTCCTGCCAGGGACAGATGGTGTGAGCTTGGCTAAGAAAGCACTCGAGGCAATGCAGCCACTGCTCAGTAACAAGCTTTTTATTTGATTCTCATTAGGGCCAGCAACAGCTTTCAGGCAACATCATGGCAGTTCTTTTTCCCCCCACAGATTATTTCTAAGTTGTTGTTTTGTTTGTTTTTTCGAATATATTTTTGGCAGTGTATTCAGGGTGTGGATGGCAGTATCTTAATGAAGTAGTCTTTTCCTCTTTCACAAGGGCCTCAAGTAGCCATCAAAATCAAAATAAAAAAACGTCATTGACCATCCCCACAAACAATAATAATGCCGATATTATCAGAGAGAGAGAGAGAAAATGTAGACATGTCCTAACAACTTAAAAAAACACATTGAGATAATTCAAGTACCTGTTTTTTGTGTGTATGGTGATGGAATAATGAGCCTGCTGGCCTAGAATGACCTCACACCTAATTACATTCAGAGTCGCACAGGAAGTGAAGTCAAGCCGACCTAGCTATAGCCAGCAATTAACCTCTGCTTATCTCTCGGCACGGCCAACAGAGAAGTTGGCTGGTGGACAGCTTACAGTCCAGGCAGACCAGCTTATCTCATCTCTATTAAATCAGATTCATTTTGTCCTATTTTAGGATTATTATTATTCTTTTTTTACAGTCTTGGTGCACACAGTGCACAAACATGCACACCTAATTTATGTGGCATTTATCTTTTCTTAACGTTGTGTATGTGGTTTTGGCTTTATATTTTTAAACCTCATTCCTAATTCACTTTGACATGGCCATTTGGTTTCAATTGGATAATGTGCTGTTTTAATAATTGGTCTAGATTTGAAGACTTCAGAATTGAAATGAGTCACTAAGGCTACGTTCACACCGCAGGCCTTAATGCTCACTTCGGATTTAGGCTCAGATTTTCATCACTGGCTGTTCACATTATGTTTTTAAATGTGGCCATGATCCGATTCCAGGGTGAACTAGTCACGGCCCTGAACTGACGCGTTTGCGCAAAAAGATTTTTTGTAGGCTAGCCTATATGTATTCATGAACTCCAAACCAGCGCAGAATTGTGAATGTCGATCCAGAGTGACGTAAAAGTCGCATGGATTCAGAATTGACTGTTCAGACTGAGGTCGCATTGCAAAAAATCTGACCTGTATCCGATTTAATACCACATATGAAAGCGACCTGAATCACATAAGAACATATAAATCGGATTTGGGCCACTTTTGCCTACAGTGTGAACAAAGCCTAATACTCACCTTTAACACCACTTGCATCCTTTTTGGTGAGAGTTAAGGGTGAACTAAACAGTACAAAGGGAGAAAACGCTTTTCATTTTATGATTGTTATTATATATTTAGAATTTAGAATTCAATTTCAATTGTAATTTCAATTTCAAATTTGTATTTCAAATTTTATTTCAAATCTCATTTCAAATGTTTCTCTCTCCTCTACCCACGGTGTTGTAGGAGCGGCTCCTGCTGTCCCTGCTCCCTGCTCACATCGCCAGGGTGATGAAGGCCGAGATCATCCAGAGGCTCCAGGGTCCTAACTTTGGTCAGATGGAAAACACCAATAACTTTCACAACCTCTATGTCCAGCGACACACGAACGTCAGGTAACCACCACCTCTAAAGCGAGAGGGAAGAGTCCGGCCTGGATCGTTTCACATTGCTATGTTCTATCTCCAGAGCGCACTGGTTTGCACAAAGCTCCATCACATTTTCTCATACACTGGTAGAACATGGATGCTGGTGATAAAAATAAGCTCTTCCATATTACAAAGAGGTGCTTTTGTGTTTTGTTCTTACGTTTTATAATCTGCCCGATACAGTAATATAACTAACTACATCCTTTCTGACACTTCTAACCACATCTCCAACAAGTAATTCTCACGTCCCATGTTTCCCTGGTCACATCCAATGCTTCAGTAAAGTACAGTACATACTGACATCTTTGACCTGTAAGCTTGTATGCTAGAGTCCATGCCATCAAACTGAATGTGCAATGTTTTGTCTTATATGTTTTGATTTAGTTGTTTTAATCCATATGTATATATTCTTTTGTCACCTGCCTTTTGAGGGCAATGCTGGAAAAGGGACATAGCTGTAGTTGGTTACCCCTCTATAGATGAATACATTAATAATTAAACGTGACGTGTCTGGCTGTCTCACCCTCTTTGTTTTCACTATACTGTAACCTGTCTCACCCTCTCTGTTTTCACTATACTGTAACCTGTCTCACCCTCTCTGTTTTCACTATACTGTAACCTGTCTCACCCTCTCTGTTTTCACTACACTGTAACCTGTCTCACCCTCTCTGTTTTCACTATACTGTAACTTGTCTCACCCTCTCTGTTTTCGCTATACTGTAACCTGTCTCACCCTCTCTGTTTTCAGTATACTGTAACCTGTCTCACCCTCTCTGTTTTCACTATACTGTAACCTGTCTCACCCTCTCTGTTTTCACTATACTGTAACCTGTCTCACCCTCTCTGTTTTCAGTATACTGTTACCTGTCTCACCCTCTCTGTTTTCACTATACTGTAACCTGTCTCACCCTCTTTGTTTTCACTATACTGTAACCTGTCTCACCCTCTCTGTTTTCACTATACTGTAACCTGTCTCACCCTCTCTGTTTTCAGTATACTGTAACCTGTCTCACCCTCTCTGTTTTCAGTATACTGTAACCTGTCTCACCCTCTCTGTTTTCACTATACTGTAACCTGTCTCACCCTCTCTGTTTTCAGTATACTGTAACCTGTCTCACCCTCTCTGTTTTCAGTATACTGTAACCTGTCTCACCCTCTCTGTTTTCAGTATACTGTAACCTGTCTCACCCTCTCTGTTTTCAGTATACTGTAACCTGTCTCACCCTCTCTGTTTTCACTATACTGTAACCTGTCTTACCCTCTCTGTTTCAGTATCCTGTACGCAGACATCGTAGGATTCACGCGGCTGGCCAGCGACTGCTCCCCGGGCGAGCTGGTCCACATGCTGAACGAGCTGTTTGGGAAATTCGATCAGATTGCCAAGGTAACCATGCGAAACATCAGCCAGCGCCAGCGTGCTCCTGCGGGTGTCACCAAATGGAGTCACTGGCAGAGACACAAAACTTCTCAGCCTCAACAAAGTTGTTTTGTTTCCATTCTTCTCTCCATCCTAAATCCCCCCACTAAAATAATTGCATATTCGGAAAGTACAATAACATTAAGTTGCACATAAAGTTGCACTCAAGGTTGCTCTGAAGCAGCGTAGCTGCAGAAACGTTTTTTTTCTTTTCTTCTGTACTATTTAATAAAGTATTTCCATGGTAGATCGTAGCTACGAGTGTGCGGCGTCTTTCTTTTGTTTTTGAAACTGCTTGTGGTTGGCCGGCACCTCATCAATACAGGCGTGCGTTTCACCCATTTTGACCCTACGCCATCCACAGTGACATTAAACCCGGCATAGGTGTTTACATGGAACATGTTTAACAATATAAGTTGAACAAGAAATATTATTTTCATACCTGCGTTCTCCCTCTGTTTTTCCTTTTTAGGAGAACGAGTGCATGAGGATTAAGATCCTGGGCGACTGTTACTACTGCGTGTCCGGGCTTCCAGAGTCCCTGCCCAACCACGCCAAGAACTGTGTCAAGATGGGCCTTGACATGTGTGAAGCCATCAAGTACGTCAGGACCACTCCCCTCGGCCCAGAGCCAAGCCAAAACACCCCGATCCGAAATCGCACCAAGAACAAGCCAACTTGCTTGGATCTCCGATGAGGATCCTTTCGAGTCCCTGTTACGATACGAATAGGTTGAGACCTTGAAGGAGTTTTGTCAGAGAGAGAGAGAGAGAGAGAGAGAGAGAGAGAGAGAGAGAGAAAACAAGGCCTTTCAAAACGAGATTGAATCGGATCAGGAACAGCAAAAAGACCAACGGGAAAGAGGAAGGAGATAAAGAAAGGAAATCCAAATTAGAACAAGAAGAAAGGCCGCCAATTGAGCATGCTCCCCGTGCAGCACTGCTAGGGTGTGTGATAGGTTAGACCTGTTCCCACCCCCCTGTGGTTTTCCTGAGGTGTGATTGGTCAGGTCACACACCCCCTGTGGTTTTCCTGAGGTGTGATTGGTCAGCTCTGTGAGTCACCTCTTTGTCAGAGCAGACACCTGGGCTGGGTTTATAATGAGGAGAGCATGCCCAGAGGGTCACAGTGACGGAGATGACTCACCCGCCCCCACTGCAGGGGGACCACAGGGGCTACCTGTAGGTGTGTGTGTGTGTGTGTGTGTGTGTGTGTGTGTGTGTGTGTGTGTGTGTGTGTGTGTGTGTGATGGAAAACACCACTGTTTTTGTGGGTGTATGTGAGTAGAAACCTGGAATAGTTGTGTGAGTGTGAGTGTCTGTGTGAGTGTCAGAGAGTGTGAGTGTGTCACTGCGTATTTGCTTTCTTGTGTGTGTGTGTGTGTGTGTGTGTGTGTGTGTGTGTGTGTGTGGTGTTCCAGCCTGAGCGTATCTCCCGCAAATCTAAAAAGGAAGGGATTTAGGACCTGGCAGCTGGCACCTCTAACAGGCTGGCAAAGCCAAACAACAGGACTGATAAGCAGAGGCTTCCATGCCAACCAACCCATCAGACACCCAGCAAACAGTCAAGCACGTTACAGCAAGGTAGATTTGACAAGAATGGTTGCTAAGTGGCGGATGCGTACCTTCAGAGGAAAAACCAAACACACACACGGAAACAGACACACACACACACACACACACACACCAACAGACAGGCATTCAGACTCCCAGTGAGGGGGAAGTTTAACTCAAGCTTGACATCTTTCGTCCCCCCCACACCCCCCTCATGCTCACCCTTGCACTTTTAGTTTGACCTTTGCTTGTTTCTGTCTGCGTGCCGCGCCTGGTTGATGCCTTATTTATGCTCCACGTTAGCCTTTTCCTGACCTGAATACCGAATTCAAAAACAGATTTAATGTCTTCATGGCAGGAAAAATCTGTTTGATCCTTTTCATCTTTATTCCTCTGTTGCAGTTTAGGAATATAGTAGTGTTTTTCTTAGGCCTCATCCAACCAAACAGACTGTGGCGAGTAAATCAAATTAACAGAAGGCTCTCAAGAGTCTTAAGCCTCAACAATTTTCATATCAATTAGTGAGATATGAAATTGCCATATTTATTCCTCTTTACCCCCGATAACCTGTTTCCCAAGAGAACATTTGATTCTTCTTTTTTTTTTTTGGGCGTGTGGCTTTAAGCGTGTATGTTTTGTCACGTGACAGGAAGGTGCGGGACGCCACGGGGGTGGACATTAACATGCGGGTCGGCGTGCATTCTGGGAATGTCCTCTGTGGCGTCATTGGCCTGCAGAAATGGCAGTACGACGTTTGGTCACATGACGTCACACTGGCCAATCACATGGAGGCGGGGGGTGTCCCAGGGTAAGAAAGTGTTGTTGTTTTTCAAAGCAAATATCACGTGTCTTTATTCTGACCACTATCCAGAGAACAATAACTTATCAGTAGAAATGAATGGAAGATAATATTAAGTGGACTTGTTGGCTACTTACTAGGTCGTCATTACGAGATGAGGATCCTTAATCTTCACTGTCTCTTTCTTGATGAATAAAGGTTTACATTTGTAAAAATGTATCTTTTTTTCCGGGGGGGCTTCCTGGCAGACGAGTTCACATCACGTCGGTGACGCTGGGCCACCTGGATGGCTCCTACAAGGTGGAGGACGGAGAGGGCCAGGAGAGAGACCCTTACCTGAAGGAGAACGGAGTCACCACCTACCTGGTCATCAACCCAAAGGTAAACCGGACACACACGCACACACTCGTCCCAAAGTAGGCCAAGGGAGAGGACACACGCACCCACACACACTCATCCCAAAGTAAGCCAAAGGAGAGGGGACACACACAGGCACTCATCCCAAAGTAAGCCAAAGACAGGGCAGACACTCCAGTAAAGCGCTACATGCCTAATCAACGGCCGTTTGCAAATAATACCAATGTAGAAATACCTTATTTTCATTGTGCATTAATATGCTAGAAATGAGAAATGAGGGGCACAATATTTGCATTTGCTACAAAAACATATATGCTCTTCAGATGACAATCATGGAAATCCTTTGAAATGAGATTTGAGTTTGGTGCGTGCGTGCGTGTGCGCGTGTGTTTGTGTGTCAACAAAGGTGGAGCGCAAGAGCCCGCAGCACCACTACCGGGCCCGGCACACGGTGGACGGGGCCAAGATGAGGGCGTCGGTCCGGATGACCCGCTACCTGGAGTCCTGGGGCGCGGCCAAACCCTTCGCCAACCTTCATCACCGGGACAGCATGACCAACGAAAACGGCAAGATCAACACCGTGGTGAGCCTGGCTGGAACAGCTTTGTTGTCAAGCACACAGGGACAACGGTGTTACAATATCGAATAGGGATACCTGTTGTCTTAAGTGCACAGGAGAGTAGAGACTTCTACCACCAAATAGAATACAGTTTGGAAGCGATGGTAGATACAAAATACTTCAATATAGAAGACAAACCCGTGTAAATATGTTTGTGTTGGTTCTAAGCTCATTCACAGGCTAAGCTCTATCTTCTCTTCTCTGTTTGTGTGTGTGTGTGTGTGTGTGTGTTTGCATGTGTGGGTGTTTAGGACGTGCCAATGGGCCAGTATCAGTTCCAAAGGAGATCGGAGAGGTAAACTAGTTCATAGCTATTCCTCTCTCCCCCTCTCTCTCTCTCTCTCTCTCTTCCCCCCCCCCCCCCCCCTCTCTCCCTCTCCCTCCCGACGTGCCATCCATCTCCATACAGAGATTACACTTGTTACCCTGCGTTTGACAGAGATCCAATATGGCTGCTAAGTGAAGAGGGGGGTAGACTGTCACTTGATTAACTGTCATGTAAAGCACATTGAGCTGCATAACATGGGCCACACAAATAAAGATTGTTATCATCATCGTTGGTATTTTCTTCATCTGGCAGACGGTGAGCGTTAACGTGATTTATTTGACATGGTTCCCTCTCCCTACTGTCCTCTGTTAAGGACCAAATCACAGAAGAAGAGATTTGAGGAGGAACTCAATGAGAGAATGATTCGAACCTTTGATGGCATCAACTCTCAAAAGTGAGTATCTGCACTGGTAGGAGTACACAGTGGAGACAAGGATGCCATGTACTTTTGAATAACACCATGTGCGTAATGCACATTAATATCATAAAACTCAACGTAATGTACATTAATAGTACTGTACATGTACATTCATTAATATACGACTCAACGTAATGGACATTAATATAGCATCGTAATGTACATTAATATCATAGTATTGGTCCATGAATCAATATCATAAAACTCGATGAAATGTACATTAATATCATATCATTGTAATGTACATTAATATCATAGGATTGTAATGTACATTAATATCATAGCATTGTAATGGACATTAATATCATAGGATTGTAATGTACATGAATCAATATCGGACAACTCAACGTAATGTTTCACAGGCAGTGGCTCAAGTCTGAGGACATCCAGAGGATATCTTTGTTTTTTCATAACAAGTCCTTGGAGAAAGAGGTAAGAGAGCAACAACAACAACATAATAATGATGATGATGGTGATAATTATGATAATTATAATAATTATGATGATGATGATGATGGTGGTGATGGTTGTGGTGATGATGATGATGATGATGGTGGTGATGATGATGATGATGATGGTGGTGGTGGTGGTGGTGATGATAACAAAAACAACCCTGGAGCACAAGGGCCTGTTGAAGGATAAGCTTCCTTTGTAAATCTGCTCTTCCGCCCATAAGGATGACATTTTTTGGTTTGTTGTTGTTGTTGGTGTTTTTTGCTTGTAGTACAGAGCAACAACTTTGCCGGCCTTCAAGTACTACGTCACCTGCGCCTGTCTGATCTTTGTCTGCATCTTCATCGTGCAGATACTGGTACTACCAAAGTGAGTCTGGTTCGGTGGTGTTGCACCCATGCGGTTGTACGGCCATCTTAGTTTCAGTTCTCAACTTCAGTTTTATCCCTGCAAGTCTAATATCACAATTCATTTCATATAAAAATATAATATATTTATAATGTGTTCAGTGTTCCATGTCGGCCATCTTGTTTTATTCTTCGTAGTGCCGTTAACGACACTGTTAACAGCTTTGTCTGTTGCCGTGCCCCAGGCTTTGGTAACTCATTTGACTTTGTGTGTTGACTGTGTGCAGGACGGCCATCTTGTTTTATTCTTCGTAGTGCCTTTAACTTTGTCTGCCCGTGCCCCAGGCTTTGGTAACTCATTGGTTTGACTTTGTGTGTTGTCTGTGTGCAGGACGGCCATCTTGGGAGTGTCTTTTGGGATGGCATTCCTGACACTCTCGCTGATCCTCCTCATTTGTTTCGTCGGCCATTTCTTGGTGAGTCTCCTTTTCCCGTCCTTGGATTGATTATCAAACAGCAGGTTAAACAACGGCCTAACAAGCCCCATGCTTTAAGTATCCTTTTATGCATTTTTTTTTATATTTTGGGGGACATTTTCACTTTATTAAGGTGGACAGGAAAGATGGGAGAGAGAAAGGGGGAGACTTGCAGCATAGGGCCCCGAGCTGAAATGGAACCCGGGCAGCTGCGTTAAGGACTAGCCTTTGCGCTAGGCGCCTTAACCCGACGAGCCCCCCCTTAAGTATCTCTCTTACATTTAATAACAGCAATGCAAGTATATATTTCCTCAAGTTTTGCCTGGTAACAGTAACACTTTCCGCCTGCAGCAGGCATCAAATAATGACGAAATTCACTTGCTTCACGAGTCCCGTTTGGAACAGCCGTCTCCTCCCAGGTTTTCGTGCCCGCCCTTTCACCTCCGCTGGGGTCTTCGCCGGCTTTCTGGCCGTCTGCTTCGTACTTCTTAGCCCTGGTCTCCAGTGCACATCCCACAAAACACAGCCACAGGAACCGCAGAGGTCGTGCCAGAGGCCTAGGCCTCCCGCCTCTTGTCAGCTCGGCGCAGCGCCGCGCTCTCTCTTTCTCCCTCCCCATGTTTGTTTCCTCGGTAACCCGCGGGCCGTCGCACCCAAGACCCCCGCTCCATTTCGCAGGAAACCACAAAATCACACAGGACATAAAACCCAGCTTGTTGGAGAACAAGAATACGCCTCTCTTTTGGTCACGAGGAGCGATGCGAAAAGCCGAATGAAATGTTAAACGGCTCTTTTCTTTTTTTCACGGTCGTAACGAATCAACAGCGTCTTCAGACAAACTCACGAGCGAACGGATTAAAAACGGCAATCAAAAACGCTTTGGAGAGCAGACTGTTAACGTAGTGGCGGACGTGACATCTTTAATTCAAAGTGAATCATTTCACAGTCAACCGTTGATTATAAGGCAATTTACTTTGTATTCTTTTCAAAGTCCCAGCTAATCAGATGTTTAGTGGTCGGTCCCTTTGTCATGTCTTACTCTTCCTTACTGCGTGTGTGCCCAAAGGACGTTTTCTCTTGGTACTGTAGCACTTTGGTTTGATATAATTCATAAAGAGGATTAATGATCAAGTGTCCTTGTGCCCATGCTTACCATTGAACTGGTTGCTATAATTCTTTTACCAAAGCAGTTCTTGGCTTCTCATATTTGACATTGGAAGATTTATATAATTCCACTTGATTGAGAGGCTCTTTATCTCACAAAAAACACAAACATTTCATATTAGTTTTACATAGCAGGGTAGTTGACTTAGTTATATGACTAAAAACATTGCTCAAATACTTTGATTGCTAATGCAATAAGATTACTAATGTACGAAGATTATGCAAGACATTGGATTCTCACTGACATTGAACTGGGTTGATCTAGCTTACGCTGCCCTGAAGTAGCACAATAGATGTATCTGTGTCTTTCAGATAGCTTTTTATACCCTCCAAACTGGCCTGACTGTTGTAAACCGCAGTGTTATATAAGCAAGCTAAGCTAACTTCCCAGGCTGTACTGAATGTACTGCAACACTCTTGAAACAATTTGCCTGGCTAGTTTAACTGAATAAATATATATGAGCTAACCTCTTTAATTAGAAAAAAAGAAGGAAAACAAAATGGCTAGCCACTGTATCTTTCATAAGGATCTGGAAGTGCTCCATTTTCTGCCTCCAAATTGATTATATGAACATCATGAAAATGTAAGGTCTATTCATTCTCAGTCTTACCGAGAAATTGCCCAGATATGATTAGGTAAATGACTAATGCCTTTTTCTTTTATTATCCTTTGGCAAGACACATTTCCCCAAAGGCTGGGTCAAACACATCCAAGACAGTTTCCTTTCAATCATGTCAGTTTGCAATCGTTGAAGCCAGAAGGACTCTGCATGTGCCCATTTTTATGCTAAACGTTACGTCCGTAGAAATGCAAAGAGAGTCGAAACTGTTGATTATTTCAGGAGATGGTATGCTGAAAATGAGATAGAAAAACTTAATTGTCCATGAAATCATCATACAAATGAAATGCTCAGCTGCACTGGCAGCGTAATATGTTGAAAAGCATTAATAATCAAACAAGGCTGCACGTTCTAGTCAACCTCTGTTACTGCAGACAAAAACAACACTGTAACATCACACTATTTCATGAGCATGATAAAAATCACAAAGTAGCATCAGAACTTTTTTATTTCAGCCAGTAATGGTCCTTATATATATTTCTTTTCTCTTTATTATTACGTGACATGTAACTTTTGATCTTTTTTTTTTTGGAGCTTTCAGCAAATGTATGTGAAATTATGTCCTTGGCTAAACTGAATTTGATGGCCTGTGGTCATAAGGAATTCAAATTTAGAATGGAATTCTCTACTGCTTTGACTGGAAAGACCAATCCCGCCAACGCTGTTCACAGCTCCCGGCATGCTGGGGTATAAATTCAATTTAGTTCAAGTCAAGATTGATGCAGAGTGCTTCATTGACAGCCATTTATTGGACTTGCATTGCATTTTCAACAGCCAACATTATTCTAATCAAATCAATTAGTGTCGTGGTAGAATGACATGCCACTCACGTTAAATGATTGATAGCTATTACTAACAATCGGGTCGTACTGTGTAATCATTTCACATCCCCAGGAGGGGTTAGCGGGTTCTACAAGTATTGTGTGTGTGTGTGTGTGTGTGCTTGCATACTTAAAAACCTATGTAGTGTGTGTGTGTGTGTGTGTGTGTGTGTGTGTGTGTGTGTGTGTGCTTGCGTGTTTAAGAACCTATGTTCTTAGCATTGTGTGTGTGTGTGTGTGTGTGTGTATGTGTGTGTGCTTGCATGTTTAAGAACCTATGGAATGTGTGTGTGTGTGTGTGTAAATCAACTGCAACGTAGTCTATGCCCTTTATTCCAATGGCTTACAATCCTTTGTCTCCGAGATGTCTTCATGAGGCTGTACCCGACCAGTTACACTTACAAATATCATATCCCTCTGTGTGTGTGTGTGTGCGTGTGTGTGCGCGCGTATATGTGTGCGTGTGTGTGTGTGTTTCTCTCCCCATAGCATTGCAGTAAAGGAGCCTCCACTTCGTGGATGTGGTTGTTGAGGTCGTCAGGGATCATCGCTAACAAACCCTGGCCACGCATCACCCTCACCATGACGACCACCACGCTCATACTGGTCATGGCTGTCTTCAACATGGTGAGATGTGGTTTCTGCCACGGGCTTTCGTTGTCGTTGTTCTACTTGGTGGTGTTATTTTTGATGACGTCGCGATGATGTCGTATATCAATAGGTCTGGCTCAGGCATTCACTTTACTGAGCAGTGGAGGTGTGTAGTGTATGTATGTTTTTGTGTTGTTTTTATGCGTAGGTGGTGTGTGTAGGCGTGGAGGTGTGTGGGTATGTGCATGTGGGGGCGTTTTGTTGGTGGTGTTTTGCTTCTTTCCACAACGACTTCATCCGATCTATTAAATGATGCTTATAATTCCGCACCGTAATCTGAATCTGCATGCTGGGAACACAAACATCATTTGCATTTAAAGCAGAAGAGACACTTCCGTTGTTGTCAAAATATTAATGAGACGAAGGTGCTTCAGGGAGAGGGAGGGAGGGAGGGAGGGAGGGAGGGAGGGAGGGAGGGAGAGAGAGAGAGAGAGAGAGAGAGAGAGAGAGAGAGAGAGAGAGAGAGAGAGAGAGAGAGAGAGAGAGAGAGAGAGAGAGAGAGAGAGAGAGAGAGAGAGAGAGAGAGAGAGAGGAGAGGGGGGGGGGGGGGGGGGGGGGGGTGGGGGGGGGGGGGGGGGGGAGAGACTAAAATGATCTGGCTGGGATTCCCTGTAGCTTGAGGGGGAGTCTGATACCTGATGTGATGTGACCTTTACACAAATCCATTCCAGAGGTCCTAGCCGTGTTTTCAATCCCACTGGCAGTGGCTCACCCTTCATTGAACTGTGGGAACTGGCAGGACTCCTCTGACATGACTCTTTGCTTTATCCCCTTATCCCCAGCTCTAACTTTGATAGCTTTGTTACGGACGAGAACTGATTTGTGGAAACCTCAGGGATCATTACCTCTTGCTTTGTTCTCTCCTGATTGCCAGGCGATCTAGCGTCAGATTGAAAGATGAAAGATGTAAAGCTAGACAAGGCGTCCGCTGCGTCTTGTCAGCCCGGTTAATTTCTATAATGAATTATGTAGCTTAATCTGTGTTTTAGAGTTGTGTTTGAGTGACTGGTTCAACGGCAACAACAGTGCCTAAAAGTAACAGGAAGAGTTGATGTTCTTTTTCAGCCGTGTTATTTCGTGTGTTTTTTTTCTCAGTTCCTGACTAATACTGCTTGTATTTCCATTGATTTCTCTCCCTGCAGTTCTTTCTGGAGGACCACATTCTGGTGCAGTCTCCTGTTTACAATTCATCCAATGAAACGCTTTACTACTCGAACGACCAGCCAATCACATTTATAGACCAGGACAATTTCTACCTTCCTGTAAGTGAACAAACTGTGTTTCCCCAATGAGTCATTGCTGACTTTCAGCCAGACCACCAACAGGGCTGTCTGGTGAACTGTTTCTTATAGAATGTAGCAGTTTGCAATCTCTCCTGCTTACATAAAATATAACCTAAACGTTTTACACTGCCTTAAAGATTTATTGCTATGAATATTCTGCTAGAAATAGTAGTGCAGGGACTATCTAAGGTCATGGTTCACAAAGATTGCCAGATTAAAACATAATAATTTCTTCTCTTTGGCCAGTATTATCAAGCATCATGGGTCACCTGTAATAGCTTCTTCTTTTTCTTCTCTGGCCAGTATTTCATCTACAGTTGCATTCTGGGCCTGATCTCGTGCTCGGTGTTCCTGCGGATCAACTACGAGCTGAAGATGCTCATTATGCTGACGGCCGTGGTGGTGTATAACATCATCATCCTGCAGACACACGCCTCGCTGCTGGACGACTACAGCAGCTTCCTCTACCGGACCGAGATACTGGACAGGTACGGGGGGGGAGGGGGGGAGGGGGGGGGGAGTAGAGGGAGGGAGAGAGAGAGAGAGAGAGAGAGAGAGAGAGAGAGGTAAAAAGAGACAACTAGAGAGAGAGGAAGAGAGAGAGAGAGAGAGAGAGAGGATGAGTCAGTGACCAGAGGATGAGCTACAGTAGGGAGATAACGTTTCCATCACAGTGAGTGGTTGATCCAGCCAGGCCATGTCGCTCCTGTCCTGTCCACCCGGGCCCAAACCATTCCGGGCCCGTTTCTGCCCTCTCTGTTCCCCTCAGATGAACCCCCTCTCTAAACCCCCTCCCACAGGCAGACCCAGTCCGCTCCTCCTCCTTCTCCCACAGCTTCAAATATAGACTGGCTGTATGCCAAGGAAGTGTTGATGCTGCCAAAGCCTAGGGTGAGTTAAGGTGAGGTAGTCTGGAATTAATGAACCGCCTGGTTGTGGGGGATATGAACGAGGTCTTGGGCATTATGGGAGTTGCAGTTGTTGGCCGTGTTGGGGTGGAAGGCGATAGGTCGCTGGGCAAGGGCCAATAAGAGTTCATCGTGTTTATTGTTCATGTTCATCATGTTGCCTCCACTAACTCCCGGACCTCCCACCAACAAAGGTCGAGTAAAACAAGGTAGACAAGAATTCCATAAGGAAACAGCCAGTATCATATCATGGTCTCCCTCAAAGTGTAATTATTGTTATTATTTACATTATAAAAGTTAACTTAATAGAAGAATATGCAGCAAAAGTAAACAAATCCTCTCAATCAAATTAGCCGTGAAACTGAGCCGGATTATGAAGCAGTCATATGTAAATTGATCCAGTTAACGAGAGCCAGTCGTGAACGATGGGAACTGACATTCCTAATTGGTGACAGGTCTGAATGGAACGCTCTGGCAGCCAATCGGTATATGCGACTGATTGCAATCTGGTGCCTTGGTGAAAACATGGACCGTTTCCACATATCTCTAAACATACCGCATCTCTGAACTCCCCTTCCCTCTCGCTCTCTTTCTTTCTTTCTTTCTTTCTTTCTTTCTTTCTTTCTTTCTTTCTTTCTTTCTTTCTTTCTTTGGACCTTCCTTCCTTCAAGGCCGGGGGTTCTGAAAGACTTGAAGACAATGGGCTCTATCTCGCTCTTCATCTTCTTCGTCACTCTGCTTGTGCTGGCCCGACAGGTACGTACGGCAGCACAATAGGCTTGATTGACACTTGCTCTCAAAAGGCATGAAAGCCGTCACCTCCACCGGCCCACACTGCTCTTTCACTTGATTATTATTATTTTTTTTTTGCTTCGATAAATGTTCATGGTGCTTCCATGTTTTCCTCTCTTTGTAAAACTCTTGCAACGATTCACAGAACCGACAGAGTTGTTTTAGCTTCTCCATCCCACTGTCTGCACAGGCAATTTTGGCTACTTTGGAAAAAAAAACCCGAAACACTTTATTTACTGCAGAAGTAGACGTAATAGTACCCAGATGCCTTTTCTTTAAGTACGATTGAGCTGCAGCTTCCAGGGCTTTTCCTTTACCCCTGGCTGAAATAACTATCATCAGGGAGGAGACAGAGTCTATGTCTGCAGGCAGTCAACGGACGCCATTAGATCTATTTGGCTGGTCCTCACTGAGAGAGAGAGAGAGAGAGAGAGAGAGAGAGAGAGAGAGAGAGAGAGAGAGAGAGAGAGAGAGAGAGAGAGAGAGAGAGAGAGAGAGAGAGAGAGAGAGAGAGAGAGAGAGAGAGAGAGAGAGAGAGAGAGAGAGAGAGAGAGAGAGAGAGAGAGAGAGAGAGAGAGAGAGAGAGAGAGAGAGAGAGAGAGAGAGAGAGAGAGAGAGAGAGAGAGAGAGAGAGAGAGAGAGAGAGAGAGAGAGAGAGAGAGAGAGAGAGAGAGAGAGAGAGAGAGAGAGAGAGAGAGAAACAGAGAGAGAGAGTAACCTGGGACTCGGGGGGCCCCTGAGGCCTCCACCATGGCCCTGTGATGAATAGGCAGTGCTGCTGCTAGGCCGTGGTCCAGAGGGTACAAATTACACCCCGAGAGCACGGGCCCTTTATCCACAGGCAGAGACGATTGAAACGCTGCAAAGCACAGAACATCCATCTGAAGGCGCTGGTCTATATTTAGTGCTGTGAGCATTCGCAGTGGAAAGGAAGATGACGTCCCAGTGTTGAGTCATCGGTAGACGTGGTTTAATAAATAAATTAAAAAAAAACGCTGGTTGTCATTAGAGTACACGAGTTCTGAGTTATAAATGAGTTTCAAAGTGTGTTTCTTTTCGGCCTCCTTAGGTGGAAATGACACCTTTACCCAGTAGCATTCTGCTAAGTAAGGCAATGTATTCATGGCACGGTGGAAATACATAGCTCAGTGTGTGCCCAGTACATTCTTTGGATTATTTTCTTTTGCGCTGAAATCATATTCCATGCCATGACTTAGCTCTGGAAATGTATGTTTACGCATTTTAAGCTTGAGTCGGTGCAATTCATTCATCAATTTTTATTTCTCCCCCAAAATAAAACGTTCACTCCGAGATGAGACGTTCGGTATTGGGCTGGAATGAATCCGTCAACAGTACCACAGTCGGTTGCCCTCCATATCATCTTCCTTATAGCAACTAGATTGAGATAGATTGCTGGAGGAGACCCCCTGTGGAAAATCAACAAACGAAATTCAGACGTTAAAATACACAAGACCAGGTTCAAATAGCAGTGGAAAGTCCCACGTGGGTTGTTTGTGGTAATATGCACTTCCACATACATGCTGCACATCCTGTACAACATACAACACACACACACACACACGCGCGCGCACACGCGTGCGGTTAGATTAAATACTAGCACTGACAGCTGCCCCTCCCCCTTTATCTCTTGTTGAATGTAATCATATTCCGCTTATTAGCTTGCTTTTCCCGGGTATTTCTTTCGCCATCAATTCCCAGTTGCGTTACTCAATCGTGCTTTTCCCCCCCCAACTATAACTAAGTTAATGGAGGAATTCAGTGTCCCATGGCAACGGCTCATTAGTCTACTCATTCATGGGAGCCGGCCGTAATTAATAATCGGACTAACAAATACAGAAATAATTGGGAGGGCATTATCACCCACAAGAGACTGCAATGAGAGTATTTATCTTGAGCAGTTGACAACCTGCTCCCATCTCGAACAGTAGAGAAAGACGTGATCGCTTTACAACGAGACACCGATGCAAATTATGTGTGATTGTTCAAATGGCATCGCACGACTGAAAACATAACATCTGTTCCAATACTTTTCGACGTGGAACAACATCATTTAAACAGAGAATGTACTGTATGTTCATGGATATGGTCTGGTTCCACCTTCCCCCCCCCCCCCCCATGTTTTCTCCATGTTTGTAGTTTATTTCTGTGGTGGTTGTAGTTCTCTGCGTGTGGTGTGACTTGATGGAAGCAAGCTTGTACGGCTGTACCTCCAGTCTCCTCACCTTTGTGTCCTCTTGTAACAGAATGAATATTACTGTAGGTTAGACTTCCTGTGGAAGAACAAGTTCAAGAGGGAATGCGAGGAAATCGAGACCATGGAGAACCTCAATCGGGTTCTGCTGGAGAACGTTCTTCCGGCCCACGTGGCGGAACACTTCTTGGCACGGAACTGGAAAAATGAGGTGAGGGAACGAGGAACGTGTTTTTAGTTTTTTTAGTTTTGTTTTTAGGGGGGTGGGGGGGGGGGGGGGGGGGGGGGGTTAAACACATCCAGTAAATAAATGCCTCAAGTGCCAGAGTAGCTGGGTGATCAAGGACTGTTAAGGGCTATTAACTAAAAGATAAGGGTTGAGACCTCCAGGGGAGATGAAGACATAAGAAAATTGAATATTTAATTCCGCCTAATTAGAAATGGAAGTTGTAGATTGAATAATTACGCAGGGATATGCATCAGGAAATAAAAAAAAATGAATTTGTTCTCTGTTGTACAGCTTTGAGCCACGATGGTAGATTTGATGTAAATCAAAGTATAGCAAAGTTACTGGTGTTTTAGTATGGATAAGTGCAAGTGCCCTCTCCAAAAGGACCATAACCTATCCAAATGGCCCATTTGATTTTTACAATTTATGAGTCTGTGACACTTCATTTATAACGTTGAAATAGTTGAAATGGTCAAATGGACGAGGTTGTCATATTGATCAACACATGGATAGCTCTGGCTGGAAAATATGGGGGTCGGAGCGGGATCGACACCTCAAAAGAAAGATTAGGGACAAATGGGAGATCGATTCTAGGCGCGCTAATACCACAATCGATTCCCATTATTTTTGTCCTCACATTTCTGTTAAGCTGGTAAGTTTTCCAACTATGCTCATAAAAGAAAGCAGAAACATTTGGCATTGAAGGCGGAATGTGGTGTTCCTCAGGGAACTTGTTTGAGCCCGGTCCTTTTGTGATGTTGTCCTTCGCAAAAGTGTGAAGGCTTGTTGAGTGCATGTTGTATAAACTAGTCGTGATTCATGGGCATGGTGATGTAATGGCTTAATGTACGGACCATGGGTTATACAACTAGCCTATGTAGCTGGGCCGCCGGCGTGTTTCCGTATTTCCGATGTTTCCGATGTTTCCGATGTTTCCGATGTTTCCGATGTTTAACTTTAAACAGACAAGACAAGAGAGATTGTAGAATGTTGATTTTCAGAAATGCTTCGATTCTTGACCCTGTGTGGTTCTTTTAAGCCGGCACTGAGCATCAACTGGGATTGAAGATCACACTTCCTCTCAAAGAGATTCTTTTGGCACCCTCCTATTCCTCAATGAATGAGCGCCCTTAACCATTAAAAAAAAAAACTAAACTAAACACAGCTTTCTCCAGACTTTTCGGTCGCTGAATACAGCGTTCGGACTGCCTGCCTACGAAGGCTGTATACGTGGCATCACTGAAGCCTGTTCTCTGCCTGTTCTGTCCAGGACCTTTACCACCAGTCGTACGACCTGGTGTGTGTCATGTTCGCCTCCATCCCCGACTTCAAGGAGTTCTACACAGAGTCGGACGTCAACAAGGAGGGCTTGGAGTGTCTCCGACTGCTCAACGAGATCATCGCCGATTTTGATGAGGTGAACTGAACTCTTCTCCCTTTATTTGTTTTATGGGTATAGTTGAAAACAGACATAACATCAGCTGCCCATTCTTTTCATTGCTAATCCTTTCCTAGCGTTGTATTGTACCAGTCTTATGGGCATACAGGATTGGCTTTTTAAAAATATATACTTTTCATGGTTTAGCATGTCGATATTTAAATAAGTCTAAACCAAAATGCTTGATCCAATAAACGTGTATTTTATTTGGATGACATAGATCCTCACTGGGTCCTAATGTGCCCTACTTAACAGTTGCTGTCCAAGCCAAAGTTCAGCGGAGTGGAGAAGATTAAAACTATAGGCAGCACTTACATGGCCGCCACGGGCCTCAATGCCTCACCTGGACCAGAGTACACACAGGCAAGAACGTCTCACCTAATCTGATCACACACACACACACACACACACACACACGCACGCACGCACGCACACACATGCACACACGCAGACACTGTATGTGCTGTCATTGCAGCTGTCTTGACATTTCTGACTTCAAATTGTATTCCATGTTCAGATACAGTGTACCTAGGTTTTTGGGATTGGATATTATCTAAAGATCATCACGTGTATTTCAAAACTACCAAAAGATCTACTGATCAAAAGTTCAACATTATGTGACCGAGTTACTTTTTCTAAATGTCAGAACGCATTAGAACTTTACATTTTTTTTACTATCGGAGGGAAAGTCCTTTTCTCAAAAGATAGATGTATTTTCTTCTTCTTCTTCTGATCATGCTACCTTTGTGTGTTTCCAGGAGCATGATCGACAGTACATGCACCTCGGGACCATGCTGGAGTTTGCCTTTGCCTTGGTTGGGAAACTGGATGTCATCAACAGGCATTCCTTCAACGACTTCAAACTCCGAGTCGGTAAGATGGGAGACAGCTAAGATCTTTTCCGGTGACTTAATCGGATTCCCTCCTGACTCATGGTCAAAGTAATGATTCGCTCAAATGCTGCCCTTGCGTAATGAGGACTAAATCAATTGATTATAGGAGAAAAAAAATAATCCTTTGGGAAGTTTAGAGTCTCACACATGAAAAGGAAGATATTTACCGAATGGAATATGCTGCTGCTGGAATATTGTGACATGGCAGTTTTAACAAAATAAGGTTTTCATCGGCGGTGAGGTTGCCGACGGCAACAGAACGGCCTCTGTTAAATTTGGCAATGTGCACTGAAAATTAGAGCAGGACCAATGGGATTCACTAGCTTTGGAAACCTTACTGACGAGGAAGAAGAGGATAATGGTGTCGGGTGGTGAGAGAGGCTGGGCAGACTTTGAAATGAACTTCCTGAAAGAAGAAAGAAGTTTGACAATATTCAGAGGGTGGTCAGTGACATATTAAATGGGTTTGAGAAACGTCTCATCGCGGGAAAAAAAACTGAAAACACAGGGAACTCATCTCAGTTTTAATTATGCGCTGAACCTGACCTTAACAAATGATGTGCTAGGATGTATCCATAAATGTTTTAGACCAGAACAATTGGGCTAACCTATAAGGGGTGCTTCATTTTCAAAGAAGGAGCAGATTGTGGGCTGTTTTGTTAAAAAAAAAAAAAATACATGAAAGAGAAGAATTTTAGGGTTAGACTCTATTCAAGCTGAGGCCTCCTGAATAATTCCTTTGTTTCCCTTTCCTTGACATTATATCCGATGAGCTCATAGGCCATAGTCTCTCCTTCAGTGAGACCAGTCTGCCAGCCATGTCTCTTTCAGTGAGACCAGTCTGCACATCTTGTCTCTTTTGGTGAGACCAATCTGCAAGCCATGTTGAGGCCATATAATCCCCCCTCCTCTGAACTACGGACATTAGTCCTCTGAGAGAGAGCGAGGGGGGGGGGCTGGTGTATCTTTAGAGCTAAGCAGGGCACTTTAGACGAAAGAGTAGCCCGCCCAGGACCCGACAAATGGAGCCCAGTGTGAAGAGAGAGGGAGAGAGTTCAAAGGATAAGGAGAGAGAGAGAGAGAGAGAGAGAGAGAGAGAGAGAGAGAGAGAGAGAGAGAGAGAGAGAGAGAGAGAGAGAGAGAGAGAGAGAGAGAGAGAGAGAGAGAGAGAGAGAGAGAGAGAGAGAGAGAGAGAGAGAGAGAGAGAGAGAGAGAGAGAGAATCAAGAAGGGACATGACAGAGTCATAGAGAGAAAGGGGGGAATTAGAGAGAGAGAGAACGCGTCATCAAGAGATACAGAAAAAACAGAAGATCATCTAGAGAAAAGAACGGAAGTGTTAAGGAGAAAGAGAAAGACAAGATGAGAGACAGAACTAGTTAGCGGTAGGAAGCGTAAGAAAAAGACTTGTGACTGAGACAGAGAGAGGGAGAGAAAGGGAATGAGAAAGTGTGAGAGAGGAGATGAGAGACAAATTGAGTTAGAGATAGAGTGAAAAAAGAGTGAGGGAGAGAGAGAGGGAAGGAGGAAGGAATAGGGAGGGAGTAATAGAATGAGGGCGGTAACAGCAGAGCAGGCGAAGGTCACAGCTGAGTTTAATATCTCTGGTCAGACCGCGGACAGCTCCAGCATGGGGCCAGCCATTAGCCCCACTGAGCTCTACTTCTGTGTGTGTGTGTGTGTGTGTGTGTGTGTGTGTGTGTGTGTGTGTGTGTGTGTGTGTGTGTGTGTGTGTGTGTGTGTGCGTGCGTGCGTGCGTGCGTGCGTGCGCGCATGTGTGAGAGAGAGTCAGATAGCCTTGGCTGCTCCCCTAGACTAGGGCCCATCTCCCACCCACTGTGTAAGTTCCCTCACCATTGTGTGTGTGTGTGTGTGTGTGTGTGTGTGTGCGTGCGTGCGTGCGTGCGTGCGTGCGTGCGTGCGTGCGTGCGTGCGTGCGTGCGTGCGTGCGTGCGTGCGTGTGTGTAAGCAATCAGAAATTTGACACTTTCGCCAATGGAAGGAGCAACCTGTTTACTCACTACTGTGCTGAAGGCCAGCCAGTTAGCTTGGCATGAATGATTTGATTGGCAGGGCTTCTCCCCCACACTTTTTTAGATTAAGAATACACTACTTGGTAATAGTGGGAAGAATATATTTATTGGAAATGTGTTATTTGTATATAATAAGCATTTACTCATCGACAGCTATAAATATTTACAGGAATAATATGAGAAAAATAATCCGATGTCTAGGGGATCCCCCGTCCCTCGAATAATTCTTTTGAAATTCCATTCCAAATGGCAATGCTCCACTCTAATCAGAATACCACCTACTCAAATAAGATCTGTCAGTCACGCCTGTGTCTGCCGTGAGGGAGGTATCATTTTTTTAAATTTTCTCTGGGATGGAGGAGACAGGATAGTGGTGTTACCCATTTCTCCGCTAGTTATTCCCTCATCTCATTGGAAAGCCCAATTCAGAGTCTTACACAGAGCTACTGCAGACAACTGCCGATGACGTTGAGCCGTTCGGGGTCGACGCCCCTTTCTGTCTTTGCGCTCTGGCAAACCGGAAGATGGTTCACTCTACGTCCAAAAGGCGGCGATAACCATCGTACACTTTATTTTAAATGTTTGTTGTTTTTTCCTTGGGCAGTCAATGATTCCCATGCAACCCAGACAGAAGAGGCAGGCGTTGTTGCTCATTTAAATCACAGTAAATGCAGCAACCCCTCTAAACAAAAGAAAACGTTTAAGCAGCCATAGATTGTTTGGTAGGAAGGCCATTCATCAACAAAAGGAAGCAGTGCTGATTAGGGCTGTCATCAGTTAGTATCTCTATGCTAGCTACATAGCTGGACACACGCTAACACGTTAGCTATGGCCTTGTGCTTTATGTTTGTCAATGTGTATCGACGATCCTCCTCGGCTGAAAGCTTTTCCAATATAATAATCATAGAGATAGAACTATCTCTACGGTATTAACAGACATGTCGGAAAAAGCACGTTGGAGAGTAGCAAGAAACCGATCAATGAAACAGTGCGGCTAGTAAAAATACCAATAGCAATGTTCACTCTCGGCACGTCTACCTTAGTGTACATCCAGAGGCGGATGTGCAATTCGCGGACCTAACTTCCATCTGGATTTTCGTTGGAAGTTGTTCATACGCCCCCTAGCTGCAGGCCAAGTAATCCACTCTGTGTTTAAGTTGGTGGAGGCAGCCGGCGTAGCAAGGTCCGCCGCCAAGGGTTCGACTTACGGCACGTGGGACCGCACAAACGTCACGTTGCGTACCTCGCGTTTGCATAGTGTTTATATTGAGCTGAAGTCGCCTTGAATTAAAAAAAAATCCCCAAAATTCTGCCATTAGGTGAATTCAAATGGCTGTGATTGACCTCATGTTGGCGTCCATCTTGTTTGCCTCCTCTCTCAGGGATCAACCACGGTCCGGTGATAGCGGGGGTGATCGGAGCCCAGAAGCCCCAGTATGACATCTGGGGCAACACTGTGAATGTAGCCAGCAGGATGGACAGCACGGGAGTCCTGGGGAAAATACAGGTGAATGACCCTGGAGTCTAAAGTTGCATTCACACCGCAGTCGGGAATGAGGGGGCCAGGCTGGGGTCTAGTTTCCGTTTAGTACATCCTGGTATCACAAAGTGAGAAAAAAACAAAACACATTGAAGGTGGAGTTTGACCAATGGCGGCTTTGGTGCTTCCAACCCGTCTACACCTGAATTCAAATCAAGGATGAAAATCGCTCTGGTTTTACATACTGGAGCGTAGCGCGATGCAATCCAACTCCGTTTCGGTCTGAGGCTCGCCATTCTATTTCTTCCATTTTGTCTGCGGTGTCGAAACCTGCCTCCGTCTATCCATACATAGGCCTATGTGTGCGTGTAAATGGAGAGGCGCCCACACTTTATCGCTCAGCCGAATGGGAGCGCACGGCTCGGTCCGATAGCGAGAACAGCGTGTCATCTCCAAAGGCTGTGCTCAATCTTATCGTCGAACCGGGCCGGGGCGCTGATAAGAAGTTCTGTTTGCTACCCCATGACGAAGAATCAATTCATTTACGGGCGATCCCACTAGACCATGAATGCTGTAAAACAATCAAAGAGAGCGTCATCATATAGCTTCATCTGCCATCCTGCTGTGGGTGTGTGTGTGTGTGTGTGTGTGTGTGTGTGTGTGTGTGTGTGTGTGTGTGTGTGTGTACGCGCGTGTGTGTGCGTGCCAGTGAGAGAGAGAGAGAGAGAGAGAGAGAGAGAGAGAGAGAGAGAGAGAGCGAGAGCACCAAACACTTGCAGCAGCCTGGCGATATCACATATTGCATCTTAAACCTTCCTCAGAGCTTGGAGACATATTGCTAGCAGGTGGAAGTAGCTGACATTTTCAACACTGACGTTTCCCAGATAGATATCTTCACATTTCTGTCTGTTTGCCTCCCGTCTGCCCTCCCTCCCTGCCCTCCCTCCCTCCCTCCCCCCTCCCTCCCTCCCCCCTACCCCCCTCCCTCCCTCAAAGGTGACGGAGGAGACCAGCCGTATCCTCCTGACGCTGGGTTACATGTGCTCCTGTCGGGGCATCATCAACGTGAAGGGGAAAGGGGAGCTGAAGACCTATTTCGTTCACACCGAGATGACCCGCTCCCTGTCCCAAGGGACTGTTATGCCCTGAGACTGTATACCCCCCCCCTCCCCCCCGCCCAAAAAATATCAGACTCAACGACCCAGCAAGCACTGCAACTGTAGTATCTCATCACTTCATACGCCGCCATTCATAATAATCTTTGATAAGAGAAGAGACATCGATTTGTGTTTTCGGGTTCGTTTTGTGTCACTAGGATCTGGGTCCATCTGAAACGGGCAGCGTTGTTTTTGAAATCTTACCGATGCGGAAAAGTAATTGTTTTCGCAACTCTGCCAGGAAAAAGCTCAACGAGAAGCCTGTGGGCTCAATAAGATTGATCGAGGTCTATCGCGTTGGACGCTAACACCCTGTTCCAAGTTCAAATTTGATATGCGTGTGTCAAGACAATTACTGTATATCGATTCATCGTCATTTTAAAGTTGTAAAAGGAAGCAGTTGTAGTGGACAAATGAAGGGACCAAGAACAGGACAACCAGAGTATGTAGCAACTATAGCAACCACAGTTAACCACGTCAAAAAGCAGGGGAACAATGCCAGCCAGTAAAACGTACGTTATTATAGAAACATTAGATAAGGGTTATCGCTTTTCAGGATGATAACCAAACCTAAGAGTGAATATCAATTGTTGTGAATGTCTGTTGCTTTTAACATGTATTGATGAAAACAAAAAATATCACTTTTAATGAACAGTTTAGAAGGTGAACTGGCTAGGACTTGTGGACTTTTCTTCCTGGAACACATCCATATATAGAAGAAACGGATGAACCAACCCTTCAAGGGTGGAAACTCTTAGCTTTAAGGATCAGGCAGGCAGGCAGGCAGGCAGGCAGGCAGGCAGGCAGGCAGGCAGGCAGGCAGGCAGGCAGACAGAAAGACAGACCGGAGGGCACACATACATGCAGAAAGACGGGAGAGAGAGGAGAAATAGTCAACGGACAGACATGCCGATATACTTTGGTGTACATACCTTTGTCCAAACCGATCGCCTGCCTTTTGTCTTTAGATGCACGAAATCTTGGATGTATCACCTGGTGATTTAGTACCGTGTGAAAAACTATGATATGATTTCCAAATGATAATTATGCAGGTTTGTGTACAGGGTAGCTAAGCAGTCTGTAAGTAATGGTGGTTTTTGTAAGAAAAGGAAAAAAAAAAAAACTACCAAAAAAGTGTTTTGATGTTTCGATGGCGTTGTTTTTTTGTAAAAACCTATTCATTAAAATTTGTATGTATTTGAAGTTTTCATGAAGTCGTTTATCTCATCAAACTAGAATTTATTTACATAGTGCTCAGAAGAATTTGACGCTTTTAACATATCAAGAATGGGAGATTTTATTTGAAAACAGACATGCATATCTACATCTTACAAAAGAAATAAGAAAGATTAATTTCTTTTCATTTTACTGAACATACAAAAATAAATCCATTATTTGAATGGATTTAGAAGAATTTTCAATAAAATAAACCATCGCTGAAATTTTGACAATACATCTTGGAAGGTTACATATCACAGTAAAAGAAAATCAAGCAGTACTACTCAGCAAGGCACTTCTAATGGACATTACTGTAGGATTGGACTATGAACTAGCCTGAAGTCTCAGTCAAACCTGGATAGGATACTATTCAATAGTGTTCAATACTTGGTGAACCTACTGATGAGCATTGGTTGGACCCTCGACAATGTGCTTTCCTAGTAAACAAAGGCATATAGCTATGGTGACTCAATATTGTTTATTGTTACGCCAGATATTAGGGATCAAACAGACTTTGCAGATATTGCAAACCGACCGTCAATGGACTACAGGTCAACGATCGGTGATTGTATCCACCAAGCATTGTTATGAGTAAGATGCTGACCCACAAGGACAATGACTGCTTCACAAACCAGTGAAACTTCCGGAACACCAAGGCACGCCGGCACACACCTCTGTCCAGTAGAATGAACTCGTTGTCCCGGGCGACAAAGGAACCTATTTGACGACGACTGTCTCGAAACACACACACAGCGTGTGTATTGTCGTGGTTGCCACGGCGACGCGTCACTTAACGTCACACAGCAGGGCCACCCCCCGTAGGATCCAGTATTCCGGGGGAGGGGCGCTCCTCAGGTCGAGGGCGGCGATGTAGTTCATATCCATCCTCACAGGCTTCTTATAGATGGGACAGGAGTACAGGCGGCTGTCCTTCACGCCTGGAACCCAACGAAAGTATTAACATCGCATCAACAAAATGTTCAGGTTTGCGTTAACCTTTACACCTGGAACACAAAGCATTAACATCACATCAACAAAATGTTCAGGTTTGCATTAACCTTTACACCTGGAACACAAAGCATTAACATCACATCAACAAAATGTTCAGGTTTGCGTTAACCTTTACACCTGGAACACAAAGCATTAACATCACATCAACAAAATGTTCAGGTTTGCATTAACCTTTACACCTGGAACACAACAAAGCATTAACATCACATCAACAAAATGTTCAGGTTTGCGTTAACCTTTACACCTGGAACACAACAAAGCATTAACATCACATCAACAAAATGTTCAGGTTTGCGTTAACCTTTACACCTGGAACACAAAGCATTAACATCACATCAACAAAATGTTCAGGTTTGCATTAACCTTTACACCTGGAACACAAAGCATTAACATCACATCAACAAAATGTTCAGGTTTGCATTAATCTTTACACCTGGAACACAAAGCATTAACATCACATCAACAAAATGTTCAGGTTTGCGTTAACCTTTACACCTGGAACAAAAATCCATTATGAATCAATATGGTCAAACGATGATCGGCTGTCAGTTACAAGACGACAGGTATTCTTCATATTTACAATATTCTCAATCATATAGTACCTTTGATGATGAAATAGGAAAGGAGAACAGGCAATTACCACATTTAAGCCTAAAGCACGATGCATAAGTGACATCAGTTATTAGATAAATCACATACCAGCTAATAGGTGCCAACAATTATCAACACATTCTATATTTTGCTTCAGGACAAGATCAGAAGCTACATTATATTCAACATCTATAACATAACACAGTCAAAATGATTTGCTAACATGAATTGTTACTGATAGTAGTTCACTCAACCATTGGACAACAAGCTTCTCAAAGACAAAAAACAAACATATTCAAATAAAACAGAGGAAGTTGTACAACACCCAACACAATTCCCTAGGCTAACCAAAAATAAGAAAAATCCCATAAAATTAAAGATTTACTCATCAGTATCCTCTCTGTGAAAATGCTTTGTTGACATCATGCCAGACAGATGAGCAATTAATCATGTAAATACAAAAAATTATCTCTGATGTATTACAAAGGTACGTTGCTACCCAGTGTGTGCTTCCTGTAATCAACTCACAGGAACCAACCGAAAAGAGAGCACAAAATAAAGACAGAGGATTGGTGCATATGCTTCCTAGGGAAAAACTAACATCCTAAGTGGGCTGCTCAGGGACCAGCGATGGCCCCTGGAGGAAACTAGTCAGAGTTGTTTTGGCAGAGAAGGCACTGATCCATTCTGGGTCTCAACGAGCAAAGCAAGAACCACTTCGATGGCTCCAATATTTAACCCCCCCCTTATGTACCTTTACTTCCTAAGCGTGTTATGAGCCCCCCCCCCCCCCCCTTATTTTTAGAAACCTCTATTCCCTAAGAGTTGTAGGAGGGCTTCTATCCTTTGATCCCCTCCCTTCCAACTCCTCCTTTTTAGA
>CM030178.1:3489886-3509886 GCA_017639675.1 Aplochiton taeniatus
TATCATCAGTGTTTTATTACTCTGTAGTCCTCTTTCTTTTTTTTCGCTCTATCTCTTCCACCCCCCCCCCCCCCCCCCCCCCCCCCCCCACCCCCCCCCCCCCACCACCCCCCCCCCCTCCCCCCCCCCCCCCCCCCACCCCCACCCCCCCCCCCCCCCCCCCCCCCCCTCTCTCTCTCTCTCACACACACACACACACACACACACACACACACACAGAGAAATCTTCCAATAAGGTGGACATACCCCACAATCCATACTGAACACACGAGGCCCTAAGCTTAGCGATCGATGGTAACGACATGTTTTTTCCTGCTCATCGTCAACGCTGATGACCTGTCCCCTTAGTGCAATCTGCATGGTTTATTAGCACCTGGTCAATGCTGCTCAACCAATACCGGAGGACAAAAAAAACTCAACTCGCTCACTCACACACTAACTGGAGAAACCCAGGGCTAGTTTGTAAGCCCATCTTAAACCGAGAACCTAAACACGTCTCGTTTCAAGCTATGACTTCACACTTTCCTTGTTGTGATAAATATTTTCTTTCGGGTTCTCCATGGTTACGAGACTCTACGAATGTCCTGGGCTTTATTCATACGATGCTTTTCAACCAGGAGGACGCCCACTTAAGAATCGAACTCTAAACTCTATTCTGACCGCAAATTCCTTTTGAATATAAAAAAAAAACAAAAAAAAAACACACACTCTGGAGTGCTCACTTAGGATTACGGTATTCCCATGTCCAATATCTGGAGGGGATTGCAACGCTTTTAGAAGTAAACGAACGAATGAAGAAATAAGTAAACAAACAAACAAACACAATTCAAGAAATGAGCAAGCGTGAAAGCCATGCACGTCAACGCCGCCCTGCCACCGACCCCCACCTCCATAGGTCCGCTTAAGGCCCGCCTTCAGGCCCTGCGGCGGTTGGTTGGTGAACTTGATTGACATCTGGAGGAGGGTGATGGGGAAGTGCCTGTGCACCTCGGTGGTCACCCAGAGGCGGAAGCTGTCGTGGACGGAGTCTGTCTCCGTCACCGTGTCCATCAACTCGTCCATGAAGTCCAGGCCGAGGTGACAGTTCTGCAGCAGCACCCAGCCGCCCTGAAGGTGCCATGGCACAGCGGGGGGGGGGGGGGGGGGGGGGGGGGGGAGAGAAATGCAGTCGTGACGTTGTCCAGAACACAGCTCCCCAAACAAGTGTGTGACGAAAACATGCCCAAATGAATGGTTCATAATCAATGTGTGCTTCTTTATAGTAATAGTATAGTGATATATATTAAACGCCGTGTTCGTTCATAGACGTTGGGCCACCTGCTTTACCGTGACGAAACTCTATAATTTGAGAAACACACACTAAAATGGGAGTTGTTGTTTTTTTAAACTTAATATCTGTATACAACACACCGTTTACCAGACGTGTCAACGCTGTGTTTTGTGGTGAAATATCAAAAGCATACTAATAATTCTAATAATGTGTTTTCTCTGTGAAGGAAGTGGGAGGGTTCCACAGGGGGCCCCACCAGTTAACTGTTATCACCACCATGATGGGCTAAGACTTTGTGCCTCCCAAACAAACGAGTTCCTAATCTCAGGTGACAGGCCGTCCTCAGGGGAGTTTCTCTGTAATTACCGTCTGTAAAGCTTTCACTGTACTCTGGAGGTGCTTACTCTGCTGCAAGTTAATCAAAACCATTTCAACTGAAGTACCAGAAATAGGGGAAAAATGGCGAGGGAAATCATAAACATATATTTATATATTTGTGGAGGTAAAAATAGAGACTTTCTGGACATTAATCATTTGTATTCAGATAACAATTTTAATCAACCGTGCATTCATTTGAATTATATTTTCCCTATGATTTCCCTTTTGCATTTGTGCTTTTTGTGTTTAACGGATAGTTTTGAGGACAAGGTCAATTTCTCTCTATCGCTATCTAGAAGGCCCTCTCCTCATCGCTGGCCTGTCCTATTGAATGCTGTGACACTTCCTTGATCTTGTCTCTTCTTCTAACCTTGCCACACAACCCAAACCACAAGCTTCACCATTCCAACACCTTACTGCCATGAGGCAGACCCGTACATCTCTTCAACCACAAGCTACACCATTCCAACAATTTACTGTCAAAGAGGTACATCCTGCCTGAACATCTCTCCAACCACACGCCACACCACTCCAGCACCTTACTGCCCAAAAGGCACACCCTGCCTGAACATCTCTCCAACCACACGCCACGCGTCGTGTCGGGACCAGAACGGACGGCACCGCTTCCAGTCGTCGGCGTGACGCAACGCGCCCTGGACCCTTCCCCGCTTACGTTGGCCATGGTGAGCTGCAGCAGCTTGCGGGCGTGGACCTCCTGCCCCTGGCCCATGGAGACGTAGCGCGTCTCCATCTTCTGCCTCTTGCCCAGGGCGATGATGGAGTCGGTGGGGTCGGAGCCCATGGAGAGGAAGCAGATGAGCGGGGTGCGGGGGTCCGACTCCTCCCAGGTGCCCTCCAGGTCCAGGATCACGCCCTCGGCGTACCGCTCGCCCATGGAGTCCGTGATGTACTTGCGCGCCTGGAAGCAGACCCAGGGGCGTTGTGCGTCCAGTATTTTGCATCCAGTGTACAAGTTGATACTACAGGTTGGATTTCAAGCCCTTTTCTCAAACAATTGAGGGTGCACGTGCCCCCTCTGTGAAAGGGCACAACGTCTCTTAGTAGAACCCAAGTTGACAAATTAACTGTATTTTTTAAATTTTTATATATACCGTACCATTCAATGGATGTAGTGTCACATTGGTAATGGACAACTATGGATGCGTCGGAAAAAATGTAAACTAGTTAACGGTATTTACCTAATGTACACTAGTCGCTTTGAACATATTTAATGCAATAAAATGTACTCGTTTGTTTTATGACCTGAACAAAGTGTTACCTTTGCACTCAAAACGCAAGGACGAGGATATCCCAAAAGGTAAATGTTGTTTTTGTGTGTTTGTATTGTAAATTGTATAATTTAGACAGAGGGGTCCCTGATTTAAAAGTTAGCATCCTCAAACACACACACACACACGCCGATGTGTAGTACCTGTGCGATGGTCCTGTCGGGGCACCAGGACCGTATGAGCAGCAGGCGTCTGAAACAGTCCAGGGCCTGGTCATAGGCGTTAGGCACCACCTCTTCCTCTGGAGCCTCCTTATCAAACCAGCTCTTCCACTGCTTCTCATTACAGCCGATCTGGACCCACACGCACATACACACACAGCAATTATGGAAAGGGGTTAACCCCACATATCGTACACACCTACACATACATCCCTATGCAACACACACACACACACACACACACACATACACACAGAGCAATTATGGAAAGGGGTTAACCCCACATATCGCACACACCTACACATACATCCCTATGCAACACACACACACACACACACACACGCACACACACACACACACAGCAATTGCCGATAGGGGATAACTCCACATATAGTACACATACACACATCCAAACGCAACACATACTCACATACAAACACACACGCATAGAGCCTAATACGGATGGGAGTTAACCACACATATAGTACACACACACACACACACACACACACACACACACACACACACACACACACACACACAAACGCTGATACGATCTCCACTATAAATCATGAACCTCAAAATGATTGGTTTGCACAATAGCAAGGGACTCAGGTAACCATGTTGGCCTGGCAGAAAGTCAAGCAAGGTTAAGGGAACGTTAACGTCCGCCTGGTGTTCATTGGATGGGGGTCAAATGACGCGTGCTGGCGTTATAATAACATTTCAGAAACGTGAAGCTTTAGTCGACAGAACCCAATTCTGACTTCCAAGTTTCCTCTGGTTCTCCACCAAAGCCACCCATTTTAAAATGTCTTGCGGTAGTTTAAAGCCCAGGGGCTGCCACAGGTGGGCGGCAGCCATTACGTAGACTGAAGCTGCTGAACTCGTTCACATCACACAGCTGCTGCTGGTACAAAGAAGTGCCCTGCCAAAGCCCCTGTGTGCTTTGACGTGTGTGTGTGTGTGTGTGTGTGTGTGTGAGAATGTACAAAAATGTGCATTATTTGCTTACATGTCGCTAAGAGAGAGAATGTGTTTGTACGTGACCACTTAAATGTGTGAGAGAAAGAGAGACAGAAAGAGAGAGAGAGACAGCCTGTTCGTGTGTGTGTGTGTGTGTGTGTATGTGTTTTCAATTCACACACCGAAAAGAGTATGCGCGTAGGTGTGACTGTGTTGTGTGTATGTGCGTCAGTGTCTGTGTTTTTGTGTTGTGCGTGTATGTGCGTGAGTGTGTGTACGTTGTGCGCGTATGTGCGTAGGTGTGTGTGTATTGTGTCTCTGTCAATTTCGGAGCGGACAGGCGGCGCTTGTGTACCCGTTCATGCAGACAGGCTCCCCCTCATGGTGTGAGGGGCTCAGCTGGCCCTGTGGGCCTCTCCGCGGGGTGGCGTCTCTGTCCCCCTCCCCTGGTGTTACACCTCCTCCCCCCCCCCCCCCCCTCCCCCCCCCCCCAATTTAATTAAACAACGGACGCCTAATCAACCACAGCTCGCGCAAACCCCAATAATTGATTGGAAGTTTCTCCGAAGGGGAGCTCATTTCACAGTGTGCCGCGCACACACTACCCCCCGGGCAGAAGCTGCCTGTCACTCAAGTAACGCTACGCGAGTCTGTCTGTGTGAGTGTGTGTGTGTGTGTGTGTGTGTGTGTGTGTGGGTGGGTGTGTGTGTTCAGTGTGACGCATCGAGAGCAGTTCGAGGTTGGTATTGACATGTTTACCGGAGCGGGGGGAAGGTAAAAGAGACTCGCCAAGAAAGAAGGAGACGTCATTGTAGGTGACAGGGACGCTGCGCGCCCGCTCACGTGTGTGTTTGTGTGTGGTGGGACGTGTGTGTGTGTGTGTGTGTGTGTGTGTGTGTGTGTGTGTGTGTGTGTGAGATAAGCCTTAACGGAGGGTGCCAGCCGGCACTGCTGTCAGGAAGCCGTGAAGATGATAATGGCCTTGGGAGTACACACCTGATCTCCATACTATCATAGAACTGACAGCTGGGTACGTTCCTTTGAGTGCATGTGTGTGTGTGTGTGTGTGTGTGTGTGTGTGTGTGTGTGTGTGGTGTTCCTCTGTGTGTTCCTCTGTGTGTTTCTATGTGTGTGTGTGTGTGTGTGCGCGTGCGTGGGTGTTGTTGTAGGTGTGTTCCTATGTGTGTTCCTATTTGTGTTTCTAGGTGTGTTCCTATGTGTGTGTGTGTGTGTGTGTGTGTGTGTGTGTGTGTGTGTGTGTGTGTGTGTACCTGTTCCAGGATATCAGAGAATTGCCACAGTTTGCTGAGTTCCACCAGGTTGAGCCAGGTCATATCCAGGATCCACTTAGCAGGCTTCACAGGACACGCCTTCAGATCCAGGGAGGCTCCACCTAGAGGACGCACACACACACACACACACACACACACACACACACACACACACACACACACACACACACACACACACACACACACACACACACAGACACACACACACAGACACACACACACACACACATAGTTGTCAGCCACAGAAAAATACTGAATTGTTAGCACTATGTGTAGGTACACGTACACGTAGAGCTCCCCAACTAGATGACTTTGTGCTACTTCATATTGTTTGTTTTACTGTTTGCAGATGACAGGTGTTAACATGGACTGTGCAAAGGATCCATATAGACAGTCCGAGAGGAGAATATGACTGAGCAGAGAGACCTCCTTCATCGGAACCCCTTTGATCGGACCTCTACGTCAAGTGATCTGAAAACGGAAATGTAAATTCAAGAGCTACTCTATCAACTTTGTGGTTGCCGTTGAGTGAATTTGTGGCACACGAGCACCAGAGCACCTGGGGATATTTTTTCGTAGCGGAAAAGAAAAAAAAGAAATCCCTCTGCCTCCCTGTTGACCTCTCCTGCCTCCCCCCTGACATCTCATTGGCCAGAGGAAGCCTCCGTTCCTCAGCGGGTTTGACCCCCTGTGGACATGGCCCTTCTCTGGGAGCTTTGCTTTCAGCAGGTCCAGGCTTTGTCCGCACTGCTGTCCAGCAAAGAGCCTCCAGCCCTCTCGGCGTCCAGCGGAGGGACGGGAAAGCACAACGTTACGTCGTGATGTGTGTGTGTGTGTGTGTGTGTGTGTGTGTGTGTGTGTGACCTCGACAGACCGGTCGCTACGCCGCGGTGAGCGCTTGGCAACGGTCGCAGCTGCCGTTGTCATAGAACCGCAACGCCTAGAACGGACACAAACCTCGCAAACCAGAACATCTGTGTTAAATTGAACTGGCGAGTAGTCTTATAGTCAAGCAGGGCACTTTATATGTTTACTGCAAGAGTGTGGGAAATGTCTTTTCGATTCCTTTGTATGTCTCGACATGTGAAGAAATTGACAATAAAGCTACTTTGAATGGAAGGGTGGAGGGGATAGTGGAAAAAGTAGATGGAATTAAAGAATTAAGGGCCTCACATCGCAGATAGACCGGTCATCTGTTGGCTTGGCTTGGCCCATGAATAAATAAAAAGCACTGCAAAGGGTTTTTATTTGGAGGGAGAAAATGGAGGTACTGTCTGTTGGTTTGTGTCTAGCTATAGGTGCTTTCAACCTTTTAGTCTCTTCTCCTGTCTGCTCCAGCGAGCCAATGCCTTCGGCCCAACGAGCGCTTCAAACCCCTCAGACCAGCTTTTCAAAATCAATCTGTTTTCCCATAAATAATGTATGGGAGAAAAGTCCAAGCCATTTCCATCTGAGTTTCTAAAGGGGCTCGTCTGCTCGGCCATTTTGACTTTCCTTCCGTGGTTTGGCAGCGAACCTTTGGGGGGGACAGGGAGGTGGGCTCGGCGTGTCCGCGGCTGGTTATCGCCGTGGGATACAACGGCCGCTTGTCAGTAATCGTCACGGTAACAACCCCCGCCACCGTCCAACTGCAACGACCGTGTCAACGGGAGGAAGCAAGGGTGGGACGTGTCTCAAACAGCAGAGGGAAGGAGAGAAGGAGAGAGAGAAGGAGAGAGAGAAGGAGGCATGAAAAGAAAGGAAATAGAAACAGAGAGAGAAAGAGGGAGAGAAAGAGAGAGTAAAAGAGAGAGAGAAGGAGAGAGAGAAGGAGGCATGAAAAGAAAGGAAATCGAAACAGAGAGAGAAAGAGGGAGAGAAAGAGAGAGTAAAAGAGAGAGAGAAAGAGAGAGAGCGTAATGAAGTAGTGAGAGAGAGAAATAGAAAAACAAACAGCCTCTGTTATTCTGGAAACAGAAAAAGAGACATATATATATATATATATATACACATCTGTGTGTGTGTGTGTGAGTGTGTGTGTGTGTGTGCGCATCTTCATATATACAAACACACACACATATATACAGTACATATACGGTACATATATGAATGGAGAGAGAACGACAGAGAGGGAATAGAGGTAGATACAGAAAGAGATAAGCTCCTCCTCCTCCTCCCCCCCCTCCTCCTCCCCCTCCCCCACCTCCTCTTCCTACTCCCCCCCCTCCTCCTCGTCCACCCCCCCCTCCTCCTCCTCCTCCCCCCCCTCCTCCTCCTCGTCCTCCTCCCCCCCCTTCCTCCTCCTCCTCCCCCCCCCCCCCCCCCTCCTCCTCCTCCTCCTCCTCCCCCCCCCCTCCTCCTCCTCCTCCTCCCCCCCCCCCCTCCCCCTCCTCCTCCTCTCCCTCCCCCCCCCCTCCCTCCTCCTCCTCCTCCTCCTCCTCCTCCCCCCCCTCCTCCTCCTTTGCCCACCTTTAATGAGGGTGAGGAAGTCGTCGTGTTTGACCCGGTTGCTTTGCATATCGATCTTCAGCGTCAGCAGCAGCGTGAACAGGAACTTGTGCTCTTCGTAGAGTCCCCGCGCCGCGTAGCGGTGGACCTCAAAGGTCATGACCTCCATGATGGTGGCGATGCGCTTGCTGGTGATGGGGCTCTTTGACGACCTGAGGCAGACAGCCCACGTCTTAACATTACCGTGGGCCAACGTAAGGCAGCGTTCCTGATTCAATGGTGTGGGTCACGTAGGAGACGGCTGGTGACCGATTTGGGTCTCAACGTACGAGAGCATTTGTCTACACAGTCGCCGATGTATAGGGAATGTGAAAAAGGACACACGCCGATGTACAGATACTTCTAAGTACGCTTTGCATCAAGCCATACTCTCAGGTGACTATACAGTTGGCACTAATTATCGACAGATATTTTAATATTTACCTAATTGATAACATCGAAAATAAATATATAGATCATATGCCAATATATCAATACATAGCCTACATTTTTTAAAGTAGACACGGTCAGACACAGGTGAATTTTGAATAGGCATTGTCTCTACATCTGCCTCTCACAAGTCAAAGGTCACTGCTCTCCGCTAAAACTCTGGGTCCCCATTTTCCATGTTGAATGATAAATCGCCCTCAAAGACGCCGGCGTCTCACCTGGCCAGTGAGTGGTCAAAGAGCCCCAGGAACTGCCTGAGGGAGGTCTGGTACATGACGTTCACCATGCTCATCTCGGTGATCAGGAAGTACAGGATGCTGCCCCTGGTGGCCACTGTTGGGAAACGCAGGCAAGCACAGACCGTTGAGAATGCAATTACGCGGGCATGCACACATAGACAACCATAGCCACAATCGCACATACCCCCATACACTGACATACTTACGAATTCAAACGTACCGTTTAGTTTCTCTATTACAAATGTGACCAAAGAGTTCCAAAAAGAAACTCAACTTTAAGCAAGTCCTCCATCACACTTGTGAACATTTGTATTTTCTCATTTCTATTTGTGATTAAGCCAAAGCGTTGGGGATGGTTTCACAGTCTGTAAGCCTGTAGTTGGAGGGCTAACTGTGACACCCCTACCGCTACCTGACAAACTGGCCAAGCAGAGACTCTAACCGCCAAGTGTTATTTTCATTGATGTGTTTTGTTGTTGTTGTTGCCGTCTCGTTCGCAGGTTGGCGTTTTACGTTCACAGCCTCCTCCCTCGTCTCCTGACGGGGGCACTCAGCCAAACTCGACTCCAGCTGAGATGAGCTAAAACCATCAGCGAATGAATGAATAGCCTGTCCTCGCCACAGTGTTCGGCCGGGTCCTAAGTGTCTCTGAGTGCCTCCTCCCCTACTCGCCACAGTGTTGGGCTGTGGCCGGGTCCTAAGTGTCTCTAAATGCCTCCTCCTACATGTCCATATAGAGCACCATTAGCTATTGAGCTCTGACTGGAGACGTCGGACGGTCCGGCGGGCACCAAAGAAGGGAAATAAAGGAGCGATTGAGCTAGAGTGGAACGAGTTGGAAAATACTTCGCAAACTCATTTTCTAAAATCCCACCAAAAAATGTTTTTACCTCTCAAATGTTTTTCTTCACTCAAAGTACTACTACTCCACTACTACTAGGTCTAACGTTACTCAAAGTGGATCTTAATCTGACCCAAATCCAAAAGTATTGCTTTTGTGGACACACACACACACGCACGCACGCACGCACGCACGCACACAGATTCCAAGGGTCTTTAGATGTATCTTTATAACATTACCGATAACACAAGACAATCCTAGCTAAGTCGTGAGGGGGAGTATAGTGGAGTATAGTGTACTAGTATACTACAGTACCCGGTCGATACTCTTCCCGGGCAGCGTTGATCTGGACCTCGGTCTCCACGGCGATCTGGAGTTTCTGGGTGACCTCCTCGGACGTACGCTTGGTGTTGCCCAGGACGACGATCAGACTCTCGTCGTCCACCAGCGAGCCCTGGAGACGATGTTTTGAAAAGATCAAAGAACTGAGGGGTTAGGTATGTCCCATACGTTTCTAAATAACATCCATGTCCCATACGTTTCTAAATAACATCCATGTCCCATACGTTTCTAAATAACATCCATGTCCCATACGTTTCTAAATAACATCCATGTCCCATACGTTTCTAAATAACATCCATGTCCCATACGTTTCTAAATAACATCCATGTCCCATACGTTTCTAAATAACATCCATGTCCCATACGTTTCTAAATAACATCCATGTCCCATACGTTTCTAAATAACATCCATGTCCCATACGTTTCTAAATAACATCCATGTCCCATACGTTTCTAAATAACATCCATGTCCCATACGTTTCTAAATAACATCCATGTCCCATACGTTTCTAAATAACATCCATGTCCCATACGTTTCTAAATAACATCCATGTCCCATACGTTTCTAAATAACATCCATGTCCCATACGTTTCTAAATAACATCCATGTCCCATACGTTTCTAAATAACATCCATGTCCCATACGTTTCTAAATAACATCCATGTCCCATACGTTTCTAAATAACATCCATGTCCCATACGTTTCTAAATAACATCCATGTCCCATACGTTTCTAAATAACATCCATGTCCCATACGTTTCTAAATAACATCCATGTCCCATACGTTTCTAAATAACATCCATGTCCCATACGTTTCTAAATAACATCCATGTCCCATACGTTTCTAAATAACATCCATGTCCCATACGTTTCATCCATGTCCCATACGTTTCTAAATAACATCCATGTCCCATACGTTTCTAAATAACATCCATGTCCCATACGTTTCTAAATAACATCCATGTCCCATATGTTTCTAAATAACATCCATGGAGCCACTGTAGCGAGGGCAGGAGTCTTTATACCATCAAGTACAGATTAAGAGGTTATTGGCAAAATGAGATATTAACTTGGCAACGGGATATATTAAAACTAGAAAAGATGTTCATCAAAATGTGAATTGTTCTGCTGCCAAAGCTTTAAAGATTGCTAGGAAATATGAAAATGTGCAATAGTTCTGGTTTCCATGTTATTATAATTTAAGTCAGCTGTCATTTTATAACAGTTGGTGACACGTTTGAAAATGGTGGGTCTTTGTTTTTAGAACAAAGCTTTCTTAAACCTGGGTGCTGGTTAGCCGGTAGAGCAGGTTGTCCTCCAGCTGTTTCATTTTCCGTTTGTTCGACGTCACGTCTTCCAGAAGATCTGTCCTCTCCTTCTCTAGCTCCTGAAACCACACAGGAGACAGACGACACATTTAAAACAAACAAAGATTATTATTGTTATTATTTCAAACCAAGGAAACGACTTCCGATGTGCGATTATTACATTGGATTTGATATCTGGCAGCTCTTTTGTGTACATGTTTTTTTATCTAAATCTTGATCTCTTCCTGGATTTGTCTGTTATTGTTTTTCTTTTTGAATCGTGCTGAATTTGATAGAGACAGCAAGGAGTGGATATTGCTGCACAGGATAGCTCCACCTTTCCATAACAATCTTTGTGTAGACATCAAAAGACAAAGCGAGAGAGGGAGAGGTAAAGAGAGCGAAAGAGTGTGTGTGTGAGAGAGAGAGAGAGAGAGAGAGAGAGAGAGAGAGAGAGAGAGAGAGAGAGAGAGAGAGAGAGAGAGAGAGAGAGAGAGAGAGAGAGAAAGAGCTGTCATTCAATCTCACTCTCTCACTCTCTCAAGTTCTTGGCAAATCACTAACAAAACACATGAAATATACCATGTATTTAACAAGTCCTATCAATATAATACTAAACATTTAGTGTTACTAAACTAAACATTTTCTGTCTCATACACACGTTTCAATGACTTTACAATTATGTCTATAATAATTATTTACATTACAGAAGACGGAGGGGCAAAGGACAACAAAAACAAAACAATATGTCATATAATATAACATATATTTTTCCTGAACCGACTTTAACCCAAAACCCACACAGAAACGACCAAAAATACTTTGAATTTCCACTCCCACAGTTCGGCAATATGAACAACACCGGGCACTTTCCCCTTCAGGCGTAAACGCTGGCACCCTGCGGGGCGGACCTGTTGTGTAATCGGATCACGCGGGGTTAAATTACCTCGCCTCCGCGGCACATCGCTCTGTCGCCTGGTTACGAGCCCTCTCTATCTGAGAGAGGGAGAGGGCGGCCGGCCTTCACAAAAGCCCGCCGCCGTTCCCTCAAACGGCTGAGAGGCTGAGGCTGACGGCCGCCGCGGTCGGAAGGAAAGTGATTTCGGCGTCCCCGCGGCGACGAGCCCTGCGGTAGTCGGAGCGCGGTCTCTCCGGCCTTCCTTTGAAGCCGTGGTGGAGGGCATTACTCAGCTACTCGTCCGCAGAGCGTAGGACACAAGATGGCTTTCTTTAACGGTCGCTGAACGCGCGGGAAAAGGGCGGGCTAAGGCTAACCGCACTGGGAGAGGATGAGGATACGGACACGCACGCGCACACGCACGCGCACACGCACACGCACACGCACACGCACACGCACACGCACACGCACACACCAGCTTATTGAATGTGTTGTTTTTACAAAATGTTATAGGCGACATTGTCAGACTGATCAGCTGAAGTATAAACCAGCCATTCTTTAAAACGTCATAGGGTGCTACACCAGGGAAGCGTAGTTCTACTAGTGGCTCTGTCATAGACCAGAACAACATTGTCATACTCCTCAAGCTGCACAGTTACAGCACCGACTGTGGCTGGAAAGCCATGGCAACGCCGTGTGAAGACGATGAGAAAAAGGATCGTTAACATGACACCCCAGGAAAAGATCGGAATCTTCTTTTGCCAGACACAAAGACCATTCAGCGTTCAAATAAAAAAGAAAAACAAACATTTCATTATTTTCATTGAAATGAACACCGGTTTCTGGACAGCGTGACCTTTAACCTTTCACCTGTTTCTCAGTGAGGATGACCCTGCCTAGCAGCTGGTCCTCCAGGCCCCTCATGGTGACGGTGAAGTCGATGATGGAGGTGCGGGCGCTGATCTCAGGGGTGTAGGCCGGGTTGGGCAGCTTAGTGGTGACGTACAGGCGGAACCCTCTCATCACATCCACCTCCTTGTCCCCTACCTTCACCTGGAAGAGAGGGAGGGGAAGACGAGAGAGAGAGAGAAAGAGAGAGAGAGAGAGGGTGGGAAAGAGAGAGAGAGAGAGGGGGGTGACGAGAGAGAGAGAGAGAGAGAGAGAGAGAGAGAGAGAAAGAGAGAGATAGAGAGAGAGAGTAAGTCATACATTGCCTCTAGGGCACCCTCCTCTAACCCAAACCCAGCAATGTTTTAAAATACATGTTGGATAAATTCCTGTCAGGCTTGAGTGTCAAACATCTTTGCATCCCTCTTCTGTTTGAGGCGTAAAAAAATACATAAAAATACATGTTTTCATGTTTGCCAAGTTCCTCGAATCTGTTTATGAAGCTATCTGATGGGTATGAGGTTGAGGTCTCTGCCTCCCTGTCTCCCTCCCCTCTCGCGGTGTGTCTGGAGCGCCAACTTCCCATGTTCACACCTCGCCGTATTAATAGAAGCAGAAAACCTTGTCTCTGAAGAACAGTGTGATCCTCATCTTGTGTTTTGGCAGAAGCCAGGCTTTTTAAAGTCTTTGATGTGTGCGTGTGTGTGTGTGTGTGTGTGTGTGTGTGTGTGTGTGTGTGTGTGTGTGTGAGTGTGTGCATGCTCGAGTATGAGTTGGATTTCATCTCCTTATATGGTGTGGGAATTTCACATGTTTACTCTTCATTGTGTGTGTGTGTGTGTGTGTGTGTGTGTACCCATAAGGTACAGAGTGCGAGGAAAGCAGCTGTCGCGTTTGCTGATTAGCAGCGGACGTGAGACAAGTGATAACAAGGAAGAGAGAGAGAGAGAGAGAGAGTAGGAGGGAGGGAGAGAGAGAGAGAGAGAGAGAGAGAGAGAGAGAGAGAGAGAGAGAGAGAGAGAGAGAGAGAGTGGGGGTAGAGAAAGAGAGAGAGAGAGAGAGATACCTCCAGACTGAAACAGACTGTCACTCCCAGTCCCACACCACACATCCCGAATCCTCTACCAGATGCTGCCTCCCAGCCGCAGCTTTCATCATAAAACACCCTCATCTTCATCGCCATCGTCATCTTCATAGTCGTTATCAACACTTAAAACACTGCCACCGGGGTCTCCACCCTCATCTTCATCGCCATCGTCATCAACACTTTGAACACTACCACCTGAGTCTTCATCATCCCGTGCCTCAACAACAATTATTTATCACTGCCAATATCAACAAGGTTACGATCAATATCATTAACACCGATATTATCAATTTCATTTTCACCGTTCATTGCAGTATCGTTGACACAGGTATTATCAATATAATGAACACTGTCAGCATAATCAGCTAGGCTCCGTAAAACGTGTGAAACAGATTTTGTAGAGGTTGTTTCAGTTGAAGGTGTGTTCACGTAGTCTTTTTCTTACACTTTCAATGCTTATTATCCTTTTTCGTGAATGCGAAATCACAAGACAAGACGTTTTAAAATCTTTCAGGAAGTGTATGACGAGTTCAAAGTTCAAACCTTTATTATAGGTTTGGAGCCAGCTACACTTCTGATCATCTCAGCAGCCAGCCATGGTAATTGGCCAGCAGCCAAGCCTAACTGACCTAAGGCCATTATTTCTAACCACACAGCTGTGTGTATGTCATATATATATATATATATATATATATATATATATATATATATATATATATATATATTATGTCACTAACGGAGCATTCACACACCCCATAGGAGTCGATATATGAAATGGAATTATACAAACGGTCCGAGTGGTCCAGTTTTCTCTGCTGTGCAATATTCATAATGGTAAAATATATGGGAAGGAGGTATAATGCCGTCTTTTAAAAAAAAATATATAGTATAGTTCAGTGTGTTCAACAGGTAAGGCGGACATCTTGTGTCCTAATGGAACTGAAAACGCCTTGTGGTTTCGTCTCATTACAACATCTCTCATCGGATCCGAACGGTGGCCATGGTAACTACCTAATTGACCTACTTTGACATCTTAACAACAAGGACAGAGTGTTTTTTTCCCCTTTATCTTCAACACATCTTATTTCCATCAGCCAGCCAGCCAACTCATGGCTTGTTTGTCAAAGTTATTTTCAATGAACGCTCTGTCGTGTGCCCAAACTTTTGACTGGTAGGCCTACTGTATATACTACGTATATATATATATATATATATATATATATATATATATATATATATATATATATATATATATATATATATATATATATATATATATATATATATATATATATACACACACACAGTATACTGTGCAAAAGTTTTAGGCAGGTGTGTAAAGAAAGAATGCTTTCAAAAATCGAAGTGTTAATTGTTTGGTTTTATCAATTAACTAAATGCAGACGTGAATGAACAAATAAACAATCTAAAGCAAATCAATATTCGCTGTGACCACTCTTTGCTTTCAAATTTCATTGCATTCTTTCATACCTGCCTAAAACTTTTTGCACTGTACTGTGTGTATATATATATATATATATATATATATATATATATATATATATATATATATATATATGTGTATATGGAAGTAGATAGAAGATGTGTACTATATTGATTCAAGTATCTGTTTCTGTATGTTTTAGTCCACGTGGGTACCTTATAGGTGGAGCCGGTCTTGATAAAGTTCTTCTCCAGAACGTTGTCCAAAGCAGGGTCCAGCTCCTCGCCAACATCCTCGATCAACAGGGGGCGCCCTAGAGACAGGCTGTCCTCCAGGTGGTTTCGGAAGTATTTATGGTTCAGGGACGTGATCTGGGAAAATAATAACAGCAAGAGAGAGAGAGAGAGCGAGAGAGAGAGAGAGATGCACATTGGGACACTGAATGGTCGTATATGCCACTGTTGTTAATCTGTCATCAAATATACAACAATGCCTTTTGAATAGTTTTTGTTTTTACAAACGTAACATAAGGTCCAAGCTAAAGAGAGTTCACGTGCTGAACCGCTTTCAGAGATGAAGGCCGGTGCTCTCAGAGTAGGACCAGTAACAACAAAAAGGGGGATCCTGCAGCACACAGATCATTGGAAACAATTTATTGGAAGTGCCAAAACAAAAGATAAACGTTTCGTCAATAACAATGTCTTCTTCAGAGTGGATAATCTAAGGCCCATTACTATGCATGACATAGTCAAATCAAATAGAAATGTGAAACACTAATAACCTGCATAAAGGCCACAGAGAACCTTATCGCCACCGAAGACCTTGAAATCCAATCGAAGGTCAAATCACCCATGCGTTTTTGGTCGGTTTGATTTGACTTTCCGCTGGACAAGAAAAGCTCGTTTCCCTGGAGGACAGTCAGGCCCTCGTCACCGCCGGCTCAACACAGCGAAGGGACAATCAGCGACATTATCACTGCCCCCAACATGGACGACCCCCCCCCCCCCCCCCCCTCCCCCCCCCCCCCTCCCCTCCCCTCCCCTCCCCCCTCCACTAAGGGTTACATTCTGCAAAAGAGGGGACCTTTTATCGCCTGGGTCGACTATTCTCTGGGAAGCCTGGATAAGGGAAAGCTTTGGAAACAATGGCAGGGGATTAGGGGGCAGGAGGAGGAACAACAATGGGAATATTATCTGGTGAGCCCAGACCGAGAGGAGGAGAAAAGATGCGAAGAGGAGGAAAATTAGTCCAAGATGATAATAATAATAAAAAGCTGCCAGACCAGAAAAACCTGGATGTTGTCCCGCTAAGCTCGTCACCAAGTGTTCCCGCTAGCCGCCAGGACAATCCTGGAGGTTTGGTTAATTGGTTCTGTACCCAAACGAGGGCACACAATTAGGAATAATCTAGTCAACGAGTGTCTCTAGACAGACCATTAGCACATGGTAATGAAACTTGAATATTCTTAAAAGGCAATTTCCACGACATAGAATTAAATTGTATTCAAGTACAATTCAAGTGAAATTGTAACAAAAGTGGCAGATCATCGATTTTAGGCAGCTTTTAAAAAGTTAAAAAAATTTCTTGAATTAGCCAGCCAGCAAAACTAACATTAACATGATTATTACTTTTTTTTCACAAGATCATCTATATTATGTACTTTGCATTGGGTCGGTCTTGTGTCTTGTGACTGAACGTTTTCCATACTGGAATTGACAGAGTTAACCCCGGGTCTCCCACCAAACCGACCTGCAGTTCACTGCCAGCTTCTTTGTTCTTGATCCAGATCTTGCCCTGGGTCTGAGGATCGATGAGGAGGGGGAAGCGGGCGCCCTTGGTGACGATGACCCCGTTCTGGATGGACAGGTCGTCGTTGGGCAGGCCCTGGAGGTTCCACTCGCCCACGGTGGGCGCATCGATCAGCAGCTCCGTCAGGTTGAGGCCCGCGCCGAACGGGATGCCACGCCCCTTCATCTCCCTCTGCCAGTCGCCCAGGAGAAGGTTCCGGAACTCCTGATTGAAAGGGCCGGAGTAGGAGAGGAAGGCGGTGGCCAGCAAGACGTCTCCTAGACGACGACGGTGTTACGAACATTCAAAGGAAAACACACACACACACACACACACACACACACACACACACACACACACACATCCCAAGACACCAGCGTTAGCTCCCTTTAGTCTACCACATAAAACCTTGACTTGGAACTATTTCATTCATTCCTTGATTAATTAAGATGTGATTAAGTTTAACAAACAAAAACGGTCTGTCAATAAATAAATATCCATAATCATTGCACCCGATAACATTAAAATGTCTAAGTCATCCAATACGACAGGAAGTGTGAAACTATTTGTTTGGTCTAATTACCCCTGACCGGTCTAGGGATAACAACAAAAGCAACAGCAGCAACAACCACAACAACAACCACAACAACAACCACCACCACCGACCGACAAGTCTCTTGGTCTGGGCTGCAAACTCCTTGCTCTGCTCCGTCCACCTCTCCTTCTCCCCGGCCAGGCCGCTGATCAGACTGGAGGCCGTCTGCATCTTGTGTCTGCAGCGCTCTGCGTCCTCCAGCAGGGTCTGTTAGTGGCCGGGAAAGAACCAGAGGGTCGGTCAAACTCCACGCAGTGTCCAGAGGCCGCGATTGGTCTCTGTTTTGTTGAAGTCGCACGCATCTCACATCGCTGCATCTCTGCGTGGCTCTGGGAGGTCGAGTCAATCTGAAATCTGGAACTTTTGAAAAAAAAGAAGATCAAATCAAAGAAATAAACCATGTGTCTTCGTGGGTCCCTATCTTGGTGGAAGAGTTTGACAGGGCTCTTAAATAAATATGTCTTCTCTGCTATGATAGATGGGCTGGGTACGTGCTCCACAAACAGCGAAACAATTAGACAGAAACAGCAAAAATGACGGATTAGACCTGAAAATATTCACTCAATATCAACCGTTATATATGCAGTACTGTGCAAAAGTTTTAGGCAGGTGTATAAAGTAAGAAAACTTGAAAAAATCTGTGTTAATAGTTTGTTTTTATCAATTGACTAAATGCAAAGTGAATGAATAAATGCACAATCTAAATCAAACAATATTTGCTGTGACCACTCTTTGCTGTCCAATTTTTGCCAGCATTTTTTCCACATCTGCCTAAAACTTTTGTGCAGTACTGTCTATGTCGTTAATGTTCATCAGTTGCTAAGGTACGACATGTTGCAAACCGCCGACACAGCCTAATGAGGCAAAGCAGGAAACAGACTCCGTTCTGGAGCTTGAATTGACGGATAAGGAGGAGAACACAGAGGACGTTTGGATTGGCCGGGCTAATCAGAGAGTGATTAGGACACAAATACAAACGGTGTCGAGTTCTTTCATGTACGGCCATCTCACGACGGTTTGGTTCAACAGCTTTGCAGTGATTGGTTGACGAATATTCCCAATGACACATCCAGATAGTCAGTACGTTGGTCTTCCTCCTTCAATAGCTGTCTGTCTGTCTGTCTGTCTGTCTGTCTGTCTGTCTGTCTGTCTGTCTGTCTGTCTGTCTGTCTGTCTGTCTGTCTGTCTGTCTGTCTGTCTGTCTGTCTGTCTGCCTGCCTGCCTGCCTGTCTGCCTGTCTGCCTGTCTGCCTGTCTGCCTGTCTGCCTGTCTGCCTGTGTCTCTGCCTCTCTGTCTCTCTACCCTCCAAATAATTCCCCTAACCGTTCATCTATTATTTACTTCAATCAAACATCAAAACTGCCTCCAGGCCCCGCCAGCTTCCTCGGCCGGGTGACTAATGAAAGCAACAGATGTGTTGTTGTTTATCCCTGAGCCTAAGCGTCTCGGGTTCCAGGAGAAAACAAATCTCGGTTTAATCGTTGTCCTAATCAAGAGGGGGAAAGGAGGGGGACACGCGTGCTGCTTCGTCCCACACAAAGGAAGGGGACGGAGAGAGAACTCTGAAACACGGTTTAAACTGCACGTCACTGCTGTGTCAAAGACACTGCTCTTCACAGTGGTACGAGTCCTGCTGGAGACTGGCGCTCCATCTCTCTTTTCAATAGACTCACTTTTTGTTTTATCATCATCCCCTGTATATGACAGTATTTGGGTTGGAATTTCATTACCCTTTTTTTTTTTAAATGACAACTAGGATTGTTATGAAGAAGTTATGAAATACATTTTGAATAATGCATGCTGCGATTCGGACTCTTTTCATGGACACATTGCGATGTATGACTCATCAGATGAATCCCTGCAGTTTTCAATAGCGAGCTGACAGTTGGAAAATGACATTTGGCCAACATTTGAAAAGGAAAGTTTGGGGGTTTGATTGGTTAAAAAGCCTCCTGGTTCCTCTAGGTGTGAATGGGCTGAGTTGTGCTTGTGTCTGGTGCAGCTATACCTGTTTCTCCATGGTAACGGTGTGACCCGTGCACCTGTTTCACCACGGCAACGGTGTGACTCCTGTACCTGTTTCTCCATGGTGACGGTGTGACCCGCGTACCCGTTTCCCCATGGTGACGGTGTGACCCGTGTACCTGTTTCTCGTTCATGGCCTTGTCGTACTCGGCCTGCACCACGTCCAGCTCAGCCTGCTTAGCGTCCAGCTCAGCCTGGGCCGTCTGGAGGTCCACGTTGGCGATGGCCAGGCGGTTCTCCTGCACCGCTAGGTTTGCCTGCGGACAGGGGGAGG
>CM030178.1:3514886-3517386 GCA_017639675.1 Aplochiton taeniatus
CAGCACCTGACATCAGAGAGCCTGAGTCAGCATGATGGTGAGACACCAATGTAGCCCCATCAAACCGTGATGGAGTAAACGATGGGGGGAAAAAAGAACAAACTAACTTTCTCACTCTCCCACCGACTCAAATCTCGAACTAATGTCATAATGTATTCTTCCCAACGTTTAAATGTATTCATTTATTATCTTGACATTTGAAAAGCTGGTACTGATATTTGGAGAGCTGACATTCTTAAGCTTGTCAACCCAGTGACAGATTGGATCACAGCCTGAGGGACTGATGGAGAAAAACAGAGCGAGAACACACACATAATTACATAAGCCATAAACACACACAAACAACCAAATTCAAATACCGAAAAGCTGTCACACAGAACCCCCGAAAAACAAATCAAAACAAAAGCATAATGCACATCACCGATTTTTACCCCGCCCACTCACACACACACACGCACGCACGCACGCACGGAAAAGACACAAACAGCAACACGCCAAACACACACACACAACCCCACGTACATCGAACACACTCAGCACACACACACACACACCGACATGGCACACACTCAAGACGCACAACAAACGGACCCCCATACATACACACTCACATCGAACACACTCACACACACCCACACACACTCACACATCAAACACACTCACACACACACACATCGAACACACTCACACACACACACACACACATCGAACACACTCACACACACACACACACACACACACACACACACACACACACACACACACACACACACACACTCACCATGTCAGCCTTGTCGTTGGCGACCTGGAGCTCCTTCTCCTTGACCTCCAGCTCCTTGCTGAGTGTGGCTACAGACAGAGAGGCCTCCTTCAGCTTCTGGAGACCTGTGTTCATCCTACAAGACCATGACACCATTACTAAAAATGAAGACGTATTATAACATGTATTGTCTATGTTTTAAGATGTATTATTATGACTATTATTGGAGACCTGTGTTCATCCTACAGGAAGGCCAAGGCAACAGTAAGTATTACATAAAGACGTATTATAATCTGTATTGTGTATCTTTTAAGATGCATTATTATTGTGACTATTATTAGAGATTATTGGAGTGTTCATCCTACAGGAAGGCCAAGAGACCATTACTTAGTGCACGGCTTACATAGACATAAAGACGAATTATAATATGTATTATAATTATTATTATTATTATTGAAGAGGCAGTTACATAATTACTCCAGGGCTTACATTTGTACAAACAAAGATGTATTAGATGTATTTAGAGTATTTTATACAGTCTGGCTCGAAAGGTAAAAACATTCATCCATCGTCCTTCTGTCTTTGTAGCCCTACGCTGAACTCCCTCATAGACCTCGCCACAAGATGTTGGGAAATATCGACGTGGAAATGATTTATGCTGGACAAGTGGGGTGCAGGAATGAACTTGATGCAACTTCACCGAGGGCAGAAGATGAATCGATATCAGTTTGTTTTCACATGAGAAGAAGCCATAGCCATTTGTTTGAGAGCCCTGGCCTCGGTCACGTAACAATTTCAGTTACACTTTGCTGAGACTTTATCTGCCCTGATCAAATGGACCAATTAGAGCTCTGCGCTACGTTTCCTTCCAGGCCCTCGAGCAGGCTTCTTTGGCACCCAGTCAAAAACTCCGTGAATTTCAGTGGTTTGGTAATTCGACGTCACAATTTAGAAAGGGTCAAATATTTACAAATACTTCTTAAATGAAGTGATCATTTCACCTGGACCAGGAGTCTGGGCTAGCTATTCTAATAAGTAAAATAGAAGTTGCCGATTTAATAAAACAGTCTCTAGTCTCTAATCTCGCCGATTTCCCATCATCAAACAATGCCGACTGAAGCAGCAACTGAAGTGGTTATCTTTGACATTGGTTGGTTGGATTTGGCTCAGAAAAAAAAAAAAAGGCCTCGTGCTAAATTGGTTCTATGGTCTAAGGGTCTCTGTAACCTCCATGGTGACGTGTGGTTTCCAGGCAACCAGACCTGGTTCAAAGCTGCCAGACATTTTACACCGAGGTCTTTCTCTGAGCGTCGAATCAATAGGAAAACAACTCTAGGGTGCTTTCAATCCAAACGATAAACCAACACACATTCGTTCCCCTCTACTCATTCCTCCTGAACAAACAGCAGGGCTTCCATAAACCGAACCCTTTCCTCTTCGAGGCTCGTGCTCTTGGAGGTAACAGCTGCTTTCTTTTTTGCGGGTGTTCACGACGAACCCCGTCAGAGAGGAGCCGGGCGGGGCTGACCTGTGTGCCAGCGTCTGCACCTCGGAGTGCTTCTCCTTGTAGATGGCCTTGTAGCCCTGGATGAAGGACAGGTAGGACTTGGGGGTGACGTGGGTGGAGCGGCGGTAGCGCTGGAAGTAGTCGGCGCACTTCTCCGCCACGCCGTCCTGGAACGAGCCCATGCACTGCACCACCTGGCCTTTGACCTGCGGCGAGCAGTCCACCTCGTACTG
>CM030178.1:3519886-3534886 GCA_017639675.1 Aplochiton taeniatus
GCACTAAATCAGGGGTTTAACTTTAGCGGCAGTGTGTTTCTGTGTGTGTGTGTGTGTGTGTGTGTGTGTGTGTGTGTGTGTGTGTGTGTGTGTGTGTGTGTGTGTGTGTGTGTGTGCATGTTTAAGTGCGCGCAGGGAGAAGTTGCTAGGTTGCCGTAGAGAGCCAATTCTCCTCTGCTGGCTGGGCTACAGGAAGCTATTCCAGCGTTCGGAATGAGCTCAGCGCTAAGTGGTGACAGCCAGCTGGGCTTTTAAAATGGACACCTTAGCTCCTGCTTCAGCCCCCCCAGCCATGCGCACACACACACAGCCAGGTGTGTTCCCCGGGACGTCTGGAGCTCTGCCGAGCGGACAGGTAAAGAGGCAGAAGGGCTGGATGGCACACACCAGATGGTGCGGCCCTCTGCTGCCTGTCTGTGGGGACCGGAGGCTGACAAGGCCACTGGAAGCACATTTAAACAATGAGGCTGCAGCACTGGTTTTTAAACAAACGGCCCGTAACACTGTAGACCTATTTGAATAGATGACTTCCTTTTTGAATCCGAGTCTACAAATGAAACCTAAATGAACTCCTAGTCTATTGGTATTATTCTAGTGATACACGTATTGTGTAATTATCTGAATGGAACAGGTCTGTACTGGGCTCTCATTTCACGTCTACTAACACGATTCCCCTTGATCAAGGGAGTTCAATGACTGTTACAGAACGTCCGGTCTCCAGACCGCGGCCCTGCTCTAGGCCAATCCCATTAAAGCAATTACAGACAATACAGGCGTGAACAAAATAGGAATCGTCCAACAGAACAGCCCAGCCATTGAAGTCGAACAGTGTGCCGGGCTGTTCGCGCGTGTGTAGGGAAATGCGTGCGGTTGCCGTAGTAGCGGCGGTGGCGGCGGCGGCGGCCGCACCTTGACCAGGTGAGTCATGGCGTCCCTGAAGAACACCATGTCCATGCCCGCGCCGCGGATGGTCTCGTTGTACTGCAGGAGGAACACACCCAGGCGCTCCGTCAGGCTGTCGAAGGACTCGATGGGCTCGTAGACTTTGGGCATGTCGAAGTCAGAGTCCTCAGGCTCCTCCCCTGCCAAGGAACAGATCAACAAGAGGAACACCGTTTTTTTTCCTCTCCAATAATTCACATTTAGATAAACGTTTCAACGACACGGAAATAAGTGACGTTTTAAACCGAATCAAAATGAAATCCAAACCCCAAAAAACGTTTCAAGTTTATGACTTGGACAATTTCAACGGTTAAAAGGAATAACACGTCTGGAACCAGGAACGCCATGGAGCGCAGGGAGTTGATGTTCAGCCTCAGACCTGTGGCTTCAGGCGGGTCCCGGAGGAAGTCGACAAAGTATCCGTCCACGTTGTGGTCCACCATGCGCCGCTCCTCCTCCCCCAGCTCCTCCTCCACCAGCTTGGCCAGCGCCCGGTCGAACCAGCCCACGTCCTCCGGCGTGGTGAAGCGGTCGGCGATCACGCGCTTACACTCGTGCTTCCACAGCTGCAGCAGCACCTGGGACGCACGAACGCACGCACACACACACACACACACACACACACACACACACACACACACACACACGTGTACACACACACACGCGCACATATGGATACACACACACACACACACGCAGGTGCACACACAGACACACACACATACATTATATATATATACACTGCTCAAAAAAATTAAAGGAACACTTTTTAATCAGAGTATTGCATGAAGTCAATTAATCTTCTGGGCTATTGATCTGGTCAGTTAAGTAGCAGAGGGGGTTGTTAATCAGTTTCAGCTGCTTTGGTGTTAATGAAATTGACAACAGGTGCACTAGAGGGGCAACAATGAGATGACCCCCAAAACAGGAATGGTTTTCCAGGTAGAGGCCACTGAAATTGTTTCCCTCCTCATCTTTTCTGACTGTTTTTCACTAGTTTTGCATTTGGCTAGGGTCAGTGTCACTACTGGTAGCATGAGGCGATACCTGGACCCCACAGAGGCTGCACAGGCAGTCCAACTCCTCCAGGATGGCACATCAATACGTGCCATTGCCAGAAGGTTTGCTGTGTCTCCCAGCACAGTCTCAAGAGTATGGAGGAGATTCCAGGAGACCGGCAGTTACTCTAGGAGAGCTGGACAGGGCCGTAGAAGGTCCTTAACCCATCAGCAGGACCGGTATCTGCTCCTTTGTGCATGGAGGAACAGGATGAGCCCTACAAAATGACCGCCTGGCAGGCCACTGGTGTGAATGTCTCTGACCAAACAATCAGAAACAGACTTCATGAGGGTGGACTGAGGGCCCGACGTCCTCTAGTGGGCCCTGTGCTCACTGCCTGGCACCGTGGAGCTCGATTGGCATTTGCCATAGAACACTAGATTTGGCAGGTCCGCCACTGGCACCCTGTGCTTTTCACAGATGAGGGCAGGTTCACTCTGAGCATGTGACAGACGTGAAAGAGTCTGGAGAAGCTGTGGAGAACGTTACGCTGCCTGTAACATCGTTCAGCATGACCGGTTTGGTGGTGGGTCCGTGATGGTCTGGGGAGGCATATCCATGGAGGGACGCACAGACCTCTACAGGCTAGACAACGGCACCCTGACTGCCATTAGGTATCGGGATGAAATCCTTGGACCCATTGTCAGCCCCTACGCTGGTGCAGTGGGCCCTGGGTTCCTCCTGGTGCACGACAATGCCCGGCCTCATGTGGCGAAAGTATGCAGGCAGTTCCTGGAGGATGAAGGAATTGATACCATTGACTGGCCCCCACGCTCGCCTGACCTAAATCCAATGGAACACCTCTGGGACATGTTTCGGTCCATCCGACGCCGCCAGGTTGCACCTCAGACTGTCTAGGAGCTCAGTGATGCCCTGTTCCAGATCTGAGAGAAGATACCCCAGGACACCATCCGTCGTCTCATTAGGAACATGCCCCGACATTGTCAGGCATGCATACAAGCACGTGGGGGCAATACACAGTACTGAGTACCATTTTGAGTTGCTGCAATGGAATTTCAGCAAAATGGACTAGCCTGCCGCATCATCATTTCACTTTGATTTTCGGGGTGTCTTTGAATTCAGCCCTCTGTAGGTTGATCATTTTAATTTCCATCAAACGATGTGGCATCCTTTCGTTCCTCACTCATTACCCAGTCCATATCAGTATAGATATCCAGCATGATTTTTTCCCCCATTGAGATCTGATGTGGTTTCAAAGTGTTCCTTCAATTTTTTTGAGCAGTGTATATATATATATATATATATATATATATATATATATATATAAATAAATCATATTTATAAATGATATATGATATATTACTGCTGAGTGTTCCTATTTCATTCTGTTCTACAAAGGGTTATAAGGGTTAGTGTTCCTCATCATAATGTCTACTGGGACTACAAATCCCAGTGTGCAGCCAAACTGACCTGGACCGAGTCGATCACCTCGGCTGTAGTGTTGAGCATGCCCTGCCAGACACGGGACAGGTCCCGGAGGTTGAAGATGTAGTGGAACTTGGCCGGTGTGGGGAGCATCTTGACCTTGGTGACCTGCCAGAGGCGTCGGATCAGAGGCACCAGGCGCGACACCATGTCCCGGACAGCCTGGGTGAAGCCACGCGCTGCACAGTAGTGACCGGTGCCGATCACACCTGGCAGGGACATTGAAAAAAGAGAACCGTTTCAAAAAAGATTATAATCTTTTAAACTGACAATTTACAGTTTGTGCTCTGAATGGTTCGGCAATCATATTGATAAGCAGACTTTAACCAACAGTGCCGATTCATTATATTCCTGTGAGGTAATAATAAAGGTTTTGGCAAACTCAATTAACAACGTGAATGAATTCTTTTCCCTGTGTGTAATGCTCTTAATAAACTCAAGCGAAGGTGGATGAATCATTTCTCCGTGGTTCTTGGTTGAGACGGCACCAACCGAAGATCTTGTCAATGGAGGCGTTGGAGGGGAGGGTGCAGTTGAAGATGGAGAACTGTCTCTTCAGCCTCTGGGGGATGTCGTTACGGCCCCCGCCCGGATGGATCATGGCCGCCAAGAACTGGATGTCCACGATGTTGGTGAACTCCCCCGGTTTCTCCAGGTTGAAGAATCCGTTCTGTTCCATCAACTGGCGGACAATCTCATTTGTGACCTGAGATGGGGGGGGGGGGGGGGGGGTTGTAACAACATGTTATAATTTTTTTTATTGCAAATGTCCCTTAATGCAATGTAAAACATTTCCAAGTTACATTAATTTTTTCCTAGGAGGGGAAGGAACATTCCAAATTGAACAGTATTAATATTCCATATTAACTTAAGAACCAAACAATAGATGTTAACAGTTTGACATTTTGGGACCTAAGGACTCAATGGATTTCATAACATGTCGTAAAGAGGTTTAATTTCATGATCCCTTAGGCAGAGCAGGGAGTGTAAGGGAAATGTTCAGGTCTATGCAGAAAACAACCCATTAAAGGAGGTGAGAATCTGTGTAATAATCAAAGTACAGTTTTATTAATGACTACAGAGTGCTGGTCTGTACACAGAGAAATCACTACAGTGAGTTCACTCTAACAACATAGTAAGCTCTGATTTGTTGACAAGGTGGAAATGAGTATATCGATCTAAACGAAACAAATCATTCATTGGTCAAGGGAGGAACACGTGTAACCTCCCAGTATTGGAAAGGACACGTATGCCAACTCTTCTATTGTGATGGCTACGAACAGACAACACTAGGCCTTCGGTGTCTCAGAAAGGCACATGTTATCTCTTTGGTGCTCTGGCCTTCACTCGGAACCATACTTTACATCTGAACAACAGCTAAGACTTGAACATCCGCTAGGACACCCAAATGTGGCCCTTACAGGAGTCAGTTATCCCCCCCCCCCCCTCTCGAAATGGTCTCCGTATCGCTTCGGGAAGGAAACCGACCTGATCTCCCCACTCGTTGATCACGGGCATGTTGATGTCATCCACGAAGATGGACATTTTCTTTCCTGCTGGAGGTCCGTAGGTGGTGCCCATCCGCTTGTCCACGTAGCTCTCCACCGTCCTCTGGAAACAAGGGGTGGTGGCCGGGGAGGAGAGAGAGAGAGAGAGAGAGAGAGAGAGAGAGAGAGAGAGAGAGAGAGAGAGAGAGAGAAAAGAGAGTGACAAAGAAGGGAGGAAGGAAAAGGGGGGAGATGGCGGAGAAAGAGAGGGGGAGGAACCGAAGGAAGACCACAGGGAGGAAAGACACAGAGAGGAAAGAGATTGAAAGGAAGAGAAATATAAAAAGAACGGAGGGAGAGGAACACAGAAAGCGAGAGAGACGATGAGAGAAAAAAGATAGAAAGAAGAAGAAAAAGAAAGAAAGAAAGAGTGTGCCATGCAAGAAGTGGGGGAACAGAGATGAAAAGAGGTCATTTGTCGTGGCAGGGATGTGGATGCGGCAGGTTAATGTTGTAGAGTTCTCTCTCCTTCCATTTTGAATGAATTCATCAACCGTGGTCAAGCGATCCATACCACCTAAGTCAATAGGCTAGGTCTGTCCCACTCTCTCTCTCTCTCTCTCTCTCTCTCTCTCTCTCTCTCTCTCTCTCTCTCTCTCTCTCTCTCTCTCTCTCTCTCTCTCTCTCTCTCTCTCTCTCTCTCTCTCTCTCTCTCTCTCTCTCTCTCTCTCTCTCTCTCTCTCTCTCTCTCTCTCTCTCTCTGACTCTCTCTCTCTCTCTCTCTCTCTCTCTCTGACTGGCAAACAAGCATATGCTGAGAAACACACAGACGCTCACACCTTCAGATATTCAGACAACCCCCCCTCTTTTAAATCAATCACAAGGTAAACACCCCATAAACATTTCAAAACCAATACTGACATAATGACAAGTGCGTTGCAGATGATGTTTTCCAAATTGCACAAACCTGTATGTGTTGGTGTGTGTGTGTGTGTGTGTGTGTGTGTGTGTTGGTGTGTTGGTGTGTGTGTGTGTGTGTGTGTGTACCTGGAACATGAGGGGCGTGGTTGCCGAGGAGAAGTTCAGACACTTGGCCATTTGTGTTTCCGGGTCATACTTGGACATGTAACCTTTGATGATCACCGTCTTGGCTGTGCCTTGCTCTCCAATCAGCAACACAGCCTGTAGAACCAGCCCACAGCGAAAAGGTGAGCAAAAGGAGCAAAAACGAACAGAAATTTAAAAAAATAATGCAATTGTTAGGCCTGAGTGAACACAGCATGTATGAACCAGAACAGGAACGTTTTTAGCCTGTTCTTAAAAATGACAATGTTCAGAGCCTCTGACATTAGCAGGGAGAGAGTTCCAAGCGCTTTGGTGCAACACTGCTAAAAGCACGCTCACCCATGGAGCAAGGTTTAGTGCAGGGGACTAATAGGATAGCTGAGTCAGAGGAGCGGAGAATGAGAGAGTGTGGGGGTGAAAGAGTTCAGAAATGTAAGTAGGTGCCAGTCCGTGTAGTGCTTTGTAAGTCATTAGCATGAGTTTAAACGGGCTGCGGATTTTGATAGGCAGCCAGTGGAGTTTGACCAGGGTGGGTGTGATACCAGTGCCTGGTATGAGTGAACATTCTGGGAGTAGAGCTATGCGTTTAAAAAAACTAAAACAAAAACAATCATCATCCCAACTACAGTAGGGCAAATTGATAACTCATACACAAAGAGTGCTACATTTTAACAAGACATTTCATGAAAAAAAGGATAAAACTAGTCATAAACGGCCTCAAATGTGGAGAAAACACAAAAAAACACAGTACAACAAGAATAACAAGGTTATCTGTCTTAATTATGACACGAAATGATTCCATTGTTGAAAAATAAATAATAAATCTGCTCGTCATAAGCAGATAGCCCAGGCAGAAAGTGTGAGGCCCATGATGAAATATGCAGATTACAATAACGCGATTGATAATCCACTTAAAAGCCCATTGAACACTTGACTACCCAGAATGCACTTAAAGAGGGGGAGACCACCAAGGAGACAATGGTGCAGGAAGACGCCATTCGTCACAGTCAGGTCTCAGCCAGAGCCCTGATCCATGGAGGATGATCAGAGAATGAGCTTCGTAAAACAGCACCTACCCCAGAGAGGCGGCAATCTCTTAGCCCCCATGAAAACAGCTTTATTCTTTAGGGCAACTCTGTGTTCTTTATAACCCACCTCGGTGCGATGCTGCTGTGTATTTAATCAGAACTATGATGGGATACTGTGGCGGATTTTTTATGTCTCCACACTCCAGTGAGATCGAGATAATTAAATACTTTGAGAAAAAAATGTCCGCTTGAGTTGATATACAATATATCAATCACAAAGTAACAAAATAAAACTGATCAGTTAAAAAGAAAACCCTAACTGCAGTCTAAAGTCATACAAAAATTTGAATGTACGACTGGTACGCCATCATCATCATCATGATGATGATGATGATGATGATGATGATGATGATGACTGGTACGCACAAAATCACAACACTCCCTAACGTCCCTTATATACACGCTTCCTTAGGAATGTTGATTCGTTTAACTACAGTCAGCATCTCCTGTCTTTCGGACCTTCCTAGATCAAAAGGTTTATTGCACAGGGCAATAAATAATGCCACCTGGCTGACCGGTCCTAAAGTCTAACATCTTATCTTACCTAAACAGGAAATGGCTAAGCCCTTTACGATGGAAAAGGCAACTGTTTGGTGAAGAGGAAAAACACAGAATAACATTTCATAGTTAAGACTAAATTACATTTTTCCTATCACAATACTGTATGCGGCTTCTATGTCCTCTGTCAAATGTGAGTCCTGATTATATTGTTTAACTGTTAAAAAAGGTATGTATTAAAGTTTATTATATTAGCATATTATATTATTTTAGTGATATCACAGAAGTCTTAATATCAGTATTTAGACGGGGAAATCAGTTTACAACTGAACCTTAGCTTAACCTAAAAAGGACAAAAATGGCAGTATTTCCTAGTCATAACGGATTAACAGGAACAAAATGGCAGTATTTCCTAGTCATGATGGATAAACAGGAACAAAATGGCAGTATTTCCTAGTCATAACGGATTAACAGGAACAAAATGGCAGTATTTCCTAGTCATGATGGATAAACAGGAACAAAATGGCAGTATTTCCTAGTCATGACGGATAAACAGGACCAAAATGGCCGTATTTCCTGGTCATAACGGATCAACAGGGCCAAAATGGCCGTATTTCCTGGTCATAACGGATCAACAGGACCAAAATGGCCGTATTTCCAGGTCATAACGCCTGACGTCACCTTGCCCTGCTTAGAGATGGTCTGGATGAGGAAGTCGGTCCTGACGTTGTCCACGTTGGGGACCAGGATGGAGCCGTACTCTGGGGAGGCGTCGGACGGGTAAACGTACTCCTCCACACGCGTGCTCCAGTGGACCCACTGACCTGTTAGCGACACGCAGAGACGAGGGGGGGCGGGGGTCACGTCAGCCAGACCAGTTTAACCGTTTGAAAAACTACTGAACTGTCGATGTTAGAAACACCATACAGTAAGAACAATAAACAAACTGTTTATTTATCATCTCGTCTCTTACAAACAGTTTTGACAACAGTATCTGCTGCATAAATCATATTTATATTGATCTGTCATGTCCAATGTCAGTCAAGTTGTTGCCATAGGTACGAGCACTACATACAAACTGCCGGTTGCTAATGGCTAGCATGATGGATGTACTGTAATGTTGAGATGGCTATCACTATGGCTAGACACTGTAATGTTGGCATGGTTATCTCTATGGTTACACTGTAATATTGACATGGTTACACTGCAATGTTGACATGGTTTTCGCTATGGCTACGCTGTAATGTTGACATGGTTATCACCATGGCTACAGTGCGATGTTGTGGTACACCATCATTAGAGGTGGTTACCATCGGCGGTGACGTGGTAGTCGAACATGGTCTCCTCTCTGTCAGGGTCCGTTTGGGGCAGGTCCAGGTGGATGCTGTCGTTGCCACGGAGCCAGGCCTCCATCCTCCGCCGGTCCTCCAACTCCAGCAGAGCCCCGAGGCTCCACATGAGAGAGAACACGTACAGACGCTCCACGTGCTCTCTGGACACCTCCCCTCCCTGCTCCTAGAAAAACACACCTTCATCTCAACACATGTATGATCTCCATTCAAATAGCATTTCACATGACTATTAATAGTCACCTTCATCTCAACACATGTATGATCTCCATTCAAATAGCATTTCACATGACTATTAATAGTCATCTTCATCTCAACCACATGTATTGTCTCCATTCAAATAGCATTTCACATGACTATTAACAGTCATCTTCATCTCAACCACATGTATGATCTCCATTCAAATAGCATTTCACATGACTACGAATAGTCACCTTCATCTCAACACATGTATGATCTCCATTCAAATAGCATTTCACATGACTACTAATAGTCACCTTCATCTCAACACATGTATGATCTCCATTCAAATAGCATTTCACATGACTATTAATAGTCACCTTCATCTCAACACATGTATGATCTCCATTCAAATAGCATTTCACATGACTATTAATAGTCACCTTAGTCCAGACAATACCATCCCCCGTCTTATCAGACAACTGGCGATAGCTTTTGGAACATAGAACAGGACTACTACATCTGACAGAACGACGCCTGTCTCTACCACAGTCAACCTGGAGCACAACCTGGAACCCCCCCCCCCCCCCGAGCGACCTCCGTTCCCCCGGTGACTCTCCGGGGGAGAGGCCGGCCGGCTTCACAAGCAGAGAGTCAAATGGGAGAGGACAGAGCAAGCAGCCGGCGCCATTAACCAGCAGGCTAACGTGCCCTGGTCTATCACCTCGGGCTGATGATCACGAGCCCCCCCTTTCCCAGCTCTCACCACCGTCCGGGGAGAGAAGGGGCCAAATCACATCGGCACTGCCAGCCCCCACGCCCCTGAAAGGCCCCGAGTCACCGCCGTGTAAATGGTGCATGATTGGGTCCCCTTTTCCGTCCCTGCCATGTCGGACCACGGCTATGGTTTCTGTTGGAGTCGTGGGACTGAACCCCCCCCCCTCAGGGAAACCGGAGTGAAGCCACGGTGCCGCTGGCTGCGGAGGGGCTCGCTATCCGGGGCGTACACCAGCGCGCTGGCGTTTGGAATCACTGCGACATTCCTTGGTTTCTGACCCGATTCAAAACGTTCTATTATGAACGTTCGTTAAATCTGCCCGGAAGGTTGAGAGTCTTTGGTGATTGACTCACTGCGCCTTGGTGTTGGCGGGTTGAACCCGGAACGATCACACACGAAGTGTTGAACCCGGAAAGATCACACACGAAGTGTTGAACCCGGAAAGATCACACATGAAGTGTTGAACCCGGAAAGATCACACATGAAGTGTTGAACCCGGAAAGATCACACATGAAGTGTTGAACCCGGAAAGATCACACATGAAGTGTTGAACCCGGAAAGATCACACATGAAGTGTTGAACCCGGAAAGATCACACACGAAGTGTTGAACCCGGAAAGATCACACATGAAGTGTTGTGCATTTCAGATGCATCCTGCGTCTGCATCCCCATTCACAGTAGGCATAGTCCAAATACCCAGTGCGTCTGTCAGTGCTAGTGCCACAGCGGGGTCCTGTCGGCGCTGTCAACCTGCCAGTAGTGAATGTGTTTTATTGGTTTAATCTGTCCTAGGATCTTACCTGTCTGCCCTGAATTGTACAGCCCTTTGGTCAACGTCAGTTGTTTTGAAATGCCGTGCTTTATGAATAAACTTGACTTGACTGGGGTCGGTTGAACATGGTCTGACCGACGTTCCCCTTTAATCAGAAACCTGCAGCTTGTGTCTCGTCTCTCATTCAAAAAAGGGGTTCTTAGCTTCGACGGGCTGGTTTAAACGTGAGGGGTTTGAACTATTACATTGTTCTATGAATTGTGAAATGAAGCACACAATGCCGGGCCTTCATCCGGGGAACGAGAGTGTTGTGAGGGGGAGCCGTCTGGGACTGCAGCGTACCTTGGCCGGGAGGAGCCCCTGCAGCATGTTGATGCACTGTGCGATGACGAAGGCTTCCAGCATGTCCATCTTGAACTCCAGCGACTGTACGCTGAAGCGGTAGAGCTCGGAGAACGAGGAGGAGAACAGCTCCCTGAGGACCTTGCCCTCCTGGGGGGCACACTTCTTCAGCCAGCCCTGGGACACACACACACACACACACACACACACACACACACACACACAGAACACAGAGTGGGAGTGATTAAACCAAAACAAAGTAAGATAGTGAGACAGACACAAGCGCACACACACACACACACACACACAGTCACACACACACACACACACACACACAAGGGAACAGAGAGAGAGAGAGAGAGAGGGAGACAGACACAGATACACACACACACACAATATTACACTTTGCTGCTTAGTATTCTCCTGTCACCTCCTGAGAAATCACATTTCAAACATTACCCATTTATTCAACACATCTCTGCTCCATCGCTCCTTAAATCATTTGATCCATTTTTTCTCCTGCCTTTTTCCGCTTTGCCATTTCCATTTGCTCCCGCCTCCTCCATTTTTGGATCATTTCCTCCCTCTTTCGCCTGACTCTTCGCTCCGTTTATCTCATCCCTCTCTCCTGTCTCCTCCACTATCCGTTTCCCCTGCACTCTCCTCTTTCTCTGTGTGTGAGCTACCAGAGCGGGACCTAGCTTTGAAGCAGAGAGTCCAGCGCTGCCAGAAGCTGCGGTGAGCATTGGCCTCTGTGTCCTAATTATGGAAAAGCACTGAACAGAGGCGCTTCGGAGTTTTAACAGGTTCGAGAGCGAGACAGACAGAGAGAGAGTGGGAGAGAGAGAGACAGAGAGAGAGAGAGAGAGAGAGAGAGAGAGAGAGAGAGGGGGGGGGGGGGGCAGAGGGAGAGAGACAGAGAGAGAGGGGGGGAGAGACAGAGGGAGAGAGACAGAGAGAGGGGGAGAGAGTCAGAGAGGGAGAGAGACAGAGAGAGAGAGAGAGAGAGAGAGAGAGAGAGAGAGGGTAGAGAGACAGAGAGGGAGAGAGGCAGAGAGAGAGAGGCAGAGGCAGAGAGAGAGAGAGAGAGAGAGAGAGACTCTACTTATATTGCATTAAAAAGCCTCTTGGTGTAACCTATTAGCCGACCATCCTGACTCTTCATGGCGTCATGTAATCCACTCTTCTACGTGTGACGTGGATGTCTGATGATGGCCCATTCACTGAGACACTGGCGAGCTGATTAACGTTGATTGGTACATTTGAGATCGTGGGCTTTGATTTGAGACATTGCAACAACAATGATTCTGTTCTAAATCTGAAGAACCAAGGACTCTCACACACAGTGTAAGCACAAGGACGTGACAATTATTTTTTTCACAGAAGCTTCCAGTGAGGCCTTCTATTCTGGTTTTAATCATCCACGCATTGTTCAGTTAAATAATGTGGTGTGTTATACCTATGGACTGAGCATAGACTAATTAATATCCCCTAGAGAAGTATACATTCATAATTTACGATGATGGACACCAATCCTTTACTGTGTCATAAAGCAATAACTAAAGCCAATTTCTTAAACGAAAGTCAGGTTTCTGAAGGCTTTGTACAACGGTGAATAAACCAAAGAGCAAAACGTAATACATCACTTCCTGTTACGACAGCAAGGGGCTCCAGCTGAGCACGGAGTTAAAAACATAATACATCACTTCCTGTTAGCTCCAGGATGGGCCTTCAGCTGAGCATGGAGTTAAAAACATTATACATCACTTCCTGTTAGCTCCAGGATGGGGCTCCAGCTGAGCACGGAGTTAAAAACATAATACATCACTTCCTGTTAAAAATATAATACATCACTTCCTGTTACCTCCAGGATGGGGCTCCAGCTGAGCGCGGAGTTAAAAACATAATACATCACTTCCTGTTACCTCCAGGATGGGGCTCCAGCTGAGCACGGAGTTAAAAACATAATACATCACTTCCTGTTAAAAACATAATACATCACTTCCTGTTACCTCCAGGATGGGGCTCCAGCTGAGCGCGGAGTTAAAAACATAATTCATCACTTCCTGTTACCTCCAGGATGGGGCTCCAGCTGAGCACGGAGTTAAAAACATAATACATCACTTCCTGTTAAAAACATACCACATCACTTCCTGTTACCTCCAGGATGGGGCTCCAGCTGAGCGCGGAGTTAAAAACATAATACATCACTTCCTGTTACCTCCAGGATGGGGCTCCAGCTGAGCGCGGAGTTAAAAACATAATACATCACTTCCTGTTAAAAACATAATACATCACTTCCTGTTAAAAACATAATACATCACTTCCTGTTACCTCCAGGATGGGGCTCCAGCTCAGCACAGAGGAGCTCATGAACACCATTCCGTTCCGGGACACGGTGGCGGGCGAGGCGTTGTCGATGTTGTGGGGCTCGAACACCACTTTGCAGTTGGGCGCCATGGGGATGCGGTCGCCGTTGGCCAGCGTCAGCGTCTTGTTGTCGTCCAGGACCGAGTTGAGGTTCTCGATCCAGATGGCATCCACAGGCCCGTCCAGAACGATCCAGATGTGCTCCCCTGAAGGGGGACGGGAGGGAACAGTTAGTGGAACCTCATGCAGGCACTCTGGGATCTGGAGTCCCTTTTCGATGCTGTTTTTGCTGCCTTTCTTGGTCAGGTTTCCCTTGGAAAAATAGATGATGTCTCAATGGGCTTTTTCCTGGTTAAATAAAGGTTAAATAGATAAATAAATACAACCCTGTCACACCTGCCAGTGCGAGAATTATACCCCAACATAGGAGGGGTCTCAATCAAATTATAAATATTATTTGGATTACCCCAATATTTATATTTTGTTGAAATCGAGGGGGCCTCATGAGTCAACCATCTGTAATTTGCACACTGACGACAGTATTGACGGTAATAATTGATTTAGACAAATTAAACCAGCGTTCGAAGTATTGTTTTAGACAAATTAAACCAGCGTTCTAAGTATTGTTTTAGACAAATTAAATCAACCCTCTAAGTATTGTTTTAGACAAATTAAACCAGCGTTCGAAGTATTGTTTTAGACAAATTAAACCAGCGTTCTAAGTATTGTTTTAGACAAATTAAACCAGCGTTCTAAGTATTGTTTTAGACAAATTAAATCAACCCTCTAAGTATTGTTTTAGACAAATTAAATCAACCCTCTAAGTATTGTTTTAGACAAATTAAACCAGCGTTCTAAGTATTGATTTAGACAAATTAAACCAGCGTTCTAAGTATTGTTTTAGACAAATTAAACCAGCGTTCTAAGTATTGTTTTAGACAAATTAAACCAGCGTTCTAAGTATTGTTTTAGACAAATTAAATCAACCCTCTAAGTATTGTTTTAGACAAATTAAATCAGCGTTCTAAGTATTATTTTAGACAAATTAAACCAGCGTTCTAAGTATTGTTTTAGACAAATTAAACCAACGTTCTAAGTATTGTTTTAGACAAATTAAATCAACCCTCTAAGTATTGTTTTAGACAAATTAAATCAGCGTTCTAAGTATTATTTTAGACAAATTAAATCAACCCTCTAAGTATTGTTTTAGACAAATTAAACCAGCGTTCTAAGTATTGTTTCTGTAAAGTTAAATAGCGAGTGACAGTGAGGAGGAGGGAAGGCTATGAAGATGTAGAGTAGCTATGAATAAGCAGCATCACTTCCAATAAAGAGGAAAAATGTCTGAAGAAAGGTTAATCTATCATACTCAGCCCAGAAACATCGTTATTACTCAGGACTTTGCAATCAATGATTTAAATAGTGGAAAGCCCAATCAGCAGGGTGGTAAAACTGCATTATTCACGTTGTCATCGGATCGTTCGTAAAACCACAGCTGCTGTGCAACTACAACTTGATTGGCGTGAGTAGAGAACGCGTCATTTCCAGAGACATTGGGGAAATGACATGAAAAAGCCTATACCTTTAAAACCCACCATGGAGCGAGTCAATACGGCAACAGAAT
>CM030178.1:3539886-3614886 GCA_017639675.1 Aplochiton taeniatus
GTGTAGAACTTGCGGGCCAACTCGATGTTGTCAATGAAGCCACAGCTGGCCAGCTTGACCCGGATGATGATCTGGCGGTCCGGAACCATCATGGCTACTGAGCGGAAGTTGATCTTCAGGTTCTCAGGGAGCTCCTGGCGACCTGCGTAGCCAGGGTTCTGATTGGCCACGTGTGAGGAAGTGATTGGGGAGAGGAAGCAGGATGGTTCGTGATTGGATGAAAAGCAGTTTGGTACATTCATGGCTTGTTAAGAAGTGAAAATGTAGGGAGAAATAGTTTGTGCTCGGGTGAATAAGGTATACAAAATCTTTTTCAAATATGGTTTGTGCATTTGGGTCTAGCAGGGAATCCATAAGAGCCGCACAAAACAAAACACGTTGGAAATACTAGCTCACACATGAAAGATATTCAAATGAAGCACTTAACATACATCTCATCTAAAACTGAATTCTTGCAAAAGTTTTTCAAAACATGTCTTAGATTTGAGTACCTAACCTCTCATTAAGTTGTGTAGTCTCTTAATTATCCCTTCTTCCTAAGCATGTCAGCTGCAGTGCCTGGAGCGGGTGGATCAAACTGTGCAGTCTCTGTGGTACTGACCCGGGCTAATCCTCACTGCTAGCTAGCTTTAATTACTGCGATGCCGATGCTCCAATGGGTGTGTGTGTGTGTGTGTGGGGGGGGGAGACGACGACTTTGAGACACATATCTGCATGTCAATGGAAAGACACACACACACACACACACACACACACACACACACACACACACAGTAACGCACACATACGTGTGCACTCCGTGCAACTGCAGACACATGCACGTGTATGCACATGCACACCCTCGGATCACACACACACACACACACACACACACACACACACACACACAGAGATTCACAGTGATCAAAAGGAGAGGAGGAAATGTGGTCCTTTGGAAGCACGCGTGGGAAAGCGACTCTCGTCTCGACCTAATGACTCGCCTTGGGAGCGGAACTGAAAAAGAAAATAAAGGAGGACACAGCTGCTTGTAACACCCACTACCTGACACTGTGGTCCCATTAAAACCAGGAACCCTTTTAAAGAGGAAGTAAAGGAGGACACAGCAGGGTGTAACACCCAGTACCTGACACTGTGGTCCCATTAAAACCAGGAACCATTGTAGTCAGGACCCTGGTATTGACATCAAATTAAGTTTGAATCCTGTTAAGGTTTATATTTGACAATAGAACTGTTTTGCTAGCGCGTAACATCAAAGTTGCGTTTCATTTCATACATGTATTTGATTTGATTTGATTTATTTTGAAAATGTATAATGTTAATAAAACAATGAGCCTGGGTCACTGACCATGGTCAGGAAGATGCCAAACTCCGGGTTCATGTCGACATTGTCTCCGTCGGTGAAGATGAAGCTTTTGCGTCGCTCCTTCTTGCAGGTGAGGACGATGGCGATCTGCTGGGCGGCCACAGACAGCACGGGCAGGTCGATGCGGTTGAACTCGTCGAAACACCCCCAGGAGCCGGACTGCGCTAGACCTGGACGACACACACACACACACACACACACACACACGCAAACACAAATACAAACACTCAGAGATGACACACACACACACACAAACGCTCAGCTCAGCTCATCTCAGTTCAGTTGAGGTACGTTGACCTGATTCGAGCGGAGTTGACCTCAGCTACGGTTAGTGGAGCGCCCCCTTCTGGTTGTGCAGGGTGACGCAGCCCTTCTGACCTTTGAAGATGCGGCCCAGTCCTCTGAAGTCCATCTGGTCGGAGCAGTTGAAGACCACCACGTACTTCCCCAGACAGCGGCCCATGTCCTTGGTGGTCTCCGTCTTCCCGGTACCGGCTGGGCCCGCCGGCGCCCCTCCCATACTCATACCGAGCGCCTGGGCCAGGGTGATGTAGCACCTGGAGGAGACACACACACACACACACACAAGAGTGTCAATGTGTCCATGCACACACTCACTCACCCCCCCCCTCTCTCTCTCTCTCTCTCTCTCTCTCTCTCTCTCTCTCTCTCTCTCTCTCTCTCTCTCTCTCTCTCTCTCTCTCTCTCTCTCTCTCTCTCTCTCTCTCTCTCTCTCTCTCTCTCTCTCTCTCTCTCTCTCTCTCTCTCTCTCTCTCTCTCTCTCTCTCTCTCTCTCTCTCTCTCTCTCTCTCTCTCTCTCTCTCTCTCTCTCTCTCTCTCTCTCTCTCTCTCTCTCTCTCTCTCTCTCTCTCTCTCTCTCTCTCTCTCTCTCTCTCTCTCTGTGTGTGTGTGTGTGTGTGTGCGTGCGTGCGTGCACGTCACCTGTCAGTGAGCGGCGTGATGACCAGGCGGTCGGTGCAGCCCAGGAACTCGTTCTGGTAGATGAAGCCCACGTCGGTGATGTTGATCATCATGTGGTCCGAGTCCTCGTGGAAGCAGAAACGGCACTGCTTCAGCCACTCAAAGTCACTGGCACTCTTTATGTGCATGCGGCACTACAGGTGGAGAGAGGGAGGGAGGGGGGGGGGGGTGAGAGGAGAATGTTGTTTGAGGAGGAGATCACCAATTATCGAAAGATGAAATAAAATGTGCAGAGGAGAGGAGGGAAGGGGGGAGAGGAGAGGAGAGGAGAGGAGAGGAGAGGAGAGGAGAGGAGAGGAGAGGAGAGGAGAGGAGGAGAGGAGAGGAGTGTGATTTAGCTGTTAGATCAGGAGATCGGTGTATGAGCTCTATTGATTTGACTTTCGAAGTTCCTGTATAGTTTTGTACTATACATTTTCACTGCCCAGGAACTACAAGAAGGCAGAAGAATATTGATTTGCCTTATAACCTCTGAGGACAGAAGAGGGGAAACATAATATGTTGGACTTTTCTGCCCCGTTTAAATTGAATTGTAATCCCCCTCCAAAAGAAACAAGAGAAGGCTAGACAGCTCCCCAGAGAACCCGTGACTGTAGAAGGAGATCCAAGGCCGAACACGTCATTAAATCTGTGTGTGTGTGTGTGTGTGTGTGTGTGTGTGTGTGCGCGCGCGTATATTTGTGTGTGTGTGCGTGTGTGTACACAGGTGTCTAAGTAAATGTGTGGGCGTGCGAGCGTGTGCTTACTTGTGTGTGTGTGTGTGTGTGTGTGCACGTGAGTGCACTTGTGCGTGTGTAAGTGTGTGTTGTTTGCGCGTGCGCTCACCAGGTCGTCGAAGATGTCCCTCTGGTGGACGTGGATGGTGATGAGAGTCTCGTACTTGGTCCTCTCCACCACGGCCAGCTCTCTGGTGGTCATGTCAATCAGCGTGTTGAGGAGCTCCAGGAACAGCTGGTTGGTCTTGGGCATGATCTTCCGGTCGTAGCGGGCGTTGGTCAGCGCCTCCTCCGCGTCCCGCGTCCAGATCATCTGGACCCCCAACAGACCCACCTACAGCAGAGGAGAAAATGTATTGTGATGTTATGTGTCCTTTTGATTAAAGGGGGGAATCATCCTGTAATCAGCATTGGCGAAGTAGTGCCGGTCAATGCTGGAATAGAGTACGTGCATATGACCTGCCACTGTGAGTCTGTGTCCAGGTAATCAATTGAATTCGCGATTAAATGTGGTATTGATTGATTCTACTCCATTTGATAAGACACAGACTCAGGCATTGACTTAACCCGGGTGTGTAACTGACTCTTTGATTTGAGTCTAATTTGACTGGTGACAAAGGCATTGATTTGAGTCTGATTTGACTGGTGACACAGGCATTGATTTGAGTCTGTCTTAGACTTTGATGTGACTCTGATGAGACTCTGTCTCAGACTCTGACGTGACTCTGATGAGACTCATCGTTCCACCTGACTTGCCTGGGCGGGGAAGGAGTGCAGGAACTCAATGAGCTGGAAGCCGGAGTCCTGGATGGTGAGAGCAGCCTGGCGGATGACCAGGTGCAGGGATCGCTGGGACTCCTTCAGCAGCGCGTTGAGCCACACCTCCACGTTGCCCTCCGCCGTTACCGGGCGCTCCAGCTCAATAGTCTCCCCTTCCCGGGACGAGATGGCCAGGATACGGTCGTACATCTGGAGAGAGCAAACACACGCACGCACGCACGCACGCACGTACACACACACACACACACACACACACACACACACACACACACACACACACGGTACACATGGGCACACAATAGAAACCTTGCAGTTTACATCAAATGCTGCTTGTATACATATAGTGTAATATCAACATTGTAAAATACCATGCAATTATATTTTCTGTACTTAAAATGTTATATTATTGTAATTCAACATAGATATGACAGAAATAAAAGAATAAAACACTTCGTAGATAGTGGTTAGTATGTTTGTACTGCAAGAACTGCAAGAAAAAAAGTGTGTACCTTATCATGGAAGCGGACACACTTGATGTTGTCAAAGACGTTGAGGAGGTGAGCCTGGATGGTGTGGGAGTCCGACGCTTGTCCCAGAATCTCCAGCAGTGCCGGGTCTGACACGAAGAAGAACCGCGGGAACAGGAGGCGCTTCTTCTCCAGGTAGCTAACAAAGACAAAACGACAGCGGCCATTTTAGATCCACAACACAACGGGATGAGGAGAAACCTCAGCACTGTGCAAATGTGCTCCGAGGAAGGAATTTGAATCGTTTCTTTTCCAATTTTAAAAACAGGATTGATGCATAAGGAACACCTGTTTCTGAAGACACAGTAGATCAGCATTTACATATTTTGTGTCGATTAGTAATTTACCGACAGGCATTAAAGAGAAAAAAGGTCTGTACAAAAAATCTAAACATATATCATATAAGTTCCTAAACTTGTCTTCTAAAGGTTTGCAAGCTTTTTTTTTTTTTTTTTCCTCCAGGGAGGCTTGGTCGTTGCCAACCCTGTTGGCGGCTCACCCAGTGAGAGACTTCTGGCAGATCTCCAGCTGCTCCAGCAGGTGAGGCAGCAGCTGGCCCATGGTCTCATCTCCCACACAGGACTGCACCACGTTGGGCATTTCGTGGGCACGCGTCATGATCTTCACCCACGACTTGTCGATGTTGGAGAAGCGCTTGGCCTCCTGGGGGTTTGGGGGAAGGGGGGGGGGGGGAGTTAAGTGAATGGCAAAGTCTCCGCCCACCTTCCGCCGTTAAGTTCAAGGCACGCTCAAATCTAGCGTGAAGCAGTTGCATCTGCTTTGCATTTCAATTAGACGGACTCCCTATTTTCCGCGTTGATCGGGGCTTTTGAACTCCTCTGAGCCGACGGTAAGGTTGGCGACGCACTGGCTTCGTATCCTGCCGTTTGACGTGACACCGGCGTCGCCGTTATCTAGACGCTTGGGTTAGGGAGCCTCTTGTTTAGCTACCTGCTTTTTGTGTCCCCATGTAGAAAGCACTATTTGGAAGTCGCTTTGGAGAAAAGAGTCTGCTCAATGACTGTAGTGTAACGCGATGTCAAAAAAAAAGAGACACTACTGAAAACCTTGCACCACACGACGCTTCTAAATTCCGATCATGTTTAGATTCAAAATCTCTGTGTACATTGATTAAAAGAAGGAAAAGCAAAAACGTACCACATATTTTCTGTTGAATAGTTATGTTACATAACGTTTGGGTTGGGTTTATAATGCCACTTTTATATAGGTCATATTTCAACATGAAACCAAATGTAAGAAAGGTTAAAGGTCGGGGTTGCTATGACACCTTTGGTAGTTGCTTGGCGATGTCCCCGCCCACAAACACGGCCTCCAGGTAGATCCAGAGGTTCTGCACAGTCATCCAGTTCTCGATGATGTCCGTGGTGTTGGACAGGTTCTGGACCCACCTCTGGATCTGGGCCTTGAAGGGTGTGTTGTACCTGTGGAGGAGGAGGTCATGGTTTGGATGACATCTCTGCTTCCTGATAGATCAAAAAGTGCTAGAAAATAAAGCTTAATGAAATAATGCAGAAAACCTGCTTGAAGCAGGAACAGGCATATTTAACTGTTTTGACCAAGATTACGCATGGTTTCTACACACGAAAAGTAATGTAAACTTTATTCACTTATTCACTAACTCCATTCCAAATAAATGTTACAAGGTGGTGTCCGTGTAAATCTGCTTTTTGAGAGGTTTACTTGAGATTTAAACATATGTAACCGTTTTATTCTAAATTGAGTATTTAGTTTTAGGTTTTGTTCCTCAAGAGTCCAGATTTCTCCAGAGCTTCTGGTTTCTCCGGAGCTTCTGGTTTCTCCGGAGCTTCTGGTTTCTCCAGAGGTCCTGATGTACCTGTTGCTCATGAGCGACCCTAGCACCATGAGGCTGTCCTCCATGCTGGCGATGGTCTCGGAGGTGGAGTCTCCTCGGAGCAGCAGTTCGCCTCGTGTCTTGAAGTTGGCGAACGTAAACGTCTTGTTGTCCCACTCGGCGATCACCTGCTTCAGCTTCTGCTCGATGTCGCGCTCCTTGACCGCGCTGATGCAGATGTCCTGGCACGCACACAAACAAACAAACAAAACAAACAAACAAAGCACGACGTAGCAACGGTAAGCACAACGACAACAACAGCAGCAGCAACAACAACAGCAGCAAATATGGGTGTGAAGCGTGAATAGTAGGGGCAGGAGAGACAACACACACACACACACACAAAGGTAACAACACACGCAACACACACACACACACACACACACACACACAAAGGTAACAACACACACAAACACACGCACACACAAAGGTAACAACTCACACAAAAACACGCACACACACACACACACACACACACACACACACACACACAAAGGTAACAACACACACAAACACACACACACACACACAAAATAGAGCAATTACAATGATTTCCCCCTGCCTCTTCAACCACTAATAAACATGCCTGCTAAATTTACTGGGAGTCGTTAAACCTGCCACCTTCCAGGCGACAGCCGGGCAGATTTGCGATCGTGGCTAAACCACCCGGATTGACTTTAATAACACACATAATATATCTGGAGCCTAACGTTCCAAATTATTGATCCCTCAACATTTGGTTTAATGTTTTCCCAGCTTATAAAATATTTAGCACTTAGGTGGAATCACCTCTGGGGCTGTCTTTAGATTAGAACCTTCCCTTGGAAACCAGTGACGTAGTCTTAGCCTGTCAAAGCCATTTAAACATGGTGGTAGAGAGGGTCGATATCTTTAAAAGAAAACTTTAACCATACCTTTTTAGCTAATCTAGCTTTGATCTAATGTGTTGTCATTTTGACTTGCATGTCTCGGGTTATTTCCTATTTCTTATTTTACTACAAATTTTATTGTATTTTCATAATTTATTTAAATTTTATTTTACAAACATGTATGTGTGTGTGTATGTATATATGTATATGTATATAGATATTTCTACTGTTATGTTCAGCGCTTGGAGCTGCATTTTATGTATGACATGCTACATAAATAAAGTTTTTTTATTATTGTCATTATTAAGGAGGAAGCACCCTCCATTGAAACCGTGGCAACGCGAGGGGAAGTGACACGTGATTCCTTCCAGGCTCCTCGCCTCACCTCGATCTCCTCTTTGCACTTGAGCAGTGGCGCCTCCATGATGTTGCGGAGTTTGAAGGTGTCGCTGTCCACCTCGAAGCCGTGGCCCGTGGCCTCGGTGATCCGCTTCCAGTGCCGGGTCATCATGGCCTTGTTGGTCATCAACTCCAGCAGGGGGCAGCACTCGTTGAACTCGTCGATGGTCTTTTTCAGGTCCAGGAAGGCCTGCCACTCCTTCAGGGCACGGGGGAGTTTCCGGCATCTAGGAAGAGGAGGAGGAGGGGGGGTGGAGGGGTGGGGGGGGGGGATTGGAGTGTTTGAATCATGACATGGAAGGAAGTTTTAAACAGTTTTCTTCATTGGGTTTAATCAAATGAGTGTGAATGCAGCATGGAAAACATTTTCGAGCTGATCCTATTTTGACCTTTCTACATACAAGCATGTATGTATACGTATGCAGGTATTTGCGGATGTTTATATTTATGTATACATTGTATGTGTGCATGTACATATTGTATGTATTTATGAATGTTTGTGTTTGTGTATATATAATTATAGTTTAACTCCTGTCCTCTTTGCCTCCCTCTACCATCCCTGGGCCTACAGCATGGTTTAACTCCTGTCCTCTTTGCCTCCCTCTACCATCCCCGGGCCTCCAGCGTGGTTTAACTCCTGTCCTCTTTGCCTCCCTCTACCATCCCCGGGCCACCAGCGTGGTTTAACTCCTGTCCTCTTTGCCTCCCTCTACCATCCCCGGGCCTCCAGCGTGGTTTAACTCCTGTCCTCTTTGCCTCCCTCTACCATCCCCGGGCCTCCAGCGTGGTTTAACTCCTGTCCTCTTTGCCTCCCTCTACCCATCCCCGGGCCTCGTTTCCAGCATGACAGCTGGGCCGACGAGAAACCCTCTTCTGACGGGGGCCAACCGGATTAAGCCGGTCTGGATGGGGAAATTGAAATTCAATCATGCCTTTCATTGGAGCTACGTTCGTTTAGAGCTCTGGGGTGGGAGCTTTCAACACGGAGGGGGGGGGGGGGGGGGGGGGGGGACAAAGCCACTTCCTCTCGGACACTTTGGATCGTCCCCTTCCCCCCTCCCACCGTGTCTGATAACATTGTGACGTTCCGGTGTAATCGTTTTCCGAGCGCCCGCTGGCCTCTGCGTTGCGCATCCTTACCGTCGACAGGATCGGCTGTTCTGAGGACAGCGGTGCGCGGAGCCTCCCCTTATCTCCAGCTTTCGTTCAAGCAGCAGTTAGACTTTGTATCTTCGACGTGCTACACCCCAGAATTAGACTTTGTGTCTTCGACGTGCTACACCCCAGAATTAGACTTTGTGTCTTCGACGTGCTACACCCCAGAATTAGACTTTGTGTCTTCGACGTGCTACACCCCAGAATTAGACTTTGTGTCTTCGACGTGCTACGCCACAGGATAGGACGACGCCGAAGCAGAGAGGATCAGGAGAGCACTGTTCGGCTCGTAGAGAAACACACTCGTGAAGGTCATAACGTGAAGGTCATAACGCGTCTGAAGGTCATAACGTGAAGGTCATAACGCGTCTGAAGGTCATAACGCGTCTGAAGGTCATAACGTGAAGGTCATAACGTGAAGGTCATAACGCGTATGAAGGTCATAACGCGTATGAAGGTCATAAAGTGAAGGTCATAACGCATCTGAAGGTCATAACGTGAAGGTCATAACGCGTATGAAGGTCATAACGTGAAGGTCATTACGCGTATGAAGGTCATAACGTGAAGGTCATAACGCGTCTGTGTTTCATTCTGTTTCACCTCATGTTTCTCTCTCGTTGGTGTTCTATTTTTTTTAGCTCACAATGCTCCTGTGAATAATGGACCATGTCTCAGAAGACTTTCTCCTCTCCACGGGAAAAAAAGGTTGATATGAAAACGACATTTTTACTTCACTTATAATTCACTTGAGACCGGCTCAACTCAATTGAGCTCATCTCACTGCAGTTCGATTTAGTTCAGCTAACTTTTCGCCGTTCACCTCAGAAGCTCAGTTGAGCCCAGCCCAGCCCAGCCCAACCTATCCCAGCCCAGCCCAGCCCAGCCCAGCCCAGCCCAGCCCAGCCCAGCCCAGCCCAGCCCAACCCAGCCCAGCCCAGCCCAGCCCAGCCCAACCTAGCCCAGCCCAGCCCAGCCCAGCTCAGCCCAGCCCAGCCGTGTAAAACCCCGTCCTCTCACCGTGTTTGGAAGTCCAGCAGTTCGTTGTTGATCCTCTCGATGTGGATGTCCGCCCAGAGGATGTCGTAGTAACCGTTGACGGTGTCGATCACGCTGTTGTACAGGCCGTAGAGCTTCTGCAGCAAGGCCAGCTGCTTCCTGATCTCCAGCAGCTGAGGATGCTGGGTAACAGGAAGTCCAAACAGCTCCTCGCCGCCCGTGTAGGTGGTGTACTTCCTGAACAGGTTGTCAAAGCGATTCTAGGGTGGACCAAGGAATAGTGAACAATAACTAAAAGGTTATACTATGTGATGGTTTTTCATAGTTTTTTTTTTAATCATTTTTGTCTGTCAAGCTTTTTCAAATTAAAGCACACGCCGTAAATTGTAATTATCAAAAATCTACACAGGTCAAAAATTCCACATAGGAACTCATAGGGAAATGATTAAGTAAACTACAGGGTTCTATTGAGTCAGCCTCCAGCCTATTCATGCCTTCAATATACTAATAATGTAATGTAAACATTTCGGTAATGTTCTATATAATCCATTACAGAAATATAATAATGGCATGTAATTGTATAATAATATTATATCATGTAATATTATAGGTACCTGAAACATGATGAGCCTGTCGCTGGCGTCTTGAGGGGCCAAGCCAACCACCATGGGGCCATCCTGGAGGGAGAGAGGGAGAGAGGCAAGGAGAGGGAAACAGAGAGGGAGGGAAGGTGAGGGAGAGAGAGGCAAGGTGAGGGAGAGAGCGAAGGGAGGGAAGGTGAAGGAGAGAGGGGGAGGGAGGGAGGGTGTTAAAGTAGGCCAAATCAGCAATTACATCCGCCTTTTTCATAATCAGACCATTTTAATTATACTCTGTGATTAATTTGAGAGGCTCGGTTCAAAGATTACTTGACTGAAGTGGGGAGTTGTTTGAACAGAGAGGTTACAAGGAGAGAGAAGGAGACAGATAAAGAAAGGGAGAGAGATAGAGAGAGAGAGAAAAAAAGAAAAGATGGAGTGGGTTGTTTAAACAGAAAGGCTATTAGCAGAGAGTGAAAGAGGGGAAGAGAGAAAAAATCTATGGGTGAAGAGGGAGAGAGAGAGAGAGAACTTGCAAGCATGCACTTTTGTGTGTACTTGACGTATGTTTAAGCGTGTGTGTATGTGTGTGAGAGAGTGTGTGTGTGTGTGTCTGTGTGTGTGTGTGTGTGTGAGAGAGTGTGTATGTGTGTGTGTGTGTGTGTGTGTGTGAGAGAGCGTGTGTGTATGTGTGTGTGTGTGTGTGTGTGAGAGACAGTATGTGTGTGTCTCAAACCTTATCGTAATCGCTGTAGAAGTGCTGGCAGTCCTCCAGGAAGGTCTCCACGTTGGTGATGAGCTCCCCTCTGAAGTTGGGCTGCAGGCTGACCAGTTGGTTCTGGACCTCCACGCCCCGGGACAGCAGCTTCTCCCAGGTGTAGCGCAGCGTGTCCACCTTGTCTACCTCCTCCTTGGCTACGCCCAGCTGGTACTTGTGGAGCATGGCGTACGACTCCTGGACCGAGGAGGAGGAGGAGGAGGAGGAGGAAGGAGGTGTTAGAGTGATGGGGAAAGTGGGATTTCATTTCCCCCTTCATGGCGTGCGACTCTTGGACCGAGGAGGAGGAGGAGGAGGAGGAAGAGGAGGGAGGAGGTTAAAGTGATGGGAAGGTTGAGGGATTCAAATTTCTCTCTTCATGGCGTACGATTCCTGGACCAAGGAGGAGAAGGAGTAGGAGGAAGAGGAGGAGGAGGAGTGAGAGGAAGAGGAGGAGGAGGAGTGATGGGGGGGTGAGGGATTATAACTTCTCCCTTCACGACTCTTGGACCAAGGAGAGGGAAGAGAAGGACGAGGAAGAGGATCAGGAGGAGGAGAAGGAGGAGGAGGTTTTAGTGATGGGGGGAGTTGGATCTTATTTCCTCCTTTTAATAGGCTGGTTGAAAAATGAAATTGTTTAAATTAAGAAGTTTTGGGGGCAAGCTCAGCATCGTCAGTTCTTGCTTTTTACGCTCAACGTCTGGAATATGAAGAGATAAAAAAGTTAATAACTAAAAGCTGTCTGGAGGCAGATTAACTAGGACGCACTGTTGCCTAGAAGACATTCATAATACAGTGTATCAACTTTAACGTCTGTGTGTGTGAGTTTGCTCCACTGTCTGTTTATGAGTGTGTGTGTGTGTGTGTGTGTGTGTGTGTGTGTGTGTGTGTGTGTGTGTGTGTGAACCTCTATGGGTCCGACCAGGAAGTCGATGGATATCTGCTGCTCTCGGATCTCCTTGAGCGACGCCATGGCGATGCGGATGTCGTCCAGGTCTCTGATTGGCCGGTTGAGCTTCTTGCCGGCCTCCTCCACCATGGCGAAGATGTGCTCCATGTCCGAGCGGTACTTCCTGTTGCAGTGGAGGCCGTAATCCACCATCCAGCTTTTGGTCTCTGCCGTCAGAGACAGCTTGAGGTCCGCTGGGAGAGGAACGTCACAGAGTTTGCATGGCGTTAAATTAGAAGAAATAAAGTCCGCCCTGTGGAATTGTCTGGCAGGTTTTCTCAGACACTGTGGTGTGTGTGTGTGTGTGTGAAATATGAATGCGCAGCGTGTAGTCATAGTCACCATCACCTGTGAACAGGGCCAGGGCGCCCACGGTGAGGTACTCCGGCTCAGCGTTGATCTCCTGCTCCAGATCTCGGTAGTACAGGATCTGGGTCTCAAACTCGGAGAGCAGGGGATTTCCCTGGATGAACCTGGGTGGGAAAAAAATCGTTTTTTAAATGTTTTATGTAGGTCAACAATTCAAAAACATGAATTAACATGAATAGGCCTTAATTTAAACAAGATCATTCAGATTGAGATAAAACAAAAATCAAAATCAAAAATATTTTTCAAATGAGACTGTGGCACAAGGCAGCAGCAAAAATGTGTCAAAAGAAGTTTGAACACGTACAAACACATATTTTTGTTGATTCTAACTCTTTAGAAGTGTGTGGATTTCACTAGCTATTATTCCTTCAATATACAATTTAGCTGGAGATTAATAACAACAAACCAATTTTTCCCCAGTGCTTTTCAGGAGTAGTTCATCTTTACTGTACTATCACGTCTTCGTCATCATAACAAGATAAGCCATTGAACCAATGGATCAATGGATCAATCAATGGATCAATGGATAATATAATCCATAATGGTGGCCCAGTACCTGTGGATATTATAATCCATAATGGTGGCCCAGTACCTGTTGATGGTTTCATCTCGTTCCAGTCTCCAGATGTGGTGATAGCGACTGAATCTCTCCAGAGCCGTTATCACCTCCTAGACCCAAAAAATAACAGTCAACATTCCCTTACATAGTATATCTAACATGATATTTATATAAACTACATACTCCTGTCTATATCTAACATGATATTTATATAAACTACATACTCCTGTCTATATCTAACATGATATTTATATAAACTACATACTCCTGTCTATATCTAACATGATATTTATATAAAATACATACTCCTGTCTATATCTAACATGATATTTATATAAACAACATACTCCTGTCTATATCTAACATGATATTTATATAAACTACATACTCCTGTCTATATCTAACATGATATTTATATAAACGACATACTCCTGTCTATATCTAACATGATATTTATATAAAATACATACTCCTGTCTATATCTAACATGATATTTATATAAACTACATACTCCTGTCTATATCTAACATGATATTTATATAAACTACATACTCCTGTCTATATCTAACATGATATTTATATAAAATACATACTCCTGTCTATATCTAACATGATATTTATATAAACTACATACTCCTGTCTATCCCCTTACATAGCACATCTAACATGATATTTATATAAACTGCAAACTCCTGTCTATATCTAACATGATATTTATATAAACTACATACTCCTGTCTATTCCCATACATAGCATATCTAACATGATTTTTATTTAAACTACATACTCCTGTCTATTCCCTTATATAGCACATCTAACATGATATAGATATATAAATAAACTATATACTGTCCATATATGGCCGGTTTTCAAATCCAAGTCTATGTTTATCACCAGTGTTGTTGGAAGCAGTATAGTGACGTGTACGATTTTAAAGGTTTTATTCGATTGATAAGTACACAGAATCTCAAACGGAGGTAAGTAGAACCGTGTGTTCTTGTGTGTTCTCTGTGTGTGCTTGTGTGTTCTCTGTGTGTGCAGTCTAGGCGTGTAAAACACGTTTTGGGTGGATTCCAACCCTTTAGCGTTGGCGGTCTGTTAGCACCTTCTTAGTGGAGTTGATGGAGGTGCTGAGGACGGAGACTAGTTTGACTATCTCCTTGTTCTCCGACACACTCTTGTAGTAGTTCCTAGTCTGGAACGGCACGGCCTGGATCGCAGACGCGGAGATGTCCGAGGCACTCCCGTCTGGGAGAGGGAGGAGGAGGAGAGGGAGGAGGAGTGAGGAGGAGAGAGATGAGAAGCAAGGCAGAGAGGATGGAGAGATATGAGGAATGAGGAGGAGAGGGGGAGGATGATTAGGAGGGAGGAGGCGAAAGATGAAGAGCAAGGAAGAGAGGGATGAGGCGTGAAGAGGAGAGGAGGAGAATGATCAGGAGCCACGAATAAGGAGGAGAGGATGGAGTGGAACGAAGAATACGGAAGAAAGGAGGTGAAGAGAAATGAGAGGATTAAGACGGAAAGAAAAGTAGAACAGAGGTGAGGAAGAGGAAGAAGGACCGGAAGAGGAAGGCGGAGAAGGAGGAAGCATTGTCGACAAATGGCCACAGAAAAACACCCATCCTCTGGTACACAGCAAAATAACTCTCTCATCTTTAAAAGAGCAACCACTTAGAAATGGCCAAAGGTTCCCCAAAAGATTCTTAGCTGACATTAAAAAAAGAAACCTTTGCTCCTCTTTGTACTTCGCACACGCACACACACACACGCACACGCACACGCACACGCACACGCGCACACACACACACGCACACACACACGCACACACACACGCACACAAAGAGAACCTTAATTTATTACATTTTTTCCAGCACCAAACCCCATATGGGAAAACAAAGTAAAAACCCTATCTTTTTAAAGAGCCTGACCTCTCAAGATGAAAAACATGAAGTACCCTCAGGCCCCCCCGTCCCCCGTCCCCCGTCCCCGTCCCCTGTCCCCCTCGCTGTTCAGTCGCCTATCTCCAGTCCCTTTATCTCCACGCTAGCCAGCGCTTTGGAGATGAAGGAGTGCCTGGGCGGAGCTCTGTGGCAGAGAGGGTGGCGTCGGGCCTGTGCCAGTATCGCAACGTGTGTTTTGGGGAGGCGGTGTGAGGCTCTGCTCTGGCGGACTGTGAGAGACGGGAGCGATGCCGCCGGGTTCTTAGTGCTGCCGCGCTACTACTTCAATCTGCTCTGTTCGTCCTACGATACTTTTATGTCTCAGTGGCCATTATGGCAGGGAAGGTTTCCTACTTAACCTCACATGGCGTCCAGACTGTAACAACGGCATGTGTGACGAATAACACTCACATCCGAAAATGGGTTTTGGGTTTGGGCAGTGTAATAATAACAAATAAACAAATGATACAGCCAGTGGAATAAACTGCCACTTCCATATACTGTGATAATACAGTATTAAAAGACGGAGGCCACGTTTGGATCTTTAATATGTCCGAATAATAATAGTATGAAGCCAAAAAAACATAACATAGATATGAGAAAAACACTTTCACAGTTGTGTTTTTCTTCTCAGCCATATGAAGTCCACTGAGCTGCACCTGCTGTGCTTTATAGATACATCCTATTCTTTTTTCTATATGATTATGATAGTTATATTATTGTTATTATTTGTGTCTTTTAGAGCTGGGGGTCGTTCTACCTGCAGTATGGAAGGCAGTGTCCCCGTCCTCTGACTCACTCTCGCTGGCCTCCTGTTTGAGGGCGGCTATCCGCCTTTCACTCATCTTCCTCTGTGGTTCAAAGAAAGGGGGGAATGGAAAACATCGAGTTAATGACAGGAAAACATAATCTAGCATATGTGGCATTCACTCAAACTCCTAACGCCAACGGAAACCCAGCGGAAAATAGGTTTTTCTTTTTAATCCGACGAGATGTGTTGTCTGGACTTTTTGATGCGTTCCATTGGATTGTAGAGTTGGTTGCCCATCTGCCTCTTGTGTTCCTCGTTAGAAGAAGCCAAGATACACTGTTCCCTTATTTTGTTTGCCCTTCTAGATGAACTATAAAGAAGATCTCCCATATAAGGACTCAATCCAAACCCCCTGTTTGATGCAGTCTGTCATCTTTTGACACATATATATGTATATATATATATATATATAAAGTATACTGTATGTGTAAGTGTAAGTGTGTGTGATACATATCTGGTTGATGTTATATTTTGGTACATTGTGTAGGTATCAAAACACAGAAACAACACCTTGTGTGCGTGTGTGCGTTTGTGTGTGTGTGCGTGTGTGAGTGTGTGTGATATACACTGGGGCCAAAAAGTATTTAGTCAGCCACTGATTGTGCAAGTTCTCCTACTTAGAAAGATGAGAGAGGTTTGTAATTTTCATCATTGGTACACTTCAACTATGAGAGACAAAAATTTGAAAAAAAATCCAGGAAATCACATTGTAGGATTTTTTAAGAATTTATTTGTAAATGATGGTGGAAAATAAGTATTTGGTCAATAACAAAAGTTCAACTCAATACTTTGTAACATAACCTTTGTTGGCAATGACAGAGGTCAAACGTTTCCTGTAAGTCTTCACCAGGTTTGCACACACTGTAGCTATTTTGGCCCATTCCTCAATGCAGATCTCTTCTAGAGCAGTCATGTTTTGGGGCTGTCGCTGGGCAACACAGACTTTCAACTCCCTCCACAAATTTTCTATGGGGTTGAGGTCTGGAGACTGGCTAGGCCACTCCAGGACCTTGAAATGCTTTTTACGGAGCCACTCCTTCGTTGCCCGAGCGGTGTGTTTGGGATCATTGTCATGCTGGAAGACCCAGCCACGTTCCATCTTCAATGCTCTCACTGATGGAAGGAGGTTTTGGCTTAAAATCTCACGATACATGGCCCCGTTCATTCTTCCCTTAACACGGATCAGTCGTCCTGTCCCCTTTGCAGTAAAACAGCCCCAAAGCATGATGTTTCCACCCCCATGCTTCACAGTAGGTATGGTGTTCTTGGGATGCAACTCAGCATTCTTCTTCCTCCAAACACGACGAGTTGAGTTTTTACCAAAAAGTTCTATTTTGGTTTCATCTGACCACATGATATTCTCCCAATCCTCTTCTGGATCATCCATATGCTCCCTGGCAAACTTCAGACGGGCCTGGACATGTACTGGCTTAAGCAGGGGGACACGCCTGGCACTGCAGGATTTGAGTCCCTCTCGGCGTAGTGTGTTACTGATGGTAGCCTTTGTTACTTTGGTCCCAGCTCTCTGCAGGTCATTCATCAGGTCCCTCCGTGTAGTTCTGGGATTTTTGCTCACCGTTCTCATGATCATTTTGACCCCATGGGATGAGATCTTGCGTGGGGCCCCAGATCGAGGGAGATTATCAATGGTCTTGTATGTCTTCCATTTTCTTACAATTGCTCCCACAATTGATCTATTCAAACCAACCTGCTTGCCTATTGCAGATTCACTCTTCCCAGCCGGGTGCAGGTCTAAGATTTTCTTCCTGGTGTCCTTCGACAGCTCTTTGGTCTTGGCCATGGTTGAGTTTGGAGTCTGACTGTTTGAGGCTGTGGACAGGTGTCTTTTATACAGATGACGAGGTCAAACAGGTTCCATTAATACAGGTAACGAGTGGAGGACAGAAGAGCTTCTTAAAGAAGAAGTTACAGGTCTGTGAGAGCCAGAAATCTTGCTTGTTTGTGGGTGACCAAATACTTATTTTCCACCATAATTTACAAATAAATTCTTAAAAAATCCCACAATGTGATTTCCTGGATTTTTTCTCATTTTTGTCTCTCATAGTTGAAGTGTACCTATGATGAAAATTACAAACCTCTCTCATCTTTCTAAGTAGGAGAACTTGCACAATCAGTGGCTGACTAAATACTTTTTGGCCCCACTGTACATGGTGGTAATATTTTGAAAATGGTTTGTGTCATGATCACAACAAATAAGCATCATGACCTTCGCTATCCTCTCCCACAAGCGTCGCAAGTGTGTGTGTTCGTGTGAGTGCGTGCGTGTGTGCGTGCATGCACGTGTGTGTGTGTGTGTGTGTGTGTGTGCATTGTAATTCGAATTCACTATGCACGGCTCATAACACAAAGTCATTCCCATGTAGGTATCTGTCGGCCGTCACCTTGGAGATCCTCTCTTTGCTCCACTGGCCCACTCCCTTGGTGACGCTGACCACACACTCCACGGCCCGGTTCAGAGCCTGCTGGACCTCGTCCAGCGCCGGCGCTATGGCAACGTTCGGGATGCACAGGATGACGTTGGCTCTGAAGATGGGCTGCTGCCCGCCGGCTTTTCCCCGGCTGGGGGAGTCGTTCTCCGCTGTGTGCGGGTGAGGGGGGAGGGGGGACAGAGAGACAGGTTAGATCCAAGACTACAATTCTGGAGGAGATAAGGAGTGTACACGTTTTTTAGAGGAGAGATAGGGAATGGATAGTCTCAGTCTGGCTGAGAAGATGAGCTGCGAAGATGAGAAGATGTCTCTCCTGACAGGCCGTCATACTCTTTTACTAAAGACTATTCACATTTCTTTTATTGTTATTACTGTTTTAATTGTAGTCCTTTGCTTTGTGTATGCATGCCTGCCTGGTGTAGTGCTCTTTGAGTTGCCTGTAAATATGAAAGATGCTGGACAAATAAATATGCCTTGTCTTGCCTAAGGTTTGTCAGCAGTCTATGGCTAAGCCAATCACTTTAATGTAACTTCTCTATTCAAAACTATACGAACAGAAAGGAAGTTTAAAGGCATTTGTTATAATCAAATTCCTACGAAGTCTACACGATGACTTTATGGCAAGCACACCATTTAAACACATTTTAAATGTGAGTACATCGAGAAACCTCCTTATCTACATTCTTTAGCACACCACCGCCCTCTTCAGGCTCACCCAGGAAGTGCATCATGGAGGAGGCGTGGATGCGCTTGCGCAGCGCCTCCAGGGCGTTCCTGGTGAGCCGGAGCAAGGCGTCCACGTTGCGGTGGTTGAAGTGAGACAGCAGCTCCTGGGCTTCGTCCTCCATCACCTCCATCAGGTCCCTCTTCTTCTTCCTCCGCACCCCGGGGGAGGAGGGGCCCAGGCTGGAGGACGGGCCGTAGGTGTTCCTGGAGAACAGGCGACCCTCCGAACGGCCCCCGTCCTCAGCTGGGGGAAAGGGGGGGGGGGGGAGACGCTTGTCTTAGATAACCGCTTAGATACGTGCATGGTGTCGACACTTACAATGAATACAACCCCCCCCCCACACACACACACACACACACACACCACCCCCCACCCCCCGCCAACGCACAGTGTTTTCTATTCTATGGATGAAGTTATGTCGGTGCCATTTGACTTTGGTTTCATTTTAGAGCTCCTGTAGCTTCCAATGGGCCGGGTTCTAGAAGGTTCTGTTTTGATTCTGATCATTACCGTCGCTCTCCGCATGGTCCACGTTGATCTTGCTGTCCGCCCTGCTCTCCTCCTGAACCTCGTCCTCCAGCTCCTCTCGGTGCCAGTCAAAGTCCAGCAGCATGTTGATGAGTTCATTGGCCGCCTCCTCCACCAGGCTGCTTTTGGTGTGGAGACTCTGGGCCCCTTTGACACAGAGATCCTGTGGGGTGGGGGGGGAGATAAAAGATGGGAGGGTGAGTGGGGGAGGGAGGGAGGGAGGGAGGAGGTGGGAGGGAGAAGGGGGTGAGGGAGAATGGAGTGGGTGAGTGAGGGAGTGAGTGAGTCAGTGAGTGAGGGATGCAGGGAGGGAGGGAGGGAGCGAATGATGTAGGGAGAGAGGGAGGGAGGGAGAGAGGAAGGGAATGGAGTGGGTGAGTGAGGGAGTGAGTGAGTCAGTGAGTGAGGGATGCAGGGAGCAAGTGAAAACAGTTGATGCACGTGCACACCACGTGCACGCTTCGAGTGGCAGCTACCGCAGCAGCCCCGGCCGCTCGAACGGGATGAATTATTAGAACACGCCTTCCGCCCCCTTTACATGCTTAACACGATGTCATCAGTCCAGGCCGGGCACGGGTTAACCAGCTCCGACCTCCTGATGGAACGGCCTCCTCCTCCATTAGGAGCTGTGATTCATAGCGCCCCACACTCTGACTGGCGTGTAACACCCAATGGAGCGAAGCAGTAATCAAACGGAACAGGTGACAGGCGCTCAGCGGTCCCCCTCCCGCGCCGTCAAACGGAGGCCGGCCGCACGGCGTCTGTGTCGCGATGTGTCCGCGTTTCGAGCGCCGTCAATCGCGAAGGCACCGAAACGTCGCCGCGGGACCCAGAACAGCCGGCCCTGGGGGGAGATTGCCTTGGGCGGGCGTCGATGAGACGTGGAGCGAAGTCATGTGGATACTGACAGAAGATTCCGGACCTTTCCAGACGGGGGGGGGGGGGGGGGGGGGGAGCTCTTTTACGAGTTAACAACCCATAGGTTCTCAGCAGACCTTTCTAAAACGGCACTTAATACACAGCTATAGGGTATGTCTATGTTTATGTAGAAGTAGAGGAATGGAGGAATCCCGCTAACAACCGTTACTGCTAAACGCCCGCTCCCCAGAGAGGACGTTCAGACCCCAGGTCCAGGCGGCCCGGGTGTGGTTCAAACCCGGGGGAAAGAGGAGGGTGCCATTACCCTGGTGGTCTGAACAAACGCTTCGCATGTGAACGGCTTGTCCTCTGGCAGAACGCACAGCGGGGCTCCGCTCATCTCTTGCAGAACCGCGTCGATACGGAACTCCACCAGGTCGTTCACTCTGTCCATCAACAGCTCCAGGTCAGCTATGGAGGGGGGGGGGGGGGGGGCCCAGAGACAGAAGAGACGCAGATAGGGACAGAGAAAGAGAGGGAGGGAGAAAGAGAGAGAGATAGAGACAAAGAGACAAAGAGAGACAATGAGGGAAAGAGAGAGGGGGAGAGAGAGAGACAAAGAGGGAAAGAGAGAGAGGGAGAGAGACAATGAGGGAAAGAGAGAGGGGGAGAGAGAGAGACAGAGGGAAAGAGAGAGGGGGAGAGAGACGGAGGGGAAGTTGATTGATAGAAAAGATAGAAAAGAGAAAAAGAGAGGGAGGGTGAAATACAGAAAGAGACAGGAAGACCAGACATGGATAGATAGAGAAAGTAAAGAGAGTGAGCAGACAGAGAGAAAAATAGGAAGTTATATAATCAGTAATACATTCATAAAACCATGCTGGTGGCAAAGTTGCTGTGACCTTCATGTACTGTGCTCTCTGATCTTTCCGAGGTTCTCGGGTTGGATTAAACATGCCTTTTGACATTTCAAGTCTGAGGTTTTCCCGATTGATTACATATGCTTTTTGATATTTAAAGTTTGAGGTTTTTATTTAAGAAATATATTTTATTTCTCTGAAGTACTCTGATGACCTCCCAGCAAAAGGTAACAGGACAAAACAAGAAATTACAAAAAAAATATATTTCTTATAGGAAATGTTCACTAATAGCATGTACTACTTTGTATTATTATTCAACTCAAAACCAACCACTGAATGTGCACTGAATGTCCCCAGCCGTCCTGGAGCATCAGGTCGGGGAGACCTACCCAGAGTGGTTGAGATGCGTCCCAGGTACTTGTCGATGTTCAGGGAGGTCCAGTTGAGGGAGGTGAGTCCAGGTAGGATGGCCTCCTCCACTTTAGCCAGATGAGGTGTTACCAGCTGCTCGAAGGCGCTCTGGACCTTGGAGCGCACTCGAGAGTTTTCACTCAGCATCAACTGAGGAGCCGGGGGAACAAGTCGGCAAGTATTGAGTTCAATAGGCCGCGCGTTGCTGTGACTCGGAGAGCCAGGAATATGTGCTACTTAGAAACGGTGCCATTTCTACCAACTGACAATCTTCGGAATATAGACAAATATAAAAACACTAGGGAATTTAAGTTGAAAATCACTGTTGGGATTGTTCTGTAAGTTCTGTTCTGGGAACGTTTTCTGTGTCATATTACGGAAACAAAGATACCCTCCCATCATATCTATTGTATCGTTTTGAAGAAGGGATTGAAACGCTGAAACTTGCTGGCCAGATTCATCTTCTTTCAGCCTCATTCACCAACACCCATCATTGCTAATGTTTCCAATCTAATTCCCTACCTGAAGTTTATTATAGTTCTTCTTGAGGACATCTTGTCTTTGCTGAAGAACAGCAGCAAATGGCGGGATCTCCAGCTTCATTCTGGTCATGCAGTCTGTCTCCCTGAACTGGGTCAGGATCTCGGGGTCAAAGTTCACAAACAGCTCCCCTGTTTCAGGACTCCTGACCAGCAGGGAGGCTTGCAGGCCGACACGGGCATCCTCCATCTGACATTAAGAGGGGGGGAAGAAAGAAAGAGAGAAAGAAAGAGAGAAAGAAAGAGAGAAAGAAAGAAAGAGAGAAAGAAAGAAAGAAAGAGAGAAAGAGAGAAAGAAAGAAAGAAAGAGAGAAAGAGAGAAAGAAAGAGAGAAAGAAAGAAAGAGAGAGAGAGAAAGAAAGAAAGAAAGAAAGAAAGAAAGAAAGAAAGAAAGAAAGAAAGAAAGAAAGAAAGAAAGAAAGAAAGAAAGAAAGAAAGAAAGAAAGAAAGAAAGAAAGAAAGAAAGAAAAAGAGAGAAAGAGAGAGAGAGAGAGAAAGAGAGAAAGAGAGAAAACGGGCTATGCATTAAAGCTTTTCCTTGGGGTTTGGATCTTTTGCGGTTTCATTGTTTCGTTCAAAGTGGTCAGTAACGACATCCAATCTTATCAAGCATCCATTTCCCTTGCCCTTCCAGGATTACCACAGCACCTAATGTACAACCAGAAAAACGTTTCCAGTGTTAAACGTTTTAAGCTGGTCCCTAACACTATTAAAACATAAGCAGTTGCATAAGCTATTAAAGCATAAGCACACTACAACAGCTCTTTATTGACACCATAACAAACTACAGAAGTACTAGCTTTACACCATAGGCCAATATCATACTATAAAAGCAGCATATCAATTCTGTATCATACTATAATACCTCTATAGGAGTTTGATATCATACTATGAAAGTGAGAGTTCTTTAATTAAGCGTCTTTGAGTACCTGGAAAAGTGCTATATAAATTAAATCTATTATTATTATTATTATTATTATATACTCTAAAAGCTCTATAGTAGCCTTATATAACATACTAGAAGCTCTGTATTCATTATATAACGTACTAGAAGCTCTGTATTAGCTATATACCATACTAGAAGATCTGTATTAGTTATACAACGTACTAGAAGATCTGTATTAGTTATATAACGCACTAGAAGCTCTGTATTAGTTATGTAACGTACTAGAAGCTCTGTATTAGTTATATAACGTACTAGAAGCTGTGTATTAGTTATATAACGTACTAGAAGCGCTGTATTAGTTACATAACGTACTAGAAGCTCTGTATTAGTTATATAACGTACTAGAAGCTCTGTATTAGTTATATAACGCACTAGAAGCTGTGTATTAGTTATATAACGGACTAGAAGCTCTGTATTAGTTATATAACGTACTAGAAGCTCTGTATCAGTTATACAACGTACTAGAAGCTCTGTATTAGTTATATAACGTACTAGAAGCTCTGTATCAGTTATACAACGTACTAGAAGCTCTGTATTAGTTATATAACGTACTAGAAGCTCTGTATTAGTTATATAACGTACTAGAAGCTCTGTATTAGTTATATAATGTACTAGAAGCTCTGTATTAGTTATACAACGTACTAGAAGCTCTGTATTAGTTATATAACGTACTAGAAGCTCTGTATCAGTTATACAACGTACTAGAAGCTCTGTATTAGTTACATAACGTACTAGAAGCTCTGTATTAGTTATATCACGTACTAGAAGCTGTGTATTAGTTATATAACGCACTAGAAGCTCTGTATTAGTTATATAACGTACTAGAAGCTCTGTATTAGTTATATAACAGAGCCACATGGCTGCCCTGTCCCACGCTAACCTGTTTCATCCAGCCACGGTGATAGAGCATCTCAAACTCCAGCAGCACCCTGGCCACCCGGTTGTAGTTCCTGATGACGCGCTTGGCCTCGGCCGTGCTCAGCACCCCCGGGTGCTGCTGGAACATATCCATGGGTTCCTGGATCCTCCGGTAGAGCTGGCGCGCCCACAGGATCCTCCCGGCCACCGGGGGCAGGTTGCGGCCGACGGGCGGCTCCAGCTTCTGCCGGGTGTAGGTGCGGGACACCATCTCGATGTCCCGGCCGTAGTTCTGGAGGATCCGCTGGTACTTCTCGTCGATGCCCAGGTCTGGGATGCCCAGTCTGGAGGGGTGGGTGGGTGGGGGGGGGGTTCAAAGGGTACAGAGGAGATGCCGGAATTAGGTGATGAATGGATCCCGTTAACATTTGATAAAGGAGCGTTGATGACAAAAAAGTGTCAAGTATCCACATATTTCTGATATGTGAAAGAGTATGAATATTTAATATACACAATTTCAGCATTACTTTTGAAACTTCCTCAGAACATTCAGAGCTCTCTCTGTGTTTTGGATCTTTTCAAACGTGTTGTCCATGAATGTCTTCAGCTGGTTCTGAAAACAACACAAGCACATTCGCCATAACTCTGGTCTAAGCGGTGGCTTATAAAATCAGATGAGTAGATTAACATATTGACCATGGAGCACGTTGTGTAGATAATGAGTTAACCAAGAGCCTACATCCGGAAGCCATTGACTTACATGCAGTTCTGCAGTGCTTTTGCAGAATTCTTCATAGTCCTGATCAAAGTCTGTTCGTCTCTGGTCCAGGAAACTGTAGTGCTTCTTCCTCATGGTCAGCACAATGTTCTGACAGACACACAAACAAGCACCATGGTCACGTTCACTGCATTGTAAAGTAACGTTATAAGTAACACATTTCTCGCTGTGAATTCGAGGCCTCCCTCCGTGTATCAGTTACATTCCATCTCAAGCTGATATACTTGAGAGAACTAATTCGTTTGCACTTTCAATAATTGGATCTTTGTGTTTCTTTCGCCAACGAGAGTTTAAGACAGTCAAACAACACACCAGAACAGAACACAATGTCCCTCTCCGAAAGATATTTAATCCATTTACAATATCACAAGAGAACAGCGCAAAAAAAAAAATAAAAGAGTAATTGCACCTCCGAAGCGCTTAGCATTAAATATGCATGGACTGATGAAAGCTCTGTCAACTCTCACAAAAGAAGTTAGTTATGAACCTTCTAAAGCTCTTTTTGATGTTATATGAGACATGGACCTTGTGATGCAATGAGAGGAAAAGAACGGCTGTGAGACGTTCATTATTTTGGAATAATTAGGCCTTTAGGGAGAAGAATGATGAACAAAATGTTGTTGTGGTTTTTATGTTTAGTAATGGCTATGCTGTTGTGTGTTTGGATGTTGCTTGATGACGATGGAGCATGCACTGAACAGCACACAAATCTAAACGAAGGATGGTCCAAGGCATTACCTCCCATTTCCCCTGCATTTCTGTAGTCTGTCCACCGGGGGCGATAGAGAGAGAGACAATGTGAAGTAGCGGGCATTACTAAAGAACACCGTTGAATATTAACACTTGTTTATCTCTTTTTAAACTACACAACACAGCTTTAGAATATAAAATCCAACGCTTCTCACTGGGGGGTTTGAACTTATTCAAATACATATTACAAAATTACAATCCAATTTTCTCCCGAGTCAATAGTACTAAATGACATGTACTTGGACTGCATTGTTTCCGGTGTACCTGAAATCGTGTTGCTAGGGTTTCCAGGCCCTCGATCTTGGAATCCTGGAGAGCGGAGTAGACTGTGATGGTTTGGAACATCTCCAGGATCTTGTTGAGACGTCGCTGGAACGTTTCGAACTTGCCAAAGATGTACATCTCGCTGAAGTCAAACTGCCGCTCAGCAGGGTTCTGCTCCAGCTTCTCCTTGGTCTTGTGGAAACACCGCTGGTACTCCTGGTAAGTGAGGGCGCAGATAGACATATGAAAACGTTTTTATCAGCCAATAATAAAACCGTTGGATCACAAAGACGTGATAAATATTACAAATAGATACAAATTCCTAATACATAAATAAATATTATATTATTAATATATATTATTAAATCTAATTACAACGGTACAAATACTCTTACACTGGACACTAAACACTATGCTAAGTAGGACTAAACCGTCATTCCAACAAAACGATTTAGCCTGTACGTAACCACTATTATTATTATTATTATTATTATTATTATTATTATTATTTCCGTGTCAGACCCCCTAAAGCGCTGTACCATAAGCCCTCTTGAAGCGGTGTCATGGTAAATTGCAGGACGGCCTGGCTAACCTGGTTGAGGTGGATGGCAGCTCGTAGTTTCTCTGCCACCTCGTCCTGAGGCTGGTCCCACAAGGTCACGGAGCCGTTGTTAGTGATGTAGGCCTTGCAGGCGGTTATCATCTGGTTGGTCACCTGGGCAAACGAGGGCGGAAGAGGATGAGGAAGCCAGGCTTTGAGCAGCTGGGACACACTAGTTTGTCTAGTTTGAAACGGCTACACATACTTTTTATATGTATATACTGTATATTAATATATATATATATATATATATATATATATATATATATATATATTATGTAGACAGTGTGGTTCTCCCTACAGTATCAGCGTCGCTAAGCAACGCCTCATCTTTTTATGTTACTCAGTACTCTCTCCCTTCAACAATAAATGACTGTTCGTCTGTGACATTGTCGCTGACAGGAAGATGGATTTCATCTGCCTTACTGAAACACGGCAAAAGCAACAGGACTTTATGGTGCTCAACCAAGCTACACCTCCAGGCTGCACCTATGTTCAAAGAACTACCTCCCATACCTTCTGCAGATCACCTTGTATAGCTCTACAATTTAGCCCTACACACCAGCCTTGACTCTCTTGCCCCACTCAAAACACTGGCCAGTCACTCCTGTACTGCCCCCCTCCACCCCGTGCTCTTGTGAAAACAACTCTTCCACATAAGCCTTAAAAACACCATTTCATCAGATATTTTATTTGACACGATGCTCATTCCAGGAATCAACTTTATTCCAATATGTCATTTTTGTAATTTTGTATTATTCAACTCTTAACTTATGGATGTCTATGCTGTTCTTTCTGAAGAGGCACAGATGGTAATGGTGGGTCTGTAAACGAATTCATGTTCTCACCTTGACAAACAGCGACGTGATCTTCTCTGAAGTGTTGTAGTACCTGGATATACTGTGAATCATTCTGATGGCGTTAATCAAACCTGGGATGGCCTCCACCATCGACACCTGGAAGCCATAAACATGCAGCTGTTAAAAAACACATCATCACAGCGTGGCATTTATTCAATCACGTTTTGCTATGAGAGAGAAAAAAATAATAATTCAGTGTCGATTTCAGCATGCGTTGATGGTAGTAGTTGCACAGCCCGAATAATCAGAAGTACCCAATTATATAAAAAAAAAATAACTTCATAATCCCATTTCATAAATAAATTAAAATAAGGGAAAATATTTGAAAGTAGAGATGGTTCATTTAAACTGTTCTCACCGGGTCGCTGTTGTAAAGCGGGTCACAGAACTTCTCCAGCGTGTAGAGGTACTTCACGTTGTCCTTGGCCTCGTTGGCCGAGTCTGTGATCCTGGTGTCCAACTCTCGCCACGACTAGACCCCACAAGGAGAGGGGAACATTTCACTATGGGGGGTTTTGTTTACATGCATGTTAGGTGAAATACAGACATCCCAAGTCAAACACCGATCAAGTTTGGGCTCCAATTGAAACACTTCTGGCAGTTTTCGTCTGCTGTAGGGTAAACGTGAAAGACAAGACTGAGGAGATAAAAACAACATGCCAAGAAAACTGACAGTCATATACAGTAGATACTCTATAGATGGATAGATAGATAGATAGATAGATAGATAGATAGATAGATAGATAGATAGATAGATAGATAGATAGATAGATAGATAGATAGATAGATAGATAGATAGATAGATAGATAGATAGATAGATAGATAGATAGATAGATAGATAGATAGATAGATAGATAGATAGATAGATAGATAGATAGATAGATAGATAGATAGATAGATAGATAGATAGATGGAGATATTATTTGATTTTCACCAGAGGAAGTTGAACTCATCTAGAGTGTTTGGTTCTGACCTTGATGATTTTGGACTTGGCCATCATCAGCACCCCCAGGACGGCCTTGACGTCAGGGCTCTTGAGCTGGTCCAGGAGGTAGTTGAAACGGGACATGCGCTTCTTCCAATGGTCCAACTCGGCCCGTGGACCCAGGTCATCAGCCTCTTTCCTCAGCTGGTCACTCTCAGCAAGCACCTACAGCGAAAGATGGATGGGTGGGTGGATGGAGGGATGGGTGGATGGAGGGATGGATGGATGGATGGATGGATAGGTGGGTGGGTGAAAAACTAAAATGTTACCAATCAATCCATGAATGAAAAAAATTGATATTTCCTATTATAGTAATGTTTAATATCACCATGGCCTGTGCATGATGAAACAAAACCTTATCACGTCACCTGTACATAAAATGGATTCATATAATTCCGTTGACTGTTCAATTTTCGCCAACATCCAACTAAGGCCCAAACTCAGTACTTTGATGTGGAGGACATAGCGTGTGCTGACAGACTACCATGCCGACATCACCCCCAGCCGCCCCCCCCCCCCCCCCCTCAACCCCCCCAGCCCCAACCCCCCCATCCCACCACATGAAAGGAGAGCCTTGGTCCATGACTCCCCCGCCTGCTCGCCTGTCAGAACGCCCTCTGAGGTCCATCTCCCATCTCACCTGCTCTATCTGTTTGATCCAGACTTTCATGCAGGCCTCGATCTTCTCCGTGGCCTCGGTGCTGTTGGCGGCCGCCATGTAGTCCGACGGGCCTTTCAGAGTGCGCAGGTCAAAGGTGTCGCACTCTTTCAGGTTCACCTGGAAATTGTTTGGAGTCGGCGCAGAGTCAAAGGCTCGAAAGCCATGCTGAGGCGGTGAGGAGAAGTACATTTGACTTCTAAATATGTGAAAAAGAGGGAGGGGCTAATAGAGCTCATTGAGAGAAGGGTTAGGGTTAGGGTTAGGGTTAGGGTTAGTGAACTATATTTGTGAAGTGTATGTTTGTTTGCTAGATGTGTGAGAAAGTTACATGTAAGTGTTAGTTACATGTATGTGTGTGTTTATGCTTGACCCTGCGTTTTCTCCATCAGTTTCTATTCCTGTGCCAATGTACTCTATTCCCAAACGTCTTTCCAAGTTTCTATTCCTGTGCCAATGTACTCTATTCCCAAACGTCTTTCCAAGTTTCTATTCCTGTGCCAATGTACTCTATTCCCAAACGTCTTTCCAAGTTTCTATTCCTGTGCCAATGTACTCTATTCCCAAACGTCTTTCCAAGTTTCTATTCCTGTGCCAATGTACTCTATTCCCAAACGTCTTTCCAAGTTTCTATTCCTGTGCCAATGTACTCTATTTCCTAACGTCTTTCCCACCTTCTCCTGCAGACTCTCTTGCGCTCCTGCCAGCACGGACACAAAGTTGTCCAGCGAGGCTATGAAGTCCTGTTTGACGGCCTGGGCCTGTGGGGTGGCCAGCTCCCCCCAACCGTGGCTCGTCTTCCTCAGGGTGGGGATGAAGATGTCTGACAGCAACTGCTCCACGCTCTTCAGGAGACCCACCTCGCTGGTGTCCAACATGTTGAAGTTCACGTCCTGTAGAGGATTGGAGAACAGAACAGACAATACTATACTTTATTGTACTATAGTATACAGTACTACACTTTACAATACCATACTTTATTGTACTATAGTATACAGTACTACACTTTACAATACCATACTGTATTGTACTATAGTATACAGTACTACACTTTACAATACCATACTTTATTGTACTATAGTATACAGTACTACACTTTACAATACCATACTGTATTGTACTATAGTATACAGTACTACACTTTACAATACCATGCTTTATTGTACTATAGTATACAGTACTACACTTTACAATACCCTACTTTATTGTACTATAGTATACAGTACTACACTTTACAATACCATACTTTATTGTACTATAGTATACAGTACTACACTTTACAATACTATACTTTATTGCGCTACAGTATACAGTACTACACTTTACAATACTATAGCATACCATACTTTGTAAGAGAAGAGGGCGATGGTTGAGAATACAAGTAAATTGTGAAAAAGCTATTAAATAAAATAAATAAATGAAAGTAAATATTTAAATAGTTGACAAGGAAGTAATGGCTGTTCTGTTGTCAAGGCAAACAGCATTTTAGCATCTGGAGATGGTAAACAAGTACACTCTACATTCAAACATTACAATTCTCTTTTGTCTGAACAGAGCTTTTAAAAGGCCCAGCAAAAGAAGGAGCCCATCATTTATTTATTTAAATCTTTTTTATCATTTTTATGCTTTATTGCGAGGGTCGGTGATATTTACTGGAAGTACATTTCTTAATTCCTCTATGCTGACCATCGATGTGAGATTTTCCATCCCTCCGCTTTGCTATCGTCCCTCATCCTTCCTTCTTTCCATCTTCTTATTCCCCCTCTTCTTTTCGATCTCCTCCCTGTTATTTCTACCTTACTCCATTTCTTTCAATCTTCTATCCCTGTCAATATTTTTTTTTTGGCCAACCATTGATCATGTCTCTGCCAGGGGAGAATAATTAGTTTCATGGTGATGTGTGTGTGTGTGTGTGTGTGTGTGTGTGTGTGTGTGTGTCTTGTGGGGTGTCGAACGGTCGATATCTGCCACAACCCTACGGGGGAGTAACTCCTGTCTCCCATTGACCCAGGATGAAGAGAGAGACGTATGGTGCACACACCCCAGATGCTCTCTGTTAACTACACTCAGATAGGAGGGAGCGACAGCCAAAACCCCTTTATCTAGTACGCTTTCATTTCCTCTCTTCTCGTGTGAAAAGACAACAACTATTCCGGCAGTATTTAATGCTCATTCTATTTCAATTTGTCTTTGGGGCAGAGATAAAAATCCAATATTGAAACATCACAGCCATTTTTTTTTTAAACCACAAACAAAAATATGGTTTGCAACAAAGCAGTGGTGGTTTATTGGGGGGCTTTGGGATTCTGCCATCGTTTAGGCGTTTGTTTATAGGTGTTATGCCATAAGGATGATAGTTTAGTTTAGGCATGATGTATACATTTGGGCTTTTTGGGGTAGTTTGGTACCACAATCTAAAATGGCCGCCATGCCTAATGCAGTGTAATCAGAGCCCAGGAAGGCAGCTCTCACCCTGTGTATGTTCTCCGCGGTGATTTCCTTCGAGGTCTTGGCTCGGGTGAAGAACACACACACTCCAGTCAGCGCCACGTCGTTCCCCTCGGTCACAAACACCTTGGGCTTCTTACCACGCCCCCCCTGGGAGAGACCCTGACCCATGCCCTGAGAGGGAGGAGGAGCTGGTGGGGGAGCTGGCTGGGGCACTGGCTGGGCTGCGGTTCCTGGTAAATGGAAACAGATGAATATCAATAATCAGACGCATACAGCATTCTAACTGTTTCTGCTCTCGAGGATGTGACAAAAATGCACGTAAAAAAAAAAAAACACAGGATATGGTGTTATGTGTATTTTGAAATATGATTTTTTTTGTCACATCTTTTGTCTCAGGCAACGAAATGTAAACGATAAAGGTTATTAATGTCTAGGTTCTTGTTCTACTTCATCTTGATTACAATAATAACAACCTTCATGATATGTATATAGACACACACACACATATATATATATATATATATATATATATATATATATATATATATATATATATATATATATATATATATATATATATATATATATATATGTATATATATATATATATTTATATACACTACCAGTCAAAAGTTTGGACTGTGTCAAGTGAATGGGAAAATGTATCCAAACTTTTGACTGGTAGTGTATATTTATATAGTATATATTATCTATGCTAGTGTTAGACTTTTTCTGCTGTATTTCTTGTGTCACGAAAGATATTGACGTTTGCCTTCTTCTACTCTATTTTCCGGTTCATGACAGATATTGATGGTTGTGTTCTGGCCTCAGCCGTGTTGATATTGGTCTGTGACGCTGTGTCTTACCGGCGTCAGCCACTTCAGTGTCCTGGTAGTAGAACATGAGGTGAGGGAGACCCTCAGCCATGAAGAACTGCTCCATGCGGTCCATCTGCAATCGAAGGGAAGACGCAGTGCCTTTGTTAGGTCTACTAAAACCATTGATTGTTTTGGGGGGGATTTTGTCGTGTTTGTAGACAACAGCAATTGCACAGTGTTGGGTAAATTAACTATTTGTTAGTCAACAGCAGTAGGTTAAAACACTGTCCAATTCTTGACTTGACTTTCGACTCCATAAAGTCAATCTACCAAATGATACTCAGTTACTTAACCTACATTACGGATCCTTTCTTGAGAATGCGCGCGCACACACACACACACACACACACCCACACACACACACACACACACACACACACACACACACACACGTACCTGTGCCCCCTCCAGTATGGCGTCCTCCACGTCAGCCTTCTCCAGTCCAAGGCAGGAGGCCACGATGCTGAGGACGTAGTCATGCCGACCATCCAGCTGGGCTCGCTTCGCCTCACGCTCCTCCTTAAGCTTTTGCTGTGTATAACAAACACACACACCACACACACACACACACACACACACACACACAGCCATACACACCCAGACAGAAACATAGGTTGCATGAATACATATGTACATGAATACACATCCATTTAAAGAACATAGCACGATTTGTTGAGTCCCACCAACACATCAGTTGGACTTCAAAAGAATGAACATGATGATGTCATGAACATCAACTGCCTTCCCTTCTTAGAAAAGGAAGACATTGACTTAATAGGGACAAGGTCACATACTTGATAAGCTAAGATGTGGCTGTTGGGTATAATGCAAGATTTAGGCTCTCTTCTGCTTCTCCTGGCATTGGATTGTGCCATGGTCACCCCTCTCCACTGGCCCACACAGAATCTTCTTCTACAGCCCCAAAAGAACTGTCACAGTTCTGACCAGTCTCGTCGTCGAACGGGACCACAAAACCGCAAATTCCTTTCTATATATTGCTTTTTTGAGTGTTCATCTTGGATTTAAGGCATAATGGATATTATAACACCGTATCCTGTGTTGTTATGAAACGTCCCATTTCTACCGAGTCTTGTTGGACCAGAGAACGAGGAACACGTCTGAGATTTCCCAACAAAATTTTAAAAACTCTACAAAAGAGTCCAAAGAAAAACGGTAGGATCCACAACCAATCAGTGTCTCCCCTCAACCCCAAATTACAACAATGAAAATCAGTGTAAGTCCACAGAGGTCTGCACAGTGTCTTATCCTTCACCCTAACCAAGTGGTCTCTGTGGTCTCTCTCTTACAAATACACACACACACACACACACACAGCTGAATTAGTGCCAGATAGAGGAGTAACTACCCTGTCAGGCTACCGTAGCTGAGAGGCCAGCCTCTGTGTTAAAGACACAGGACCCCATGAAAGAGCAGCATAACTGGCTGCTTAGATACACAGAAACAAGAGACACCAATAAACTAGAAAGCACGACTTTCCTCGCATTTGGCGTGACAGATGCAGAACTCAAACTCACTGTTTATCCTCCAAGGGGGGGGGGGGGGGGGGAGGCGGGGGGCTTGTTCATTCAAGTACACATACTTTTCTCTAAGATGACGTCACCGGGCGTTTGAAAAGGGTGTTCAGCTCTTTAAAATGGTGTGTAAACTGACTTTTATTGCTCAACATGGAAGCAGTGGCTGGACTCGAAATAGCCAGGCAGGAAGGCCCACAGACAGGGGTTACGTCTTTGGAGCAGCAAAGCTCAGAGTCCTTCTAGACAGCCATCAGTTAATCTTTAATGTTTTGGCTTAGATATAAAAACCCCTTCTCTCATAATGTTTGCGATTGCTTGACGACCAGCGTTTAAGGGGTCACGGGATCTGTTTGGTTTTCCTTACAGAGTGACGAAGCCCCTCTGTGCGTGTGTGTGTGTGTGTGTATGTGTGTGTGCGTGCGCGCGTCCCCCTCCCTCCCCATTGTGTAGCAGCGGTTCCACTTCAGTGAAGTGCTAAAACAAAGGGGCGGATCCATGGAGGCGAGGGAAAGCAGCAAAAGGAAGGAGGAGCTTCATGCCGGGGCCCAGAGGTCAGGGCCCAGAGGGCTCTGCGTGGGTGAACAGCCCCGGGCAACAAGCCCGGACAGGTCGAATCAAACGGAGCCATTGACCCCCCCCCCCCCCCCCCACACACACACACACACACACACCACACCCCCTTTGACGGGCAACAAACACGCGCTCATCACTTTCTGTCAGGGTAAACAGAGAAGGCTGAGCCAGTGGGCGAATGAAACAACAGCCAACTGCCGCGCAGCCTGCAGGAAGACCATCCGCAATGTCAGCCTGCAGGAAGACCATCCGCAATGTCAGCCTGCAGGAAGACCATCCGCAATGTCAGCCTGCAGGAAGACCATCCGCAATGTCAGCCAGCGGCTTCCCGGGCAACCTGCCATGCCTGTTTGTGCTTGATAGCTCTCTCTCTCTCTCTCTCTCTCTCTCTCTCTCTCTCTCTCTCTCTCTCTCTCTCTCTCTCTCTCTCTCTCTCTCTCTCTCTCTCTCTCTCTCTCTCTCTCTCTCTCTCTCTCTCTCTCTCTCTCTCTCTCTCTCTCTCTCTCTCTCTCTCTCTCTCTCTCTCTCTCTCTCTCTCTCTCTCTCTCTCTCTCTCTCTCTCTCTCTCTCTCTCTCTCTCTCTCTCTCTCTCTGACACCTTGCCAACACACACACAAACACATCGTCATCATCATCATCCTCATCCCATCTAAACACACACCACCAGCTATTGAACTCTGTCTTTAATAACAGAAGTGGCAGGAGGGCTCTTTGCAGGAACCAAGCTGGTCACTCAGATAAAAGCTCAATGGGCCACAGAGAACATCCCTACAGAAAAACAGGACATGCTGGGCCAAAGTAGAGGAGTGGGGGGGTTGACTGGAAATGTAATTGTAATTGTAATCCGTGCATAATTCAGAGTTCTTAATTAGCACAGCTTGCACCTCAATCGCTACACTTAAGAAGAACTGGAAACACAGAGAGAGAGAGAGAGAGAGAGAGAGAGAGAGAGAGAGCGAGAGAGAGCGAGAGAGAGAGAGAGAGAGAGAGAGAGAGAGAGAGAGAGAGAGAGAGAGAGAGAGAGAGAGAGAGAGAGAGCGAGAGAGCGAGAGAGAGCGAGAGAGAGAGAGAGAGAGAGAGAGAGAGAGAGAGAGAGAGAGAGAGAGAGAGAGAGAGAGAGAGAGAGAGAGAGAGAGAGAGAGAGAGAGAGAGAGAGAGAGAGAGAGAGCGAGAGAGCGAGAGAGAGAGAGAGAGAGAGAGAGAGAGAGAGAGAGAGAGAGAGAGAGAGAGAGAGAGAGAGAGAGAGAGAGAGAGAGAGAGAGAGAGAGAGAGAGAATTCCACTTGATCAGATATTTCCGCAGCATTCATCATGCTAACACTGAATCCATTTCAGTTTACAATACACACGGTTGTCTATAAAGAGAACACAGAACTGCGCTGTCATTTCCCATCTGACTTCATCAATTCCTTTACAGGTGTCACCCGTCGGGCAGCACAGCCCAGGTCTTGCCCCGTTGCATTTCAGAATTGTCACTCTGATTCGTGTCCTGTCATGTGTTGATGTAGTAGTAAATTCCTAATACAGGCTACCTTTGAAGAAAGAAAAAAAAAAAACGGATGTAACAAATCTAAATCAATCAAAGTTGGCCCAGTCGAAACGTGACTTCCAAAGCAAAACCTATCGAGCAGTTGTTTTGGCATTGAAATGAACACAGTCTGGATAGGCCACAGTTCAAAGTGGGCGCAGTGTAGTCTCACACACAACCCATGGGTTTCACGTTGCGGCCCCTGTGAGGCCCACGCCAGCAGACACCAACGGCACCCAGGCGTCTTACCTGGATCACTCTGGAGACGCTGAGTTTCCACAGGCGCTTTCTGTACGCCCTCGACATGCCCAGCTCCTCTCCTATCTACCGCCAAACGTCCAAAAGGATCTTTAGCGAGTTTATCTAGCTTCACGAGTTCGTATGGCTCGTCTCGTAATGTCTGGTATCCACGGCTACGTCCTGTCCTCTCGAGCAGGCGCCATCACTTTGACAGAGGTGAGTCGAGTTGGACCACCGCCAGTTAAAGCAAGGCCGGGCCTATTTGTTTATTGGCCGCTGTTGCTCCTAACTTTGGGTATAACTGCCAACTGCTTATCGCCGACAGATAAGGCCTCCCAGAAACTCTTCAAACAATATAAAGACGCAGGCAGCCCGCCAGGTTAAACACACACACACACACACACTGGATGTATGCACACAACCTCTCACACACGTATGTACCTACAGTGCATGTACACACACATGCAAATGCATTGCCACACATGCAGACACTATCACACACAGTCTGTATGCACACACTTACAGCATACACATATGCAGATATATTAACACACACACACACACAAACACACACTGCTCACTGGGAGTGACAGCCGTATGGCATCACTCTAGTGAGTGACAGAGTAGTAGGCTGTAATAAGACTTCTCAACTCTTTCTGTTCTGAAGCCATTGTTACTGTTCTCTGTGTGTGTGTGTGTGTGCGTGTTTCACTGAATGCCCTGGCGGGGGATTATAACACCTGGTCTACCTGACTAACAAAGGAACAAAACAGGATCAAATGTTAGGTGTCCTATTGTGTCCTCCTCCACCACTGTCCATGATGACACCCTCAGCATTACTACAAGCATTCCAAGACGGAGAAAGAAAGGAATACAATGTCAATGGGAAATATAGTAATCAGGAACAAGAGCTTAAAAGAGCCCTAACAGCGAGAGATGGAAGTATAAATGTAAACTTCATCTCAAAGAAACCAACAGGGTCAGGGAGGGGTATGGGTCAGGTTTCAATTTCCTAGTCACCCTATTGGAGACTCAACATTATAGATGGAAAGTTGTATAGGATTATAAAACGGTCAAATGAACAATGCAATTGCAAAACTAGTTTGGACACAAAAACATAACAGCAGAATAATGATGTTTGCCTACTGAACTGTTTGCATTTTCGGCACTGTTTCAATATCTTTTGACATGGTCTTTTGTTTTTGCGCGAGTTCATCATCATCATCTCCCATCTCATCTTCTACCGCTTATCCTGTTTTACAGGGTCGCGGGGGGGGGGGGGCTGGAGCCTATCCCAGCCAACACAGGGCGTAAGGCAGGGTACACCCTGGACAGGACGCCAGTCTATCACAGGGCCTGCGCGAGTTCATTCCAGTTATTCATATTCAGACGTCAAACACACCCCTTGGCTCTTAGATAAAGCACGCATTCCAAAGTCCCAACATCGCCACGGCTACAGTAGGTAGACATTTCACCACCCTGACAGGAGGGAAAAATACATGAGATTTGTTTTCTGAAGGGAGAGACATTGAGCTAAACAACATTTGAAGCCAGCCAGCCTGAAAGCCAGCCAGCCAGTCAACCATCCGGCCAGTCAGCCAGCCAGCCAGTCAACCATCCGGCCAGTCAGCCAGCCAGCCAGCCAGCCAGCCAATCAACCATCCGGCCAGTCAGCCAGCCAGCCAGTCAACCATCCGGCCAGTCAGCCAGCCAGCCACCAGTCAACCATCCGGCCAGTCAGCCAGCCAGCCAGTCAACCATCCGGCCAGTCAGCCAGCCAGCCAGTCAACCATCCGGCCAGAAAGCTGGACGGCGAGCCAGTCAGAAAGCCAGAAAGCTAGACGGCCAGCCAGTCAGCCAGAAAGCTAGACGGCCAGCCAGTCAGGATTGCACGACCTAAACAGAAGTGTACGTCGGAAAGGGCTGGTTGTAACTTCAGATCTCCACGGTCACCTTACCTTGTTCTGGTAATCGGGTTTAAAGTGCAGCATGGTCACCCTCTCACAAAGAAGCAGCTCCTTTTCAGGGATTCCAGCCTATTAACCGGCATCACTATTCATGAGATCAGAGGCAAACTAGAGATTATTCCGGGGTGCGGGGGACACAGAAAGAAAGAAAGAGACAAAGAGAGAAAGAGAGAGAGAAAGAGAGGAGAATGAGCTTAGCTGAAGCACCCATCAGCATCTTATTCAACCTGTCCCAAAGGTGACTGAGCTGATATTATAAGATCGTTTCTTCCTCAAAGGATTGGCTAACCAGATAGGTGGGGGTCAGGTGACCACCTGTCGGCTAGGTAATTATCATCGGGGCCTCGGCGATCAACTTACTGAACTGGTTCAGAAAGGTTATAGTTACATAGCTACCCCATGAAACACACACACACACACAGAGAGAAGGGCACACACATAGACATCCACAAATATAAGTAGTCAACGGGGTGGGCAAACAGACAACCATTCACATGCACTATCTCAAGTACACATATATACACACACACATACACACAAACATACATAAGCTTGTGCATACGCATCCACCCACATTCTCCCACACACACACACACACACACAAACACAAACACACACACACAAGCTTGTGCATACAAGCCAACACGCACTGACACGTTGGGTGATAAACTGCAAATCAAACGTAAGATGGATTGCACTGGATGGCTAAGCATTACTCACAAACCAGAGGAATTAGTGAGGTCCTTCTTGCTGTGGTAAAAGAAATAGTACAAGGTTCGACACAATTGAGAGTCTTACTTGTATGGCCAGCAAGCCTCAGTTTAAGGACATCAACTAAATGTATTTCAATTGAAATTGACACACAATTCACACTGCTGGCAAGGGAGTGGATCCTTAGTTGAAGCAAGACCAGTGTGTAAATGGAGGCAAACCATTTCATGTAAATCTGTCAGAGGCGATAGTTCACTAACATACATAGCTTCACAAGTGGCTGTTTAAGATGAATAACTAACTAGAGTTTGACACAAGTTAAAATGAATATTTCATCAACCTCACCATTTAATTATATTTTTAAGCAACATTGTCAATACTTGAAAGGTTGACTGCAGTATAGGGCCATCTCTTTCTATCTAACTCACACACACACACACACACACACACACACACACACACACACACACACACACACACACACACACACACACACACACACACACACACACACACACACACACACATAATAGGTCCTGTGATATATCCAGACAGGACGGCCACAGGAATTGTCCTAGAGAGGGTTTGATAGGGGCTGAAATGACTTTGAACCAGCTTTGCATTTAAAAGCAGTTAGATGTTTAATATTGCATCACGGCTCGACTGATTGTGTACAGCTCAGCCATCTCTATTGGATCAGCCAGGTAACCGGAGGCCTGAGCCGACCACCCCTCTGTAAATAATGGATGATGTGATGGAGACAAGGACAGAGAGAGAGAGAGAGAGAGAGACAGAGACAGAGATAGAAAGAGATAGAGATAGATAGGCAGAATGAACCCGAGGGGGAGAGAGGAAGAGACTGAGAGAGATGATCACACACATACTGCGAGGGCCCAAACACACAAACACACACACACACACACACACTCGATGATCCAGAGCCACTAATGCGAGGGTCCAAACACACACACACACACACACACACACACACACACACACACACACACACTCGATGATCCAGAGGTACTACTGCGAGGGCCCAAACACACACACACACACACACACACGATGATCCAGAGCCACTAATGCGAGGGCCCAAACACACACTCACACACACTCGATGATCCAGAGGCAGTACCGCGAGGGCCCAAACACACACTCACACACCCTTGATGATCCAGAGCCACTAATGCGAGGGCCTAAACACACACACACACACACACACACACACACACACACACACACACACACACACTGAATGATCCAGAGGCAGTACCGCGAGGGCCCGATCGCGGAGCTACGTGATGGGACTCGAGGCTTTGACCACTGCCACTTCCCCGCTGTTTTGCTCCCCTTAACCCACTGTGACGCTTCGTCGCCACACAGCAGACTAAATGCCAGAGACCACAAGAAACTCCGGTGACAGGAAATCTTTACATCTACAAGAAACGCAGCGACAACCCTCCAAAAAAAAACTAAAAAACTCGGAAGTCGTGCGGGCGCAACAAGGTGGCGGCGATTTCAACGCTCAGTGTTTGATGTTTGGCCAATTTGCTGGGTGGAGTGCACTCAAATGTCGGAAGCCATAGTTGTCACCTTAAATCTCCTTTCAACGTAGCCAACAGCCTGACATCACAGGCTCCATTCATGTTGCTTTTAGAAAGAGGCCCGTCTTGAAACCGTTTTTTCCCCCCACAGGTTTCTTACAGAAAGTGAGATAGGACGGCTCTAAAAGGTCAGGGGAAAAGAATAGTCGCTGTAGATATTCTGCTCGACCAAGTTGCTCATTGTGATGCTAAAACATTTTTTTTTCTCAAAGACATCCCTGTTGTTCATGCGTGGCTGAATACATCCTTTTTTTCTCCTTGCTCTGGCTATAGGCAGACTAATTTATATTCAATTTTACACTGCCACTCTAACTTATATGACCCTTGTCAACCCCAAATATTCCTGTCTACACCAAGTGCACTCAGGTCTACAGTCACTGTGCAAAGTCAACATATGTGCAGTACCTGTGTGGGCAACTTCAGCTCGGTGCAAAAAAAAAACAAGAAAGTCTAGTAAAGTGCTGTCCAGGGCATTAGGATTATACATAAGGTTAAACAGAACTGTTGGAACAGTAATAAAAGGGGGTCACTAGCCTTACATATAGGCCGACCCTGCACTTGAGTTGCTTATCTGGTCTTGTTTTAGAATGAATGTTCTTTTCATGACTAACTACGAATGAGTTTAGTTACAAAAGCTTTTTCATTACACGAGGAAGAACAACTTTCACTCATAACAGTTATCAGGAAACAATACAAGAGACTGGCTTTAGAGGGGGATATAGATTCATTTATTTGGTTAAGAAGATTCTAACCCGGCCCATCGAACTGTTGTCATGCGTATTTAAGGAATTCGTTGAAATCTGACATGGTCCCTATGGAAATGCTCCCATCTAGCGGGCGTCCCAAATAAAATGATACGGCATTTGGTGGACATTTGACAATGACTGTAAGTGGTTCCTGTGACAATTAATTTGAATAGTCCCAGTCCTAATGAAACTCCTAACACTAGATTTTCCATCACTATATGTATGCGATACATCACAATTCATACTCAGACTGCGTTTATTTAATAAGTGCGGTCATTCTGTGCTTCTCGAGCAACAAGGGACGTAATCAAAATTCTATAATAGGCCTAGGCCTACTGTATGAGAAAATATCAAATAGGTCACCTCCTAATCTAATAGAATAGCCCACATAATACGATTTCTAAAATAACAAAAAACACTGAAGAAAATAAATACCACTAAGTTTGCAAGTAACGATATGGCACAAATCTAATAAATAAAAATGAAAAAGCACCACAAATTATGAACTAGTTCCGAGCAAACGTCTGCCATCTCATTTTGAGGAGGGGCTACAATAATCCCAATCCACCTGCTCAAACCATAAACTAAAGACACAACAAGAACAACAAAAAATCGAATGACCAAATTTCCCCAAATCTAAAGTCAAACCTGCATTTCCTTGATTGACTCCACTGGCACAGAAGGTTGGTTCGGCCTGTTTCGGAAGTTGGATTTCCCAGATCGGGAGTTAACAGACATTGTTGGTCAAATTCCACCACAACATTTGAAAAACATTGAGGAGTGAAACTCGCCGGGCCTGATCGTTCAAACAATGTTTGTTTTTCACGCTAAATTCCTGCTTAGACTGGGAACACGTTCCTGCATATAAACAGTCCTTTTTGACCTGTTTCAAAATGTAGTGTCGGGTATCACTTTCTCACCTAGTTTATAATAATGGGGTTTGTTAGCAGTTTCCTTGGGAACTAGGACGGGTTTTGGGTGAAGGCGGGTGAATAATGTACGGTCCACTTACCAAAGTACTTCCAGCTAAAAAAAACGATACAAAGCCCTATTGGACGCATTTTGCAGTAGGCTGTGTTATTTACAGCAGGATCTGGAGTTACAATGCCAAAAATTAACCGGAAAGCGTATTGCAGGTTACACAGAAGCGGTTGCCGAATACTGGTTCTCCTGCTGTTTATAAAATGCACCGGTAGGTGGTAGGAGTGCTCTATAAAAAAAGATTAAGATAGGCATAACGTGCCACGAGCTTCCCACAGATACTTATCTGAAATTCACCAATGTCGTTAATGTGTGATTGAAGTCTGAAGTGAAACTACTGAATCCGAGGAGTTTGTATCTGTAACATGCAATACTGAGCCTACAAGTGACGTATGCCTAATATGCATCTTATGGAATTATGAAATATATTTCATAGATAGCCTATTATCTTGACTGATCTGATGATGAGTCAACCACTAACATAGCATAGGCATCGATGAATATAGGAGTTATCTATATTGGTATACACTACATATAGGCCTACTACATGTAGGCCTAAAGAAGGTCTATTAGCAAGTTCATTCAGACATAGTCGTCAGTCATCCTAATTATTTAGTTGTAACCAAACATTATGTTTTCTGTGATCATTCCCAGGTTGGCACAAAAGATGTTTTCGAAAACCGTTTAAAGGTAGGTTTTGTTTCTGTAATATACAAATAAGTCCCCCTAGTTTCAAAACAATGTAAGCAATTCAATACTTGGTCGACCGCATCAAACTAAGTCTTCTCCCTCTTCTTTGAGCTTTTATCGGCAGTTTAGAACCAACTTTTGTAGCATTACCGCCACCTATTGAGCAGGACAACAGGAGTCAGGGCTAGAGAGTAGGATTTAGCCCATCGAACTGTAAGACTTAATCATACATTTCCGATCCTCACTCCAGTTTTTTGCAGTATTATTTAGGATATATACTTGCAAAATAGGTTTGACAATTTCAAACATTTAGCTTTGTCTTTTTCAATTGACTTATTTGTGTTGTATTGCAGCTTATTCAGGCATGCTGTTCCGTTTCTTGCATTTGTCCATTTCTCTTTCGCTGGCAAGTCGACCACACACAAATAATGTATTTTTTTAAGGGAGGCTAAATCTTTTTCAGGGAATTTGCCAAGGTAGACGGTTGTTTTTCGAAAGGGTTGACAGTAGCGGTTTGTAGGCCTTTAATTGCTTTTGCCGCTGACAATTTAAAATAACGTTGCCCTACTCGTCCTTTGGGTGGCGATACTAAGGCGGAATCTCTTAGCTACTTGAACATAGGTGACGTCATCGCAGTTAGAACGAGCCTCCTATAGAATTATAACGTCTGCTATCCACACAACTTTCCTATCTGTCCGATCAGGTATGAACATGCATGTTGCGCCTCTAGTGCGCCCATAAAAACTGCTAATGATAGCATGCAGTGAAAGCTCAAGACCTATAGCTCGTTCTAGTTTGTTTTTTTGTTCTATAGATTTACCAGCGGTTACAAGTCTGTTTATGAAATACGAGGTTTGACCGTAATATTACCACACTTTTTATTCATATTATTAACATAAATTACTAGACACAGCCTAATTGTCATTATTAATCTCTCTAAGCAATGCATGGGCATCATACTAATCTTTTACCTTTATATTATTTGACAGGGTAGCCCTATCGATAGTCCTTTGTGGATTTATTTACATTACATAAGCCTTGAAGGACCCTTTCACGCCTGCTTTCATCTATAGCTTCTGAAAGGCTGAGTTGAAGTCAAAGCATGTCGACCCATGATTCCTCGCAATAGGATGTGATCACTGATAGTTCTACATCCGTGGCTTTGATAACATCTGGAACCTCTGGGCTATGATATGGCTGTGGCATGCATGGAAATAGGGGGCGCACGATCCTCACTCACGATTCTTCAAACAGGGTAAACCTAACCCCCACACTCATAGGAATATACCTCCTCCGCACACCGCCGGCTCTCTCTCTCTCTCTCTCTCTCTCTCTCTCTCTCTCTCTCTCTCTCTCTCTCTCTCTCTCTCTCTCTCTCTCTCTCTCTCTCTCTCTCTCTCTCTCTCTCTCTCTCTCTCTCTCTCTCTCTCTCTCTCACGCACACGCCCACCAGGGCCCCTGTATCTCTCTCTCTCTCTGTCTATGTATTTCTCTTTCCCTCACGACAGCCCCTGTATCTCCCTCCCACCTCACGTTCCAACTCTGTCTGGAGCGCCACCGATCGGTTGTAAGAAATTTCATTCTCCGGCAAGATGGAGGTGTCTCTCAGCGCACTAAGGAGAGCACAGATTGTATTTGTGTTACTGTAAATTTGACACATTTAAATGAAAGGCAATAGATTTAAGACCACTTCAGACTAACAGCTGTTGGAATTCTTTTTGAGGGATTGTTTTGTGTATCGTGTTGTCCAGCCATGAACGCCGCAGACGGAATGGATGAGGCTGCGAAGGAGGCTGCAGACATAGCGGCGTTTTTCAAAAGCGGTAAGTCAAAAAGAGGGGCGCGGACGGGAGTGGTGTGTTGGGAATCTGCTCATCCTTTCGTGTAGAGTGAGAGGCAGACGATAAAAAAACAGAATTTGGGGTGGAGAATATAAGGTGCGTCAGGATGCGCTGCAAAGAACCATATCACAGCGCTTTTGCGTGTCCTCGTGATATTTTCCCACTGACAAGCCTACAGTTGACTGGGTAAAAACGCTTATGTGTTTTTGATTAGATGATAACGGCCTCTTGTGTCGTGGATGTAGTATATTGCCCCAGATAAATGGCTCGCTCACGGTTTGATCCAAGATGACGAAGGCTACTGCGTAGAATACGTCTTGAATTATTGTAAACTATGCGTCACAGCCTCGGCACGAACGCATTTTCAGCTGAGTGTTTGTTTGGTCAGAAGCACATCGATTTGTGTGTTGCCTGGTTGGGTAAACAACGAACAATGCGATGCAGCGTATACATATGAAATCAACCTGCGTGCTCTCTACACGCTGTATGTGGGTTTTGCACGGAATGAAAATTAGGTTGAATTATATTTAGGACCATTTCATTTTCTGGCAGAGCCTTATCCTTACAAGCACAACATCTTATTATCTAACCTGCTGTCAAGCTTTTCCGAACAATCTTGAATTATAACCACACTACACACGAACTGACTCATGCATTTTAAGCAACTTGGCATTGATGGCCTTAGATGTACCCTAGAGACTTGGCTACAGTTTAATTACCGTCCTATGCTTATTTAAAGTATACTCTACAAAAAAAGTTGTTCAGGATCCCCAACACCCAGCATATATTTTGGTTTGACTCATAGTCTACAAGTATTGTGAATGCCTTAGCGCAACATATGATAGTAAATGTGGTCTTAGAAGTAAGGCCTCTAGTCTCTAGCCATAGCATATAGGACAACATAAAGCAGGAGCTACTGACTTTGATGTGAGGAGACCACCTCTGATCCGTCAGGCCACCACCAGCAGCCGCAGATACAGCCCATCTGCTCTCAGCTGTTTCTCTGTGGCACCTGGTGCCTTTGGGTCTGCTGCTGTCTGTCTCTCCACCGTCTCCTGGACACACACACACACACACATACACACACACACACATACACACACATACACACACACACACACACACACACACACACACACACACACACACTGTACAAAAAACAATAGTTTGTCTGCCTTAGTTCATGTTCAATGTGGCCATGCTTTACAGGAAACTGTCCAAATTGACAACAAAAACTTGTCAAATACTTTAGTGTGGCATGTGGAATGTGTCGCAACGTGGATATGAAAACGTGGATCTGTGATATGACCGATAGAGGGGGAGCCTGTGTTACCGTGCCCTCCAATACCCCGACCCTCATCTACCGGGTGTCAGGCGAAACACGTGTCCTTTGAGTTTAACACTTTACCACAGAAGAGACTTCGCCAACGAAGTCCTGTGTTTTCATTCTTTTTGTTTTTTTGGTCCTGAACCGTCCCATCAGTCGGATTCAGCAGCGGCTAATGTTATCTTTAGTTTGGAATGTTGTTGTAACAGACTCTGTTCCATTGTCACAGTCTCCTGCTGGTGTAAGCCTGCCGCATGCCAGCCGGATAGTTATTTTCCCATTGCTCCCTGTGGTCACATCGGAAAGTTGGCTTTGCTTTTTGACTTGGCCCTTTTTTTTTTTTTTTTATAGCACAAGTGCATTCTTAAACAGGTACTTTGGTGACAAATATAGTTTGTTGGCTACAACAGGTATAAAATGCGCCTGTACTTTGGTTTTCTTTAACGAACCGCTCTACAGTTTGTCTGATTGAAAAGCACATTAGCCTGCGTTAAATAGACATCTTTAATTGACAGAGACAGCAGTTCGTGTTGAGACAGATACCAAGTAACTAGGTTATGGTGAAACTAGGCCGGCTGCCCAGGTAGTGCAGAGGCTGTCGTTTGGTATCGCTTAGCCATCTATTCTGAATCAAAGCCAGGCAGAAGGCATTTAACTAACATCAAATTAACCATTAGTCTAATTTCCACTTCCGGGCCAGGGCCAGGCTAGTCAGTGCTAACTCAAATGATCTTCACTAGATTCTTTCTCATTGGGGGCTTTGTATTTAGTAAACCGATCTATTAACTCCAGTCTCCATTGTTGCCATGTTTATTGCACCCGGGCTAGCCCTACCCAGCCCGGTAGCGGAACTGTGGCTATTGACTCCGTGTAATTCACAACAACAGCAACGACTGTAAGTCATAGTCACTGTCAATAATTTCCACCCAATTCCCACTGTTGTTTTGGTTAGTGCCTCTTGGACAGTGACATACGGGCAGCAGTGGTGTTTAAAAAAAAAAAGCCTCCCTAGATTATGAAGCAAAACCCTAATTCGGAGGTCTGGAGAGAGTGTGTGTGTGTGTGTGTGTGTGCGCGTGCGCGTGTGTGTGTGTCATATCAGGCAGCAGCACCATTCAGCCCCCTCGGCCCGTTCTGCTGCAGAAACAGCCCATCCCTCCAGCTTTGGACTCTTCAACAGGGCTTTCCTAATTGCTACTGGCTTGTTGGGTGCTGAAATGTGTGTGTGTGTGTGTGTGTGTGTGTGTGTGTGTGTGTGTGTGTGTGTGTGTGTGTGTGTGTGTGTGTGTGTGCGTGTGTGCTGAATGCTGAAACGTTGGCCCGTTGGCTCCTCTGTCTTGTGGCCCCGGTCACAAATCTTTTGGGGAGATTTTCTTAGTATGCATCCAGCAGTAGGACAGCACTGTGTTGCGGCCTAGATAGGCACTGATGCCCAGAGGCCAGGACAAGAGCTCTAGGCTCCACAGTGTAATACCGAGGGTGAATCAGTGTCTCCCAGGACATTAGGTTTAGGCTCCACAGTATACTACTGAGGTCTAGTCAGTGACTACCAGGACAATAGCTTTAGGCTCCACAGTATACTACTGAGGTCTAGTCAGTGACTACCAGGACAATAGCTTTAGGCTCCACAGTATACTACTGAGGTCTAGTCAGTGACTACCAGGACATTAGGTTTAGGCTCCACAGTATACTACTGAGGTCTAGTCAGTGACTCCCAGGACATTAGGTTTAGGCTCCACAGTATACTACTGAGGTCTAGTCAGTGACTACCAGGACATTAGGTTTAGGCTCCACAGTATACTACTGAGGTCTAGTCAGTGTCTCCCAGGACATTAGGTTTAGGCTCCACAGTATACTACTGAGGTCTAGTCAGTGACTACCAGGACAATAGGTTTAGGCTCCACAGTATACTACTGAGGTCTAGTCAGTGACTACCAGGACAATAGGTTTAGGCTCCACAGTATACTACTGAGGTCTAGTCAGTGACTACCAGGACATTAGGTCTAGGCTCCACAGTATACTACTGAGGTCTAGTCAGTGACTACCAGGACATTAGGTTTAGGCTCCACAGTATACTACTGAGGTCTAGTCAGTGACTACCAGGACATTAGGTTTAGGCTCCACAGTATACTACTGAGGTCTAGTCAGTGACTACCAGGACAATAGGTTTAGGCTCCACAGTATACTACTGAGGTCTAGTCAGTGACTACCAGGACAATAGGTTTAGGCTCCACAGTATACTACTGAGGTCTAGTCAGTGACTACCAGGACAATAGCTTTAGGCACACACTCCAGCAGGTGTTCATTTTATAGTGCAGAGACATTTCAATTCCAGCAAAAAAAAGATCCAAGTAGAGATTCCTCTTTCAAGTCATTATTACCCTTTCTAACTACAGAATACTTATATACTATACTATATTATCAACCCCCCCCCCCCCCCCCCCCCACACACACACACACACACCCCTACAGTACACTTGGTTTGATCTACACACACGCACACACACACAAACCTCCAGTACACTTTAAATAATCTATTCCCTGCCTGGCCTGCTGCCCACTTGATATCCGTGTGCCGTCCCAGCATTCCGGCCTTATGTCCTCCTTGATAAGTGCTCACTGGAACATCGGGCCAAGGAATTAAGCTTGGGTGGATGTAAAAAAAGATCTCTAAGAAGCAAGCATCTGCAGGTGCTTTGAGTCACCCTGCATCAAGGGAGACGCGTTTCAGCTCAGTCACATGGTTCAGCTCCAGCTCCATTGATCTCTACATGCGGAGAGATCCGCGGTCTAAACTCCGGGATGGGCTCGTTAAACGGTTCGAGTGTCCTCCCCTCCCGTCAGTGGTGTATATCCCGGCTCTGCGACACGCTGGGTCTCTCTCTCTCTCTTTCTCCGCGTGGCCCGCTCCCGGGCCCAAAGGCTCTCGGTGACCCACATTCCACAGGGCTCCCTGCCGTGGCGCGCAATAGCTTGATTTGTCCGAGAGGATCCTGATTTAGATCGGTAATCCTTGCTGCCCGATAAATGCATTAGAAACGAGCCGGGAGCCTTTGGTGGACTAACCTCTACTTAATGTTGTTGCTGCATGTTAGTAGACCGGGGAACAGGTTGCGGGTTAGCTAAGATTAGCTTCGCTTTAGGATAACTTTCTTTTGAGGCCTATTTATTAAGGCGGATTTAAATGTCTCCCCTGCTGAGCTTCAGCCACCTTTAGCGTTTTGACTTTAGAGTTCGAAACGGCCTGTGCCAAGGGTAACCGCAAAACAACTGCTTGGTAGTTATACCCAGACATTTAATCGCATTGGATCGTACTAAAATAAAACATTGCCGTTTGTACAGTATGAGGTAGCTTTGCGGAGTTTACTAAAGGATACAGTCGTAAGAACAAGGGGGGGACTAGAGAGGTTCGACTCGCTTTAAAGGACGCTATTCATTGAACAATGATGGATGACTGTTGCGCGTTAGCGGGTTCATTCATAAGAGAGTTGGTCATGGGACAGTGGCGATCCGTCTCACAACGCACGGTTCAACGGCTCCTCAGGTTCCTACAAAGATCCAGTGTTTACTATAGGGAAGAGCCTTTCTATTTCTGTGCTGTATATCGCATATCTGTGCCTGGCGCCGCCTGAAACTACATATGTAGGCCTAGCTGCTTCGCCTAGACGACTGTTACTAAGCGGCCGGTTTTTCTGGAGCTACTGCCTCGGAATGACAAATGGGATTTTATCTATCCTATTATTCCACCATGAGTAGAAAAGATAATCAAAGTAATAGTAATCACTGCTTTGAAATCGGCCCCTGGCGATCTTTTGATCTAGTCAGCGCGCTCGGTTTTCCTCTCTGAAATCCGGATCTTAGTGTGTGTTACAAGCAAGAACAGAGGGGTGCGAGTTATGCATAATTTACATCAATGACGCTAATTTACACGCAAGCCTCAGAGCTCTCAGGTACTAAAATGCTGGGTTTTATTACTGTGTGTGTGTGTGTGTGTGTGTGTGTGTGTGTGTGTGTGTGTGTGTGTGTGTGTGTGTCGTCCCCCTATGTGAGCCACTGGCCTCGGCAGTGCATACACTGTGACCGGAGCCAGATCAGTGAGCAGCATCCTGCGCTATCACGCTCCCACATGATCATGCTCAGCCAAGCCGACAGCAGGATAGGAGGATAGGAGAGGGCTCCAATAATGATGGGGGTAGGGGTGGGGTGGGGTGGGGTGGGGGGGGGGGTTACGCCGAGATGCCGACCTGGAGTCTGAGAGAGAACTGGAGAGGTGGGGAGAGTAGAGGGAGGAACGGAGAAAGAGGTAAGCGGGGGGGGGGGGGGGGGGGGGGGGGGGGGTCAGATGTGAAAGGGAGGAAGTGAGAAAAGGGGAGAGAGCACAGGGGTCGAGAGATAAAGAGCCTGGGAGGGAGGGGAAGGAGAAAGGGTAAGGGTTAGCGACGACAAACAGGGCACTTATGGGGCCCAGCCCAGAGGTGGTTTGGGTGGAGTGTTCCTCTGCTCTTCACTGTCTCCCGTGGCAACCTAATTGGCAGTTAGGTTTTTTGAATTTTTGAAAAAATAAAATAACGAGAGCTGCGCTGCCAGACAGCCTTACCCTAAAGCTTCATGGCCTCGCTATTCCTGCTCGTCTTTGCAGCTGGGGTAGGCGCGTTTGATTCGAGCTGTTTTCGCCCAGACGTTGGGCCCCGTGTTTAGACTTTTAACGAGTCACCGAAAACACATTTGTAATTTATTGTTATTCTCTCTCATCTTCTACCGCTTATCCTGTTTTACAGGGTCGCGGAATTTATTGTTATTTCTAGAAAAAAAAAAACATTTCTCTTGTTTTGGTTTCTCAACGTTTTTAAAGGCCAACGAATGTTCTTATGTCTTAAGTTACGGGCTACTAACATTATGACCAGCCTCAGAACACAGTCTGTGCCGGTGAGTCAATACCAGGATGCTCATCAGAAATCCTCACTGAGTCTGACGCTGGTCCACAGCCCCGACTTAAAGAACCTTACCATACCCACACAGTAGGGCCCAGATGGGCCTGGGAGGAGATGTCTGTCTTCGACGTGTTTATAATTAGAGAGCTGTTTATAGAGAAGACAGACAGGATATTCAGAGAGAACGCAAGACTCTGCTCGCTCACCCTGACTACTGACTACAGAGGAAACACAGGGAGACAGTCAACGCCATGGAACCTTGAGTGTTATGCAATAGGATCTGCACATGTGCGGCCTGCATATATGTTGTGCGACGATTGTGCGTTCAAGGATGAGAACCCTCTTTTATTGAAATTCTATATGCTCATATATCATGTAGATATTGCTGGTTCTTGAAGGACGTGTAGACCCCCCCCTCCATGAGGCTACCGTTATAACCGCACCAGGAGGCCTTCGACAGCGCACACGCTGAAGCCACGGGGTGGGGGGGGGGGGGCAGGGGGGGGGGCGAGAGATATTGCCTGCTAGTCAGTGTCAATAAAACGGGATTCCAATCGATCAGTAATGTGACTGGAGGGTGGTAACTGCAGCCTGGGGTAGGGGTGGAGATAGCCCCCCCCCCCCCCCCCGAGACCCACGGGGAGGCATCAATCACGGGGCCCACCATCCCGTCCCGTCCCGTCCCCCACCCCCCAGCCGCTAGAAGAGGGGGTGAGACCTCAGGGAAGGAGGCAGGGCGGAGGGATGGAGAAGGAGGGAGGGAGGAGCAGAAAATGACGAAGGGAGGGAGAAAAGAAGGGATGAGGAATGGCTGGAATAAGAAAAGAATTGCAGCTGAGGATGGAGGGACATGCGCAATGAGAGGTGAGAGAGAGAGGGGGATACTTGGTGGTATAAACAGGTTTTCACTACAGCCCCTCCTCCTGCCATCCTCCCTCCTCTCTTACCACCCTCCCTCTCATTACCCTCCCTTCTTCCTCACCTCTGCCTCTCTCTGTTCTCCCCCTCCCCCTCTTTTTAACAGTCGACCGTCGTTTTTTTTTTTTTATCTTCCTCTGATTGCATCACCCCCCCATCATCCTCTCCCTCCTGGATTCATTGGTATTCCGCTTCTTTCCACTTCCACTTCTTTTCCTCCTCACTCCTTTTCCTACCCCCCACATGCACGTCACCACGCACGCATCCCCACCTAGACATCCCCACATGCACGCCATCACGTGCACATCAGCACATGCACATCACCACATGCACACCACCACATGCACATCACCACACCCCTCAAAGATCCTGACGTTTTCCCTATAGGATGCTCTCTCCTCCTTGACGACTAGCTTTCGGAAGCAGCAGCAGCATAAGTAGGGGGCTTCCCAGCCCCATGCAGCCCTGACCTGAAGCCCCTGCGGGCCTCCCCACAATGCTCTCCCCCTCCTCCTCCCTAAGGCTAGAGCGTTTTTAAGCAGCAGCCTTAGCAGTCGCGCTAGCATTAGCTAGCTTCAGCGCCACATGCAGCCCCGAATTGAAGCCCCTGAAGTTTGATGCTCTCTCCTCTGCGTAACACTAGCGTTTTGAAGCAGCAGTAGCATTAGCAGAAGCAGCAATGTTAGCAGCAGCATCAATGTTAGCAGCAGCATCAATGTTAGCAGCAGCATCAATGTTAGCAGCAGCAGCAATGTTAGCAGCAGCAGCAATGTTAGCAGCAGCAGCAATGTTAGCAGAAGCAGCAATGTTAGCAGCAGCATCAATGTTAGCAGCAGCATCAATGTTAGCAGCAGCAGCAATGTTAGCAGCAGCAATGTTAGCAGCAGCATCAATGTTAGCAGCAGCAATGTTAGCAGCAGCAGCAATGTTAGCAGCAGCATCAATGTTAGCAGCAGCATCAATGTTAGCAGCAGCATCAATGTTAGCAGAAGCAGCATTAGCAGGCCTCACTGCCACATGCAGCCCAGACTCCCCGGGGAACTGCAGCTTGCATAACTACCCCCCTGACACCATGGCCTCTCTCTGTCTCTCTCTCTCTCTCTCTCTCTCTCTCTCTCTCTCTCTCTCTCTCTCTCTCTCTCTCTCTCTCTCTCTCTCTCTCCCCCTTTAAAGACAATTGATTGAGCAATGTTTGTTTCACACATTTGCTAGCTGGTGAGCTACTAGCTTGTGAAGCTAACGTTAGCTTGTCAAGCTGACTGTTCGGATTGATAAGTGGGACTGATGGTCTTGGCTAATACGTTTTTTGGATGGTCCGTGTAGGAAAAGCTCAAGTCGGACGTGTGGCCTAAAAAAAGGTTTGGTTAGCTGTTGAGTAATAGGCAGAGAAATAAGGATTGTTCTAGATTAAACCATTCTGTAGGCCTACACACAGACAGAGGAAGGACTTCAGAGTGTGCCTTCTAGAACATAGTCTTACTGCCTCCCACCTGGTCTCCCTGGCTGGCTGGCACTGTAATCCCTCAGGCCAGACTAGGCTCTGCTAGTCTTCAGAGAAACAGGCAAACAGGCAGCAAGGCAAACAGGCTGGCAAGTAAACAGGCAGCAAGGCAAACAGGCAGGGAAACAGGCAGTCAGGCAAGTTAACAGGCAGGCAAACTGGCAGACCGGTAAGTAAACAGGCAGGCAGACAAGAATGCAAACAGGCAGGCAAACAGGCAGGGCAGTCAGACAGGCAGGCAGTCAAGGTGGGCAGACAGACAAACAGACAGACAGACAGAGAGACATGCCGACCAACAGCCAGCAGGCAGGCAGGCAAGGGCTAAGAGACTTAAGCTGGCTGTGTATCCCGTGCCAGGCCCTAGCCTACTGTCTGTGGGTCAGATGAGTGACCCAGAAAAGCGGTTCAGAGGGTTCAGCTGGGTACAGCTTCTTATCAGCGGTCCCTGTCACAGGAAGTGTGTCCCTCAAACGTTTTCCAAACAGTCCGGAGAAAAAGGCGTTGTTTTTTAGGGTTCTTCCCAACTTTAAATGAGAGACTTTGAACACCTTGGAAGTTAGGAGGGATGGTTCGTACGGAATGTTAATTTTCCCAAGACCAAAAGCGCATTCAAAGAACTTAACTCCTCTATGTTTAAAAATGGATTTTTTTTTATACATTGTGATTCACACAGTTCAGATATTGACGCTTACTGTAGCTCAACATGACTCATCACTTTATAGCCACAAGCTGAAAGGGATACGGTGTGCGGGTGTGTACTTGCAGGCCTTAGTTGTGTGTGTGTTTGTGTGTGTGTGTGTGTGTGTGTGTGTGTGTGTGTGTGTGTGTGTGTGTGTGTGTGTGTGTGTGTGTGTGTCTAATGCTGTTTAATCTCACTGTGTTTTCTCCAGATTCTCCGATCAGTGCCACGTCTCATTTGTGGGAGACTGAGATTACATGCTGTGGGTCAGAGTTGCCCACTAGACAAGGCCTCCATTTTAACCTTCTTTTCCCTCTCTCTTCTCTTTTCTTGCCTCTCCTCTTTCCTGCAGATTGCGCTCTTCCGAAATGTGAACCCAAGTTGGATGGACCGGGCCCAACCTCAGGTGTGTGGCTTCCCGCAAGTCATCCACACACACACACACACACACACACACACACACACACAATCAGTGTGATTTGAAGCTTTCTCATCTGTTGTATATAATGCAGGATTTCCGCATTATCTTGTATGCTTTTACATATGTATATGGTATGTTTTTAACATCTGCGTATGCATTTTGGTTTGGATGTGGAATGTGTCGTCTATATTGCTGCAGCATGGGTGAAAAGCCCATGACAAATGCCCTACTTAACAATAAACCTACGACAATGAAGTTCATCTTCATTTGAATTGTAATCCACTCACAGGTCCACATTGGCTGGGATTGAGTTTGGTTGAAATCTGGAGAACGTGGAGAATTCCCCTGTATATTTGATACTATGTTGAGGGCCGTCATGGTAGCCCTCCCTACTCTGCCATCTGTGTCTATCCCTGGTGACCAAAACCTCCCAGGTTCAAGTCCCCATAATCCCCCTGTGAAATCCAAACTGAAAACAAACCTACCAGTTACGAGTGGCAGCCACGGCTAAGTGGTATACAATAGGACGTAGTGGGATTATCCTTCATAAATATTTAAAAAACATAAAGTTACGTTCCCAGGCCCAGATTATTGACGTTAATCCTTCCGGAACTAGAAAGCCTTGTCCGTCAGACGGCGTATGGGAGTGGCATCTCCACGGAAACTGTTTGTGAAGTAACGAGGGAGGGGGGGGGTCACAGATCCAGCTGGGATGTCTTCGGTGTGGTTGTGGTGGGACTGTGGGATCCAGACATCCAGGCTTCGAGTGTTGTCAGCCTAGAACCTAGGATGTGAGGGTTTTGATAAACGTACAGCTATGGTACCAGACAAATGCACAGTAACCCCCACTGACGTTAGGTCAGGTTTAAACTGATGTTGGAACACTGAAAAGCGGGCACAGAAATATTAATATTATAGTAACTGTTTCAATTATGACCCATCCATCATGGTCTCTCTCTCTCTCTCTCTCTCTCTCTCTCTACCTCTCTCTCTCTCTCTCTCTCTCTCTCTCTCTCTACCTCTCTCTCTACCTCTCTCTCTCTACCTCTCTATCTCTGTCTCTCTCTCTCTCTCTCTCTCTCTCTCTCTCTCTCTCTCTCTCTCTCTCTCTCTCTCTCTCTCTCTCTCTCTCTCTCTCTCTCTCTCTCTCTCTCGTCAGTCAGCTCAGTCTCCTGTCTCTGAGGGGTTTTGAATCCGTAACGAGAGTGGCGTCAGGACACATCCTGTGCGGTTCTGCTTCAGTATTTCCTACTTTCGGTTGATAGAGGACGGTTACATATCAATTCCTGCCGGGGTTCCGTCTGTGGACATAGCAGAAGAGCGTGAAGTGAGATGGTGTTGAAGTAGGGATTTGCCAGTGTTCACTGTGCTCTAGTGAATTAATTTAATGCAAAAAATAAATAAACGTATTAGCTGAGTTAGCAAATTCTAAACGGTGGCGAGAGGGAATATTAACTGTGTATCTGTGTGTGTACCTCTGTGTGTAAGGGTGTGTGGTTGGAGTTAAAGACAACATTGAAATCTCCCTGTAGCTGTTTTATATGCTAAGTGTGCAGGATTATGCGTGCGTGTGTGTGTGTGTGTGTGTGTGCGCGCGTGCGCATGTGTGGCGGGGACATCTTTTGGCTTACCCTATGGCTTGTTGTAGCATTCATCAAAATGCCATGCCCTGTTTCTTTTCAATGTAGTACTTAGCTACGTACCTCCAATTACAAAGTTGGAGACGTCTTACTACCCTACAGAGCTTGGCGTCTCTCCTCAAAATCAGCTTCAACCCTTCTCTCCATCTCTCTCTCTCCTTGTCTCTCGCTCACTCACCCTCACTTCTCTCTACTTTCTACCTCTCTCTCCTTCTCTCTCTCTCACTCACCCTCACTTCTCTATACTTTCTACCTCTCTCTCCTTCTCTCTCGCTCACTCACCCCCCACTTCTCTCTCCTTGTCTCTCGCTCACTCACCCTCACTTCTCTCTACTTTCTACCTCTCTCTCCTTCTCTCTCTCTCGCTCACTCGCCCTCACTTCTCTCTACTTTCTACCTCTCTCTCCTTCTCTCTCTCTCACTCACCCTCACTTCTCTCTACTTTCTACCTCTCTCTCCTCTCTTTCTCGCTCGCTCGCCCTCACTTCTCTCTACTTTCTACCTCTCTCTCCTTCTCTCTCACTCGCTCCTCCTCAACCCTCCCTCAGCGCTCAGACATGCACAGGGATGTTCCGGAGAGTCGGATGGCTATCTGCTGTGAAAGCCTCGCGGTGTACGCTAGCCGCAGCCATTAGACGTGCGACCCTGCTTTCCCGGAACAGGAGTCAACATGCTTGTTTAGCGAAAATATCCGATGCACCCATTAATGTTTCAGGGCTGTACTGCAGGAAGAGGAGACGGCGTTTAAGTGGCCGGGATGGAGATGGGGAGACGAGGACGGACCCAAAGAAAAAGAGAGGGGTGGAGGGAGGGTGCTTGACAAAAGAATAATATTTTGGATATTAGTGGCAGAACATGGAACCTGTAGAAGGGTAACTCCTGAATACTAAAGGGCCTCCCCCTCCTCCTCCCTTCTCCTCCTCTCCTCTCCTCTCCTCTCCTCTCCTCTCCTCTCCTCTCCTCTCCTCTCCTCTCCTTGTCTCCATGTGTTGCGGTTTAGGTTCTAGTTTGGTGGTTTCCTCTCAGAACTCGAGCTGTCGCCCTCCGTCTGTTCTTCATTCACTCTGCGAGTCCCTTTCAACCCGCCTCTCAATGCTAACCATATGCAGGCAGGCGCACACGCACGCACGCACGCACGCACACACACACACACGTCTTGGTTCGTTTCAAGCTGAGGAGGAAGTGGTTTCTGATAGAGTTCGGGGGGGGGGGGGGCTCTTCTTCTCTTCTGTTCTTATCCCCCACTGTGCAAGAGCAGGGAACGCTGTGTGTGTGCGTGTGTGTGCTTTTACGTTTTGGAAGTGTGTGTCTGTTTGTATTTGAATGTTTTAAGAGTGTGTCTGTTTGATCTTTTGAGTGTGTGTGTGTGTGTGTGTGTGTGTGTGTTTTGGTGCGTCATCTGAAGTCGCGGGCTCGGTGACACGGTGACCCATCAGCTGTCATCATGGTCCTTGAGTCTCCTCCGCGCTGTCCCTAGTGTACACACACACACACACACACACACTAGGGGAGAGAAGGGGAGAGAGAGAGGGGTTAGACTGTCCCTAGTGTATGCACACACACACACACACACACACACACACACACACACGCACAGAGAGGGAGAGGAGATGAGAGGGGTGAAGGAGTCGGAGAACATGAGGAAGGACCACAGAGTCATCTTGGCTTGGCTTGGCCGTCAGTTTCTCTGTTTCACCAGTCAATCAGTTAGTTAACCGGCCAGTCAGTTAGTTAACCAGTCAGTCAGTCAGTCAGTTAGTTAACCGGTCAGCCAGTCAGTTAGTTAACCAGTCAGTCAGTCAGTCAGTTCAACAGCAAGCGCTCAGGCTGTCTTCTGCCGGCTAAGGACGGGTAAAGTCTTGGTGTGGTTGGACTCCCTGTGGGGTGTTACTTGCAGACAGCTGGACTGTGTGTGTGTGTGTGTGTGTGTGTGTGTGTGTGTGTGTGTGTGTGTGTCTGTCAGCACTAAGAAGCCTTTAACGTGATCACGATGTGGAACACCCACTGAGCTAACTTGTGAAACGCACAGCTTGTGGTCTCGCAGAGAAAGGGTATCAGGCTTATCTGACTTAAGCTGAAGAGCCGTATGATCACAGAGGTCTGGACCGCTGTATTTTTTCCTTGGTGCATATACCAAAAAAAATTGTGAATGAATCGCTAGAAATGTCTTTATATTGGTGCGGCAAAGATATTGCACAACGGCAAGATTGTGGATATGCTCGTCATCACCGCCCGTGCTTGTGTGTGTAAATGGCGGTAGGGAAGTGGATGATCTTGCCACTACAGCATCTTTACTAGGCAAACCGAGTGTGTGTGTTTTTAAACTAGGTCTGAAGTGGCTAAAGTTCGGTCTGGAGAGCCAGATTCTAGGACGAGCCTTGTGTAGCATATTGGTTATCATGTTGTTAGCGATGAATATGCTAATTGATCCGTCTTCAGAAGAATTGAGACTAGTTCAATGGATTCAGCCCACCTGAGCATTATGATACGGCTGTTTCATATCATAGACAGCCATGATAAGTGGGCTAGTGTAGCTAACACCATACTGAACCGCTGTTAGGTGTGCAGCTAGCTGTCGTTAGCCCCCTGCCACCTCAGTCTGAGCTAGAGTACGGCTAGTTAACCGAGACCGAAAGCTGACAAGTCGGTAAGCCTTTTCAGCCCATCTTAAGTGACAATAAGCAGGCTGCGTTGGTGATTAGGCTGCGTAATTACTTATCTAATGGATGTGTGTGGACAGTTGGTGGTGTGATAATGGTGCTGGCCAGAAGGCACCGGTTGAGCCTGGGGGCCGATGAAACACTGACCCTCCCTTTTCTCCTTTCCTTCCCCCTCTCTTTCTCCTTACATCTTTCCCTCTGACCCACATCATTTGTTCTCCCTCTCCCTTTTCTGTTCTTCGCTCCTCCTCCCTCGCTTCCTTTTCCCCCAGCTTACTCTCTCTACCCTGGATTTGGCTGCACCCTTTTCTGATTTGCTCTAGCTTCTATTTCTTTTCACTCCAACTCTTCGTTTTCCCTCTCTCTCGTTTGCTTCCCTCTCTCCCGTTTCCTCCCAGCTCTCCTGTTCCCTCTCTTCCTTTTCCTTGACTTTGTTCCTAGAGAGCATGACTGCTGGGGAGGAGGTTCCACTCCGTCATCCATACAACGTTAACCTCTCCCTTACCCTCAGCCAATCGGGTGTCAGCACCAGCTCAGAAAGGGAGGGGATGGGCGGGGGATGGGGGCATTGTGTTGGCATGTGTCTATCTACGTGTGTGTGTGTGTGTGTACTGACTGGAAGGATGTGTGTATGCATGGGGGCTTGGCTGGGTAATTCAATGACAGAGCTTATCTGCAGCGATGCATCGTACCGTCAGAGGAAGCATTGGTAGAGCTTAGCGAAGTCCTCCAGACCGGATACTGTCCGGGAAACACCGGGGGCCTGACTGGCTGGACCAGGTCCTCTCGCTGTTCTTCTTCTGTGGTGCGGTTATCTATAGGCGGCGTGGGGCTGATGTAATTTAGCGGCTGCGGCTGTCGACGCCTGGCCCTCTATGGAGGTGTGTGCCTCTGATGTGATGTGCGTGGACGGGATCAGATAGCTGCTACGGAGGAGAGGAGAAGAGAGGAGAGGAGAGGAGAGGAGAGGAGAGGAGAGGAGAAGAGAAGAGAAGAGAAGAGAAGAGAAGAGAAGAGAAGAGAAGAGAAGAGAAGAGAAGAGAAGAGAAGAGAAGAGAAGAGAAGAGAAGAGAAGAGAAGAGAAGAGAGGAGAGGAGAGGAGAGGAGAGGAGAGGAGAGGAGAGGAGAGGAGAGGAGAGGAGAGGAGAGGAGAGGAGAGGAGAGGAGAGGAGAGGAGAGGCGAGGCGAGGCGAGGAGAGGAGGCATGACCATTCCGATTCTCTCTTCAGGACTATGTGAGTAGGCTACACTGAGGAATATGTGCAGGCATCCGTCACAAGAACAATCACGACTGGCCGAAATGTAATATGAACAAAATTGTATCCTAGCCTATTTGTATTGTGTTTTAAATTATGTGTATATGATTTGATGATTTAATAGGTTAAAACGTCATCCATTTTTCCAAGTATTGATCATTATAAAACTGATGTGTGCTGTCATGTCTGACATGTAAGAAAAGCTTTATAGTTATTTTTAACATTTTGTTTGTTCTCAGTTTGTAGCTCCCTCAGTAGGGATTACATCAGGCGCCAGCAGCTATTTCGGATCTTGGCACTAATGAATGCGTGTGAGTCATGTGCTCTCTCAGCTTCCTCCTCCGCTAGCCCCCTTGTTTGTTTACATCTGGAAGGCCAGTATTGTGACAAAAATAGCAGCTAGCCACAGTGCGGCTAGGTACAGCACAGCTAGCCTTAGTTAGCACGCTTCTCTGATGTGATGTGACTCCCTGAACGGATTAATTTACGATTAATGAGTTCGAACGAGTTTGCATCAGGAGAGAGATTGTCAAAACGGGCGAGAAGGAAGCGTGTAGTGTTGCATCAGCCCTTGGAGACAATGTTTTACATACGATGCGATCTTTCGCGATAGCTAGTTTCTAATCCAGCAGTGTTTGTTCACATCGGAATGTAAAGAGTTACTGTGTGGAGACAAAAGTAGTCTCAATACCTTTAAGCCCGCAAACCAAATGACGCAGCGCAAAAGGCAACTAAAAGTACCCTAGGCCTATGGAAGAACGATATGAAATCTAATTTGTTCCAGGCAGGCCTATTTATTATGATATTAAAAGGGGGCAATTTGCCCCTGTTCAGCACTCTTGGCCATCAGTCATGTCAGTCACAGGGCCAAAGATGACCTTTCTGTTTTTGGCTCTATAACTATGTTATCTGCTTCTTCCAGACTGCCAGAGCCTTTCATTTACATTTGGAAGCAGAGTATTGTGACAGCAGTAGCGGGTTGCGTTAGCCAAATTAGCATCAAATTAGCTTCTGTCATAGCACTGAAGGTTGATTAGCTTACTGAACGGGCCATGATACAGTTAGGCTACAAGGCAGAGTCAGAGGATGCGGGAGTTGTTTCTGCCCTCCATTGCAGAAATCAGATAGCTGTTGCTCTTTCCTCTCTCTCTCTGTCTCTCTCGTTGTTTTCAGGGCCCGTGAGGGTAATTGGCTCATTCATTTCATCCTCGATTTGTCATTTAGGTCACTGAAGTCGGCTAGCCTATGGGAGATAGGTCAGTAATATGACATTATGGAGACATTCCTTCTTAGTCTTCTTCAGTAATTGGTTTTGGTTTCAAAGTCATACATGCAATTACCATATAGTTAACGCAGTGTATAATAATATATTGTTTGCCCACATCTGTTGAGCCCGGTAGCTTGCAAATTGATTATCTTTGCCATAAAGACAGTTGTACCTAACTCATATCTGCACACCTTCTATGAGTAAAGGAGCAAATAACAATTGTATCGTTACCGTGGTTTCATTATCGTTGAGTTTGGCCCCTTACGGCTAATAAATTCTCCTGAGATTTCTCTATCATCTTACAGATCAAAGGTCAACATACAACTCTCTTTCTCTTATCCCCCCACACCCCCAGGAGATTTCTCCACAAGCCCCAAGTGTAGAGTACAGAACGATTACCTCAGATTTTCTCCTCAGAGCAGCGTCTAGCATCCTGGGCGATGCCTTCAATATTTCAACAGTCTGTCAATATGTATCTGCCTCTGAAAGCACATAGGAGGAAGCTAGTTCAAGAGCAGCAGCAATGCCTGATACCGTCTCCCTACCCGCACTCATTGCACTGTTTCTGTGTGATAGCCCTAGGGTTTGCACAACGTTTTTAGAACGTTGTGGGAGGGTTACCTGAAAGGCTACCAGCAAGGAACCTCAGGGCAACTTTAGTAAAATTACCCCCCAAAAACGTTACCTCATGTGGTTATTAGAACGTTTTGGGAATGTTACGTTGAACAAAAACATTTGCAAAACATTCTTAGGACTTTGTGGGAGGGGACCCAAAATAGAAACCTGGAAGGAACGTTCGGGGAATGTTATTGGAACGTTTAGTTTTAGCTGGGCTACTGTCTGGTCGGTGATGACAGGGTTAACATGTGATGTTAATGTGTTAAATGTCAGGGATTTGATCAATGTATGTGGGATCCATTTGTTTAATTCAGGTAAATTCGAGTTGTTGACAAAGCATTTAATGACTAACTGATCGAGGTAATGCAGATAATGCAATTGGCTTATTTGAAATGCTGTTTGGGTGCCATGGCTCCGTCCATCAGTCAAAGCTGTACGTGATCTGGTGTTTGTACTGACCCCTACTGGTGTTAAATGTGAGGTGCAGCGCCTCGCTGGCTACAGAGATGGTTTGAAGTCGTTCCTTTCTAAACTCCTTTTTTTCCCATTGACTTCCCCAGTGCTAGTCTAAATAGGAAGTGTGCAACCTCTTACAAGTTGTTGAACAACTGATAAATGCATCCGTTAACATGTTTTTAAGTACATTTTACGGCATTTTTCTATAATTTCTCGTGCTCTACAAAGGACTGTTTTTGTCACTGCTGTCCCAATCTGTGTTGTTTGGAAAATGTCCAAAGAGTTTGGGCAGAGAACAGCAAACTATACCAAACTACCCCATCCTTTTAAGTCCTTTTTAAATGGCTTTGCCGTTTCAATGGATTACCCTAGAATCAGTTTGGCCAACCGTCTAACTAATGCTGTTATGGCAACGTTGTTATGGGATGGATCTGGATCCCGAGCGTGTGTTGTTTTGAGAGGGGTGATGTGTAGCAGAGCTGTTCCATCGGCTCCTTCCGCTGCTCGGACCATGTGTGTTTATGTAGCACAGTTGTCTTTGTTCTTTCAGGGTTTAACGTGGAGTTAGCCCTATAGGATGTGCACCCCTGTCACCCCAATCACCCCCCTCAACCCTGCCACCAATCTCTAATCCAGAGAGAGAGAGAGAGAGAGAGAGAGAGAGAGAGAGAGAGAGAGAGAGAGACAGACAGACAGACAGAGAGAGAGAGAGACAGAGAGACAGAGACACAGACACAGACACAGAGACAGAGACAGAGACAGGCAGGGTGGCTAGCCAGCTATCCAGAGCGATCCGTACATTCACCGAATACTTTACTGGTCAGAAGTCCAGCAAAAACGTATCCCGAGAGGGGACAGAGAAAGAGAGAGAAAGAGAAAGAGAGAAATGGACCGATAGAGGGGATGGGGAAACCGAGGAAGAGATGCACAAAGAAGAGAAGAAGAAAGAAAGGAAGTAAAAGAATGATAGGGAAGAAGAGAAGTGAAGAATGAGAGGGAATTGGGGAACAGAAAAAAAGAAGCAGACAATGAAGGCTCATGTTTCGTGCTGAAAGTTTGTCTGTGTGTGTGTCTGTGTGTGTGTGTGTGTGTGTGTGTGTGTGTGTGTTTACACGATTCTCCTGGGAGCTAGCTGTGGCGTCACAATTTGTAAACAGGAACTAGCTGGGCTTAAGAGGAATAGACTGCAGGTGTTTAAACACACACACACACTCACACACACACTCTCTCTCAAACACAAACACACAAACATTCAGTCCAAAACACTTTCTCTCCTTCTCGCTCTGTCACACGCACACACACACACTTCCTTTCTCTCGCTTACTCAATTTTCTCTCTTTTTCTTTCTTTCTCTCTCTCCATTACTCTTGCTCTATTTTTTTATCCCTGAGTTTCTTTTCTCCTAGCCTGTTGTGGTAATCGAATCAGGAACATCAATGTTTGGCCCTGTTTCAGTCCTAAGCTTAAGGACAGCCATGCCATTGTCCGCGTCAACAGGACACAGAACTTATACAGTTTCTTTTCCCCGCACTGTTTTATGGTTAGGATCTCTTTGGCTGTGTGTGTCTGTGACCTCCAACCTCAGCCATGTTTCCTCCCATCTGCTGCAAAACGCAGCTGGGCTGATACCAGTCGCCAAGACAGCTGACACGCACACACACACACACACACACACACACACACACAAATGAAATGCCTTGATACATTCAACACAAACACTAATGGCATGAAATGGATCCGTGCCCGGATGGGATGACGCTGCATAGGAGAAACAACAGCACAGCTTAGCACAGCTTAGCACAGCACAGCACAGCACAGCACAGCACAGCACAGCACAGCCCAATACATCACAGCACAGCTTAGCACAGCACATCACAGCACAGCTTAGCACAGCACAGCACAATACAGCACAGCTTAGCACAGCACAACACAGTACAGCACAGCACAGCTTAGCACAGCACAGCCCAATACATCAGTGCCCAATACATCACAGCACAACACTGCCCAACCCAACATGGCCCAATACAGCAACATGCGTGTAATACAGCAACATGCGTGTAATACAGCAACATGCGTGTAATACATGGAACAGTACGCCATGCATGTCAGTTAGCCGTGTGGCCGTGTTATAATGAATCCACTAGGAACTGAAGCCTGTCTCTGACCTTATGTTTTCTATTTATCACATTTATTTATGTTTTATTATCTATTCAGGGCATGAGAGACTGTGGTTGAACCAGGGAGGTGCTGGCCTGTATAGTTCCCACATCAGGTCCGGGAAGAAGACATTGAACCGTTTGATGATGCCACGAGTCCTGTTGTCCACATTGAGGGGAACAATGGCATTGACTCCCGGCCAAGCTGAAAGCAGCTGTTGTTGTGTCCCGGTCTCTGTTGATCTGGTCTGTTCATTGTCGTATTGTTCAACCTGCAGAGTCATGAGCGCTGAAGGGAACCAGCGCCAGCGCTCTGTTTCTCTCAGAAAACACAGATCCATTTTCTTATGACAAAACAGCCCAAACAAAAAACAACACACTCATAAAACGCGTCCTTTCTGCCGATCACTCACTTGATTTCGTGTGTCGCTTCCTCCGGGAAACACAAACCCCTTCCGTCCGTCAACCTGGCTGTGAGTGTGTAATTCAGTCAAGCTTTGTTTTATTTAGCCGTTTCTGTCGTGGGGTGTGTGTGTGTGTGTGCGTGGGAGTGGAGGTGTTTGTGTGTGGGAGCGGGTGTGTGTGTTTGTTTCTGTGGGAGCAGGGGTGTGTGTGTGTGTGTGTGTTTGTGTGGGTGGGTGTTTATCAGGGTAAGGAGAGACCAGACAGTATCAGTTCAAAGAGAGACCGGACAGTATCAGTGCAAGGTGAGACTGGACATTGGCAGTGTCTGAGTGGAAAAAGCCAATCCACTTCATGTGATTCAGTGGAGGTTATAATTAAACTACAGGGGCTTTACAACAGGTCACCTGGTGTGTGTGTGTGTGTGTGTGTGTGTGTGTGTATGCGTGTGTGTGTGTGTGTTTCAGTGTTTGTGTGCGTGCATGGAGAGAGAGAGAACCACCAGCTGTCACAAAAAGCTCCGTACCCCCCCGCACCCCCGCCTCTCCTTGCCCTCCCACCCATGGCGTACCAATCCATGCAGTGTCTTGTTTATATCCGATCCCAGTACAGCCCAGAAACCCTGCTGGTCTAAACTACGGCAGGGCCAGAGGTTCAATAAAGTATTGCTACAACAAGGTACAGGACATTCACTTCAGAAAAAAGTGTATCATCTCTGTTGTCTCTCACCTGATAAGCTCCTATTTAAGTAACTCACTTCCAATCTGTCTGTCTGTCTGTCTGTCTGTCTGTCTGTCTGTCTGTCTGTCTGTCTGTCTCTTTCGCTCACTTTTCTGCCCCCCCCCCCCACCCCCTCTCTCTCTCTCTCTCTCTCTCTCTGGGTGTTATTTCTTCCTCCAGGATCAGTCAGATACAGTATGTGACCTGTACCGCTGGCAAACTGCCAGAACACACACACACACACACACACACACACACACAAATACACAGTGAACAGAGACGCACCGAGACCAGAAAAGAAAGGGCAGGAGTCTGACACGCAGAGCGCCACAGTTGTTACACTGAGGGCTTGGTTAGGTCGTTCTTTTTTCAGATCCTGCTGCCATTTTGTATTTTATTCATAAGCTCCATCGGGGAACCACAGCAGTGAAGCTTTGGAGTTGCTGGAGGATGTCCTTAAGCGGTGTGACGCTGCCTTTTGCCTGCGACCGGTTTGGATTGTGGAGCAGTTAAGACTACAGATGTTGGCGCCGTCTCGTAGTTGAGGCAGGTGGAGAGGTTCTGAAGGGGCTGACGGCTCTTACCCGGCCGGCCAGCGTTCTGATTCCCGTGGGGGAGAGGGGCGGGGGGGGGGGGGGGTCTGGCCGTTGGGGGCGAGCAGTCAGCGGTTCGAACCGGTGAAACGTGTGTGTGTGAGGCGGACCATGGCTGGACTCTCGGTGCTCCTGAGGTTCCTCTACGTGGGCTCGCTGAGAAACAGACAGCCCAGAGTGACTCTGGATGGGAGAGGAGGTGGTAGGTACGCCTCCATATTAGACACATATAAAGCTATACTGCCACATTGTACACTAGATGTTATTTGTTGAGGACAGCTCGCCAGTGTGTTCTTTTTCTGTGTGTGTGCGTGTGTGTGCGTGTGCGTGAGAGTGTGTGTGGGAGAGAGAGAGATTAGTGTGGTATGTGCTCTCACTAACCTCATGTCATTAAGTTCATTGTTGTATTATTAGTTCAGTGTCTCGTCGCCTCTGGGATCTTTGCCAATTCGGCCCGTTCCAATTCCGTCATGGCCACTTCCTCGTCAATGAGCAAAAACCGACAGCGCTTCCCCCCTTGAGCTCCTCCGTGAAAAACCTTTCAAGCAGCCTCATCTCCTCCCCTGAACCCTAAGCTATCAATTAGCTCGTTGTCTTCATTCAAAGTGAGGCTGGTGGTGCTGTGATATTACTAAGCGGGGCTATTAGTAGTCCAAGCTACGGTTGCTAGCGTCATGTCCGTCTAAACCGGACCATTATGTCCACTTTGTCTTATACAATCACTGAGCTTCCTGGAGCTGTTGTTTGTTCATTGTGTCATGTGTAAATGTGTCTATTGCTGTACACAAAATCCAGCACTGGTGATCTCTAGTGGCCGAGTAGAGGTACCCAGAGAGTTAAAGTCTGTCTAAAGGAGATACTGTAGTGGAGCGCTTGTCATGAGGACTAACGTTGGTTGTCGTCTGGAGCTAGAAATGGAGACTTACGTTGTCCTTAATTTGGTTCTCTTGGGTAGAATAGGTGGAGGAGTGGCTAACAGAGGGCTTAATCTCAGACAACTCACCCCCAAAGCCTTTCAAATCCACCCGCAACAACGGGTTGATTTTTGTCTGTTTCTGTCTTTCTTTTTAGAAATGGGGGGATTAGAAAAGGAAACAAGCTAGAAAGAGAGAGAGAGAACCAACTATGTAATGTGAGGTAATTCGAGGCAGTAAATCTTGTAGCGGTGGGCTGGACAGGGTCTGGTTCGGGGTAGGGGTGATGCTGAGGAGATACTTCATGTGAGGTAACCCTTGCCTGTAAATCTTGCTGCAGGGGGACCAGAGAGGGGTGGGAAAGGGGGAGATGCAGACAAGGAAAGCGAAGGCTGGTGAAGTCGATGGAGGGGGGGGGGGATGGGGGGTGGGGGGGGGGGGTTGGCGTCGTCTGTTGGTGGACTGACTGGAGGGTTGGGCGCTGTTCTGTGTGTGCCTTGCCCCCCGCTCAGACCAGTGTGGGCGTGCTTCGGGTCCGGTGGCTCCAACCAGGACCCAGATGTTGTTAGCTAGATGAGCCTTATAGCCTGCAGTGTGTGCGGTAGGCTAGACGGGTTCTTGGTGCGCTCTGGATCGGGTTTTAATCGTTCCTTGGTTCTGGATGTGGTGCTGGCTGGGGATGGCGGTGTTGGATAGCCACAGCTGGCAGTTTGCTCAGGCAGGGAAGAACCTGATCCGACTCGCAGGTACTCTCTCTCTCTCTCTGTGTGTGTGTGTGTGTGTGTGTGTGTGTGTGTGTGTGTGTGTGTGTGTGTGTGTGTCTGAGGGTGTTTGCTTCTTGAATCATTTGTTAAACGGATAAAGAGATAATGTGACTGAATGTACCATGTCGTGTGTGAAATATGTTAGAATCGTTATGCGATACATACATGATTAAACACAATAAAAAAAATATTCTTCAATGGCATCATATCACGTTCCAGTTACTCAGCAAGACGTTTTTTAGTTTTTTATCCGAGACAACCGTGCAGATGAATTCACGATAAATAGGTGTGAAAACCACAAATGATGGCACAGTGATACAGGCATTAGTGACACATTCAAAGTTTCTAATATTGTAATTGTTTATTGGTTCATTAGAATGTGGGAGGAAGAGCCATAGTGTGGTTTAGGGTCAGCCTCGGCCTCAGTGGGGGGGGTCCATACCTGGTCAGAGGGGCTCCGTTCAGCCCCTGCCCAAAGTGTCACTCACTCGGCCTCCATGTGATTGTAGTATGTGGCAGCTGGCATGACCTTGGCTGCTGAAGCTTTGTGTGTGTGTGTGTGTGTGTGTGTGTGTGTGTCTTCAGATCAAGCTAACCCTTCACACGTGGCTGTATGTTCCTGCTAGCTATCGGTAACATTAGCATCACGACACCTAATTAGAGCAAAACAAAGACCAGTTGGGCTTTATCGGAAAAAAACAGGGGATGCTGTGATAAAATACATGCTTAATTGAATTCTATTAAGCAAATTAGGAGGGGGAAAACATAATTTCATCCATTTCTATTACATTATAGTTTTAAAACCAAATTAATATAAGGCTTTTGGGAAAGCCAGGCCTGTTGGTAAGATGTACAGAGAGATTGCAGCTGGGGGTTGCCAATGGTGAACTCTAAGTGAGCCGTAACAATGTAACGGTCAATAGAGGCGAAGAAAAGAGAGAAAAAGAGAAGGGATGGGGGGGGGGGGGGGCAAACAAAAACAAGAAAGGGAGGGAGCAGGGGATGGATTTGGGAGAGAAAGAAGGGAAGGAAGTGAGAGAGAGAAAGAGATATACATATAAAGAAAGAATGAGGGAGCATGTTTAAAACAGAGAGCGATAGAGAGGGAGAAAGCAGCAGGAGACATTGCTGTTGTTATCCTCAGGACTCTCAGTGAGCTGTTAGGTCAAAGCGCTGGGCAGAGGGCCACTGTAGCCCCATAGAGACCCAGTGTAGCAGAGCTCTTTATGGGAAGCCCTGTCTCACTCCGCCACCTCAATGGGCGCTTACAGCCCAGGCCACTGTAGTTCACAGCGCTCCATTGAACCAGCCTTGACACTTTGCTTTCTTTGCCCTCACAAACAGAGACAGCCGTGCAGACCATGACGGTGGCCGGGGGTTGTAAAAACAGAAGTTCTCTCTCTCTCTCTCTCTCTCTCTCTCTCTCTCTCTCTCTCTCTCTCTCTCTCTCTCTCTCTCTCTCTCTCTCTCTCTCTCTCTCTCTCTCTCTCTCTCTCTCTCTCCCTCGCCCTGTCTCTCCCTGTCTCTCTCTCCCTTTCTTTCTGTCTCTCTAGCTCTCGTTTCTGTCCTGTGTCCCGTCTACTTTTCTAACCCTACGTCCAACATCAACACCCCCCCCCCCCCCACACACACACACACACTGTCTTACTGAGATCCCGTTGAGGTGAAAACCCAAATTTAGCTGGAGATACATATTGATCCGTCATCAGGTCCGACACAATAGCGAAGTGAAAGGCCCTGGTCTTTGATGTCCCGCGGCGGGCGGCTGCAAGGCTACTGACGGCTGCAGTTTTTCACGGAGAGCAGCCTGGTTATTGTAGTCCAGCCCACGTCACTGAGATAATCCCTTTTCTGATGAATTCTGGGGCTCTTTGACTGATCAGTGTTGCTGAATGGTGATCTGTTAGCCTGGGAAATGTCAACCCAGCGTCACGCTCACACACACTCACACACACTGTCACACACTCTGGCACACACGGAAACACAGACACCACATCCATCATTGTTCATTCAACGAGGGGTGAGAAGCCATTTTTCCCGGGGCTCGTTTGTGTTTTCGGCAGCCGTGCTTAGGTTATGTAAAAAGGAAAGATCAATCTGAGTTTGCGATGGCACGCAGTCGTCAGGCGTTCATATCCGCTCGTGTTCCACGGTGTAACGGTTTTCTGTTGAGGGAGGAACCATGGGTTACGTGTGAAAAGGGCAGCGTCGACTCCAGTGATGGCTTTGAATCACTATACAAAAGGTGCGATGAAGCGGCTGTCTTCTATTCAGTCCCCCCCTGTCCTAACAGCACACATACACACACACACAGACACACACACACACACACAGCCGCACACACACACACGAGTTCTGTCTGTTCACACACACTGTCGTTTCAACACAAAATGTATCACTTCCTCTTTCAAAGAGTCCATTGAGAGATGTCGACGCTACCTCCACTCGTAACAGGAAACTGCTTAGATCTCGCTCTTTCCTCCCGTAGGTCCTTCCTTCCTTCCTTCCTTCCTTCCTTCCTTCCTTCCTTCCTTCCTTCCTTCCTTCCTTCCTACCGGCACCAAATATTAGATTGCTGTGTTTTCATTCTGTGGTGGATTTGTAGTGTGGAGGATGTTTTTGGGGTGTTTTGGCGTCTCCAGCCGAGATACACAGGGGTACGCAGAATGGATGGCTCTCATTTAAAACCGGTTAGGAACAGCATGTGATTGACAAGCTTCATTTCATGCTCGGCAGACTTCTAAATCAACGCTGTTTGTGTGTGTGTGTGTGTGTGTGTGTGTGTGTGTGTGTGTGTGCGTGTGCGTGTGTGTGTGTGAAAATGAAAGCAGCGGATGGTTGTTTTACCAATTCCAGGACGAAGAATTCACAGCTGTGAAATAACTGGAGTATTGCCACATTTTAAACTGCAGTCATTAACTATGTGTTTTCATATGTCTTTGTTTTGGGTTTGTGTGTGTGTGTGTGTGTGTGTGTGTGTGTGTGTGAGTGTTTGCGTGTGACATCCGTCTGTGTGCGTATGAGCGCATGTGAGGGTTTGTGTGTGTGTGTGTGTGTTTTTGCAAGTCTGTGCAGACCGCGTGTGTCTAGGTTTTTGCCAGCCCGTGTGTGTGTGTGTGTGTGTAGGTCTTTGCTAGCGTATGTGTGTGTGTGTGTGACGTGGGTGTGTGACGTTGGTGTGAGTGCCTGTAGCAGTAGCTACAGCGGTCGATGGCGGTCACAATGGGCCAGGCCTACAGCCAGCTAGTTGCATAAAAGCAGCAGTACGAATGTGGGTCAGCCTTCACAGGAAACTTGACTGTTTCACTGGATAAGGGACTGACTGATGGGCTGATTGGCTGGCTGACTGACTGACTGACTAACTGGCTGGCTGACTGACTGACTGATTACCTGATGGGCTGATTGGCTGGCTAGCTGACTGACTGGCTGACTGGCTGACTGACTGACTGACTGACTGACTGACTGACTGACTGACTGATTGGCTGACTGACTGACTGACTGGCTGACCGAGTCACTGACTGACTGAGATAAATACTGACTGGAGTAGTATTGTTTTTATGAAGGCCTCCTTATTCAGCCTCACACAGATAAACATCGGTAGTCTGTGCATTTGAGGTCATCTTTATTCTGCTGTATCCTCTATGACATTAGTACACTTCAATGTCTGTCATACTGATCAGGGGTCAGTGGAATAGTGCAGGCCATCTCCGTTCTGCTTTGTTTTCTGTGGCGTCAGTAGTTTGGTCGTTTTGTTTTGGTTCTTGTGGATACCCTGTTAGAACCTCTGATTCGTATTATACTACAGCTTGTGAATTCAGCTGATTGCACTGAATTCACACATTTCAAACGGCTGAGATTCCCTACCAAGGGCAGCTAATCCCTCGGGTGCCTAGACAGGTCAGCATCTGGAAAAAGAGAGAGCGACAAGCGACAATTCACCTGCAGTCTCTCTCTCTCTCTCTCTCTCTATGTCTGTCTCTCTCTCTCTCTATGTCTGTCTCTCTCTCTCTCTCTCTCTCTCTCACTCTCTCACTCTCTCTCTCTCTCTGTCTCTCTCTCTCTCTCTCTCTCTCTCTCTCTCTCTCTCGCTCCATCTCTTCCTGATCCTCTATCTCTTTTTCTCTTTATTTTCCCTGCCTGATGGTTCCAGTGTGAGTGGTCCAGACTCTAGAGATTAGAGGCCTCCAGTGTGGGTGGTCTAGACTCTAGAGGTAGGGTTAGGGTTAGTGATCTAGACTCTAGAGGTTGGTTCCACTGTGGGTGGTCTAGACTCTAGAGGTAGGGTTAGTGTTAGTGATCTAGACTCTAGAGGTTGGTTCCACTGTGGGTGGTCTAGACTAGAGGTAGGGTTAAGGTTAGTGATCTAGACTCTAGAGGTTGGCTCCACTGTGGGTGATCTAGACTCTAGAGGTAGGGTTAGGGTTAGTGATCTAGACTCTAGAGGTTGGTTCCACTGTGGGTGGTCTAGACTCTAGAGGTAGGGTTAGTGTTAGTGATCTAGACTCTAGAGGTTGGTTCCACTGTGGGTGGTCTAGACTAGAGGTAGGGTTAAGGTTAGTGATCTAGACTCTAGAGGTTGGCTCCACTGTGGGTGATCTAGACTCTAGAGGTAGGGTTAGGGTTAGTGATCTAGACTCTAGAGGTTGGTTCCACTGTGGGTGGTCTAGACTCTAGAGGTAGGGTTAGTGTTAGTGATCTAGACTCTAGAGGTTGGTTCCACTGTGGGTGGTCTAGACTAGAGGTAGGGTTAAGGTTAGTGATCTAGACTCTAGAGGTTGGCTCCACTGTGGGTGATCTGGACTCTAGAGGTAGGGTTAGGGTTAGTGATCTAGACTCTAGAGGTTGGTTCCAGTGTCTGTGGTCTAGACTCTGGAGGTAGGGTTAGGGTTAGTGATCTAGACTCTAGAGGTTGGCTCCACTGTGGTTGATCTAGACTCTAGAGGTAGGGTTAGGGTTAGTGATCTAGACTCTAGAGGTTGGTTCCAGTGTCTGTGGTCTAGACTCTGGAGGTAGGGTTAGGGTTAGTAATCTAGACTCTAGAGGTTGGATCCAGTGTCTGTGGTCTAGACTCTGGAGGTAGTGTTAGGGTTAGTGGTCTAGACTCTAGAGGTTAGAGGCCTACAGTGCATGTTCAGTACTAATGTCAGTCAGAGGCAGAGAGCATGAAACTATCCAGGAGGACTCAGTTTCAAGACAGCCTGCATGACTGGGCTATGACACACTGCACTGAAAATAGAAGACTGTTTGTGTGTGTGTGTAGCCTATTGACGTGTGTGCGTGTGTGAGTGTGTGTGTGTGTGTATGTGTGTGCGCGTGTGTGATTAGGGCCTTTTCTGTGTTTGTATAACTGTGTGTTTGTGTGTGTGTGCGTGTGTTGACGTGTGTGTGTGTGTGTGTGTGTGTGTGTGTGTGTGTGTGTGTGGTGAATAAGTGTGTGTTGTATTCCTCCCGGTCCCTGGTGTTAACTGTGTTCCATCTGGTGTGGAGGCGTGCTGCTGGAGTTAACAGCAGATCTGAGAGCTGTGATCCTCGGTGAGGCTACGTGACGCCACACACTTTGACTGGTCCTACATGTACGCATGCACGCACACACACACACACACACACACACACACACACACACACACACACACACACACGCACACAGTCTTGTTCTTTGTGTCCATGCGGTGCTCTGGCTTTCTCTCCTAAAGTACCTAATCTGTAGATGCTCCTGTTGGTTGTTGTGAAAAGATTTCCCACAGAACCGAAGTTAACCCATATGACTAAAACATATTCTATTCAGCGTCAGTGCAAAATGTGATATTATGCAACACATTATGAACATATAGATTTTATAAATCTTTCAGGTTCAGGAGAGGTACACATTAAAAGTCTATTGTCAAAATAGATATATACATCTATATAGTAGTTACTATATTATATATACACTGTATGTACACACACAGTACATATAGCATGTTAAGTATCAGAAGGAGAGAGACAACTGTTCTATAGCTACATGACGTTATCATTGCCTACAGCCCTACAGGTTCCAAGCTGGAGCTGGATAATGACTGGTATGATGAAGACCGAGTCATTCTGTCTAACTCTCAGCATAGCAACTAGCAAGTGACAGATTTCTAACTGGGTCAACTCGACACACACACACACACACACACACACACATGCAGGCACACACACACACACACACACACACACACACACACACACACACACATACAGAGTTCAAACTGTTCTGTGATGGGCTCGGTGACTCTGCAGTGTGTCACGGCTTTGTCCAGCGTTTGATGGTGAAAAACAATGATGACAGAGAAGAATAGAGTCAATATTCCTCTGCTCCCCAGGGCTCCCAGAGGGGCCAGACACAATGAAATACAGCTATCAGAAGTCAGTCCAAAAATACAGTTGGCTACGTCTTTTGTAGATACTGTGTGTGTGTGTGTGTGCGTGTGTTCATTTTGCTGCCTGTGTCTTTGTTTGTCTTGACTGCTGAAACCTTTTTCTTTATAAAGTTATTCTTTCTCTGTCTGTCTGTCTGTCTGTCTGTCTGTCTGTCTGTCTGTCTGTCTATTTATTTCTGTCTGTCTTTATTTATTTCTGTCTGTCTGTCTGCCTGCCTCTGCCTATCTGTCTCACCGATCCGCCTGTCTGTCTGTTCCAGGGTTCCACCGTAACGAGGACATGAAGGCCATCGATGTTCTTCCCATCCTAAAGGAGAAGGTGGCCTTTGTCTCAGGTGAGGTCCCCCCTCCTCCTCCTCCTCCCCAGACCCTTCCTCCTCCCCAGACCCTTCCTCCTCCCCAGACCCTTCCTCCTCCCCAGCAGAGGATGAGCCCGCTGCATTACGCGCTTTCACGCAACTGCTCATTATGTGTGCTCAGCACGTATTTCACAAAGTATAAATAAAGACCCTGATTATTAAAACCTTCTCCAACCTCAACCCCAAAGTTCGGTTCCGTTTTTGGCCTGGTTCCGAGGTGTGAAAAAGGCCGCCGGTGTCTCTGTCGCCCTGACAACCGTGGTCAACGTTGTTGTTATAGTGTGAACAACAAGGGCGATGTCAGTCCTGTCACTACCCTGACCTCTGACCCCCCCTCTGACCCCTCCGCGACCCCCTCCGACCCGCTGAGTCACTGAGCGGTCGGGCCGGGCGTCCTGCTGGCCGGCGACGGTCGTGGTGGACAGCTGGTGTTTGCTCCGTCAGCGAGCCTCCTGGCTGGGCCGGAGCTTATGTTCTTCGAGCTTGTTGTTGTTGTTGTTGTTGTTGTTGTTGTTGTTGTTGTTTTTGTCTAAATCTGTTGTCCGTCTCTGGTAGCATCATCGTCTTACTG
>CM030178.1:3617386-3619886 GCA_017639675.1 Aplochiton taeniatus
GAAGAAGAAGAGAACAGCTTCTTGCCTTTACCATCCGTTGTGCTGGAGGACTGGCTGTGGATTCTCTCTTTTTTTCCCCACTTTCATTTTCTCGTTCTTTTTTTCTCTCGGTGCGAACATGTGTTGTCTTTCTCCTCTGCCACTCAATTTTTTAAAAGACGCACTGGTCTAGCCCTCTTTGCAGTTTCTGCTTCTCTCTCTCTCCCTCTCCCTCTCCCTTTCTCTGTCTCTATTTGTCTCCCTGCTATCACTGCCCCCTCTCTCACTCTCTCCCTCCCTCTCTCTCTCTCTCTCTCTCTCTCTCTCTCTCTCTCTCTCTCTCTCTCTCGCTCTCGCTCTCGCTCTCGCTCTCTCTCTCTCTGTTTCTCCTCTCTGTCTGCCACAAATCATTCACTATCTCTCTTTTTTTTCTCTGCCTGTGTGTGTGTGTTTTATTTTTGCTTCTCTCCAGCCGTTGGTCTGTCAGGGTCTTTTTAGGGAGTGAAGTCGGAGTGAGTTAGTGCAGAAGGGTCTGTGCATTTGTGTGTGTGTTTGTGTGTGTGTTTCTGTGTGTGTGTGTGTGCTAGCAGGACACTTAGATTAAAGCTTTAACACTGAAGAACAGCCTTTTAAGGAATTATATACTGGAGGAACTTCTGGTAAGCAGCGCTGGAAATATTTAACGGTTGAATCTTTCGCTGTGTGTTTTTTTCCCTGGTAAAGCGACCGCTGCAAAAGAGAACCTGTTTTCATTGGAATGTGATTTGTTCCCCGTGGAGTCCCTTTGGATTTGGCAAGACTTGGGATAAAACCGCTCTCCTTTAAATTACTTTTGTAATTGTTGTGTGTCTAGCAGGAAAGGATTTAGAGGTTTGGCTCCTGTTACTTGGGCCTATCTTTTTGGAAGTTTGTTGAAAATATTCTATACTTTTGCTGACTGTTTGATTTATGGTCGACAAGGATTTACGGGTTTTTGGCTCCCATTAGTAAATCTCTAATCTCTTCGTTTGATTTCACTTTTTGGCAAATTGTTATTATATATATATTTTTTTTTTTCCAAGCATTCTTTCTTTTTTCCTGTTTGTCGTAGACATTAAGTGTTCATGTATTCCATTTGACATTATTATTATTTTTCCCACCAGCGAGGAGATTAGCAGGCATGGCTTCACAGTCATCGTGGACATGCGTGGCTCCAAGTGGGACAGCATCAAGCCTCTGCTGAAGATTATCCAGGAGTCCTTCCCTTCCTGCATTCACGTCGCCCTCATCATCAAACCGGACAACTTCTGGCAGAAGCAGAGAACCAACTTCGGCAGCTCCAAGTTCGAATTCGAGGTGGGTTACCTTATCAGGCCCGTCGTCGCCTTGCAGACATGTGTTTGTTTTGAATCGATTCAACGGTTTAAGTCATATAGAAGTGTCAGTGGCAGAATTCATTTATTAGGGGGTGGGGGGGGTTACACCACAGTCTGTCAAGGGGCTTTCAGACTCATATCCTTTACAGAGGAAATGTTTATCATCAGGTGTGAACCTTTGTCTTCTGAGGCAGCACGGCGTAATATTATCATTGTGTGAAACTGTTGTCAGAGACTGTTGTCGTTTAGATTTTTATTTTATTTTTTAAATCTATTTTTAGATCTTTTTTTTGGGGGGGGGGGGGGGGTACCATTAGGTTTATGTTTGAGGGAGTGATTATCCAGAGGAGCGGTGGCAGTCAAACTGCTGCCTCTCTCCCTCCCTCCCTTCCTCCCTCCCTCCCTCCCTCTCTCCCTCCCTCCCTCCCTCCCTTGCGGGCAGCACAGGGTTGGTGTATATTTAGTGCTGGCCCAGATAGGCTCGGGAACACAGCTCAGTATCTGGGACGTGGTGGGTCGGCCTATCGCAACAGAACCAGTGCGAGCGGGTGTGTGTGTGTGTGTGGGGGGGGTATTTGGGACGCGGGATGCAGTAACTCTCCAGCCCTTGAGCTAAGACACCATGCAGTAAAACACAAATGTCCTGGTAACTAAGCATATAGACAGATCTATAGCATATAGCCATATAGATGTCATATAGACATATAGATATTGCCACGTGCAGTATTTGGGTACGGCGACAAAGTCAGGTTGCATGTTTGTCTTAAAGGAGACATTGGTCTGCTACAAGCAAACGTTTATGATTTATGAGCTATGACTTGTTTTTTTTGTTTATTGGAAGTAACTCTACTTCTAAGACTCGCATAGAACTTCTTCTTTTTTTCACTTGAGCAGCAACGGCCAATATACACAAATCCATACGGATAGCTTCAAGCACACTAACACACACACACACACTCACAAGAAACGTTATAAAGCTGTATTTTTGCTGCCCCGCCTCAAAGTGTTTTTCAGTTTTATTAATGATAACAGTAACGGAATTCTGTTATTGAACCCAGCCGTTCCAAACACGTGGTTCTGCCTGCGCGCATTCTTCTCAAAATCAACATTAAATCTCCAAGGTTATAGAAGAGAAGACTTTTGAGGAGAAACAGACTTTACAAAAA
>CM030178.1:3624886-3637386 GCA_017639675.1 Aplochiton taeniatus
AGCCAAAACGTGTCCATCCCAGTTCCTGAGCTGTTAATGGGCAGAGGGTTTAGAAGTTAGACAAATACTACACTCACATTCCATTTCGGATACACATTTATATGTATCAAGCAGACCACTTGGAGCAGCCTGATGACAGTGCAATTTTAGAAAAAGATGTATGGGTTTTTTAATGAGCACTAAACAAAACAAACACATCTAAACAAGGTATTTAGAACGGCTAAATTCTTTGGAAAATGATCAATTTCATTTCTTCTTCTAAACAATTCTACTATGAATATATCTCTTTCTCAGCTCAGAGTTTATCTATAAATGTTTTAAGCACAAAGAAGAAAAGGTCGGGATAAAATTAATTTAATTGGTACAAAACAATAGTAAAAAATAAAACACATTAGGGTGGTCTAACCTTAATTATGATAACTCAGCGCTAACTACATGCTGCAAATATTGAAACTTGGTTGGCATGTGATAGCAGTCTTTGATTAGACTCTTACCTTAATCATCACTTACCAGATATATTTAACAGCACATCTCTTTCATATTGTAACTTGGCACTTTCCCTCTGTAACATTGCCACTTCGGTTGAGTAACTGATGTCAGTGAGGGAATCTACATGGAGACCAGAATAGGGGAACCAGATCGAAATGAGCCTTTGTTCATGTTTTTAATTCGACGTGTTTTTAAATGATTGTCATTGTAGTAAAGTCAAAGGCACTCACACTCAACCCCCAGTCCTATGATTACCACCAGCAGGAGAACACACAGCACTCCTAGACAAACTGTGGCAGACCTAAAGCCAACTGAGAAGAGAAAAGGATCCATTGTTGGCTGGTGTGTGTGTGTGCGTGTGTGCGTGTGTGAGTGTGTGAGCGTGTGTGTGTGTGTGTGTGTGTGTGTGTGTGTGTGTGTGTGTGTGTGTGTGCATGTGTGTAATAATAATAACAAGAACAGCTAGATGAACTCCCCCTATCTTACTGTGTAAGGACCACACCCATCACACACGCTGGGTATACTATGTACATGATTTGCACATAGCGTATATATTGTGTGTGTGAGTGTTTTTACAGGTACATAGAGGAGGACATGTAATTCTACTGTGTTTGTGTGTGTGTGTGTGTGTGTGCATGCGTGTGTGCGTGTGTATAATAATTATAACTCGAACACAGGACAGTCCATGTAACATCAATAATTACCACAAAGGGAGAACAGAACTGAAAAGTCTTACATGCATAAACCAACACAGTTCACCCAATCAACACCAAATACTCTAACAAGGACAAGTGAGGACAATCAAAAACAATGACCACAAACAAGAACAGCAAGAGGAACTCCCCATCTTACTGTGTAAGGACCACACCCATCACACACGCTGGGTATACTATGTACATGATTTGCACATAGTGTATATATATATATATATATATATATATATGTGTGTGTGTGTGTGTGTTTTTAGTACATAAAGAAGGACATGTAATTCTACTGTGTGTGTGTGTGTGTGTGTGTGTGTGTGTGCTTCCCCGTCTTCTCTAACCACATTAATTCACCCAGCAGTTTGCTTGTAACTCCTCGGTATACACATTGCATATAGTACATATGCCAATCATATGCACATAATGTATCTCGGTGTGTGTTTGTGTGCGTGCGTGCGTGCGTGCGTGTGTTGAAAGGTACATCTAATTCATCCGGCGTTTGGTGTCGGTATGCGTTCTACCTGTTTGATCCTTTTGGAAGGCGGTGGGATCCTCAGGAGTTTCGTAGATGTTCACATCCCCTGCTGTTACGGTCCCTCCATTGTAAACCGCTACTTTTGGTGTGTAGCCGTTGGTGCTGGGCGGAGCTGGAGCTTTCCTGGGTCTGCGTACCGAGTTAGAGAGGGCCAAAGCCGTGGCGGGGGCCCCTCCCCCGACGGTGCGTCCCGCGCCCATGGAAACGCTGTTCCTCGGTGGGTTTCCTCGCCCTTCAGCGTACGTCTTGGACATGGCCGTGTCCGCGACCGTTGGTTTTGGGGTGTTGGTGTCCGCTGACCGTTGGTTTTGGGGTGTTGGTGTCCGCTGACCGTCACACCACCGTCGGTGACAGAGTTTCCGACTGCGCTGTCACTAGAAACCTTCTAAATTCACGTGATGTTTACCGTTTTCATCTAGCCCTTATTCTAATCTCAAAGGAGCCTGTATATGACAGGGTTTCCTGTTTATGTTTATGCTCATCTAACTAAAAACCCGTTGGATTGGGGGGGGGGGGGGGACATCACCCTAATGTGATTGGTTCACTGGAGGATCAAGAGCCAGCAAAAGCCATGGTAATTATGAGTGACACAGCAGTACCAAACTCTGTTTAAATGGGTATTTACTTATAGAAGTTAGTTTTATTAATTAACTGAATAGAATCTATTATTTCTTTAGCCACCCAGATTCAATATCAGAAAACATAAGTATTTATAAGCAAATTTCAAGTTAAAGAGCACTTCATTGTGATGAAAATGGGAATAATATAGTTATGCCATGTACAATAATATTTGTGTATAATAAAATTAAATATATTTTTTTATTGATCAAGTAAATAAACAATGGATATTGCACTTCTTCAGTCCTGCTGGCTGTCCTCCAAGGGTGGAGTTCCTCTCTAGGAGGCTGGTGGGTGGAGAATGGGGGATGGTGATCTGATCTGGCAACCCCTTTCAACATCCCCCTATCAGTCCTATTCAGGGTGTCCCCTGCCCACTTGTCACAACTCTGTAGCCTGCTAGCACTGTAGTTCCAGACGTAGTTCAACTAGCGATTGAATCTAAGTGTAGACAAAAACAAGGAACACACTTTAAATTGAAGCTCTGTTAGACTGTACATTTGTATTATACATGTTTTAATACCGACTTGTATTGTAGTTAGTTACTCACTTGACTGCTAGTCCTATGATAACACCCAGCATGAGAACACACAGCACTCCCAGACAAATTGTGGCAGTTCTGAAGAAAACTGAGAAGGAAAAAATAAGCATTGTGTGTTTGTGAGTGTTTGTGAGTGTTTATGTGTGTGTGTGTGTGTGTGTGCGTGTGTGTGTGTGTGTGTGTGTGTGTGTGTGTGTGTGTGTGTGTGTGTGTGTGTGTGTGTGTGTGTGTGTGTGTGTGTGTGTACAGTATTTTACATGTACAGTACCAGTGAAAAGTTTGGTCACACTGTCTTATTCAAGTGAATGGGAAAGTGTGTCTGAACTATTGACTGTTACAGTAATTCTACCGGTGTTTGGTGTCTGAATGTATTTTACCTAATTGGTTCTTTTGGGATCCATTGTTTCTGTTTCTTTCCGAGTCGGTCTGATCCTCTAGCTCAGAAGATGCGTAGACGTTGTCGTCCTCTGTCATGGCCCCTCCATGGTCAAACTGAACTTTTTGTCTGTAGTCTTCCATGCCACTAGGAGGAGCTGGAGCTCTCACAGGTCTTTGTGCCAAGTTAGAAAGGCCCACAGTGGTAAAACCTGTAAAATCACATAGCGTTTCCTTGTGTTCCTCAAAGTGTATCATGCTGCTCTCAATTGACACCAGTTAAATCACTTCATGTTTGCTGATACTCTTACAATCTTGGATGCCCATTTCCCAAAATTTTAAATCAAATTAAATCAAATCCTGTTCATCATCAAGCTCTGACTCTGATCTAACTAGAAACCTGCGTACAGGGAAGGAGGGTGAGTTTTTTTTAGGGGATTGTTTTAGTAGTGACATAGTAGTGCATTCGGTATGCTACTTGACCCAGTGAGAAAGGTTTTACCAAGCCTGATGAGTCATTGGTTGTTTGGAGGAGGGCAACACATATGGGAGTAATCAGAAGTAACTTACTGCACTGATATATGGAAGCGTAAAGCAGCCAATATTCAAATGAAAAATCAAACTAGAAAATGATAAAGCAAAAATGGGATAGCCATTTCTATTTCAAGTAATGTGTGCATTATCTGGGTCATAATTAAAATCCAAATAAAAAAAGATTGTTTACATTTTCACTCAGAGTGCACATTAGTACATTACAGCCTGAGAATGGGGCCTTCACCTGACAGGTACAATGAGTAGCATACAATACATTACAGCCTGAGAATGGGACCTTCACCTGACAGGTACAATGAGTAGCATACAATACATTACAGCCTGAGAATGGGGCCTTCACCTGACAGGTACAATGAGTAGCATACAATACATTACAGCCTGAGAATGGGACCTTCACCTGACAGGTAAAATGAGTAGCATACAATACATTACAGCCCATCCCACTACCCTACCCCTCACACCAAAGCTAAAACTCTCACAAAGGCCTCCAATGAAAATCAGCAGTTTGTTTGGTTCTAAATCCAAATAATCTGTATTTTATTTTTGTACTTCAGTACTAAACTAAGCTGTACGATACAGCCCTGTTTTGGCTTGATTGCTCATTTACAGTAATTGGGACTTCTTGAGGAAAACGACCGTTCTTGAACGAAGGCAATAGTTTCCCATGAATCATTCTAGATACAGTAATATATAATTCTACCGGAGTTGTGTGCCAGTGTGCATTTTACCTATTTGATCAAACCCGAATCCAGTGGATTTCTTTCCGTCTGAGTCGGTCTGATCCTCTCGCTCAGGAATTTCGTAGACGTTGTCTCCCTCTGATGTCTTGGTCCATCGGACCGGAGCTTTTTCTCCGGTCTGATCCACTCGCTCAGGAGATTCATAGACATTCTCATCCTCTGTCATGGCCCCTTCGTTGTAAATCCCTACTTCTGGTCTGTAGTTCTGGGCATTGAGAGGAACTGGAACCTTCGCTGGTCTGTGTGGCGAGTTAGAAAGATCCTCTGTGGTGGTATTGGCTCTTTTGGCTGTGCCTCCCATGTTGATGTAAAACAGGTCCTCTGGTGGTGACACATGCAGTGTACAATGAGTATCATACAATACATTACAGCCTGAGAATGGGGCCTTCACCTGACAGGTACAATGAGTAGCATACAATACATTACAGCCTGAGAATGGGACCTTCACCTGACAGGTACAATGATTAGCATACAATACATTACAGTCTGAGAATGGGACCTTCACCTGACAGGTATCTCCCACTACCCTACCCCTCACACCAAAGCTAAAACTCTCACAAAGGCCTCCAATGAAAATCAGCAGTTTGTTTGGTTCTAAATCCAAATAATCTGTATTTTATTTTTGTACTTCAGTACTAAACTAAGCTGTACGATACAGCCCTGTTTTGGCTTGATTGCTCATTTACAGTAATTGGGACTTCTTGAGGAAAACGACCGTTCTTGAACGAAGGCAATAGTTTCCCATGAATCATTCTAGATACAGTAATATATAATTCTACCGGAGTTGTGTGCCAGTGTGCATTTTACCTATTTGATCGAACCCGAATCCAGTGGATTTCTTTCCCTCTGAGTCGGTCTGATCCTCTCGATCAGGAATTTCGTAGACGTTGTCTCCCTCTGATGTCTTGGTCCATCGGACCGGAGCTTTTTCTCCGTCTTCCATGCCACTAGGAGTAGCCGGAGCTCTCAAGGGTCTTTGTGGCGAGTTAGAACGACCCCCTACAGTGGTAAGACCTGTAAAATCACATAGGCTATGTTCAGAACCGCAAACTTTAAAGGGTCCATAATGTAAGATTTGACATTTCTTTGTCTAGCATTGTTTTATCACTCATAGGGATTGCACCCACACAACTTAAAACAGTCCAATCCGTGCCCTGTGCATTTCTCTAGTTCACCTCAACACATCTACCTTCATTTTAAAAGCTGTTCTGGAGACTACTTCTTGTACACAGGCAAGATTTTCTCATGCATGATTCTAGATTACATGTAATTCTAACCAGTGTTGTGTGCCAGTGTGTATTTTACCTATTTGTTTTGACCGAAATCCAGTCTTTTTGTTTCTGTCCGAGTCGGTCTGATTCACTCGCAGGGATTCATAGACATTGTCATCCTCTGTCATGGCCCCTTCATTGTAAATCCCTACTTCTGGTCTGTAGTTCTGGGCATTGAGAGGAACTGGAACCTTCGCTGGTCTGTGTGGCGAGTTAGAAAGATCCTCTGTGGTGGTATTGGCTCCTTTGGCTGTGCCTCCCATGTTGATGTAAAACATGTCCTCTGGTTCATACTCTCCGTCACCGCAGATCATGGACATGGCTGTGTCTGGGGAAACTGCCTGTTTGTTTTGGCTGCTATTGCTGTCTGTCACCCGCGTTCATCTAGTCGATCTGATGCAGATCTTACCAGAGCACCTGTTAAATCACGTAGCGTTCTTTCATGTTCCTCGAAGGTTATCGTGCTGCTCTCACGTGAAACCGGTTAAATCACCTCACGTTTCCTGGTCCTCGTACAATCTGCTGGAGCTCACAAAAAGCTGGAGCTCTCACAGGTCTTTGTGCCAAGTTAGAAAGGCCCACAGTGGTAAAACCTGTAAAATCACATAGCGTTTCCTTGTGTTCCTCAAAGTGTATCATGCTGCTCTCAATTGACACCAGTTAAATCACTTCATGTTTCCTCATACTCTTACAATCTCGGATTTCCCAAAATTTTAAATCAAATTATGTTTCCTGTTCATCATCAAGCTCTGACTCTGATCTAACTAGAAATATGTGTACAGGGAAGAAGGGTGAGTTTTTTTTTTTTAGGAGATTGTTTTAGTGGTGACGTAGTGCATTCGGTATGCTACTTGACCCAGTTAGAAAGGTTTTACCAAGCCTAATGAGTCATTGGTTGTTTGGAGGAGGGCAACACATATGGGAGTAATCAGAAGTAACTTACTGCACCTATATATGGAAGCGTAAAGCAGCCAATATTCAAATGAAAAATCCAACTAGAAAATGATAAAGCAAAAATGGCATAGCCATTTCTATTTAATTTGTTATTTGCGAATAATCTGGGTCATAATTCAATCCTGCCTTTGGCTCAATGGTGACACTGACTGGTCTGTTTAGGCTCTATTACTAACCTGCTTGAAACCCAGGTATGTGTTACACACTTTGACCAATAGAAATATAAGAAATGGCATCTCTGCCTCCAGCTTTCCTGAGAAGTAAGTTCTCCAGTTCTCTATGGCCAGGCTGTGAACACGATATGTGCTTTTGTCAGCAGTTTATCAGTGATAATTCCACCCCAACTTGTTTTTAGCCTGCAGTCCGAGGTAAACAGAGGCAGCCCACAGATCCCCTGGCACACATTCCAGCAAAGATCCACGGCCTACGATACGCTAAAGCATAACCAGAACAAAAACGGAAACAGAAAAATATAAAGAAATATATATTTTATGTAAAAATACTGACATTCAAAGTAGTGGATCAGCTATACTGATAGAACTGTGCTGTTTTCACGTTTCAAACGCGATACAGTCGTTAAGCGTATCCGGTGCCAATGAAAATTGGACCCTGTTGTGAAATTGTTATCCAAATTACAACACGATCTGATCAATTGTGTTTCGCTTTAATTCCGCATGTTATGTATCGAATATAATTGTATTGTAAATGTCAACATTTGAATATGAAATGGAATACATTATAAGGTGCTATAACCGTTATTTTAACATTTTAACACGTCGCTGTGGCCCCTGTAGCAAACATGGCTGTTATTTTAATTCATTTAGCGGGCCTCCGCCTCTAGATTTTTTTTATGGGGGGGGGGGGGTGGGTGGGTGGGTGGGTGTGTGTGTGTGTGGGTGTGGGTGGGGGGGTGGGTGTGGGTGGGGGGGGGGGGGGGGGGGGGGGGGGGTGTGTGTGGGGGTGGGTGTGGGGGTGGGGGGGTGGGGGGGTGGGACCTGCAACTTCTCCCCATCCCCCTTGGCCTTGCGCTTATCCCCGTTTCAGCCACGAGCTTCTGCCCAGCCCCCCCCCCCCCCCCCCCCTGTTTTTCTGTGCAAAATCTCGATGCAAATCCCGAACAGGCACAGGTATTCAAGAATGTAACAGACGTGAAACCAAGTGCAAGGCATAGGTTCTGAACGTAAAGCACAGGTGGAAGTGATCTTTATGGTTGAGATTCCGTGGTGCGCCTGCTCTGTCTCTCTAGCCAGGTGGTTGGAGCGGTAGTGCTTCAAAACGTGCGACCGCAACCTAGCAAGACTTGTTATAGTAAGGGTACATGCGTCCCCTGAAACTACCGGTAATACAAAAAAGTTACGGTGCATCATTAGAGGTAGCCCACTGGTGTGGCCTATTAAATCCATTATTTCAAAATGGACAGAATATTCCACCACAACGAAGTTGCCATAAATCCACCGGAACTCGTGGACCGTGCAAGGGGGACATTGATCAGATTGTCAACACAGAGACCAAAGAAAACCCCCAAGAGGCTGGCAAGCACCACAGCGGTGATCGGAGGATCGTTCCATAGGACCGCTTTAAGCCGCGCACCCCACAGGACTGGGCTTAATGAAAGAGTGGCCAGAAAAAAAAAAGCCATCGCTTAAAGACACAAATAAGAAAACACGTTTGGAGTTTGCCAAAAGGCATGTGGGAGATCCCCCAAACATGGAATTAGCTCCTCGGGTCAGGGGAGACTAAAACAGCCCTTTTTGCCCACCAAGGAAAACTCTACGTCTGGCGCAAAGCCAACGCCTCTCATCACCCTGAGGACACCATCCCCTGTTTTTCATCTTTCCAAATTGAAGGAATGATGAATGATGATTGGTGGGAAAAATGCAAAGGTGGAGAGTACTTTTGAAAGGAACTGTATATGAATACTGTATCAGACAGACACATTTTGGTCTCATGATCATATGCGGAGTGTCATACATTGCATTTTGTGTAGAGTATTACAGCATATACAGGGAAGGTTTGGTCACAGAATCATTTTTATTGAAGATTACTCTGAATACAATTTATAGATGTATATTTCTGAACATATAGAAAGATAGATACGATTTCTAAAGATATAAAGGTACTATGCAAAATGATGTCAAATGAGAATAGTTGCATGATATATCTCCTGAAAATTCATTTGGATTACTCATTAGATGTGTTACTAGGTTTCAATAAAATCATTATAACCGAGCTCCGCTTTCAACCCAGAACAAAAACAACGTATAAATGTTTGAATCATCCTTCCCCTCCCTCCCTCCTCGCCTCCCAACTTCTACAGTGGGAACACCAAAAAGCCACTGAAGGTGGTAGAGTGGTTAGAGCTGTCATGCCCTTGGCCATTCTGCCACAAGACGATATCGACCGTGTCTTTGATATTCAGGGTCAAAATGACTGTGTTACTGGTCATGTCAGAGGCATCAGGTCCCTGGAATTCGTAGGTGTTGACCTGGATCTGCCCGTTTTTGACCAAGATCACACCAGAGGGGAATGAGTTGTAGCCAAATGTTGTAAAAAGGAAGTGGTAGAGTCCTAAGTGAACGTGAAGTGGTAGAGTCCTAAGTGAACGTGAAGTGGTAGAGTCCTAAGTGAACGTGAAGTGGTAGAGTCCTAAGTGAACGTGAAGTGGTAGAGTCCTAAGTGAACGTGAAGTGGTAGAGTCCTAAGTGAACGTGAAGTGGTAGTCCTAAGTGAACGTGTCTTTAACGGACTGAAAAACAGTAGTGAGTGGGAGAACAGACATAGACTTTATTTTTTTTAAACGTAAGCAATCTTCTGTTTTTCTCCTCGTCAATTTCTATACTGTGAAATCGAATGAACATTTCAACAAAAACATGGAATATCAACTGCCCAATACAAAGCTACACCAATTCAGTTGAGGGTTGTGACAATAGCTGTGTCCCAATTCAGTTGAGGGTTGTGACAATAGCTGTGTCCCAATTCAGTTGAGGGTTGTGACAATAGCTGTGTCCCAATTCAGTTGAGGGTTGTGACAATAGCTGTGTCCCAATTCAGTTGAGGGTTGTGACAATAGCTGTGTCCCAATTCAGTTGAGGGTTGTGACAATAGCTGTGTCCCAATTCAGTTGAGGGTTGTGACAATAGCTGTCCCAATTCAGTTGAGGCTTGTGACAATAGCTGTGTCCCAATTCAGTTGAGGGTTGTGACAATAGCTGTGTCCCAATTCAGTTGAGGCTTGTGACAATAGCTGTGTCCCAATTCAGTTGAGGCTTGTGACAATAGCTGTGTCCCAATTCAGTTGAGGGTTGTGACAATAGCTGTGTCCCAATTCAGTTGAGGGTTGTGACAATAGCTGTCCCAATTCAGTTGAGGCTTGTGACAATAGCTGTGTCCCAATTCAGTTGAGGGTTGTGACAATAGCTGTGTCCCAATTCAGTTGAGGCTTGTGACAATAGCTGTGTCCCAATTCAGTTGAGGCTTGTGACAATAGCTGTGTCCCAATTCAGTTGAGGGTTGTGACAATAGCTGTGTCCCAATTCAGTTGAGGGTTGTGACAATAGCTGTCCCAATTCAGTTGAGGCTTGTGACAATAGCTGTGTCCCAATTCAGTTGAGGGTTGTGACAATAGCTGTGTCCCAATTCAGTTGAGGCTTGTGACAATAGCTGTGTCCCAATTCAGTTGAGGCTTGTGACAATAGCTGTGTCCCAATTCAGTTGAGGGTTGTGACAATAGCTGTGTCCCAATTCAGTTGAGGCTTGTGACAATAGCTGTGTCCCAATTCAGGGGCCACATCCCTCTAAGACTACATCTTTGTAGACCGCGAAGGCCGAACCGAGCGTGGTTAAATGAGAGGAAATGAGACGGTCTGGTCTACTGGGGATTTCCTGTTTGCGTCACCAGCTGTTCCCACCCTTAACCTTGCATCATGACACTTGTGTGCAATTATCACCGGCACGCAAGGAATTCTGGGATAGGTTTGGCCACGAAGGATGCAGCAGTTGAATACTTCAAATTTGGGAAAAGAAGGCCCCATTTCTCGGCCGCATTTGAAGGAGCCCTTGAAATGGGACAGCCCTGGCGCGCCACTGTGACGTCATCGTTCTTCAAATGCAACCTTCGAAGGATCCAGCCCCTGAATCGGGACACAGCTAACGAATTACTTGACTTCGTTGGCTTTTCAAGTATGACCCGTGATGTCAGAGTGACTTATTCTGTTCATTGCCATTAAAAAAGGCAACAAGGGTGCTTTCATTCACTTCAGAATAATGTAAATAATAAAATGACATAATACTAATAATGCATTTCTTTTCAGTAGGTTTAGATTGATTCGATTGAATTTACCTGTGTTGATGTCATAAGCGTCTCCTATGTTAATGAAGACTGTTTTATAGATGAGCACGATGCTCCCATTAACAGAGGGTTCAGTCCCAGACCCATGTTCTGCTACTGATACAGATAAGGCCACTTTTTGATCAACTAGAGGAAAAAAAGAACATCATAATTACTACTAGGATAGGCTTTGGTGAACACGTAGGCCTATAGCCTACATTCTACCCACACAGTACAATAAACAAACAGTGTTTTGAAGTACACACCAAAGTAGTAGTTTTAAGATAAAACAATAGAAGGTAAGAATTTTGAAGCTTTGTTGGAATGTGATTGTGTCTTTGAATAAACTCTTACCTTAAACTTAACTTACCTGGTATATTTGTTATGTATGTCCTGTCATTGAGGGAATCTAAGTGTAGATAAAAACAAGGAACACACTTTAAAATGAAGCTCTGTTTAACTGTACATTTGTATTATATAAATGTTTGAATACCAACTTGTAGCCTATTGTAGTTAGGCACTCACACTTGTCCACTACTCCCATGATAACACTCAGCAGGAGAACACACAGCACTCCCAGACAAATTGTGGCAGTTCTGAAAGAAACTGAGAGGACAAAAAGATGCATTATGTCATTATGTGTGTGTGTGTGTGTGTGTTTGTGTGTGTGGGTGTGTGTGTGTGTGTGTGTGTGTGTGTGAGTGTGTGTGTGTGTGTGTGTGAGAGAGAGAGAGAGAGAGAGAGAGAGAGAGAGAGAGAGAGAGAGAGAGAGAGAGAGAGAGAGAGAGACGCTAAAGCAAGCAAATCTATCGATACAATACCACTTTTCTATACCTCTTCCATAGTTTTTACACCCATCATATTTCCACTATTTTTGAAGTATTGCATTTTCCCATTTAGCAGCAACGCTAACCGTTTGACTAGAAACGAGAGTGGCAGCTTAGCATGAGCTAAGCATGTGCACACACATGCACACAAACAAGTTTATAACGCTCAATGAACTTTTCCACATCTAACATTGTGTTTGTTTGTAGATGTCTATTACTTGTAATATTGTGTTTGTTTGTAGAGGTACATTACTTGTAATATTGTGTTTGTTTGTAGATGTCTATTACTTGTAATATTGTGTTTCTTTGTAGATGTCCATTACTTGTAATATTGTGTTTGTTTGTAGATGTCCATTACTTGTAATATTGTGTTTGTTTGTAGATGTCCATTACTTGTAATATTGTGTTTGTTTGTAGAGGTACATTACTTGTAATATTGTGTTTGTTTGTAGATGTCCATTACTTGTAATATTGTGTTTGTTTGTAGGGGTCCATTACTTGTAATATTGTGTTTGTTTGTAGAGGTCCATTACTTGTAATATTGTGTTTGTTTGTAGAGGTCCATTAC
>CM030178.1:3642386-3644886 GCA_017639675.1 Aplochiton taeniatus
CATGGTTGGAGGACCTGCAGAAGGAGTTATACACCCTCACCCATACTGTTCTCTGATTGGTCCATCCTCATGTCTCTATCCCACAGCTCTGGACGTGGTTGGAGGACCTGCAGAAGGAGTTATACACCCTCACCCATACTGTTCTCTGATTGGTCCATCCTCATGTCTCTATCCCACAGCTCTGGACGTGGTTGGAGGACCTGCAGAAGGAGTTATACACCCTCACCCATACTGTTCTCTGATTGGTCCATCCTCATGTCTCTATCCCACAGCTCTGGACGTGGTTGGAGGACCTGCAGAAGGAGTTGCTGGACGATGTGTATGCAGAGTCGGTGGAGGCGGTGCAGGACCTGATCAAGCGCTTCGGCCAGCAGCAGCAGACCACGCTGCAGGCCACCGTCAACGTCATCAAGGAGGGCGAGGACCTCATCCAGCAGCTCAGGTAAACCCCTGTGTGTGTGTGTGTGTGTGTGTATGTGTGTGTGTGTATGTGTGTGTGTGTGTGTGTGTCTGTGCGTGCGTGCGTGCGTGCGTGCGTGCGTACGTGTGTTTACGCCATTAAACTACATGTATTTTATGTCCTCATCCCTTAATGGGGTGGTATGTGTGCGACATGACAGTCTAGATCAAGGCTCCTAGGCTAAGGTCAAAGGTTTGAAGGTCACAGACTAGCCTTTTGTCCTCGGAACTTGGATTGCCCCCTTCTTGACCTTTGACCTGGAGAGCGCGACTCCACTAACACCGCTGGCCCGTTCGAGCTCCTTTTAGAAAAGGAGCTTTGAGTGACCTCCCGACGCACTCGCTCCTTGACCTTTGCCCTACGACCTCTGGAGGCAGAGCCAAACGCGGGCCACGCCTCGAGCGTGTCCTAACCGCCCTCTCTGTGGCCGACCCCTCGCTGACCTCTCCCCCTCTGACCCCGTCTAGGGACTCGGCCATCTCCAGCAACAAGACGCCCCACAACAGCTCCATGGCGCACATCGAGGGGCTCCTGCAGCAGCTGGACGAGGCCCAGGCCCAGATGGAGGAGCTCTTCCAGGAGAGGAAGGTCAAACTGGAGCTCTTCCTGCAGCTGCGCATCTTCGAACGGGACGCCATCGATGTGAGTCCGAGCCCAGGGGCCTGAGAGCGTGTGTGTGTGTGTGTGTTTGTGGCTGTGTGTGTGTGTGTGTGTGTGTGTGGCTGTGTGTGTGTGTGTGTTTGTGGCTGTCTGTATGTGTGTCTGTGTATGTCTGTGTTTGTGTCGGTGTGTATATGTGTGTCTGTGTCTGTGTGGGTGTCTGTGTTTAAGGGAATGAAGAGAGTTTTTATTGACTCATTTTATTCCGTTTATTTGATTGATTTAGAAGTGTAAACAATGTTTCCCTCGTCTTCCCAGCATGGTCCCTATGTAAAGATACGTCTTTAAGACTCATTAAAGCGGTCTTTACACACGCTAAACACATCACACACACTAGACACATCACACACACTAAACACATCACACACACTAAACACATCACACACACTAGACACATCACACACACTAAACACATCACACACACTAAACACATCACACACACTAGACACATCACACACACTAAACACATCACACACACTAAACACATCACACACACTAAACACATCACACACACTAAACACATCACACACACTAAACACATCACACACGCTAAACACATCACACACGCTAAACACAACACACACACTAGACACATCACACACACTAAACACATCGCACACACTAAACACATCACACTAAACACATCACACACGCTAAACACATCACACACACTAGACACATCACACACACTAAACACATCACACACACTAGACACATCACACACACTAAACACATCACACACACTAAACACATCACACACGCTAAACACATCACACACGCTAAACACATCACACACACTAGACACATCACACACACTAAACACATCGCACACACTAAACATATCACACTAAACACATCACACACACTAAACACATCACACACACTAGACACATCACACACGCTAAACACATCACACACACTAGACACATCACACACACTAAACACATCACACACACTAAACACATCACACACGCTAAACACATCACACACACTAAGTCCCCGCCCCCTTCACTCCACACACACACACACACACACACACACACACACGCACACACACACACACACGTAGTCGTCTGTGAAGGAGAGCCTCCCTCCTCTCCTCGGTCAAACCAGTCTGTTTGAGTAGAACCCCCCCAGCGTCCCTCCCTCGCCGCGGCGACGCTAATGGACTCGGTTCCGCTCGGCAAGCTTACACAGAGTGAATCATGGTGCTGGATCTACGCACGTTATCTGGACTCCCTGCTGGGAGAATGGAGGCTCAAATCTGTTCTCTACAACAGTAGCTGTCGGCTCAGTGTCTCTCTTTCTCTCTTTCTCTCTCTCTCTCTCTCTCTTGCTCTCTCTCTCTCTCTCTCTCTCTCTCTATTTATCTCTCCTTTC
>CM030178.1:3649886-3654886 GCA_017639675.1 Aplochiton taeniatus
GCAGCGCCCCCTACAGGCTTAATAACCACCTACAGGCCGAGGTCAAACAGGTAGAGGAGAGTAGCGCCCCCTGCAGGCTTAATAAGCACCTACAGGCCAAGGTCAAACAGGTAGAGGAGAGCAGCGCCCCCTGCAGGCTTAATAAGCACCTACAGGCCGAGGTCAAACAGGTAGAGGAGATCAGCGCCCCCTGCAGGCTTAATAAGCACCTACAGGCCGAGGTCAAACAGGTAGAGGAGAGCAGCGCCCCCTGCAGGCTTAATAAGCACCTACAGGCCGAGGTCAAACAGGTAGAGGAGAGCAGCGCCCCCTACAGGCTTAATAAGCACCTACAGGCCGAGGTCAAACAGGTAGAGGAGAGCAGCGCCCCCTGCAGGCTTAATAAGCACCTACAGGCCGAGGTCAAACAGGTAGAGGAGAGCAGCGCCCCCTACAGGCTTAATAAGCACCTACAGGCCGAGGTCAAACAGGTAGAGGAGAGCAGCGCCCCCTGCAGGCTTTGACATCACAGTATAGTGTGTGCACCGTGCCGGCGACAATCAGACAAACGGTCAACATGGAGCCGTCATGATATTCACATGTCGTTGCAGCCTTGGTTCACAGACAAACCTTCTGTCGTTGTTGGAGCCCTGGCCGTGCAGTGTGGTAACGGTGCAACAGTGTTATGGACGAGGTTCGAGAAGGCGGCACTAGGTTGTAGCCCTCCACCCCGTCTCCCTTCCTCCAGGGCTGTGGCGGTGGAACAGTGTAATGGGGAGCTAGGTTGAGTCCTAACAGGACTGGGTATCGACACGGCACTGCTGACTCACCCGTCTGGAACGCACCCAGACCGATTCCGTTTGTCTCTAGGCCGTCAGGGGGAAAAAAGAGGTTGCACAATAGTTCTAGTTGCGTTTAATTACAATAAAAACAAATCGAAATCATAAAAAAAAACGTTTCGAAGCGGCTTCTCAGAACTGAGAAAAGCCCGCCGTGCCGAAAAGATACCCTAGTTCTTACTCCCTCCAGTTGCTGGGTGCAGCGGAAAACAGACTGGTTTTAAATTGACAGACGCTCTTGTAAATCCTTTTTAACTGAGTACGTTATTAAACTTGGTTGGAAACTTTACAAGGAGCACCATTACTTTTAGGAAGTGTCTCCTGCTGTCTCCTGTGTAATGTGTGGTTTTAATACAGCCAGTCCCCAACACACCTTCCTAGCTCAACACGTGTGTGTTTATGGAGACCTACTGCAGACAGGGAGTATAACACCCCAACACGTGTGTTACCATCCCTCTCACGCTTACCGCGGACACGCCTGACCGAGGCGCCCGCGGGAGACACACACACACACACACACACACACACACACCGTGTCATTAGGAGCTCCATTTAACTTTATAGGGGAGCGGCGTAGCTGATCGTTAAAAAACAAATACGACAAGGTGTAGTTACAGTGTGGTGTATAAAAACAATTAAATCACGCTGCACATTTTGAAATAGCTAGATATTATACTCAGAGTGTATATCGTTTGTTTTTTATCATTGAAAGAGCAAAAAAGAATGTGTTCAGGGTTTATGCATGGGATTTACATTTTGACGTGCGATGCGTGTGTTCAGCATTGTTTTCCAGTTTAAACTCAAAGCGAATTTCCATGGCTTTTTAACCAGAGACATAGAGTATGCAAAGCAACTGTCGTATTAACCAGAATTATAGATTATACAAAGCAACTGTCGTATTAACCAGAGTTCAAGATGATGCCAAACAACTCTGTGACAGCTTACATTGGAGCGGTCCCTCACCCACAGCAGGGCCATGTACACTGGGACAGTAGAGCCATGCTGCAGAGGAAAGTAGGCCACAAGCATTTGGCTGTTAATCTTAGCAGGCATGCTTCTATCACTTATTTATTTATTTACTCGCTGACCTGTTTTTTTTTGGGGGGGGGGGGGGGACGGGGTTGCCAAGAGATTGGCTCCCATGTGAATCATATTCTGAAGGCCTGTGTTTGTGTGTGTGTGTGTGAGAGGGTGCTTTTCAGATATGTGTTTTCCTCAAACAGTGAAGTTGTGAACTCTTTGTTGTGATTCTAGCTAGCAGCAGTCAAGAGATTGCTGATAACCCTTTGTGTGAGATTGTGTGTGCTGCAGGTGTTTTTTTTTTACTGATTCGGACCGTGACAGTGTGAGAAAAAGAAAGAAAGAAAGAAAGAAAGAAAGAAAGAAAGAAAGAAAGAAAGAAAGAAAGAAAGAAAGAAAGAAAGAAAGAAAGAAAGAAAGAAAGAAAGAGAAGGAAGAAAGAAAGAGAAGGAAGTGAGGTGAAGGGAGGTTTGTCAATGGACAGACAGTGGGGCTGTCTTTATAGTGAAAGATGATTATCTAGACCGGTCTCTGAAACAGAGCATTAACACTGGTCTGTGAATCGTGCTTACTGGGCTGCACTAAAGCTGAAAGCTGGGGCCTTGTGTTGTGTACAAGCCCATATGCTTCACTGTCATTTTCTGTCACACTTAAGCGCAGCCTTGTTGTAGTACGCACCGATTCTCACCATTACCCTGTGTGTGTGTGTGTGTGTGTGTGTGTGTGTGTGTGTGTGTGTGTGTGTGTGTGCTACCTCTAGGTCCTGGGCTGGATCCGTAACGGGGAGTCCATGCTGAACGCTGGTCTGATCACAGCCAGTTCTCTGCAGGAAGCAGAGCAGCTCCAGAAAGAACACGAACAGTTCCAACATGCCATTGAGGTACTCTCTCTCTCTCTCTCTCTCTCTCTCTCTCTCTCTCTCTCTCTCTCTCTCTCTCTCTCTCTCTCTCTCTCTCTCTGTCTCTGTCTCTGTCTCTCTCCCTCTCTCTCTCTCTCTGTCTCTGTCTCTCTCTCTGTCTCTGTCTCTGTCTCTCTATCTCTATCTCTATCTCTAAATCTTTCTCCTGCTTTCTCACAACAATGACATGATGAAATAATGACCTCACTGTCTCTTTCCTTCTTCCCCTCCTGTTTGTCCTTCTTCTCTCTCTCCCACCTCCCTCCCTCCCTCCCTCCCCTCCCCTTTTCATCCCTCCATCCCTATCCTTCCCTCTCTCACTCCTTCCCTTCTTCCCTTCTTCCCTCTTTCCTCCCCCCCTCCCTCTCTCCCTCCTTATACCCTTCACTCCTTCCATCCTTCCCTCCCTCCCTCCCTACCTCTTTCCCTCCCTCTATCCTATCCATCCCTCCCTCCCTCCCTCTCTCGGTCCTTCCCTCCGTGTAGAAGACCCACCAGAGCGCCCTGCAGGTGCAGCAGAAAGCGGAGGCTCTGCTCCAGGCCAACCACTACGACATGGACCTGATCCGGGAGTGTGCTGAGAAGGTGGCCGACCACTGGCAGCAGCTCATGCTCAAGATGGAGGACCGCCTCAAGCTGGTCAACGCCTCCGTCGCCTTCTACAAGACCTCCGAGCAGGTACACAGAGGATGTGGTAGTGCATTATGGGGGCTGTAGTCTAATGTCCGCCTCCGTCGCCTTCTACAAGACCTCCGAGCAGGTACACAGAGGATGTGGTAGTGCGTTATGGGGGCTGTAGTCTAATGTCCGCCTCCGTCGCCTTCTACAAGACCTCCGAGCAGGTACACAGAGGATGTGGTAGTGCATTATGGGGGCTGTAGTCTAATGTCCGCCTCCGTCGCCTTCTACAAGACCTCCGAGCAGGTACACATAGGGGGGCCGAGGGTGTGGTGGTGCATTATGGGGGCTGTAGTCTAATGTGGGTCTGTCTCTGTCAGGTGTGCAGCGTGCTGGAAAGCCTGGAGCAGGAGTATAAGAGGGAGGAGGACTGGTGTGGAGGGGCTGATAAACTGGGCCCTAACAGTGAGTCGGACCACGTCACGCCCATGATCAGCAAACACCTGGAGCAGAAGGAGGCCTTCCTCAAGGTAGGAGCTCGAAAACACACACACACACACACGCACACACACACACACACACACACACACACACACGCACACACACGATTCAGAGCTACGAGGCTATTCACTGAAAAACCCAATTCAGAGCCGAGGGCAATTTTATAGACCATTTTTTATGTTGAACCATAAATGTAAAACATTTTACGAACACACAGTCTCAAACTCACGTAAACATTATAGCTGGGATATTGTTGGTTATCCTATAATCCGTTATCCCTATAAATTCTCACAAAAAATAAACACAATCCCAATGATCGTGAACAAACAGCTTGACTGCAAAAGCAAAGAGGGACGTCATCAATATTCATAGGACGACCTTTGAACCCCATCCTTTTATGACCAATCAGATCGCTGTGTGTTTGTGACCCCCCCCCCCCCCCCGTAGGCGTGCACTCTGGCGCGGCGGAACGCCGACGTCTTCCTGAAGTACCTGCACCGGAACAGCGTCAACATGCCCGGAATGCTGTCACACGTCAAAGCTCCCGAGACCCAGGTCAAGAGTGAGTAACCACGGCAACCTTCCTGGAGTGGTCAACAACTACAGGGAAGATTCTCTAGGCACTATGACAACAGCACCTCTGTAGAATGGATCCTGCATATAGTAGATGTTCTGGATGTTCTGGTGTCATGGACCTCAAAACACTTGATTATAACAGATACAATTATATCAAATCTACCAAAGCTTTGTTCTAAATCCAAACCGAAGAATTTAAATCGGCCTCCGTTAAGTGAAAGTTGTCATATGTAGTATATACTGCATTATCAAATGTTTTACTACAGATAGAGTTCCAGTTGCATACAATAACTATTATTATAATTATCATTATGTGACTTTTATCTTGTTGAGCTTTTTTCGACCGACTGGACGTTCAGAGCCTTCTGACCTGTGCCCCGTGGTGCTGTGTCCTGGTGTTCCCCTCAGACATCCTGAACGAGCTGCTGCAGAGGGAGAACCGGGTGCTCCACTTCTGGACCATGAGGAAGAGACGCCTGGACCAGTGCCAGCAGTTTGTGGTGTTTGAACGCAGTGCCAAGCAGGTCTGTCACTCCCTGACTCCACTCTGTCTCTCTCTCTCTCTCTCT
>CM030178.1:3667386-3674886 GCA_017639675.1 Aplochiton taeniatus
ACAGAACAAAAGTGTATATTCTTTACCTCAGCAGTGGCAGGCTTAGTTAGAGTGGTGGTTTCCAGTCACATTGTGGGGGGCTGTCAGTACCAATAGCTCCCGGCTTGTCCTTCTCCAGACTAAAGAATCTGTTGGTGGTCGCACTGCTTTCTTCTCCTACAGAATCACCTCACGCTCCAGAGCTCTGAGCAACGAGAGTGACTCACCAGAGCCACAGACGGACAGAGAGACAGAGAGACAGAGAGACAGACAGGCAGACAGGCAGGCAGACAGGCAGGCAGGCAGGCAGGCAGGCAGGCAGGCAGGCAGGCAGGCAGGCAGGCAGGCAGGCAGGCAGGCAGGCAGGTAGGCAGGCAGGCAGGCAGGCAGGCAGGCAGGCAGGCAGGCAGACAGACAGACAGAGAAACAGATAGAGAGACAGATAGACATGCAGGCAGGCAGGCAGCCAGGCAGGCAGGCAGGCAGGCAGGCAGGCAGACAGACAGACAGACAGACAGACAGACAGACAGACAGACAGACAGACAGACAGACAGACAGACAGACAGACAGACAGACAGACAGACAGACAGACAGACAAGTAGGCAGGCAGGCGGACAGACAAACAGACACAGATCTCCTGTGTGTTCTGGTGCAGCTGACTGGCTGGAGGGCCATGTTAGCGTGGCTAACATTACCATCGTGCTTGCATTAGCCTGGAGTATCCTCTTGAATGTACAGTACATCTACAAAATGTATGGCTCAACATAAATAATGGTCTATCAAATTGCCCTTGGATCTGAATTGTGTGTTTTTCCATAAATAGCCTCGTAGGTCTGTGTGTGTGTGTGTGTGTGTGTGTGTGTGTGTGTGTGTGTGTGTGTGTGTGTGTGTGTGTGTGTGTGTGTGTGTGTGTGTGTGTGTGTGTGTGTGTTTCAGTGAAGGTCGTCAGACTTGCATTGTGAGGCCACAGAGAGCTGCTCTGTTCCAGTTGTCTATAGGCTGCTAACCACGTGATTGGTCTGTGTGGCTGGGGCCCCTAATGGTGGACCAATGGCTGGTCAGCTGCTCTCTTCTGGCTGGGTCCTTCTGCTAGAATATTTTGCCTATCGTTGGGCTATTTGCAATTATACATAACAGTCACGCTTTGGTGATATCGTTCCGACTCACTTTAGTGCAACAAAATGAGGTCCCATTCATATACAGTACTGATCCATGTATTCATTTCTGTGCACAGCTGGCCATTGGTCTCTAACTATGGTGAGTTTGATTGAATAAGCTGCTAATGGGTTGTTTCGACCGTTGAATTAGAATGAAAAGACAAGCCCTCTCTATGTCAGCCATCTTGGTATTTCCAGTCTCCTATTCACTATATGGTTATCAATAAGTCTATAGTAGTCTCTTAAGGTGTGTTCTCTGACAGGTGTTCTCTATATGGTTATCAATAAGTCTATAGTAGTCTGTCGGTGTGTTCTCTGACAGGTGTTCACTATATATGGTTATCAATAAGTCTATAGTAGTCTGTTGGTGTGTTCTCTGACAGGTGTTCACTGTATGGTTATCAATAAGTCTATAGTAGTCTGTCGGTGTGTTCTCTGACAGGTGTTCACTATATGGTTATCAATAAGTCTATAGTAGTCTCTTAAGGTCTGTTCTCTGACAGGTGTTATCAATAAGTCTATAGTAGTCTGTCGGTGTGTTCTCTGACAGGTGCTCACTATATATGGTTATCAATAAGTCTATAGTAGTCTGTCGGTGTGTTCTCTGACAGGTGTTCACTGTATGGTTATCAATAAGTCTATAGTAGTCTGTCGGTGTGTTCTCTGACAGGTGTTCACTATATGGTTATCAATAAGTCTATAGTAGTCTCTTAAGGTCTGTTCTCTGACAGGTGTTATCAATAAGTCTATAGTAGTCTGTCGGTGTGTTCTCTGACAGGTGTTCACTATATATGGTTATCAATAAGTCTATAGTAGTCTCTTAAGGTGTGTTCTCTGACAGGTGTTCTCTATATGGTTATCAATAAGTCTATAGTAGTCTCTTAAGGTGTGTTCTCTGACAGGTGTTCACTATATATGGTTATCAATAAGTCTATAGTAGTCTGTCGGTGTGTTCTCTGACAGGTGTTCACTGTATGGTTATCAATAAAAAGGTCTGTCGGCGTGTTCTCTAACCCGTTCCCCGGTTCCGTCCCCAGCTGTCCGGGGGCTGCGAGCTGACCGTGGTGATCCACGACTTCCTCGCCGGCACGGCTAACGGGGAGCTGACGGTGCGGCGCGGCCAGACGGTGGAGGTCCTGGAGCGGCTGCACGACAAACCCGACTGGTGCCTGGTCAGGACCACCGACCGCTCCCCGGCCCAGGAGGGGCTGGTGCCCTCTGCCATGCTCTGCATCGCACACTCCAGATCCTCCATCGAGATGGAAGGGCTGTACAACCACAAAGGTAGGGGACACACACAGACGCGCGCACACACACACACACACATGCATGCATGGAGACAGAGACCCACACACCTACCCACACACATGCATGCATGGAGACGTGCACACACACACAACCACACACACGGAGACATACTCACACACAAACAGACACACACGGAACCCACACACACACACACAACCACACACACGCACAACCACACATACAGCCTCCCCGCCTGCCTCATATATGAAGGCTTGGAGGTCAAGGGTTAACTGGTTAGTCGATGTTAGTGTCTGTGTCTATACTCTCTGGCCCGCAAGGGTTAGGGGTGTCTAGATATTTAGACGGGGGGTTAGGGGTGTCTAGATATTTAGACGGGGGGTTAGGGGTGTCTAGATATTTAGAAGGGGGGTTAGGGGTGTCTAGATATGTAGAAGGGGGGTTAGGGGTGTCTAGATATTTAGACGGGGGGTTAGGGGTGTCTAGATATTTAGACGGGGGGTTAGGGGTGTCAAGATATTTAGAAGGGGGGTTAGGGGTGTCTAGATATTTAGAAGGAGGGTTAGAGATGTCTAACTTTCTCAGGTGGCAAGTGTGTCTGGTTATTTACAAAGGGGGCTAAGGGTGTCTGGCTATGTTTGACTCCTTTTTGTTCAGCGTTTGTGTTTTTTGTATTACCATTTATAAATATCTATTTTATTGTTATGTTCTTTGGTGTGTGGGGGCGTTTAATATAATAAATGATCTCGACCACCACTCCCTAAAATGTCCCCCTAACTATCCTCTCAGCAGGAGGGCGAGCCTTTAGTTTGGCTGTTAGAATAGGAAGGGTCCCGTAGCTGGCCAGTGTGTGCCCGTACAGAACGAGGGTCCCAACCGTTTCCCTCTGGAGCGAGTCACTCTGACCCCCAGTCCCCGTACCGAAGGCAGACTAACGGCCCTGTCAGTAGCTACCGCCGCCTCACCAGCAAAGCCATTCCCTCAGCGCCAGTCCACCTGTCTTTAGACCCCTCACCTGCCAGGCCACAGTCGGGTTTTTTTTCTCTCCCACCTCCACCCCCCCCCACCCCCACCCCCCACCCCGACCCTCAGCCTTTTTGACACCGTCCGTTCTCACGCAACGTGACATGTCGGCGGCGCTATCCGCTCCCGTTTCCTTGAAGTGTTCCCGACCCTTCAGTCGGCCCTAAGGGGAATTCTGTGCTTTTCCGTTTCGCTGTTAAGATGATCAAAGCGAGGATGCACTTTCCAGGAATGCGCGGCGCTCGGAGTGCGCCGTCTCTGATTTCACTTACCGAAGGTCAAAGGTCATCCCAACGCCTTTTGTTCTTTCCTTCCTCCCTGGTTGAAAAGACGTCCTGTCTCTCTTAGTTACCGTAGGCTGCCTGACTTGATGCCCCAACGGAGTGTGTAGGTCGAAGCACGTGCGGGGGGACCCCACCGCTGCTCCTTCAAGCCGAGCCTAGTCCGTCCCTCTTTCTGTTGCGTTAATAAGGGCGTAGCCGGACAGCCGTGGTCACACCGAAGTCGGTAGGTTCCAGAGAAGTGAAGCATATACAGGAAGACACACGGCTACTAGCTTACGCTTAGCCTGCCCTATCGCTGTTCCTGTTGTTTTAATAAGAGCATCCCCTTTACGGTTATGGCAAACATGGCGGAATGGAGTCGTTGGGCTTGTGGAGGAGGTAGGCCCATTGGGGTCAGGCGCCCTGGGTGATACCTCAAGCTCCGTTTGGCCCTCTCGTCTTGGGTGGCCAGCCAGTTGAACCCCAGTGTGTGTTCCAGTCCGGTGCAGTTTAGTCTGAGTCAGGTGAGGCGTTGAAAAGAGGGAGGGGGGGTGAGGTCCCCTTGAAGCCCTCTCCCCTCCACAGGGGGTCCGACAGTGAGGGCTGCCCACGTGACCACCATGACTCGGCTTTCTCTATGGACCAGGCGGCCATCATGGCAGCCTTTGTGCTGGGGTCATTCGGAAGGCAGGGTGAGGGGTGAGGTGATGGGCGGGGGGTTGTGCACCCCTTTGTACCGGGGTGAGGTGGGGGGCGGGGGTGGGGGGCGGGGGTGGGGGGCGGGGAGTCACAGGGCGCCATGGAGAGCTACACCTCCTGGTTCTTCCTGTCCTTCAGCATTTGAAAAGCCAAGCCAGCTCCGCACTAGTGTAGCTGCTGGCTGATTGGGATGGGGACAGGCTTGTTGGTTCGTACAGTTGTTTCTATTAGCGGCCATCGTTTGGAATGCACTAATTGAAAGTACTGTGGATAAAATCATCTGCTGAAAGTTAATTCAATATATTGTCTCACTGTAAAATCCTCTTTTCCTTGTAAATTCACAATTCCTCTGGGTGGTTGGGGGGGGGGGGGCGTAATATGATGGAGTGGGGTGGGGTCATGTTGAATGAGCCGTCTGTGTGGACACAAGCACTCAGGGAGTAACGTTGGGGTTGATGCCGTAATGACGTTATACACTTAGTAAATTACATTGCTTTCATTAAGCTGTTTGTTTACTCACCCACACACCCCACCCCCCTATGTATTTTACTCATTTACGAAAAAATACTTCAGCTAACAGTTTGTTACTTAAACAGCCTAATGAATTCCGAAAAGTACACAGAAACTCAGTGGTGCATTGTTTAAAAGACAGCTGGATAAAGTGTGTGTGTGTGTGTCTGTTTGCTCGAACAGGAAACAGTGCATGTGGTCAAACCCCGGGGTCTAACAGGGGAAACCTCACACACACACACACACACACAGACGCACAGCCCAACAGGGTGATCTTTGTACGGTTGGCTTGTAAGAGCCCTCCAGGCCTGTACGTACAGTATGCACCAGAGACATGTCACATGAAGCCTGACCAGAGGTCTGTGGTGGGGAGAGAGAGTGTAAAAGACCCTTTAAAACACACCACTAATGTTACCATTATTACTAGTATTACTGAGGGAAAAAACGTGAATAAAAACCTTCACGTACCATTATCAAAGACAACTGAATAGTTAACGTTATGCGTTTATTTAATACTTTTAAACGTTGTCAAATGTGGGCTGAAGGAGTTTAAACTGCCGCTTTGTTCTGAAACTCGCTGCATTCGAAAAATACGAGCCTTCAATGCAGCCTTCGCTTAAAAAGGACATTTGAAAGTGAACAGGCAAACCTATTTGTTTTTTTGCGATCCGCTCGGTCTTAATGTATGTGGAATATGCACACCCACAGGTTGTGATGGGGGTGGGGGGCATCTACAAGGCCAGTTACGGTAAAATGAGCTGCATGTTTCTGAAGAGTCCCCATGGAGGCTGGCCCGAGATCTGCACCAGCCCCATCGCTTACTCAGAGAGGGGGAGGAACGGAGAGAGAGAGATGTAAGTAGGAGTGCAGATAGAGAAATAATTAGTGGGGGAGAGGGAGAGAGAGAGGGCAGTAGAGAGAGAGAGAGAGAGAGAGAGAGAGAGAGAGAGAGAGAGAAAGAGACAGAGGGCTAGAGAGAAGCAAGAAGGAAAACAGCCAGAGAGAGGAAAACAGAGAGAGAGTGAGAGGAGGCGAGAGAGAGAGTGAGAGAAAGAAAGAGAGAGAGAGAGAGGGTGAGAGAGAGAGTGAGAGAGGGCAAGAGAGAGAGATAGAGAGAGAGAGAATGAGGTAGAGAGAGAGCGAGGTAGAGAGGTAGAGAGAGAGAAAGAGAGAGGTAGAGCGAGAGGCAGAGAGAGAGAGAGGTAGAGAGAGAGAGAGAGAAACCTCCTCTTGGTTCCTTTGCGTCGTCGGCCGTCTGGCGTAGTTCTGCTCTCGCGTTGACCCCTGTGTCGTGACCGCCGTGAGGGTCGTACGGTCAAGGGTCACCAGGCCATGGCCAGTGGACTCCAGTCGCTGCTGTCTCTCAGTCCTCCGGTCCACATGGACACCTCACGGAGAGGACGCAAGGACGACTGCAAGTTCTGGCTGCTCGACTTGGGTAGGTCCGTGAAGGAGGAGGAGGATGAGGAGGAAGAGGAGGAGGAGGATGAGGATGAGGAGGAGGATGAGGAGAAGGAGGATGAGGAGGAGGAAGAGGGGTTGGTGTTGGACTGCGATCGTTGTTTAATGGATTAGAAATGGTGATTAACTAGAAAAGTTAAAGGGCTCCCACCATGCATCTGCAACATTATAGAACTTTATCAGCACTCGCATTCATCTGCCATATTATAGAACTTTATGTAAGCGCTCGTAGCATGCATCTGCAATATTATAGAACTTTATGTAAGCGCTCCCACCATGCATCTGCAATATTTGAGCACTGATTGTTGATTTGATCTCCCGAATATTTAAGAAAGAAACCTAACATATGAGGCAGGCCAATGGGACAGCGGTATTTATCGATGAGATGGTTAGGGTTAGGGGTTTATTAATGATGTGATGGTTAGGGTTGGGGTTGGGGTTTTATTATTGATGAGGAAAGCGGTATTTATTGAGCCGAGGGTTAGGGTTAGGGTTTTATTTATTTATTTATTATTTTAGAAAGCGGTATTTATTGATGAGATGGTTAGCGTTAGGGTTATGGTTTTATCATTGATGAAGAAAGCGGTATTTATTGATGAGATGGTTAGGGTTAGGGTTTTATCATTGATGAGGAAAGCGGTATTTATTGATGAGATAGTAAGGGTTAGGGTTTTATTATTGATAAGGAAAGCGGTATTTATTGATGAGATGGTTAGGGTTAGGGTTTTATCATTGATGAGGAAAGCGGTATTTATTGATGAGATGGTTAGGGTTATGGTTTTATTATTGATAAGGAAAGCGGTATTTATTGAAGCGATGGTTAGGGTTAGGGTTTTATCATTGTTGAGGAAAGCGGTATTTATTGATGTGATGGATGTGATGATTATTGTTCATGCCAGGCCATTGTAACTGATGAGAGATTAAATCTGGTGGGATTAGCGTGACTAGATTATGATGGCTGACCTGTCTCTGTGTCACACTCACTTTGATGGTATGAAGGTAGCCAAACACACATTATAGAGATATGATGGGAGACCTGTCTCTGTGTCACACTCACTCAGATGGTATGAAGGTAGCCAAACACACTTTATAGAGATATGATAGAATAGAACAGAAATCAATTATGTTTGAATAACTGCCCC
>CM030178.1:3679886-3687386 GCA_017639675.1 Aplochiton taeniatus
CCTGCGCAAGTGGCTGACCAGCCCCGTGCGGCGCCTGAGCTCGGGCAAGGCCGACGGCCACGTCAAGAAGCTGGCCAACAAGCACAAGAAGAGCCGCGACGGACGCAAGAACGCCGATGCGGCGGCCGCCGGCGCGCAGAACCACTCGGACGACAGCGCCGCCACGCCGCAGGACGACACCCTGGAGGAGGTCAGCCCGAACGCACCGACTTTAAACGACTTTCAAACTTCAAACCATACCGACTTTAAACGACTTTCAAACTTCAAATCATACCGACTTTAAACGACTTTCAAACTTCAAACCACACCGACTTTAAACGACTTTCAAACTTCAAACCATACCGACTTTAAACGACTTTCAAACTTCAAACCATACCGACTTTAAACGACTTTCAAACTTCAAACCATACCGACTTTAAACGACTTTCAAACTTCAAACCATACCGACTTTAAACGACTTTCAAACTTCAAACCATACCGACTTTAAAACTACTTTCAAACTTCAAATCATACCAACTTTAAACGACTTTCAAACTTCAAACCACACCGACTTTAAACGACTTTCAAACTTCAAACCATACCGACTTTAAACGACTTTCAAACTTCAAACCATACCGACTTTAAAACTACTTTCAAACTTCAAACCATACCGACTTTAAACGACTTTCAAACTTCAAATCATACCGACTTTAAACGACTTTCAAACTTCAAACCACACCGACTTTAAACGACTTTCAAACTTCAAACCATACCGACTTTAAAACGACTTTCGATCTTCAAATCATACCGACTTTAAAACTACTTTCAAACTTCAAACCACACCGACTTCAAACGACTTTCAAACTTCAAACCATACCAACTTTAAACGACTTTCAAACTTCAAACCATACTGACTTTAAAACGACTTTCAAACTTCAAACCATACCGACTTTAAACGACTTTCAAACTTCAAATCATACCGACTTTAAAACTACTTTCAAACTTCAAACCATACCGACTTTAAAACGACTTTCAAACTTCAAACCACACCGACTTTAAACGACTTTCAAACTTCAAACCATACCGACTTTAAAACAACTTTCAAACTTCAAACCACACCGACTTTAACCGACTTTCAAACTTCAAATCATACCGACTTTGAACGACTTCAAACCATACCGACTTTAAAACCACTTTCAAACTCCAAACCATACCGACTTCAAACCACTTTCAAACCTCAAACCACACCGACTTTAAACGACTTTAAAACTTCAAACCATACCGACTTGAAACCACTTTCAAACTTCCAACCATACCGACTTTGAACAATTTTCAGACTTCAAACCATACTGACTTTGAACAATTTTCAAACTTCAAATGATAAAGACTTCGAACAACTTTAAAACTGCAAATGATAATAACTTTAAACGATACAAACTTCTAACGACTGTGGGGATTTTAAAAGATGAAATGCTTCAAAAGATAATAACTTTAAATGATGATGACTAGGGTCACGTTAGCTAAGCTGTTTCTCACTCTCTCTCTCTCTGTCTCCTCTCAATGTCTCTATTTCTCCCCCCCCCCCCCCCCCCCCCCCCCCTCTCTCTCTCTCACACACACACACACACACACACACACCTCCTCTATCTCATTCTCACTTTTTCTCTCAGAGTCCTTCACTCACAATGGAGTTATAACTTTGTCCTATAAATCCATTCCTAATGTGTGACGTGTGTGTGTGTGTGTGTGTTAACTAACTGTCTTCACTGTCTCTGCTCTGTCCCCGTCCAGCGCATGCGTAACGAGGGTCTGTCCAGCGGCACGCTCTCCAAGTCTTCTTCTTCGGGCATGCAAAGTTGTGGAGAAGAGGAGGGTGAGGAGGGAGCGGACGCCGTGCCTCTACCGCCCCCTATGGCCATACAGCAGCACAGCCTGCTGCAGCCAGACTCTCAGGACGACAAGGTGAGGCTGGGGAAACATGAACACACACACACACACACGCACACATTTTGACTGTAATAGAAAAGGACAAACTGCACAAACACACACCCAGAACAACATGTGTTTACATAGATACCTAACACAAACACACAAAGGAATAGTATTACAGCTGCGTTTAAGAACTCTTTTTCCAGTTTTGTTGTTGGATTTCATTGAGCTTTTTTATGACATGTTTTGATTTTGAATTGCAGTGTTGCCCTTATGGTGTCCGTCCTAACTAAAGCATCTTTGATGGTGTCTAACTCATTTTGCTTTTCTCCTCTTCTCTTAAATGTCTCTGCATGCTTTGACCTTAGCATTATGTTGATTTCTGTTCTGCCTCTGTTTTCTCTCAGTTCCCATATGTATCCATGTAACCCCACCCCCATCCGTCCTCCCTCCACCCATCCCTCCATTCTCCATCTTTATTCATATTCAAATTCAAATTTAAACTGTATGACCTCCTTTCTGATTGGTTACTTTGATTGTGTTGATGGTGAATGGAATCCTCCATTGTACCATAGTAATAGAAGTGTCCCCTTTGAGACTAGCCTTCCTTTAAGATTGCCTGGCCCTGCTACCAAAACCAAAGGCTTTGTTTGGGATTGGCCGGTTGCCCTGGTAACTCCTCCGCCAATGGAGTAGTTAGCAACACTTCCTGTACCGTGTTCCGTGACCAATCATTCTGCCTGTTAGTAGAAGATTTGTCCAATCCCAGAGCCTGCCCCCCGACCTAGACACCCGCCTCCCAACATTTTACCCCCCACGCTAGACTGTCATTGGTTCCTTCAAAGTCCCTTATTCGGCCTCTGATAGGCAGACCACACCCACCAAGTCCTTATTTGGACCTGTGGAATATCGGGTCCAAACTACACAATGGTGAGCGTAACCATGGGAACACAGTGATGTGTAATGTGTTGGTGAGAACTGTTTGTATAAGGTTTTTAAACACACATCCAGTCGTACACTTACAGCTAGATTAACAACAGAAACTCACAAGTCCACAAAAAAACGTGAAGGGTAAATCCAATCGCATTTATCTCTTCTAGCAGAAGACAGAGTGTGGCTTTGGATAAGCAGTAATACTAAAAGCTCAGGGCAAAAAGAGCCTCATTAAAAAAAGCCCACTCTTGTGAATAGAACATACAAAGCTTAGTCAAGAACTTAGCAAAGTGCAAGTTCCAATATACGGTATAAATGCATTTACACCGCTGTTTGACTTAGATATTCTCTTGAAAATCCAGCTGTAACACATTTCCATCTCTTAAACTATTGCCTTAAAGGCATTTTCTAAAGATGAAATCTGTAATATGTATGAACGTCTCTTTATCTTTTCCCATAGGCTGCGTCCCGTCTGTCCGGGCGACCCAGTAGCTCAGAAACTCCCAGCGCAGCCGAACTGGTCAGCGCCATAGAGGAACTGGTGAAGAGCAAGATGGTGAGAAACACACACACACACACACACACACACACACACTCTCTTACACACCTCTTACACACCTTTCCTCTGTGACCAGCCTGTGCTGCCCGGGCTGTGTGTGTGTGTGTGTGTGTGCGTGTGTGCGTGCGTGCGTGCGTGCGTGCGTGTCTGTGTGTGTGTGTGTGTGTGTGTGCGTGTGTGTACGGAGGGTGTTGTTAACGTTATGTGGGTGGCATGGTGGACTCGTCATCTCTCTCAGGGATGTCAGTGAGTCACCGTGCCAACTGCCTCCCTCCTCTCCAAACCAGCTGGTATGATCCGCTGCCACCCTGTCATGTTCCATCATAGGAACTCACTCTGACTGACTGACTGGCTGGCTGGCTGACTGACTGACTGACTGGCTGGCTGGCTGAATGGCTGGCTGGCTGCCTGACTGGCTGACAGACTGACTGAAAGTTCTACCTTCATACAGCCATCACTTAAACCTGGCTGAGTGCCAAAGTCCTTCTTTCAGAATCTAAAGAAGAAATGACGAGAACATTTATTGCAACAACTAATAAAAGAACATACTGTTCTGTCCTTCTTCTTTGTCCTCTTTATATCATAACCATGAACTACCTCTGTCCTCTGTCTCCTCTCAATTTATCTAATTCTCTCTTTGCACCCCTCTCCCTCCCTTCCTCTCTCTCTCCCTCGCTTTCTTCCTCCCTCCCTCCCTCCCTCCCTCCCTCCCTCCCTCCCTCCCTCTCCCTCCCTCCCTCCCTCCCTCTCCCTCCCTCCCTCCCTCCCTCCCTCCCTCCCTCTCTCTCTCTCCCCCTCAGTCCCTAGAGGACCGCCCTAGTTCTCTGTCAGTGGAACAGGGGGACAGCAGCAGTCCGTCTCTCAACCCCTCCGATAACTCCCTGCTCTCCTCCTCCTCCCCCATGGAGGAGCACGAAGAACGCAAGTCCGCTTTCCTCAAAAGACGCCAGTGAGTCCTCACTAGGACACACACTAGGACACACACTAGGACACACGCTAGGACACACGCTAGGACACACACTAGGACACACACTAGGACACACACAAGTACACACGCTAGACTAGAACATACACAGCTACATAGAAAGTACACACAAGGACACACACTAGTACAAACACAAGTACCTACAAAAGTACACGCTAGTACATACACAAGTACACACACTAGTACTGACACGCACTCACCTACCCCCAACTGTTGCCCTGTCGGAATGTTGACCATCAAACATGAACATTAACTAACCTGAACAAACTGCTGTGATGAAACTAAAACCAATTTAGGATATTAACACACATAGAGACCTATAGAGCTCTACTTCATTTTTAGATCAAACTTAATCATTATCGTCTTAGAGACCGGTTGACGGAGGATGTGTTTTTTCTCTGGTTCTCAGCTATGTTCTCCTGGAGCTTGTAGAGACAGAGAGGGACTACGTCAGAGACCTGGGCTCCGTGGTGGAAGTAAGCCCGCCGGAAAAATTATATTTGATTACATATCACTCACGTACGCGTAAACTTATGTTAATGGCATTATAGTTTTCACTTTTCATATCTTTGTGTTGATAGCAGTAACAATTTGTATTGAGGGTTTTCACCTGTGTGTTAATGTGTTTTGGGCTGCTTAACTGTTTTGATTGCTATTTAGTTTCCACTTTTCACATCTTTGTGCTGATAGTTGTGTGTTAATGTGTTTCGGGCTACTTAACGGTTATAATTGTGTGCGTGAGTTTTTAAGGTGGCGTAACGTTTTTTCTTGTGTGTGTGTGTGTGTGTGTGTGTGTGTGTGTGTGTGTGTGTGTGTGTGTGTGTGTGTGTGTGTGTGTGTGTGTGTGTGTGTGTGTGTGTGTGTCGGTTTCAGGGTTATATGAACAGAATGAAGGAGGAGGGTGTTCCAGATGACATGAGAGGCAAAGACAAGATAGTTTTCGGAAACATCCACCAGATCTATGACTGGCACAAAGAGTACGGCGGTCAAATAATAACTTGAAACAGACAAATATCTTAATTTTACTGTGTCAATCGGCTCCAATACAGCTTTATACTCATCTATTTGATCGCCTTTTGTAGAAAATATGTATATGCTGTTAAATGTAATTAATAGTTTATGCACAATGGTTTGAGGTTTTGTTTTTTTACTATACTCTTTTTTTATTGGTCCACAGTTTCTTCCTGAGCGAACTCGAGAAGTGCCTGGAGGATCCTGATAGGCTGGCTCCCCTGTTCGTCAAACAGGTCAGACAGGCCCGCCTCCTTTAATTGCGTTCAACGAATTGTCTCACGAACCACTTCTCATTTGAGTGGTCTTCATATCCTTTTCTTAAATGTGGTCTGCCGTATAGTTTTTAGCGCCACCGAGAAAGGAGTGTGATGGTAGAACAGGAAGTGGTATATCGGCCATCCTAACTCCTAACCCCTTCCCTGTGCCGTGTGTGTTCAGGAGCGACGGCTGCACATGTACATCGTCTACTGTCAGAACAAGTCAAAGTCCGAGCACATCGTCTCCGAATACATCGACACCTACTTCGAGGTGAGCACAGACACTCTCCCTCTGTCTACCAAGTCCGCCGTTTTTCCAGGGGCACCTACCAAGTCCGCCGTTTTTCCAGGGGCACCTACCAAGTCCGCCGTTTTTCCGGGGGCACCTACCAAGTCCGCCATTTTACTCGGGCATATAGTTAGTCAACCATTTTACAGTGACCTTTTCCAACAGCGATTCAAGTCTATAAAATGTCGAGTCTAAATAACTAGTATTAGAGTAGTTTAAATGTTGTTCATGTAGACACTGATCCGTTCTCGAATCTTACATCTAACATGTCAACGTGTTTAGTATTTTGGAGTTAATGGCGCAAAGAAGATTAGTTTGAGCTTCCTGGGGGGGCGGCGGCGGCGGCGGGGGTGGGGGGGGTGCACGATCCTAGGGGTTGTTTGGTTCCAAAACTCTTAAGCAGCATGTTTCATATTTTGGTAGTAATTATAGTCGAGTGTAATGTAGTTTTGAGTGTCCGGTAGATTGTCAAGGAGCTGTGTGTCGTTGTGTGGCCCAGGAAATGAAGCAGAGGCTGGGGCACAGACTACAGCTCACAGACCTCCTCATCAAACCGGTCCAGAGGATCATGAAGTACCAGCTGCTACTCAAGGTACTCCAACTAGACTGGAGACACTGTACAACACACATTAACACGCGTTCAACTAGACTGGAGACACTACAGAACACACGTTAACACATTCAACTAGACTGGAGACACTACAGAACACACATGAACACATTCAACTAGACTGGAGACACTATGGGACACACATGAACACATTCAACTAGACTGGAGACACTACAGAACACACATGAACACATTCAACTAGACTGGAGACACTATGGGACACATATGAACACATTCAACTAGACTGGAGACACTACAGAACACACATGAACACATTCAACTAGACTGGAGACACTATGGGACACACATTAACACACGTTCAACTAGACTGGAGAAACTACAGAACACAGATTAACACGTTCAACTAGACTGGAGACACTACAGGACACACATTAACATACGTTCAACTAGACTGGAGACATTACAGAACACAGATTAACACATTCAACTAGACTGAATACACTATAGGACACACATTAACACACATTCAACTTTAAAATGAAAGCTATTACTTTATTTACAAAAACCTCATTATGGAAATAATTGATAGATAAAAAAATATATTGAGTTGCATCAACATACTTTTTAACACCATACTTTATATAAAACACATTTTATTTGTGTTTTGGTGTAAAATGTGCTTTGTTATTATTATTATGATTTTACATATATTGATACTGTTTATCTCATCTTGTGTAGGATCTCCTCAAGTTTTCAAAGAAGGCCAGCGTGGACACTGTGGAGATGGAGGTAATTTAACAGGGCAAGGTGCAAGATAAGGCCAGCTCATTTCCTTCACACAGGCAATTTCAAGTGCTTTCCATAACTTATAAGAGACAGTGGTGTGTTTGGAAGAGCAGACTACGTCTCCACCACTTCACAGCTCTCTGCTTCTCTATATTGTGTGGTATTGATTCATGAAAATTATGAAAACTACAAGTGTGC
>CM030178.1:3689886-3734886 GCA_017639675.1 Aplochiton taeniatus
CTCTCTCTCTCTCTCTGCCCCAGGTGAGCTGGCTTGGCCTTGAGGAGTGTCCAGAAGACCCCTGCAAGTTTACCTTGACCTCTCGCTCCTCTAGTGGCGGACAGGAGAACTACACGCTCCATACTGCTAGTCAGGGGGTCAGTCAGGTGTGGATCCACCAGGTCAGCCAGATACTGGAGAACCAACGCAACTTCCTCAATGGTAGGACGCTCTGCTCTGCTCTGCTCTGATCTAACTCCAACAGAAACTGGTATATTTATACATTCGTATTTTATACAGTCAAACTAAGATAAATATGTATATTGATCTGTTTACATATTATAGAGTCCATGTCTTTTCATACAATTTGTAAAAATGTTTTTATTATATATTGTAATATCATGTATTGTTTTTATTGCATTATCTGTTCTTATTGTAAAGCACTTTGTATCTTTGTTTTTGAAAGGTGCTACCTATAAAAAAAACTGTATTATTATTATTATATACTGTTCCTACCATATTACTACTATAACTGCAACAACTATTACTACTTATGAAATAAAATACAGACTTTCATTGATTATAGAACAGGTAGATCTTAACCATGTTAGACGGTCTCTGACTCAACCATTCTGATGGGTAATGGAAGAGGTGGATGATACCTCCATCTTATTGATATGTTCACTTTAAGGCTCAACCCCCCTCCCTCTCCTTCTCCCCCAGCTCTGACCTCCCCCATAGAGTACCAGAGGAACCACGTCGGGGGCAGCAGCTCGGCCAGCGGCCCCCCCATCCGCAGCACCTCCCCTGGGCTGGCCGGGGGCCACGGAGGCCCCGGAGGCCCCGGTCCCTCCAGCGCGGTCGGAGGAGGGAGCTCCGGACTCTCGTCGGCGGGGGGCCACGGCGGCGGGCCCTCGTCCCTGTGCGGACCGCGCACCCGGCCCTCCCGCATCCCCCAGCCCTCCTCCCGCCTGCCCCAGCCCGTCCACCACCACCACCCCCCCGGCCCCGAGGGGCCCGACCGGACAGCAGGTACGTGGCTCCAACCCGACCTCCAGCCGAGCCCCCCCATCGCCAACCCGTACGCCCCGTACCCGCAGCCGTCCGACGGGCAGCTGTGGGAGGCGGAGGCACGTCCGGCGAGCGCCCCGGAGGGAGGAGAGCACAGCGGTAGCGACGGTAACAAGCCGTCAGGCAGTGCCGAGGGCAGCCCCGACGAGGGGCCCGGCGCCGGTGAGGTCCCCGGAGATCAGCCGCGGGGCGTTCCCGTGGCCCCTCTTACCCCCCCCGTCAAGCCCCGCGCCGTGGGGGCCGTGTCCCCCGGGGGGCCCCCGGGCAAGGAGGGGCTCCCCGCCGGGAGCCCGGCCCACAAAGGCAGCTCTTTCTGGGCCACGGTACCGGCAGTGCCTGCTTCTCCAGTTGGCCGGCTCGGTTCTTTCTCCTACCCCGGCGACGGTGGCGATTCCCTGGGCAGGGGTGGCCACGCGGGTACCCCCTCCACCCACCGACACTCCATAGACCGCATGAGCACCTGCTCCTCCACCAGCGAGCAGTCCGTACAGTCCACCCAGAGCAACGGGGTAAGAGGGCTACTCGAGGCCCAGGCTTCAGTGCGGCCTAGTGCTACTCACTAACCCCCTTCAACGGCTGGCGGGACAGTCATCCTGCTGGCTCTGGGAATGGCTCCCCCTGTTGGAGAACTGAATACTAAAACTAGCAGAACTCACTAACCCAGCTACCACGGCAAGTGTGTGTGTGAGTGGATCATAACTCCTTCAGACATCACTAACTGTGTGTTGTGTCGTGCTAACATACCAGCTTTCTTTGCTGATTGTTTCTACTGTCTGGATTGAGAGTCCGATTTTTAAAACACACTCAACTGTTTTCCTTTTCGAACCGGTGGTTGTCCGAGTGAAAAGTCAAGATCTTTTCTTTAAAGATTTAGAACAATGGATGGACAATGGACTTTTGTCTGTCTCTCTTTCTTCTTGTTCCTCTATTCCTGGGACTGGGTTTGTTCTATCTTTGTCTTCATCTTTATCTTTGACCTTTGAACCTTGATCCAACTCTTGCCCTTCTGCTCTTCCCTCGTTCGGATAATTCCCCATCTTCTTTCTCTTTCGTTTCCTGTCATGACTTTGGGATCTGACACTTTCCCCTCACTGGAGCACTTCCCCCTGTAGCTAATTTCCTGCGATGACAGCCAATTAAAGTCCTGGCCTTGCCTCCCGGACGAAATTCTAACCAATCACCACAGGCTGTGTGTTGTGCTTTCTTTGAACTAACACTCTGACCACTGTGGGTGTGTGTGTGGTAACAATCAAAGACTTCCTAATCCTGCCTTTGCAGTGCATGGGCTCAGATGTAGTAGTGATGCTTGGTCATCTCTGCCTGTCAATCAAATGGATAATTTGATTCATGTACCGCTTTCCACTACTCGTGTAGTTTGCAGATTGTTGTTGTTGTGTGTGTAGGTATGTATATGTGTTTGTAGTGTGTGTGTGTGTGTGTGTGTGTGCGGGCGTGCGTGCGTGTGTGCGTGTGAGTATTTGTGTGTTAGTAGTGTGTGTGTAGGTGTGTATGTGTTTGTAGTGTGAGTGTTTGTTTGAATCTACATGTAAGTCTTAAACATGTCTACACGTCTACTTTTGTTTTAATGTGGATGTATGTCCCAGGGTGTTTGTGTCTGACTGTGTGTGTGTGTATGTGTGTGTGTGTGTGTGTTTTCGTAGATGTGTTCTTTGTTTAGGTTTAAAAGTTGTGTATGTGAGTATGTGTATGTGTTTTATAGTGCACGTATGCCCAAGTCTGTGTATATATGTGTGTGTGTGTGTGTGTGTGTGTGTGTGTGTGTGTGTGTCTCAGTGCGTGAGTGTGTCTCTCTTTGTGTGTGAGATCATTAGCACACAGCGCTAACCCCCTTTCCTCTGTGTGTGTGTGTGTGTGTGTGTGTGTGTGTGTGTGTGTGTGTGTGTGTGTGTGTGTGTGTGTGTCTCCTCTGCAGAGTGAGAGCAGCAGCAGCAGTGCCAGCGTGTCGTCCACCATGCTGGTGACCCAGGACTACGTGGCCCTGAAGGAGGACGAAGTGAGCGTGCTGCAGGGCGAGGTGGTCCAGAGGCTGGCCTCCAACCAGCAGAACATGTTCCTGGTGCACCGCGCCGCCACCCAGCACTGCCCCGCCGCCGAGGGCTGGATCCCAGGCTACGTCCTGGGGCACACCTCCTCCACCGCCACCACCACCTCCACCACCACCACCTCCACCGCCACCGCCAGCCCCACCAATCACCTAAAGGGCACCATCAAGTAATAATAGTTATTATAATGATTTTAACTTTATTTGTATGGCTCCGTTCATACATAAAATGCAGCTCAAAGTCCTTTACATTTGAAACAATGAAACAAATAACTGAGAAAAATCTGTAGCATTACAACAAATAAAATACAATTTGTTAAGTAACATGTGGTAGGACAAAAATAAAATCATTCAATAATATTTGTTAAGCGTGAAATGCGGTAAGAACAAAAATAGAGCTGTTTTGGGATGCACTTCATCTGAACCCTGGCGTTTGATGTGGTACTTGCCTCGCTGTTGTCTAGGCGATAGGGTCAGGGATGCACTTATTTAGCTACTTGTTTTTTTTTTTCTTCTTCTCTTGTTGAAAGCTGTATTTGCAAGTGGCTTTGGATACAGGCTATAGGACAGTAACGGAAGAGCTGCTTGGCTCGCTGTCTGGTCTGTTCACCCTGTTCAGTGTGTAGTCCCTGGAGGAAGGGTCTGTTCAGTTCACTTTCTGATATGCTAAGAGGAGGAGGAGGAGGAGGAGGAGGAGGACGAAGAGGACGGGGATGAGGGAGTCATTTGGGGGAGTCATTTCCAGGTAGAGGCGGAATAGGAATAGGACAGCCAACAGGCTCTTGGAGAACAGAGCAAGTTTCCTGGGAAAACCACTGAAGTGAACTCTTTCAGTCGATAGCTTAGGCTTCACATTCCCCGGGACGTGTGTGTGTGTGTGTGTGTGTGTGTGTGTGTGTGTGTGTGTGTCTCTCTGATCACACCTTTCCTGTCTGTCTTATGTTGTTGTGTTAGGAAATCATTATCATGGCATTCGGCGCTCCGTATCCGCAGGAAGTCCGAGAAAAGAGTGAAGGAGAGCAAGGCGACGGAGAACGGGTACCGCACGTCTCAGGACGCCGTGGGCAACAACAAAGTCTCCGTCAAGGTGAAGGAAAGGGCTAGGCAGTCACACGCCATCCGTTAGCTGTGTGGGAAAAACACTGTTCTCACGGTTAATTGTTGTTTTCAGGGAATTCATTATTTGATTATTTATTATGTTTTAATATTTATTATTCTTTTTCAGCTTCTGAATCCCAACTACATCTACGATGGTGAGCATTCATCTCCTTTCCCTGTCTGAGTTTTTATAAATATAGCCAGTTTCATGACTGCTTAATCACCCATTGGGCAGTGAGGGAGTTAATATTATCATAGCTATTGTTGTCATAGCTGATATGTCCATAGATGCAGCATAAGCCACCTGCTCCATTCATAGAGACACAAGCTAAAGGAATTGGATGGGTGTGGCTTTTAATAAACTTCCTGTTAAACATGCGTTTTGACTTCCTGGTTCTGACACTCTGACCCTAACGTGACCTCTGACCCCTGAACCCCCAGCACCCCCGGAGTTCCTGTTGCCTGTGAGGGACACTGTGTGTGAGAGCGGCGACAGCGTCACCCTGAAGTGTAAGGTGTGTGGTCGCCCCCGCGCCTCCATCACCTGGCAGGGACCTGACAACGCCATGCTGAACAACAGCGCTCGCCACAGCATCACCTACAGGTGAGGAGTGCTACTACACCCCGATTGTTTCATCGTTCCCTTCCATTTAAATTTTAAAGGAACTGTAGGAAAACAAACGTGTGTTCAGACACTGGGAGTGAGACTGGAGAATCAGCCCTGCATATCATGGGCGGGTTTGAGTGTGTTCTCACATTGGGTGTGTTTGACTGTGTTTTTTACGGTGGGTGTGTTTTTACGGTGTTTTCACGTTGGATGTGTTTGTTTCGGTCGCCCTGACCCAGTGAGAGCGGGGAGGCAGCCCTGTGTATCCTGGGTGCGTCAGGGGAGGACGGGGGGGTGTACACCTGCACGGCCACTAACACAGCGGGATCCGTCTCCTCCTCAGCCTGCCTCCGCGTCTCAGGTCAGAGTTCAATCTCAATGTTTCAAAACAATCCGAATTAAAAAATAGCATTTTTTGGGTATTTGACTGAAAAGCTGCTACTATGTTACTGTAACTGTGATTGGGAGCTGAGCTGGATAAAAAAGACTGTACAGTGGTAGATCATCTTTCTGCATTGTAGTTTGGCAATTTCTATGAAACTCTCTAAGATGACCATATTTGTAGACCTCAAATTGGTTAGAAAGATCAAGATGCATTTTTAAGATAACACATACCATGATGTATTATACTGTATTCATATCTTAACCTAGCATGCATTATACTGTGTTCTAAACTATCTATTCTATTCTATTCTACACTGTATGGTTGGCTGTGTGCAGGTTCGTCTGATGATGGGAGTGAAGTGGTCTGGAAGAACAACTTTGACTCCATCTACACAGAGACCACAGAGCTGGGGAGGTAGGTAGATAGACACACACTACTGTTTGTTTCGAATTCAATACGAAATCAGTCAGGCAGTGTGTCACTTCGGAGTGGTTCAGATTCTTAAATCCTACACCACCTCTAATGGATACTTGCTGATTAGAATGACAGAAAGATGATCTTTATATTAAAGTTAAACTGAACAATCTTTTTCTGTTCATCTGTTTCCTTACCCCTCCACCTCCCCTCCTGATATTCTCCCTGATATTTTCCCTCCCTCTTCTCCATTTCCCCCCCTCCCTCTTTCCCTCCCTCTCCTTCTCTCTCCCCCCTCTCTCTCTCCCCCCTCCCTCTCTCCCCCCTCCCTCTTTCCCTCCCTCACTAGGGGCAGGTTCTCCATGGTTAAGCGCTGCGACCAGCGAGGCAGTCTGACGGGGGTAGCCGCCAAACACATCAACAAGCGTCTCCAGCGCCGCGACCAGGTCCTCGGGGAGATCCGCCTGCTCCAGAGCCTGGACCACCCTCACCTGGTGGGCCTGCTGGACGTCTACGAGACCGGCGGCAGCTACATCCTCGTCCTGGAGATGTAGGTGCTGGAGACCGGGGTGGGGGAGGATAAGGAGGAGTGCGTGTGTGCGTGTGTTTGATTGGAGTGTGTCTCCATGTGACCAGAGTCATCTCCTGGACTACACGATCACTTGTGTGTGTGTGAGTGTGTGTGTGGGTGGGCGGGTGGGTTTGTGTGTGGGTTGCTAACGTTTTCTGTGGTTGTGTCATGCTGGGCTGACCAGGGCCATCTACTGCACTAGACCATGACCTGTGTGTGTGTGTGTGTGTGTGTGCGTGCGTGCGTGCGTGTGTGTGCGTTGCTAACATATGATTAACTCTGGTTCTAGAGCGGAGCAGGGCCGTCTGTTTGACTACATCGTGAGCTGGGGGAACCTGACGGAGGAGAAGGTGGCCTGTTACCTGAGGGACATTCTAGAAGCTCTCAACTACCTGCACAGCTGGAGCATAGCACACCTGGACCTCAAGGTAACACGCGCACACACACACACAGTCTAACCTTTCCGTATGAAATGGTGTAGGTCTTATCGTGTCATTTGAAGAGCAGCAGTGGTGAGCGTTGTGATCAGACTACCTGCGTTATCCATGTGGGCTCTTCACTCATGTCAAACTCTGTGTGTGTGTGTGTGTGTGTTTCTACTTGCAGCCCGAGAACATCTTGGTAGAGCACTCCTCCTCCTCCTCCTCTTCCTCACAGTCCCCCGTGGTCAAGCTGACAGACTTTGGCGACGCCACCCAGCTCAGCCCCACTGCCCCGCACCTCCACCCTCTCCTGGGGAGCCCCGAGTTTGCCGCCCCCGAGTTGATCCTGGGTCAGCCCGCAGCCTTGACCTCTGACCTTTGGAGCCTAGGTATGGAACTCTATTCATCTTGGTATTTGGTGTCTTTGTGCTGGTTCTGTATGCAGTGCCGAGAAGGTGCTATTGGAAACATTGTTACAGTGTATCTTCTTTCATGTTGTGGTTGGTTGTTTTGTACTTGTTTTATATTTACTTATATATTGCTATATAGCTATAAGTATTTGAAGCATTTTTATTGGCTTTTTATTGGCTTTTTGCAAGTATTTGGAGAGATTACTTAGAGGTACTAAATATACTGTTGTATTAATGGTAGGATTTAGATATGAATGTTTGAATAGATGAATGCTGTGTCCTTTAATAAATGCAATGAATGTTTCAGAAAAGCGCTATATAAATAAAATGAGTTATGATTATATGAAGATGAGTAGCCTTGGATGTTGTCTCTGTTGTCCTAGGGGTGGTGACCTACGTGATGCTGAGCGGCGCCTCTCCCTTCCTGGACGAGAGCGTGGAGGAGACGTGCCTGAACGTCTGCCGCCTGGACTTCAGCTTCCCCCAGGACTACTTCCAGGGTGTGACCCCGGCCGCCAGGGACTTTGTGGCGCTGCTGCTCCAGGCCCGGCCCGACCGCCGGCCCCCCGCCTCCGCCTGCCTCCAGGAGACCTGGCTCCTGCCCCGCGATAACCCGCCCTCCTCCTCCTCCTCCTCCTCCACCGCCCACCGCCTGGGCCACCATCATCATCATCATCATCATCATCATCATCATCATCAGAGCACCGCGCACCTCGACACCTCCAGGCTGGTCTTGTTCGTGGAGCGGCGGAAACACCAGAACGATGTCCGCCCCGTGGCCTCCTTCAAGGCCTTTCTGCACAGCCGGCTGCTCAACCACGCCTAGACCACTAGGGGGTGCCAGAGTGTCGCGAACAAGACGAGTCTGGAGAGATCCCATTTCACTGTTCCAAACGGGAATCCGGATAAGTGCGTTCCTTGGCCTGGGGTGTTCCCGTTCGCCATGTCCTGTCCAAAGGGACCGTGCTGGACGCGGAACCGAGGCCAGGGCGGTACGGTTCGGTTTCTGTTTGGAGCGGGGTTCGCATGCGAACAGGCCCGGTCCCGGGATCACCGCCATGCCCACAGCTACGATGACTTCCTCCTTCACGACGCCACCTAAAGTCCTGCTGCTGTCTGCTCTCTGGCAGAGATGTATCTGTCCTAATGGAAATTTGAGATTTCTTTTAATGTTTTTATCCGAGTGATTTAGACTCTTCCGAACCTTGACCTCTACCCTTACCTACGTACTTTGGCATACAGGCGTGATGTCAATATGCCTGCACAAAGAGTAGGAATCTTTCTAAAAGGATGTTAAAACTTGACGAGCGGGGAGCGAAATAAGGCTTCTAAAGAGCCAGCGTGAGCAAACCTTGTGTTTCAAGGAAGAAAACAAAATAACAATACTGTAAAGGAAAGAAATCTAAAAAAGAAAAATAGAATAAAAATCAGGTTGCTTCGGTTGAAAAAAGAGAGGTGGTTCTTTTTTTTAATTTGTAATGAGAGGTTACTTTTTGTAAAAGAAAATGTACAGTGATAAAAACACAGATGTCTTTGTTCCGATCTTCTCAAGAACAAAAGGTTGCGGAGTAAAAGGAAAGGAAACCAATCAAATGTGACATGAACAAAGCATCAAACCTGTCCGTTTTGCTTAGGAATACTGTAGGCCTACAGTAGGCTGGGGATACCCCTACAGCCGGGCTTACAGAACCTCACTGCAGAACTCCATGCATCTTGCCAATACGGTAGGACAGACGACACTCTTTCCGTCAATCCCAAAACGAAACCGACAACTTACACAAGGTTTAAGAGGAAAAAAAAGGACAAATTCTACGACTATTGGAAAAAGCTCTTTCAGATTTCCAACTGCATCCGCCTTACTTTGTAAACAAAGTGTTCCTGCCTTCATTCTCATCGGAAGAAGTCTGTCTGGAAACGAAAACGCCCTTTCGCTTTGCCGAGTGCCGTGTGAGTCCGGCCAGCGAGGGTGACCGCTACATCGACGAGAAAAGTTCTTTTGAAGACCAGTCCACCTGGCTGGACTCACACGGCAAAGCACCGTGATGAAATGCACTTGTAGTTGCGTCAATTCCCATGTGCAATGTTGCAGCTTTAAACGTTTATGCAAATATTTATGAAGACTTGTGTTGTAGCCGTATTCTAAAATGTCATGTACGTTTCTGGTACTGCATTCGGTGTCTGTATTGTGTTACTTCTGTGTGTATTCAGTTCAGTATTAATACTTTGTAACGTTCAAACGACTGTTTACAAAAATAATGTGTAAAAAAAGATGTGTACCTATATTACAGGCACTTATGCTTTCAGTTTGCTATTGTTTTTTTTTATTGTTTTTTTTTATTTAATGTAATTATACCAAAGTTAACAATATTTGACCTATCCCCTCTATGATGTGTTATCATTTCTCATGTTAAGTTATGAAAACCATGGCTGAACTTAGAGATATAAGCGTTTACATTAGTTGGCTCACCGTGGCTTAATTTATTATTGTTGTAATAAGAAATGGTTCTGTGGCAAATTGCTTACAAAAAAAACTCAACAAAAAACAGGAACAAACGTAATCAATGTTTTTTTTCCCTGTTTGTTTTTTTCAAGAACACTTCTCTTGTCAAGCTTTGCACAAAGTGGTGATTACTGTGTGAGTTGGTTCATTAACGTTCTGTATATATACCAGATGCAAAGGCGTTCTTGGATTTTACTTCACTTGGATAGGTTCTCCTCGAGCAATAGGTCTGGAATACGCTTTCTGGAGCTGAGTTTACACCAACTGTCCATGGCACTCACGGTTGTTACACTGAGTACAAAGTGACATGGCTTTTTTGGTAAACTACGAACAAGCACCAATAGTTCAAATAATCAAAATAACATTTAGAAAAAGTATTTATACTTATTTTCATTGAATGAATCAATGTTCAAGTAATTTAACTGTTGTTTAAAGTGTCTGTCTAGAGCGAAGTGGATCAGGATTCTATTGATTGATTGATATATTGATTTTTATTGCCGAATGTTTTCTTTCAGAAGATGTTATTGAATATCATGTTTATGTAAGATAGTTGTTGACTGATTTCTCTTTCGGGCCTGTACAGTTGAAAAGTCTTTCCATCTCATGTTGCTGTGTGTGTTATTGTTTTGGGCTTACGTGAAGCTGTACAGAGAGGACTAGGGAAGACACATCCCGCTTTGGATAGACTCCTCATGCATACCCTCATATTTTATACATACCAACAGCAACGCCATTTTGAATGTCATAGTATATAGTATGACTATTTGATGACTCATTTTTACCTTCCTTTGGCTTTTGCATGTACATTTCCTTGTACAGAAATAGTGTGTACACATGAAGTGCTGTAAATATCTTAGTTTTGTCCTCAGTTATTTTGTCCATTAAACATATGGAACATGCCTGCTTTGGTACTGGTTTATTGATATGTCATATTTGGACACACATCTCTTTTTTAACGTTGATAATCATACAGAATTGCAACATATTTGAATCACTTGCATGCATGTTCAGCACTAAAGCCAACCTATGATGGGTTATGCATACAGTATACATGTTACAGAACTGGAAAGGTCCAGATGCCCCTTCAAGACATGAGTTTCATTATATTTTCACTTTTTGAAGAGTGAAAGACCTAAATAATGAAAAGGGGGAGGAAGTATTTTAACATGGCGATGAAGTGCTAAAGCTATTGAAAAGGAATGGTGCTGCCCCAAAATATTTAGACAGCAACATTTTGGTTTTGTTGAAAAACATGTCAACCACAGTGACGTACACACTGGCAGAGAAGAACTTTGAGAAAGTTGATGTGTGAATTAATTGCCAGTGCAGCCACACTATACCAGAGGCACGTGTTTTCCCAATCGTTGGGATAGGCGGTGGTTTGAGTGGGGTACCACGGAATGAGTGAGCGAAGTCAACCACTATTGGATTCTACTTCTGCATCCCGTCAACTGCAAATTAAAGTGCACCAGAACAAACCTGTGATCTTTTGTTTCTTTGTCATCTCAAGTCTGTGCTCCGGTGGTTTCAGATCGACGTTAAGATGGCGGGTGTACAAGGAGGAATGGGTCGGTCTTTAGTCCTCTTATCAGGCCCGCGGTTTTGACGAGTGCCGCTGGTTTGCTTAAAACCACTTCCACGCTGCTGGAAGGTGCAGCATGTAGAGAATCTACCTACGTCTTTTTATTTAAAAAAATAAAGATAACAGGGTAATAATATGTTTTTGTCGTTGTTAGGGTTATGGTTTTTACTGACTCATCTTGTTAAAAGACATATTTCAGTTTTCATTGATTTGCCTTTCTCTGTTTCATCACATTGAATGCAATAGAGGAATACGTTTACTGCAAAGTAATGGGGGACTAGAAGTTTGTTTTTGTTTTTTAGGATGGAGGAGGTTTCAGTACTGAGAAAAGTAAAGATAAGAAAAACGATCGTTCTCCCACTCAAACACATGCTACATTTCACCACTAGATGGCAGACCTTATGGCATTTGAGCTCGGGGGCATGCTTGTTTGATAATATTTCCACTGATATTTTGATGAAGCATACACTGCCATTTAATTTTATATTAATAGAGACAGTGGTGTCAGACATATGTTTTTTTTTTTTTTATGTTCGCACTAAGCCAGTACTGTAAGACTGAGAGAGAAAAAAGCGTTAAAAGGACTTAAACGATAAGGTGGTGTTTGACAATATGGATAGGCTATGTATTACTTTTCTAACGTATATTATTATTATTATGACATTATATTTAATACAACAAGTGCAGCTCAATGTGCTCCAACCTTTGAAAGGTAACGAGCTTCTGCAGACTGCAGAGAGAGGACTGCCTCATAGTTTCAGTTTGGTTTAAAAAAAAAAAAAAAAAAAAAGAGTACGGGGAAATCAATGGCTTTGTCCAATTTTAATCACATTAAGGTTGAAGATGCCTTAATTGCATGTCTTAATTTTCTATTAAAAGCTCTTGTAAAGTTCCACATACTAGGCGTTTCTTGCAAAGCAGGGTTTTATCCTCAGTCATTATCTCTGAGTCATCTGACCCGCCAAGAACTACCAGCTGTCTTATGTAAGGCTACAGAGCTGTAGAAACCTCAGTGTTTATGGTTGTGGTCTAAGTTCTGATAGCCATGTTCACAACAGGTGGTTCGCAGGTGGTTGCTGTGGAGATAGTGTAACTAGAGATCTTCAGTGTCATATTTAAAATAAACAAAATGTAGGACCCTGGTCCGTTCTGATACGTCCAAGTAGAAATAGGAATATAATAAAGGTTTAAAATGGAGAGTATTTACACTTACAGTGGTTGATATTCACCTCACCTGGATTCATTTTGAACACAAACTAATCATTTGAGGAGGTTCCCAGTGGACTAGACATGTTGGTATGGGTAAAATGTTTTTGGGACAGTATTTTGTTGATAAAGCAGAATCTCATCATTTAGACATTTTTGAAACATCTTGGAAACATCAGGATCGATCTCAAATTCAATCAGTATTCGCGGAATTCGCGTCATTCGTGTGATTCGCATCGCCCGGTGCGAATTTGCGTCTATTCGCATCTTTGCATTCATTTTGTATGAAATCGCCCCGCGCGAAAGTTCATTTCGCTTTTGGTGTGAACACAGCATTAAACTGATTGGGGGACTTAAAGGAAATTAACTTGATTGAATTGAACCGAGATAGACTCGCGTCCTGTCCAGGGTGTACCCTGCCTTACGCCCTGTGTTGGCTGGGATAGGCTCCAGCCCCCCCGCGACCCTGTAAAACAGGATAAGCGGTAGAAGATGAGAGAGAGAGTGAGAGAGAGAGAATTGAACCGAATGCTACGGTTGCCATTAGCACATCTCGTTATCTTGTAATGCCTTTAAGCCTGGCCCGCTTGTACCTGAGACAGCCGCTGTGAAACTCTTTGCATTGTTTTGGGCTATTGCACTTATTCCCACAAACCTCACACTGGTTTCTTTCCAGTGATACCAGTTGATGTCATTCTCTATGATTTGATCAGTTATTAGTTTTAGATTTAGAAAGATCAATTGATGTGAAAAACATGACGTTACCAAAGAACTGAACAAGATTGTATGGTACCCATATGATGAACTATTCATTATTCTGAAAATCGGGGATTCTATTGAAGTATCTTCAGCACCTCATGCCATGATTGGCCTTTGTCGTCCGTTTACATGTCAGGAACTTAATAGAAAGACCGTCTAGCATCCTGGGTTTGGCTGCCGGTAAATCACAAAGCTGAGCCAGGCTAAGGCACAGCGTAACAACAGAAAAGGTTTCTCTTGTTTTGAGAAAAACATCAGGATGTGTGACTTTTACTAGCAGTATTTTTACAATTAGGAAGTGAAACGACTTTAGCTGACCACTCCCAAATAAGATCACTTCATAATGAGAGGATTATCAGAATTCCTTCTTCCTTCTTTTTGGTAGTCATGGTTTGGTTTGTGGATCTCCTCTTCCCTGTCATGTAAGTATTTTTTATCTCCTCTCTCTCTCCCTCTTGCATATTCTTTGCTCACTCAAGCAGAATCTGCATGTCAAGTTAAACAACCCTAAAATCAGCCAACTGTCATGACAACAAAGTGTCTGTCTTGAAAAACACGGAAAATGTATTATCGCTTCCTTTGTCCTTTTTGAAATGTGGTAGGTATCTTTTCACACAGCGGTGGACCTCTCGTCCATACTTGTGGTCAGGGAGTAGGCCGACGCTTGCCTGCTCTCCTGGGGCAGGAGGGTGTTCAGGGTCCGGCAGACTCCACACGGAGCTCCACGGGCTAACCGCCGGAGGTGCCTCCGGAACTTCTCCCCGACGAACACGTACAGGAACGGGTTGAGACAGCTGTGGAAGTACGCCAGGGTCTCGGTGATCTGGAGGGCCAGACGGAGGGCTTTGCTGCCCTCACAGCTCGGCTCCAGCACCTGGCTCAGCTCCAGAGCCTTGAACAGTGAGGCCAGGTTGTACGGCACCCAGCTGCAGAAGAACACCACCACCACCGCCACCACCAATCGGATGGCTTGTTTCTTAGAGGACGGCGCCCGGAGGAGCCGGCGGACGATCTGGGTGTAGCAGAAGGCGATGACGGCCAGAGGTAGCAACAAGCCCAGCACGTTCATCTTGTAAAGGCTGAACCGGGTCCACCAGAGACCGTCGTCCTCAGGCGCGCAGTAGAACGTCCCGTTGTAGCTCTGCTCCCTGTGATTGGCCAACTCCGGGAAGGACGCCAGGACCCCGGCCAACCAGGTGGCGGCGACCGCCACCAGGCCGAACGTGCGCGTCCTGGCCCGCATGGCGTAGACGGCGTGCACGATGGCCAGGTAGCGGTCCATGCTCATCAGCGTCAGGAAGAAGATGCCGGCGTAGAAGCCCACGCGGTACACCCCCAGGACCGCCTGGCACAGGAAGCCCCCGAACACCCACTGGGCCCGGGCCTGGTGGGCCAGGAAGGGCAGGGAGGCCACCAGCAGGAGGTCGGCCACGGCCAGGTTCAGGAGGCAGAGGTCGGTCACGCTGCGGAGATACCGCTGGGACAGGAAGACCCAGAGGACCAGGCCGTTACCCAGCAGGCCCAGGATGAAGAAGAGGGAGTAGACGGCGGGGAGGAAGGTGGCTCCGTGGCGCGGGTAGATGCACAGGCCGCTGTCTTCCTGCGTGTAGTCGAAGTAGTAGTCGTCCGTGGGGGTGGTGCCCAGGGTGGGCAAGTCTGACCTGCATTAGAGATGGGAGAATAATGGTCAACTTTAAAACACTGTGTGTTTGTGTGTGTGTGTGTGTGTGTATGTGTGTGTGTGTGTGTGTGTTCTGATATTTGACCTAGATTTCATGCAGGGTGGTTTCGTTTAGTTTCTAAATGGAACAATGTCGCAGCATAACTTGAAAGGGTATCAACTTTGTTTTATTAATAACAGCTGTCCTGCCGTCTAAAGTTGTTTGCCTGTATAGCTTGCAGTCATCTTTTAAATATTTTGCATAAGACAGCGCTGGTACATTTTTATGTATGCATATAATATTATTTGAATAATATGTCTAGAAGTAACATAATCTGACAGTAAGACGTTGACCATAATTACATACACTTGGTAGTTTGGGGTGGATTATAGTTTAAAACCTGAAGACATTTCAGCTTTGACTACACTGTTGATTAAGTCTAAAGCTTTACTTCAGCATGTCTATAAGCAACAACGTTCCCTCACTCTGCTGGTCCCTTAACGTCTGCAGCTTCAATTGTCCACAGGATATTTATTTTAGCACACTCACCCATAAATGTTGTCGCTGGAGCGGATGACCTCAGAACTCACAGCCAGGTTGGACATTCCTGTGCTTGTCCACCTAAGAAAAAACATTGGAGAAATGTTACCTACTTTTTTCCACAAGTTGATCTGATCTTTTTTCCGCTGTAGTTTTCCCACTAAAAAGTAGGTCATGGAGCGGATGGTGTGGTGGAGCTGAATTGTTATGATTCCTAAAAGCCACTTGAGGATGGGAGGAGGAACTTACATCAGCACACCCATCAAGGCTGTGATCCCAGGAAAAAACACTTTTGGGAAACACTGTTGACTTGTAATGTGAAATATGGTTAAAAAAAAACACGCCTTACCTTGCTGTAGTGTAACTCGCAGTGGCCGTGGAACCCATATCGTCTGTCAGTCTGCTAAACACAGACGTATTGTTCGACATCTCAAGTTAGGCTGTGTGAAAGAGTGTTGTACCGCTGTAGTTTTGCTGATGAGTGGGAACAGGGGGGTGCATCATTTCAAAGTGCTTCTGAGAACTACACATAAGGGTGGGTATGGTAAGTGGTTAAAAGGTTGTCAGGGGTGGGGGGGGTGTCCTTGAGGTTTGACACTTGCAGAGTAAAATGTTTTAGTTTTTAGTTTCAGGTCCATTGACAGTGACCAAGTAACCGCATGCGTACATCTGTGCAAGGTGCAAAAGCACAATGCAACCAGCTACAAACTTGGTCCTGGTGCGAGTTCTATGCACAGATCAAGAGGAAGAAGAACTGAAACACAGGGCCCTGCAGAGGAAGTTCTCCACCAGCCTTGGTAAACCAAATGGAGGCCAATGGCGAGCGGGCACAGTTTAACACACCTCCACCTTGAACTATCGGATTGAGCTTTCGTAGCTATGCATTTGAATCTCCTCTTATTGGCGACGCAGAGGCGGAAGCATGTTTTAAAGTGAAGGGAAGTTTGATGATCCAGCTGGAATCAAACCCCTACGGCCACAGCTCTCCTGTCACACTGACAGAACGTACACTGCACGGCTTGGGACTCAGCAGACCTTAGCAGGGTGCTCTAAAACACATTGTTCAAAACATCGGCTCAAGCTATTGGATCTGATTACTATCAATGGTGCATCATTCGATCAAAACCTTCCGACCAGTATATAGGCGTCATATGAGCATAGAGAAACTATAGGGATATGCACGTTAACATGTGTATGTATTGAGACTAAAATGAAAGCTCTGAATGCTGTGCTATGTACCCTACGTTCGATTTGTTACTGCATGTTGAATCATGGGAAAGTCATGGGATACATGCTGTAACGTGGCCACGTGTGAGGTGTCTTGAAACATACAAGTCTCAGTTGCTAGTGTTCACTCACAGAGCAGCGCTTAAACCAACCTGAGTGCAGCATGTAGTTCCTTTGAGCAGGTGAGGGGTGCAGGCAAACTGACTTGGAGAGTAAGGTATCGTATTACAAACTCTGTTTTACATCTATGAGAATGGCGTGATTATGTGGAATTTAAACTGGAATGAAAACATCTCAGACAACCAAGGATCTTTTTCTTCAATCATTACTCTCTTATATGCACGCACGCAGGCACACACACACACACACACACACACACACACACACACACACACACACACACACACACACACACACACATACAGTGGGGCCAAAAAGTATTTAGTCAGCCACTGATTGTGCAAGTTCTCCTACTTAGAAAGATGAGAGAGGTCTGTAATTTTCATCATAGGTACACTTCAACTATGAGAGACAAAAATGAGAAAAAAAATCCAGGAAATCACATTGTAGGATTTTTAAAGAATGTATTTGTAAATGATGGTGGCATCTTCAATGCTCTCACTGATGGAAGGAGGTTTTGGCTTAAAATCTCACGATACATGGCCCCGTTCATTCTTCCCTTAACACGGATCAGTCGTCCTGTCCCCTTTGCAGTAAAACAGCCCCAAAGCATGATGTTTCCAACCCCATGCTTCACAGTAGGTATGGTGTTCTTGGGATGCAACTCAGCATTCTTCTTCCTCCAAACACGACGAGTTGAGTTTTTACCAAAAAGTTCTATTTTGGTTTCATCTGACCACATGATATCCTCCCAATCCTCTTCTGGATCATCCATATGCTCTCTCGCAAACTTCAGACGGGCCTGGACATGTACTGGCTTAAGCAGGGGGACACGCCTGGCACTGCAGGGTTTGAGTCCCTCTCGGCGTAGTGTGTTACTGTTGGTAGCCTTTGTTACTTTGGTCCCAGCTCTCTGTAGGTCATTCATCAGGTCCCTCCGTGTAGTTCTGGGATTTTTGCTCACCGTTCTCATGATCATTTTGACCCCACGGGATGAGATCTTGCGTGGGGCCCCAGATCGAGGGAGATTATCAATGGTCTTGTATGTCTTCCATTTTCTTACAATTGCTCCCACAGTTGATCTATTCACACCAACCTGCTTGCCTATTGCAGATTCATTTTGGCCCCACTGTATATATATATATTTATATGGGGGGTGGTTGGGTCGCTGTCCATGGTGCTGAAGCCTCTGGCTGCACTCTGGCACTGGCTACCTGGCTCCTCTCTGCCAGAGCTGTCCCCGGTCCTGGAGCGTGTAGTCAGGGTAAGGTGACCCTGGCTGGGTAGCACGTGCTGGAGGGTCACGGTGTGGGCTCCGGCACCACAATATATATATATATATATATATATATATATATACATATACACACTGCTCAGAAAAATGTATCAAGTCAATTAATCTTCTGGGCTATTGATCTGGTCAGTTAAGTAGCAGAGGGGGTTGTTAATCAGTTTCAGCTGCTTTGGTGTTAATGAAATTGACAACAGGTGCACCAGAGGGGCAACAATGAGATGACCCCCAAAACAGGAATGGTTTTCCAGGTAGAGGCCACTGAAATTGTTTCCCTCCTCATCTTTTCTGACTGTTTTTCACTAGTTTTGCATTTGGCTAGGGTCAGTGTTACTACTGGTAGCATGAGGCGATACCTGGACCCCACAGAGGCTGCACAGGCAGTCCAACTCCTCCAGGATGGCACATCAATACGTGCCATTGCCAGAAGGTTTGCTGTGTCTCCCAGCACAGTCTCAAGAGTATGGAGGAGATTCCAGGAGACCGGCAGTTACTCTAGGAGAGCTGGACAGGGCCGTAGAAGGTCCTTAACCCATCAGCAGGACCGGTATCTGCTCCTTTGTGCATGGAGGAACAGGATGAGCCTTACAAAATGACCGCCTGCAGGCCACTGGTGTGAATGTCTCTGACCAAACAATCAGAAACAGACTTCATGAGGGTGGCCTGAGGGCCCGACGTCCTCTAGTGGGCCCTGTGCTCACTGCCCGACACCGTGGAGCTCGATTGGCATTTGCCATAGAACACTAGATTTGGCAGGTCCGCCACTGGCACCCTGTGCTTTTCACAGATGAGGGCAGGTTCACTCTGAGCATGTGACAGACGTGAAAGAGTCTGGAGAAGCTGTGGAGAACGTTACGCTGCCTGTAACATCGTTCAGCATGACCGGTTTGGTGGTGGGTCCGTGATGGTCTGGGGAGGCATATCCATGGAGGGACGCACAGACCTCTACAGGCTAGACAATGGCACCCTGACTGCCATTAGGTATCGGGATGAAATCCTTGGACCCATTGTCAGCCCCTACGCTGGTGCAGTGGGCCCTGGGTTCCTCCTGCTGCACGACAATGCCCGGCCTCATGTGGCAAAAGTATGCAGGCAGTTCCTGGAGGATGAAGGAATTGATACCATTGACTGGCCCCCACGCTCGCCTGACCTAAATCCAATAGAACACCTCTGGGACATGTTTCGGTCCATCCGACGCCGCCAGGTTGCACCTCAGACTGTCTAGGAGCTCAGTGAGGCCCTGTTCCAGATCTGGGAGGAGATACCCCAGGACACCATCCGTCGTCTCATTAGGAACATGCCCCGACATTGTCAGGCATGCATACAAGCACGTGGGGGCAATACACAGTACTGAGTACCATTTTGAGTTGCTGCAATGGAATTTCAGCAAAGTGGACAAGCCTGCCGCATTATTTTTTCACTTTGATTTTCGGGGTGTCTTTGAATTCAGCCCTCTGTAGGTTGATCATTTTCATTTCCATCAAACGATGTGGCATCCTTTCGTTCCTCACTCATTACCCAGTCCATATCAGTATAGATATCCAGCATGATTTTTTTCCCCCATTGAGATCTGATGTGGTTTCAAAGTGTTCCTTCAATTTTTTTGAGCAGTGTATATATATATATACACACATACACACTCACCGGCCATTTAATTAGGTACACCTTGCTAGTGTCAGGTTGGACCCCCCTTTGCCTTCAGAACTGCCTTAATTCTTCGTGGCATAGATTCAACAAGGTGCTGGAAACGTTCCTTTGGGATTTTGGTCTATATTGACATGATTGCATTGCGCAGTTGCTGCAGATTTATTGGCTGCTGATCCATGATACGAATCTCCTGTTCCACCACATCCCAAAGGTGCTCTATTGGATTGAGATCTGGTGACTGTGGAGGCCATTTTCGCCCAGAGAACTGCCGCTACTCGCTACTGGATATTTTCTCTTTTTCTGACCATTCTCTATAAACCCTAGAAATGATTGTGTGTGAAAATCCCAGTAGATCAGCAGTTACTGAAATACTCAAACCAGCCCGTCTGGCACCAACAACCATGCCACATTCAAAGTGACTTAAATCACATTTCTTGCCCATTCTGATACTTGGTTTGAACCTCAGCACCGTGTCCACATTCCTAAATGCATGAGTTGCTGCCACGTGATTGGCTGATTAGATATTTATGTTAACGAGCAGTTGAACAGGTGTACCTAATGAAGTAGCCAGTGAGTGTATATACCGTGCATATCATCCTTTTTCATATGTACAACTTTCATACCTATATATGTCAATTTAGACTTGCCACTGCTGACCTATATTTGTGCGTGTGCATTTGGATGTGCATATCTCAAACTGCTGAGATCATGTGCACCTCTCTAAAAAATACTTCCTGTTTCCTGTGGCTGTCACCACCGCACCATCGTGAGGCATCCTCAACAAGCTCTGTTTCCATTAGTGTAGAGAGAGAACGATATATTTACACACACACACACACACACACACACACACACACACACACACACACACACACAGCCCTACACACACACAACCACAGAAACACACACATACACATATAATGGATTTGACCAATTGAAGAAACTCCCGCACAGTACTGACTCAGGGAGAATATTGAGTGGGCCATAACTGGATCAATTCACATCTTGTTGCAGCACACCTCAATAGGATCATCAGATCACTTAATTGAATGTTTATTTCACTAGTCTAATTATTGATTTGTATAATTGTTGTCTATTATTTAGCTCTGGCAACATACGCTTTGGATTAATTTACTGTATCTGTTTGGACCTAACTATACATACACATCATGCCAGTATGTGCAAAGGGTTCGAAGGGAGATAAACAAGATAACTAACACAACACAGGATGTTCATGCCATAATGGTCACAAAACAGGAAGCGTTTTGTTTTAAAAAGCTGACAATGCATGGTGCACTCTGAAACTACAGGTCCCAGAGGATGCTGCGGAACTGTTAAGCTCTCAGAAGCCATAGTGAAAGAAAGTGGATGTTTCAAACCTTCAGTTTGACTCAAGAGGCTAAACTTGAGAACTAGCCTTCATATCTCACTTTGGTTATTAAGAAGAAGTTTTATTTTGATACGTATATAAAGCTCAAAGCTCACAGTATATTCAAAAAGCATACTGGTCAATTATTTTGCCTATAACAGTAGACGCCTGCCTGTAATTACATTCATTCTGCACTCTCCAACACTTCCAGTATATAAAACTAAATCATACAGGAGCAGGTTTGAGACGAACAGAACAACCAAGATACAATTACATTCCATCATTCACATTGTATACATTATGTTGTATTATGTTCAAGAGGCATTTTAAAAGCACATCTCATTTTATAAAAACAATATGTAGCATATTTCAATGTATATCTATTTATGTATGTATATATATAAATATATATATATATATATATATATATATATATATATATATATATATATATATATATATATATATATATATATACATATATACATGTTCTATGTCACTAAAACGTCTACCCCCGCTAAAAACATCTCTATCTCCTCTCTTTCTTTCTCTACCTCTCGCCTCTCTCTCCTCTCCGCCGCCCCCCCCAACCCCCCAACCCCCCACTCCCCCTACACAGTCTGCTGCTATCTTAAAGAGGACTCGCCGGAACTGAAGCATGACATCTATTTTAAGAGTTCCCCTTAAGATTCATGGGCCTAATGGCTTCCTTCTGCCTGTAGATTTGACTGGACTGTATGATTGTGGTCTAAAATGGATGCTATAAGGGCCAGCAATGTGTCGTTCTTTAGTTTCAACTCCATGATAGGTCACATCGTTGTGTTTGAGGTCTCATTCTCCGAGCCTCGGCTGTGCACGGCTGCTTGCCTGCTCAGGTGCTTGCAGAGGGGGTATTTGGCTAAAATACTTTTTACACGCTTCCTAAACTTCTCCCCCACAAAGGCATAGATGACTGGGTTAATACAGCAATGTGTCAACGCGACAGCCTCCGTCAGCCACAGCGCAGACCTAAGAACAGCGTCAAACCCACAGCTGATTTCCACGATATTGTGCAGGGTCTGAAAGAAGATTACGATGTTGTAAGGAACCCAGCAGACCACAAAAAGGCACACAATGATGAAAATCAGATTCATTGCTTTGCCCCTCTTAGAGTTTCTGGACCTCTGTAGCACGCAGAGGATCCTGGCGTAGCAGAACATCATGACAGGCAGACACAAGAAGAGCGCTATCGTGTTCTCCCGAAAGTTCCGGAAGATTTTCCATGACTGCTGCGTGTCTTCATGCCCTGGGTACACCCGTTCGCAGGTATATTTGCTCAATGTATCGTTTTCGTCTTTTTCCACACGTGCAAATATGACCTCTGGCGCTGTCAAGGCGACAGATACCAGCCATACTATCACGCTGGCCAGCGTCCCGTAGCGCAGTGTCCTGGCTCGTGCTGCAGCTACCGCATGGACAATGGCCAGGTAGCGGTCGATGCCCATCATGGTCACGAACAGATTGCCACTGTAGAAACCTAGCTGGTACAAACCTGAGAAGAAACGTAGAAATATATGAATAGGCATTACTGACAGAATAGGACTGGGTTTGATATACAGACTGGTTCCTGTGGGTGAAAGGGACGCAACATAATTTTAAAAGAAGACTGATTAAAAAAGTAACATGGAAAGGTATCCTAATTTATTGTGGAGCGAAGGATTAAAATAGGGTCAAATTGGACCCTAACACCATAGGAACTTAATTGTTTTCTTTGTGTTTATCTTGAACGCAGAATCGACATACCTGTCATGACCCTACAGGGCCCGTTCCCATGGAAATCAACGCTGGCGCTGTGTGCCCACAGAGGCAGTGAAAACACCAGCAGCAGGTCCGACAACGCCAGGTTGAGCAGACAGACATCCGTCATGGTCTTCACATTACGCTGGAGGACCCAGATGACTGTAACGTTACCAAGTAGACCCACACAGAACACCAGGTAGACCAGGACTTGAAGTGCTACCGGACCTTCTGTCAGGACGTTGACAGTTTCACAGGAGTCGCCATTATCATTGTAGTAGTAATCCTCAGTGAAATTATCTGTAGTGGAGGGCCGTGTTGTGTTCATTTTGCTGGGGAGCAGGATGGGAATTGTGATAAAAAAAAATACAGTTGTGTGAATATTGTTGTGCATTTTCATAGCAATTTCGGATATTTTATGCAGAATTGAGAAGGATCAAGCCTCTGTAGAAGGGAAAAAAATATGTAAAAAACGAAATCTAATTTGGTCTGGCATTGTTGGAAACAGCAAAGATTTTCATTCAAACAGCAAGTTTTACACTGTCATATATAATATATTATAATATAATATAATATAACTGTTGGTTTAAGACATGTTCTCATGTCGTTTGTGCATGGTTATTCTTGGGTCCACGACACTTGAAGATCCACTCATTTACAAATTATAATTTAAAATAATATACTTCATAAATAGTTTCAGTCTTATTATATTAACATATGCAGTTATTAATCATTGTCATTCCATGAAGGCACAGTAAACTGACTTCAAATGAGAAAAGATTTGTCATTCAAAACCCCCAAACAGCAGACAGTGAGAATCAACCCAATTTGCATAATAGCTCAACTTTAAACAAGAGAGACTTATTTCTGGGAATACTTTTTTCTGTAAAAAATTCCCTCAGTTGAGTGAAAGGTCAAGCCATGACCTTTTGAACAATCGTTGTCTTGTGTCTAATTTGAAGGGTATCCAAACCTAAAACAGATATTTGCTCTGATATTGATCTAAAAAACAGATGCAGTTGAACCGCACGTTTTTATTATTTCGTAGCTCATACAATCTAATGTCGACTCCAAGTACGATTTATAGATTAAGTTATTATCGATTTATAGATTAAGTTATTATCAGACGTTGACCCCTGTCAGGAAGACTTTTGTCAATTAGAATTGCATGTCTGCCATGATCATTTAAACACACAAAGATAAATATTTCTCCAAGAATGAAATGATGATGAGACCCAACTTCCTATTTATTTTAAGCGTAACCATGCAAAGTATCTCAACCACATCCATATTTGAATGCACACAAGCATGCACCATCTGTCGACCCTCTCATCCTGTCACTTGCACGCACATACACACACACACACACACACACACACACACACACACACATTTACCTCAGGAGGAACACACAAGACCACAGCATTAAATGTCTAGTTATTCCCTTTTTTAAAGCAGTTTACCTGTTAGTTTGTTTCTCCTGCAGGTATGTGGCAACCGTTGTCCTACCAACTTCTCCTACTTTGTACCTTCTCTCTGGCAACCAGAATACAATAGACAACCTCTCTTTCTAGTATGGTGTTTCATTTCTCCTTGTTTCTTAGAGGTGTTTGATGATAAATAGTTGTCGCCCTGCTTCTTTGCATCGCTGTGTGCTGAGCAATAGCAAAAGGTGAGAACGTTGTTTCCTGTTTGCTACGAGCTGTGTGTCTATGAATGCTCTGAAGAGTAGGGGGTTGCGGGAACTATTGAAATGGGTCAACCATTAAAAAAAAATTGCTTTCAGATGTGTATAGAAGATTTCTTGAAATGATGTCTGTTTTAACAATACCATGAATTGGGAATAAAGATATAGAACAAATATGTTTTTTCATTTTATTTTGTTGTCTAGTTTATCAGTGTTACATGTTCTACTATTTTTGATATAGGGAACTTTGAAGAGGAGACAATGACCACAACAGAATAAAACTCACACTTCCAAAAAACCCCCAAAACTTTCTGGTTTGGAAGCTTAGCATAACATTTTCCTTTGGTTCAGCAGAAACCAACAGCTAAATATGCAGTTAAAACCTAGACCAGAAACGTTTTTTTTTACTACACTGAATAGCTTTGAATAAAGATATTCTCAGTTCAAGCCTTGCCGCACAGTATTTTAATTTGAGAGAGTAAAACGGTTGTAATTGGTGGTTTGTTAGGGAAACACATTCTAATTGGGGTGTGTTAGATACAACTTAGGTCCCATACGCAACCAAAACGGATGAACTTTTGAGCCCTGCATGTGGCTGACACTTTCAAAGCAGGCCTACTTAAATACAAGAATCAACCACTGTCGCCCCCATCGCTACCTGTCAACCACACTCCAACTAGCTTGGAGTTAAACAGCAACTGGGTTTCAAGATCTACATCAAGAAAATAGAAAAACATGCACACAAAATAAGGGAGCAAATAACCCAATTATTCAAGCAAACAAACATTTATACAATCAGTCCAGGGTAGTGAGGGCATCCTGATTTTTTAACAGATTTTCTTTTCACAAGAACTTCCATTGGGCTAGAACGGTCCTTTATATACGGCAAAAGACACAAATCACATCAATGAATCAACGTTTTAGCTGATATTTTAACGGTTTCCATACACCCTTTCACCTTGAGCAAAATGATCAAGCAAAGATTCTGGTGAAACACAGGCTGAATTATGACAGCTGGTCAAATCAATGTTGATGTTGTCAAGATGACAACGTTGTTGTAAAACACATCTTCTGGATTCCATCCTTAATTAAGGCAGAAAAATAAAGTTACAAAACTGTTTAGTCAGTTAGACTAATATATTTTATTGCGGAACGATTCCCCCCATGACACCTAGGAACGACTTCATGCAACTTTTTCCATCCCATAATTGCCAGATATATCCCTTTTATATGATCTTACAATATATAAAATACAAAAAGTGGCAACAAATTATATTGCAGAGCTAAATATGATTCATATTCCCGTTACACCACAGGGCCAAGCAGGGCTGGTGGCTCCCTGTTCAGTATTCTTTCTATTTGATATGTCACTTGGTAGACCCGGGGTGGAAATGTAGCTAAATGTTGTTTGTTCGTTATTTGGTAATGTATGGTATGTAACAAACACGAACGAAATGAATTACAAAATGACTGTGAGTAACGTTTTTTTTGTTTGTTTGTTTTTTGTATCATCAGCATACACTGGTGTGAAAACAGGGAACACGGTCTGGCTGTTCTCAACCGTCCTACCCAAACACATCAGGGTTTTTTGCTCAACCACCTTAACAAAACAGAATATACAAAGATGTTTTTTTCCTCTCTTTCTGTACAGTTTATGAATTTGGCTGACGCTTTCACTCACAGTTAAACCAGTAAGGGAAATTATGACCAAGTCGCTGTGGTTACAGTATTTAACATGTTTCAGCAAGTAAAAATGCTTAGCTAAACAACATGGGCAAGAAAAAAACATATTCCCTCAGTCGCCTAACAAGAAGTAAATATTGCAATAGAATTCAAGGAAACAAGCTTACACTAGTTATCCAGCAATAACAAAAGCTTACATAATTTTGATTTCCTTTACTGCCTGTCTCTCTGTCCCTCTCTTTCTCTTTCTATCTCTTTCTCTTTCTCTGTCTCTCTGTCCCTCTCTTTCTCTTCCTATCTCTTTCTATCTTGATGCCAAAGAGAAAATTCCAAAGCAGCTCCGGGTTATTTTCTCTTCCTTTTCTTCTTCTTCTTCTTCTGCTGCTATCTCATAGAGACTCCCTGATCCGACTAGACGACCACGGTGGACGTTCCCTCGGAGGACCTGGACATGACGGAGAGCGCTCTCTCGGACAGTTCCCTTGACAACTGCGCGGGGAAGCACCAGTGCGGCAGCCACCTCTTCAGCAGGCTCAGGGCGCGCCGCATGAACTTCTGCCCGGCAAAGGCGTAGATGATGGGGTTGAGGCAGCAGTGAGAGAAGGCTATGGTCTCGGTCACCTGGAGGGCTACATTGATGCTGTTGGACTCCTCGCAGTCGTGGAGGACGTTCTTCTCCAGGACTTTCAGGAACACGGCGACATTGTACGGCGCCCAGAAGAGGAAGAAGACCACCACGATGAGGAGGATGAGCCTGACGGCGCGGTGCCTCTTACTGCTCCTCATGCTGACCAGAGTGGGGAGGATCCTGGAGTAGCAGGCCACCATGACCAGCAGGGGGAGCAAGAGGCCCAGGACGTTCATCTCCAGAGAAACGAACTGCCTCCAGTAGGCGTCTTTAGGGAAGGCTGGCGCACAGGTAGGCCCGTGTCCGCCCTCCGTCTGTACAAAGGCCAGGATGGGCAGCGAAGCGAGGGCACTGAGGAGCCACACCACCAGGGACACGACGGCCCCGGTCCTCTTCGAACGGCGGTGCGCCGCGGCCGTGTGGGCGTGCACGATGACCACGTAGCGGTCCAGCGTCATGGCGACCAGGAAGAGGATGCTGCCGTAAAATCCCAGGACGAAGAAGCTGTACGTCAGACGACAAAGGAAGCCGCCGAAGATCCACCGGCCCAAGGAGGCGTAGCTCCCCATGAGGGGGAGCGCGACGACGAAGAGGAGGTCGGCCACGGCCAGGTTGAGGAGGCACACGTCGGTCATGTTGGCGTGGCGGCGGTACTTGACCAGCACGCACACCACCAGGGCGTTGCCAAGGAAACCCAGGATGAAGACCAGGCTGTAGAGGGTCGGGAGGAACACACGGCCAAAGGCTATGACGCCGCTGCTGTTGCAGGGCGGTTCATGACCGGAGGAGGAGTCACTGTAATAGTCTCCATAGTCATCTGTGGTGTTTCCATATCCTGAAGACAAAGCACAATACGTTTAATATATCTCTATGCTACAGTAAACAGTAAACACACTGAATTTTGTTCTCTGCATTTAACCCATCCTATCCTACACTAGGACTCGGAGCAGTGGGCAGCCAGGCGTCCGGGAACCAACTCTAACCAATTCTATGTCAGTACCTTGGTCAGGGGATTGACAGGAGTATTAACCCGAAACATATACTGTATATATATATATATACAGTGGGGCCAAAAAGTATTTATTCAGCCACTGATTGTGCAAGTTCTCCTACTTAGAAAGATGAGAGAGGCCTGTAATTTTCATCATAGGTACACTTCAACTATGAGAGACAAAAATGAGAAAAAAAATCCAGGAAGTCACATTGTAGGATTTTTAAAGAATTTATTTGTAAATGATGGTGGAAAATAAGTATTTGGTCAATAACAAAAGTTCAACTCAATACTTTGTAACATAACCTTTGTTGGCAATGACAGAGGTCAAATGTTTCCTGTAAGTCTTCACCAGGTTTGCACACACTGTAGCTGGTATTTTGGCCCATTCCTCCATGCAGATCTCCTCTAGAGCAGTCATGTTTTGGGGCTGTCGCTGGGCAACACGGACTTTCAACTCCCTCCACAAATTTTCTATGGGGTTGAGGTCTGGAGACTGGCTAGGCCACTCCAGGACCTTGAAATGTTTTTTACGGAGCCACTCCTTCGTTGCCCGAGCGGTGTGTTTGGGATCATTGTCATGCTGGAAGACCCAGCCACGTTCCATCTTCAATGCTCTCACTGATGGAAGGAGGTTTTGGCTTAAAATCTCACGATACATGGCCCCGTTCATTCTTCCCTTAACACGGATCAGTCGTCCTGTCCCCTTTGCAGTAAAACAGCCCCAAAGCATGATGTTTCCACCCGCATGCTTCACAGTAGGTATGGTGTTCTTGGGATGCAACTCAGCATTCTTCTTCCTCCAAACACGACAAGTTGACTTTTGCCCAAAAAGTTCTATTTTGGTTTCATCTGACCACATGATATTCTCCCAATCCTCTTCTGGATCATCCATATGCTCTCTGGCAAACTTCAGACGGGCCTGGACATGTACTGGCTTAAGCAGGGGGACACGCCTGGCACTGCAGGATTTGAGTCCCTCTCGGCGTAGTGTGTTACTGATGGTAGCCTTTGTTACTTTGGTCCCAGCTCTCTGCAGGTCATTCATCAGGTCCCTCCGTGTAGTTCTGGGATTTTTGCTCACCGTTCGCATGATCATTTTGACCTCACGGGATGAGATCTTGCGTGGGGCCCCAGATCGAGGGAGATTATCAATGGTACCATTTTCTTACAATTGCTCCCAGTTGATCTATTCACACCAACCTGCTTGCCTACTGCAGATTCACTCTTCCCAGCCTGGTGCAGGTCTACAATTTTCTTCCTGGTGTCCTTCGACAGCTCTTTGGTCTTGGCCATGGTTGAGTTTGGAGTCTGACTGTTTGAGGCTGTGGACAGGTGTATTTTATACAGATGACGAGGTCAAACAGGTTCCATTAATACAGGTAACGAGTGGAGGACAGAAGAGCTTCTTAAAGAAGAAATTACAGGTCTTTGAGAGCCAGAAATCTTGCTTGTTTGTGGGTGACCAAATACTTATTTTCCACCATCATTTACAAATACATTTTTTTAAAATCCTACAATGTGATTTCCTGGATTTTTTTCCTCATTTTTGTCACTCATAGTTGAAGTGTACCTATGATGAAAATTACAGACCTCTCTCATCTTTCTAAGTAGGAGAACTTGCACAATCAATGGCTGACTAAATACTTTTTGGCCCCACTGTGTGTGTATATATATATATATATATATATATATATATATATATATATATATATATATATATATATATATATATATATATATATATATATATATATATATATATATATATATAAAAAACACATTTTCAACAACTCTTTAGGGGGCAAATTATAATATGTAGCCTATGTAATGGACATTCATCTGGTGCAAATTCTCAATGCAAATTTGAAACGTTCATTGGGTGTAAATTCTGTATGCAAATTAGGATACATAGCCTAGCCTAGCAATACATTGTAGACTATACACTTCTGCATATATATATATATATATATATATATATATATATATATAATTTTATTGGACATCTTTTAGCTTTAGTATATATGTCTTATCTGTGTTTGAATGTGCACTTTATATGTTTACCGCAAGAGCATGGGAAACGTCTTTTCGATTCCTTTGTATGTCTCGACATGTGAAGTAATTGACAATAAAGCTACTTTGAATGGAAGGGTAGAGGGGATAGGGGGAAAAGTAGATGGAATTCAAATTAAGGAAGTTAACCAAGAGTCCAGACTGTTAACCAAGGGTAGTAGTGTTTACAACACAAGAGGTCTAGACATGTTGAACTAGTTCCAATCGTGGAATGAATAAGCTTATTAATATATGGTAATATATACAAATAGGTAAAGACAGAAAACTAGCTGTAGCTGACAGACAACTTTTAGTAGTGTCAACAGGTTATTTAAAGTGAAGTGCCTGACACCTGCAGGTGGTCAAAAGCTGTTGCTGTCACAAATATTTGTTCAAACACACCATGAAACAACTGTTTGACTGAACAAAAAAAATCTGTCTGTTTGTTAAGTTGTCTATGTCATATCTTCATTATCATCCTATAACTCCACTAAAGCTCTATTAAACAGAATTTAGCTGCAGGTGCCAGGCATGTAACTATATCCCTCAATAAATATTTACCATTTGAAAATTGACACTTACCAGACATGATGAGTTTTGAATGATCTTCTATTGCCAACTAATGATTAAAGGTGAAATAGTATGTCTTGTAAACTATATTATACCATTTATTTTGAATATTAATATCTAATAATGCATATGATTTGCCTTTTTGAAATCAAGATTCCTATTCCTCATAAATATCCAATAGGCACTGTCTGGTTATGTTCAGTCAGATCTCTTGCATTGGTTCCGACCTGCATTAAGACAGTGATGATGCAGCTGTAGACAATTTTGCTCTTGATGCTTCAGAAACATTGTCTAAAAGGGGAAGTAGCTTGTTAACACGTTTGAATAAAAAAAAAAGGTTAACACGTTTGAATCAGACACTGCTTCTTCTGTGGTAAAAGAAAACAACTCGGATGTAGCCTACTGATTAAAAGGACGATACGAGCATTTTGTAAACATGCAAAGAAAAGAAAATGATACGTTGTTCATTACACTTCTCTGTAAACCAGGGGCTTTCTGTACAAACGATGATTAGCCTTGACTTATTAGCCTTGATCTTGCAGGATATCTCCAACATCACCACTTTCCCAGATAGTTTTACATTTTTTTTTACTTTCAGCCACTTTTTCATAGACAGTCTGCATTTAATAATCTGCTGCTTTATTCTCCACTATGTTATCACATTTCGAACTGAAAAACCTAAACCATGAAGCTGCATCAAAGACGTTTTATAAGCAAATGTTACCATAGTGACCTCACGTGGTAAAACATGAGGAGGAACCGGAGGAAAAGTTTGATTTCAATAATGAAAGTGATTAGGACATTTTGATTCAAATTGAAGAATACTATATTAGTGTTATGCAGGGGGACATATGTGACGGGTCACTAGCAGGACACCACACTGCTGTCGCTTCTACACAGTGCCAGGACAACCAGGTGGATTGCAGCGTTCTTTATTGCTGGAACAAAGTATGACACAGCGAATCGATGGTTATGGCACAGGTTCGGGATTGTATAGTCATAAGTACATTGCATGACAAAATGTGGCATATCTGTACTTTAATCAAAATAAATCATACATTTTCCCGAACCCCCCAAAGTGCATGACTTACCCAATATCAATCAAATCAGTCTGGGTAAATGCAACGCAGATCCCGCTATGTCACACCGTACAATCTACCACTAGATGGCGTAGTTTAGAACCATTTTAGCTATAATTTAACTAAACAAATATTCTACTCCGTTACACATATACCATTTTTGTTCTGGTTCTCAAGGGAGCATCTTGATATGTTGCTTGGTAAGCCACTCACCCTTTATGCGACACGATTGTACTCCGGGTTACAGTGCTATTTATCAAGTGCCGGAGCGCTCTCACGGGATATACAGGATATTCGTTGAACATTGTAACGCCCGTTTCATGCGTAATTTCATCGCAACATGCTGCTGAAAACATGGCACGGTAGGCACGATCAGACCCCGCACAGTTCTAAAATCAACTTCTGCCTGCCACAAGTGCGCAAATGACGAGTTGCGCTAACCCTACTCAATATGCATTCATGGGAGCGTCGAGGGAAAGTGGGAGTTTCGCACCAAACATGGAAAGAGATGCACAATGAGAGACTGATTAGGCTTACGCATTCCGCTGTATGTAGAACTGTTAAAACTGCGGGGGAGAGCGCACGTCTGTTCTGTGTTGAAATCAACAGGGCCAGATCATGATCCTGCTAAGTACCTGGACACATTTCTTTTGGAGGCCCCCATAACCCCCACCCCCTCTTAAAAGCATCTGCAAGAACGTCACAATTTAGCAGTCTAATATGGTCTAAGACATTAACATAAATTACATTAAGCTGAGACCAAGGGGTCTGGCTAAGGGCCCTCACATTGTAAGCACCGAAGGGTCTGGGGGGGCAGTATTGATCACCTCACACTTTAGAAACCATGGGGCCCTGGGCCCCCACATTGTAAGCATTGAGGCGTCTAGGGGGCCTTTGTGGTTAGCTCACACTATAAGCACCCAGGTCAGCTTGTGCTGTCCACACTGAGGGCCCCGGTGTTCAACTTCCCTCAGACATCTTGGGGGCCACTCACCGCGCACGGCCTGAGGCTTGGAGGTCAGCCCGAGGCCCAGGGGCACTGTCCTCACCGGCCCCACCGGCCCCACAGGCCCCACCGGCCCGGTCCACAGTCCAGCCTTGGTTATCAGGTGTCAAGTGAGTCCGTTCATTGTTTATTTGAATTATTTACATTTTTCAAATGAAGAGAATAGGCCCAATCTAGCTACATAAATACACTGACATACACACTTACATAAATACACCAACATACACACAGCTAGACATGAAAGAACAAACAGAACTAGAGAACAAAAATTCAAAACAAAGAACTCGGCGGGATTTTTCAAAAGCTGCAGACACCATGATGTTGCCTGTTCCCACTGCGTTGTATCAGTCATTCGAATCTGTATATATACATAGGCATGGACAATCTACCCTTTTTCTGAACACCTCCTTGCTTTCTTTCCGATATTTCCAATGATCGGGTCATCTTGCTGTAGGACGTATTTAGTTCTTTTTGATCAGTATTACATGCAATGCAGTATTCCACAAATCTGTAACTTGATGTGCCAAAAATCTGTCGTAGCGAATGGTCACTAACAAACATTTGAATAATCAGATGAGACATGATTGATAGGTCTTTACCTGGTCAACAGTGTATCCCTAATGATTGCGTCAATCATAATGCAAATGATTACTACATTTCATTAATATGTATTTATCTAACTGAACATAGTAAAACTGTATTTAAAACAAATGTAAAGGTTTTACTGTATGCCAGTGGTATGTTTAAACGAGTGTCCCCATGCAAGGAGGAGTTGTACCTTGTAATATTGGAGGATATTTCACCAGAACCATGGATATTATACTATAATATAGTGTCATAAACTCTTGTGGAGTAGTATTGACGTTGATATGTCAACAAATACGGTATTGTTTGTTTGGATTTGAAATGACTCCTCCAGAAATGTGGTCTAAATCACTCACTGCAAATATCCCTTATGATTTCTAGCCTATGTGGTGACAGGGAAAGATCCCTCGTGGATCTGGACATGGTGAGGTTGATCCTCTCGGTCAGCTTCTTGTTGGCAAACACCTACGAGGCAGCCACATCTTCAGCAGGGTCTGCACGCGCTGCACAAACTTCTGTCCCGTGAAGGCATACATGATGGGGTTGAGAGAGCAGTGAGTGAAGGATATGACGTGAGTCACGCGCACGGCTAGCTTTATCTTGTGAGACACGCCACAGTCCCGGGGGAAGTGGCCGCGCATCTGAAGGACGTAGAACAACAGCGCAACGTTGTAAGGCGTCCAGAAGAGGAAGAAGACGAGGATGAGGAGGAGCAGGAGCCTGACGGCGCGGTGCTTCTTACTGGTCCTCATGTTTAACAGAACCGGGATGATCCTGGAGTAGCAGGCCACCATGACCAGCAGGGGGAGCAAGAGGCCCAGGACGTTCATCTCCAGTAAAGTGAACTGCCTCCAGTAGGTGTCCTGGGGGTACCTCAAGCATTCTGTCGTCTCGTTGCTGGTCTGGTGGAAGGCTAGGTTAGGCAGCGATGCCAGGAGGCTAAAGAGCCACACCAACATCGTCACGGCGACGCAGGTCTTCGCCGAATGCCTGTACGCCGCTTTCGTTTGGCCGTGAACGACGACCACGTAGCGGTCCAGCGTCATGGTGACCAGAGAGAAGATGCTGCCGTAAAATCCCAGGATGTAGAGGCCCGACGTCAGACGACAAAGGAAGTCGCCGAAGATCCACCGGCCCAAGGAGGTAATACTCGCCATGAAGGGAAGCGAAAGGACGAAGAGGAGGTCGGCCACGGCCAGGTTGAGGAGGCACACGTCGGTCATGTTGGCGTGGCGGCGGTACTTGACCAGCACGCATACCACCAGGGCGTTGCCAAGGAAACCCAGGATGAAGACCAGGCTGTAGAGGGTCGGGGGCAACACACGGCCAAAGAATGTGACGCCGCTGCTGTTGCACAGCGGCTTGTGACCGAGGGTTGAATCATCTGTGGTGTTTCCATATTCTGAAGACAAAACAGAGCATGTTCATATATATATTGTATTATAAATTCTCATTTCTTTTCCAACAACTTTTTAGGAACCAATTACTGTGATATTGTGATATTGAAGCATGTTCCTCTGGTGTAGCAAGTAAGTGATGGACTAATGGAAGTTCGTCTGGTGCAAATTCTCAGTGCAAATTCGAAACCTTCCTCAGGTGAAAATTCTGTATGCAAATTAGGAAGTTAACAAAGACTTTACCAGTGATATAAGAAGCCTAAACATCAACAACTAGTTGCAATCATGAAATAAATAAGCTTATTTTAAATATACACAGAAAATTGTATATTTACAACCTATACAATAGGTAAAGACAGAGAACAAATAGTAGCTTTGCTATCAACGAGTTATTTAAAGTGTAGTGCCTAACATCTGCAGGTAGTGAAAAGCTTTCTACACTATGAAACGATTGTTAGACTCAACTAACAATTAGTTTTCTCTCTATTTGTTAAGTAATATATGTCATGTCTTCAATATCTAAAGCTAAAATATCATCCTATAACTCCACCCAAGCTCCAACCAACCTGTTTTAAACAAAAATTGGCTGCAGGCATGTCTTTCCAAAAATATTTCAATCCACATAATGACTTTTGAATAGTTCTTATCATTGACAACAATAAATGATTACCTGGCAAACACTATGTCTTGCAAGAAAGAAAAACTACTCGTATTATAAAATGTATTTTGAATGTTAATCTAATGTTTAATATTGTATATTATGTGTCTTTTTTAAATCTAAATTTATATTCCTCTTAAATCCTCAATAGGGACTGTCTGGTTATGTTCAGTCAGATCTCTTGCATCAGCCCCCTTTACTTATAGCAGACCTCCATTAAGACGGCGATGATGCAACTCTAGTCCAAACTGCTCTTCATTCTTCAGAAACATATTTTATTAAAAGAAGACCTAGTTAGACTTCCACTGTGGTGAAAGGAAACATCTCGGATGTAGGCTAATGATTAAGAGTGAGGATACAAGGATTTAGTATGTATGTCAATAAAAGTACATTATTTGTTGCTCATTACACTTCTCTACGAACCAGAGAGGCTGTCTGTACAGAACAGACATATACAGTATATATATATATATATATATATATATATATATATGTACACAACCAATGCATATATGCATATTTTGCATATAAACCCAGGATAAAGACTAAACTGTAGAGAGGCGCAAGGGACAGATAAAGGTGTATAGAAATGCATGTTGAATTAAGGTGAAAATCTTCTACTTTCTTGATACCCTTTTGTTCTTTATGCTGTAAGTAACAAGTATGTATTCAACATGTATTTTTGCAGTTTCAAAAGTAACCATTAATGATATTATGGTTTATATTTTATCGTAAATGTATATAATAAATTACACTCACCTGACATTTGTTTGTTTGCTTGTTCACTAATGTTGCAATATATCTTCTCTTCAATTACAATCAATTATTAAGGTCAAGGCTTAAAGGTCAAACCGCTCATGCATATTAGATATAACAAATTCTACTTTTTGTTTTGTCCAAGGATCTGCTATTTGTCTTCTTTCTTATCCCTTCAGTATTTCTTCTCTGTGCTTTTTAATGATATCTGTCTCTGCTCAGTCCAAAGTCACTAGTGCAACTGTGGTTATTACGGGTTTATGCTCTTGCTCTTGTGGGTTGTCTAAAAATATCAGTACAGGAAACAGAAAACCTGTGGTCACAGGAAGAAGAGATCTTAATCATCATAGCATGCTTAATCACCTTTCCTTTAATTCAGCCATGTGACGGTTACATGCACGCTACAATCAATGACGACCTGTCAAACTCGATCATATGGCAGTACTGCACCAAGAATAGGCATGTGCCAACCTGATTTAGGGAGGGTCAAACCATTAGAGCATTATTATAATCCACATGTGCATCATATGCAAACATGCTTCTGCATGGTAAACACCATATAAACACCATACAACAAAACCTTTTAGAAGTGACACCTCTTATCACACAAGTCTTACACCTCTACACAAGTTTTGTAGTGCTTTTAACTCAGTATGACAGACTACTTGTCTTTAAAGTGCATTATCATTCAAAATAAAAAGAATATATATATATATATTTTCATCAGTTTTATCTTGTTATAAAACTGCTGGTATCCAGAAGGAACCAGGCAGCGACCTCTACTGGCAAGCCTTGAAGAGAAGTTTATTATGAATAATTGCCGCTAAGTATGCTGGGATAGAAGATTTGAATTTAAATGTAACAATTTTTATAAAATATGACAACTGTTTTTATAAGTTATTTACGTTGACACATGAATTTCAACTTATGCCATTGCTGACTAAAGCGCTAACAATAAAGCAGGCCTGTCTATTTTTTTCTTCAGTTCTTTGTGTTATTTTGTTAAGGATGGCATTACGTTTACTTCTTATCTTATTTGTCAGTCTACATGATTTGACTATGGCTATTATTGTTTTAAATTGCTTGCACACGTAATAGTCTAGCCTGCTTTGAGTGTTTTTACTAACATTTGCGTTCTCGTTTGTTCTAGCGCCCACTCACCAGCTGCCGGTGCTCTTACTGCTCAGACTGAATTCCCAAATGAGCATGATTGACTTGAGTGTGCTGACGAAGGCGGGCACAAACTGCGACCGGGACAACAGGACTCACTAAGGAAAACACAAGGGATATTTGAAAGAAACTGGCAACTGCACAAATTGAGTTGATGCTGAGTTTTTTGTTCGATGTAAGTGACCAATTATTTAAAATTGTCTTTAAGTGTTTGGAATAAATGTTTGTTTAGTAGGTTACGTTGCGGTTGTGTGTTGCTACCTTGTAGCTGTCCAAGTCACGGTGTCATCTTTGCGCTGTCACTTGTTGATTCACCGGCTGCACACAATGTCATATACTGATTTCTACAAAACATTCTTTACATTACAATATGTAGGCTCCTTTGTCTTCTATATATATATTTTTTTTTATTCCATTTCATCTTCTTTAGGTGACTTGGATTTTAATGAATCTGTGGAGCTTCGATGAAGTCAGTGACTGCACTTGTGGAAAAAAACATTTGAAGTTGGATAAATCCATATAATCACAGTTCCTCATCGGAATATGATGGACTGTTACGGTTCAGTAAACCCTGCCTCCAAACCACCTATTGGGTAAGACCAAACATTTGAAACAGCTTATGTTAAAAACAAACTATAGGCAGCCCAACGTTCATTCTAATTTCAAAAACGTCTGTTACTGTTATAGGCTGGTGTTTTTTATTCTAAAAGCTAAAGCGAACAGTATCAACACCAAATTGCTCATAAAGGTGTACTTAATGTGTATATAACTTCGTTTTTTATTTTAGTCCCTTCTTGTTTAACACCCTGCTTACATTGTGGGTGATAGTTTGCTCACGGAAAACGGCATAACCAGCCGACAAAGGATTCTAGTGTAGTTTTTATTCATTCTATGTTGACTAGAATAATCTCGGGTAGAAAAACAATCTGTGGTGTACCTTCTCAAAGGTGCCATTTGTTCAGCATCCAGTATAGTAAATGAATTCCCCCGGTTTCTGCCTGTAAAGCGTTGCCACTGCTTTTGTTGAGTCGGCAGGTTGCTGTCATCACACACCCATCACGCCCTTTAGACATAAACAAATACACATGTGAAATTCGACAATGAACTGTATTTTCGTTGCTGTACTGTACTAGTCTAATATAACGTATTCCCATGTATCCAACTCAAAATCAATCTATTATTGAACCTTCCTACTTGTTTTTCGACCATATGGTACACAAGGACCCAGTCGCTTAATTCGGTTCGTTGACTTTATCTACTCATCAGGACTTGTTCTTGATCTTAAATGTAATACTATTTATCATAGACAATTGATCTAACTGATATTCTGTCCTATTTTGTTGTACTATTTAGTTTGAACAGATGTTGCTTTTTGTCTGCTTTCCTTCTTTCCCGTGTCATTTTGTGTTGCCTTGTTTTTCTGATTATTGTGAAGCATCTATGGGTTTCAGAAAAAAAATCTAAATAAAATGAATTGTTATTAATTGGTGGCCTTGAGGTTTCAAGACTATATGTTTCAATCAGCTTTCCGATCTTTAGTTTAGTTGAGTTTAGTAGTTTAGACAGGTCTGCTGCCCCTAAGAGTTTTACATAGACCTATCTGTGCCATGCAGTGAGCACATGATGAATAGTGGTTATTTAAAGACACCAGTTGCTGAACATTCCCCACCAGTCATTTCAATCTGCTCTCTTCCTCTCCGTATCAAACCCCCCATGTGCTCTATCTCTCTACAACTCTTCCTCCCTTTTTCTCTTTATGATCTGTACCTCTGTCTCCCTCTGCACCCTTCAATCACTTATCTTTCGCTCCATTGCTCTTTATCTCTATCCCCTCTCTCTCTCTCTCTCTCTCTCTCTCTCTCTCTCTCTCTCTCTCTCTCTCTCTCTCTCTCTCTCTCTGTATCTGCCCCCACACCACTCTCTCTCTCTCTCTCTCTCTCTCTCTCTCTCTCCCTCTCTCTCTCTCTTTCTGTCTGTGTATCGCTACTGTGAGTTGGTGTGTGTTTGTGTTCTAGACATTTCTGTCATTACAGATCTCCACGACAACCACCATCGTGTCTGATCCTTCTTTCGTCATCAGACAGATTTGTCAGCTTTACAGTACAGCCAGGTTCAAATAAAAGTGCAGTTCATAAAAACACCCTCCTGGCAGGGAAAGAAAGAAAGAAAGAAAGAAAGAAAGAAAGAAAGAAAGAAAGAAAGAACGAACGAACCAAAGGAAGAAAGGAAGAAAGAAAGAAAGAAAGAAAGAAAGAAAGAAAGAACGAACCAAAGGAAGAAAAAAAAAAAAACTGCCAATGAGAAAGAAAAAAGGAGAAGGGTCTATACAGCTTCTGAAACAGTGGCGTTTCAAAGTGATGGGAGGTTTGGCTGCCACTACTGAAAAAAGTCGAAGACTTTAAAGTGATGGAGGAGCTAGTTAAATAAAGCCTTGCTTTACCTCCCTGCTGCCAGTGTCTCATTGACCATGGACACACCAGCCAGCTTGTTTGCTTAACACCACAGATTGGTTCCAGAATAGAGACAGGTGACTACATATCCCAGGGTTCTCAGTGTTTAAGGTGAAGCTAGAGTGACCGTTTGAATTGGCAAGCAGATACATTTTTGTAGTACTGTAATCTTAGCCTACAGTGAACTCGCTCAATGCGGGTGACTTCACTAGAGTCGATCCCTGTCTTTCTATGCATCCATCTTTGTTAATGAGGCCAAAGTGCAAACTGGAGCGCAGACTGTGTGTTTGTCCGACACTAAGTAGACCGGGTAAACACGCAACAGTCTTAATTAACAGCCTGTTGTTTTTCTCCATATTCTGTACATGCCTGGGCCTGGTGAGTGTTAGTGTGTGTGTGTGTGTGTGTGTGTGAGTGTGTGTGTGACAGAGAGAGACAGCGAGTGTGTGTGTTTCTGGATGTGTGGGTGTTTTTATATGTGTTTGTGTGAGAGAGAGAAAGAGTGTGTGTGTGTGTGTTAAAAAGGCATCTATAAATACAATGAGTCTGGGTCCCACCTCTCTGCTTATTGATGTGGCCTGCCTCAGATCTACTACTTTTATTAGGCTGGCTTCTCTACGACTTAAAGCTGATGTTTTTATTTTTATATATATTTTTTCTTCTGTTCATTCACTTTGCATTTTGTTGATTGATCAAAATAATCAATTAACACTTCTATTTTTGAAAGCATTCTTACTTTACCCACCTGCCTAAAAGGTGTGCACAGTATACTGTATTAAAACTATCACTGAACATAAGCGATTTTTTTACAGTTTATTTTCAAAAGTTGAGCTTTTTCTTACTCTCTGTCCATTGTTCACACCGGGACTAGACAGCACTGTTCATCTGGAGTGTTTGAACTGTTCGGTTGTCTGACCCGAAGAGGCTACACCCATGGTGGTCATGGGAATGTCGTCGGTTTGACTCTTAGCGAATCACCCCCTTTGAGTTGAGAGAGTGACCACAGAAAGGATGTGTCTCTCGGCCGTTTTGGTGTCAACAATGTCCAGCCCACTATGATGAGAGTAGAGACCCTTTGTCTCCAGCCCACTATGATGAGAGTAGAGACCCTTTGTCTCCAGCCCACTATGATGAGAGTAGAGACCCTTTGTCTCCAGCCCACTATGATGAGAGTAGAGACCCTTTGTCTCCAGCCCACTATGATGAGAGTAGAGACCCTTTGTCTCCAGCCCACTATGATGAGAGTAGAGACCCTTTGTCTCCAGCCCGCTATGATGAGAGTAGAGACCCTTTGTCTCCAATCCACTATGATGAGAGTAGAGACCCTTTGTCTCCAGCCCACTATGATGAGAGTAGAGACCCTTTGTCTCCAGCCCACTATGATGAGAGTAGAGACCCTTTGTCTCCAGCCCACTATGATGAGAGTAGAGACCCTTTGTCTCCAGCCCAACCTTTGAAACGATCTCTGTGAAGCCAGGATTGCATCAACCACTGAGAGGTGAATATTGTGTCAATCTTGTAATCACATCAGATGTTGAGTGTGTTAGAATGGTGATAATTCCATTCTGAAATGAATTAGGTGTCAACAGAAACACTGTTGGACACCTACTTCCATGTCTAAGAACTACACGACATTAGCATTCTGCTGAGTTTGAGTTCTAAAAAAGATGTCCAAAATTAGTAGACGTTTTTGAATAACTTGGACATCTTTTTACTGTCTTGCTATCTATTCTTTTAGACTGTGTAGTCCTGTCTGTAACGGTGTATTGTGTATGCATTAGTCCATGAATGCATGTACAATGCTGATGAGTGGATGGTTGTGTGCTTATGGCTTTTTTGGTGCGGTCGTGTGCTTATGGCTTTTTTAGTGTGGTCGTGTTCCTCCAGATATTATATTTGCTAAAAATACACACAGAGACAGATCAATAGTGTTAGATAGTGCTATCCTCCAGCCCCATCCACAGCAGACTCTCTCTGTTTCATACGCATGTGTGTGTGTGTGTGTGTGTGTGTGTGTGGTAGAGGCCTCCCCACCCAGACACTGAGACACACCCTGACCCTGTGCTGTTACTGTATAAAGAGAGACCACAGCACTCCAACGTCTATGAGGTTGGTGAATATCGCTGACTAGGCAAGTTTCCTCTCCCCTGTATTTGACGTCTATTTCTGTGCGATGAAATAACAGGAGTACGATTCTGTGTAAAACTCCACACTGCCCTGAGGGGCTGAGCATGGCTATTTAAAACAAAAATACAGCAGATTCATATTTTACTACGAGACTCAAGTGGTTGGAAAGATGAGAGTGAGATGAGAGTTAGGTATTTCTGGCCAGAGTTTAATCTATCTCAGGAAATAACTGACTATTTGACTGGCCACAGCGGTTATAAATACCTTGCAGCTTGCTTGGCATGGGGACTTTAAATATAGTGTCTGACTGAGTGAATCTGTTCCGTTGGAGATCGCTTTCATACGGTAAAGAGACTCAGTTATTTTAGCCTCTGGGTGGATATTAAGTTCATATGAAGTGCAGATTCTAGTCTCCATTTTAACTATTGTATCTTCCAAAGTAGATAAAAAAAAATTATAGGTTTATTTTCGCTTTGTGTAAATATAATAGAGTTCTAGGCTGCTAATGCAAACAAAAACACTTGTTGCAGTCATTAGCCAAAGCTGACTCCCTTTTTGACTTCCATTTACCACCTGGGATGTTGTTTAACTGTGAACCTGTGGATTCTACTTTCCCATCCCTGTTTCTTTAAATATCCCACCCCATAGCTCATAGCTTGCAGCTCACTTCATGCTATTTCAACACCTACGACATGCCTTGGGTGACTGGACCTTAACACCAACTTCCCCCAGCACGACTATCTATGGCTCCCTCCCTGTCACCGTGGGCAACAGACCACGGCAACAACTTCCCCTCCGTCACTGGCGGGTATCCGCGGCGGTTGCTGTGGTAACGAATCGCAACAACTTACCCCATCAAACAGTCACCGTGGTATCGATATCCTGCGTCGCCCACGTCTTCATAACCGACCCAAAACACCGGGACGCTGTGCCCCGACCATTTCCCTACAAACACTTCATCCAACAGATGTTTGCCGTTAAGACACTTCTCTGTTTGCTTCTTATTCTTTCTCCTCTGATTGCAGTCAGACTGATTGAAAGGTTTGCGAACCAGGAAGCCTCTGGCTGCTGGCCCTGCCAAACCAAAAGGATGTCTCCCACGGGGATGTTTTTATTTCTCCTAAGACCCTTAGGCATGACACTGGGGATAAAGCAGGCGGCTGTTGGTGTGGTGCTCCGCTTTCCTCTCCTCCCAAAGGACCTCTCCTAATTGAAAGAGCGTCCAATGATTCGTCCCTTCATCCCCGTTCTCTCCCTCCTGCCTGTCCACAGAGAGGGAAGGCCAGCGGGGAAAACTGCAGCAGCCGAAGAGGAGTGGGTTGCTAACAGGACACTTGTAGCCATTAGCTCCACATAGTATTTACATAATGCTAGCACACATGTAGCCTTTAGATCTAAAACAGAGACATTATGATCTTAAGACACCTGTAGCCATTAGCTACACCTCCCACACATAGTATTTACATAATGCTAGCACACATGTAGCCTTTAGACAGTGCTTTAAACCAGACATCATGGTCTAAATACACCTGCAGCCATTAGCTACAACTCCTACACATAGTATTGACAATGCTAGCACACATAGCCTTTAAATCTAAAACAGACAGTATGAGCTTAATACACCTGTAGCTCAAGTAAAAGTGCCACACCACAGCAAAGTATTGGTCAGAGGAGCATCTTTTCTTAAGGCAATGGCTGATGCATCTTAATTAGCTTACAAATGACAAACATTAGCCTCCGCAAAGTTTAGACCTCGCAGACTACTATTTCAAGGCCATTAGCTGACCAATTTAATTTTAGTCAAAAGAAGCTACATAGTATTAAGAAATGTGTAGAATAGTTTTGTTTTGATTGAGACTGCTATGCTACATTCAGTCTCCAATGCTATTAAAGACAGTGGTATTTTTCAACCAAAGGGCAAAAATACTGACACAGTGTTTTTGATGACGCGTAGAGTGCCTGGTGAGAGTAAGTCACTGAGGGTGTTTCAGACGTTAGGTCACACCCAGGCTTGACAGACTTATCTCCAATGATACGTGATGCTAACCGAATGAGCTTATTAACTGACCAGTGCGCAGCCATCTGGCCTGCTAAGCTGTGGTTGCACTGAGTGTGGGTCTCTTGAAGGATTTGGCGTTGCCTATTGACGTTGAATGGCGCAAAATCTGGCGTCAGCAGGTGTAGCCTACTGTTATAGCTTAGTTTAACCGACAAACTCAATTTGTGCAAAATACATTTTTCACTGTGGTGATCCTGCTGGGCTCATGAGGCTAGACTAGACTACTGTACAGTGTGTGCGTGCGTGCGTGTGTGTGCGTGCGTGTGTGTGTGTGTGTGTGTGACTTTGAAAGCCCAACTTAGAGATCAACTATTGAATTGTAGTTTTTTAGGATGAGGACATGCTCTTTAATTGGTCTCATAGAGGAAACATCCACATTTTCACCAGAGGTGTTGCACTTTCATGTGTCCCTTGAGATAATGCAGTCACGTACTTGGTTCCTGTGCTGTTTGGGGTTGTGGAGCGTGAGAGCTGTTTATTTCAGGTTTGTGTCTGTGTGTATCTTGGGGACTGCGTGTGTGTTTTTGGATTATGGCCGTGTGTCTGTCTCTCTCTGTGTGTGTGTGTGTGTGTGTGTGTGTGTGTGTGTGTGTGTGTGTGTGTGTGTATCCAGAGCATGGCGTGTATGTGTACTATTAGAGCGTGACATTTAGGGAGAGGTAATAATCCAGGCTAGAGGCGACTGTCTGGAGCTACAGTATTCTCATCAACACTCGGCTATTGACTCACACGGAATGACTGACTGGTTAACTGACTGACTGACTGACTGACTGGTTAACTAACTGACTGACTGACTGGTTAACTGACTGACTGACTGACTGATTGGATGACTGACTGACTGATTGACTGACTGACTGGTTAACTAACTGACTGACTGGTTGACTGACTGACTGACTGACTGATTTAACAACTGACTGACTGACTGACTAATTGAACAGCTGACTGACTGACTGTCTTGCTACTGGAGCAACAGTGCGTGTGTGCGTGTGTGCGTGCGTGTGTGCGTGTGTGCGTGTGTGCGTGTGTGCGTGTGTGCGTGTGTGCGTGTGTGCGTGTGTGTGTAATCTGACCACCGGACCTGGATCTCCTGGCATGTGCTGCTGAATTGGGAAGCTGGCTTTGAGTGCCTAGCAACCACAAACAAACCCCTGACTGGTCTCATAGGTCTGTACGGTAGCTTCTGTTAACACTGTTCTCTCCTCCTATCCTCACTGCTCTCTCTGTTCTCTCCTCCTGCTCTCTGCTCTCTCCTCCTATCCTCTCTGCTCTCTCGGATCTCTCCTCCTGCTCTCTCCTCCTGCTTTTTTCTCCTGTTCTCTCCTCCTCTTTTTGTTCTCTCTCTGTTCCCTCCCTCTGCTTCTCTGTCTTTTCTTTTCTTTGTTTTATCTAATTCCCTCTCTTTTTT
>CM030178.1:3737386-3754886 GCA_017639675.1 Aplochiton taeniatus
ATCGATCATCTCGTCTGACTAGGGGTAAGTAGGAACATTTCTTATTTCCCAAAAAGTTGAAGTATCCCTTTAACAATATTGACAATAGTGTATACATGTTGATATTTTCCCTAAAGTCTTTCACCACTTGTTGTGTTGCCATTTACAGTGTTGTCACTGGCTTTGTTGTCTTTTGAGGCTGAACGTCTATGATGTGGTTCCGTCCCGATTCATTGTGATGTTAAGAAGTTACTTTGCTCCTCCGGCTGTTGTTTTTGTTAAAAAACTGTTGGCTTGTTCCTCAGTGGTGTGTGAACTAGAGCGTCCATTCCTTTGAAGCAGACCAATACACCCACATAGTCACACACACACACACACACACACACACACACACACACACACACACACACACACACTTTTACATCGCTCCCTGTTTGGGGCCTTGTCTTATTTGGGTCATGGAATGCGAACAGCTTCTCTCTTTCACACACACACACACACACACACACACACACACACACACACACACACACACACACACACACACAGCCGAACAGAATAATCTGTTAATCAGGCCGACACACAGCAGAGGAACCTGAGAGATAAACAGCTAGGCTGTTTTATAGCACCGCCTCTTCTCACACCTTCTAGGCCATGAATCACTCCTCTGTTTTCACTGTGTGTGTGTGTGTGTGTGTGTGTGTGCCTATGTGTTTTGGGCTGAGCGTGGCCTATGCGTCTTGGGCTGTGTGTGTGTGTGTGTGTGTGTGTGTGTGTGTGTGTGTGTGTGTGTGTGCGTTCTCTCGGACATATAGCCTCTCCTTTAGATTAAGGGCATTGTCCTGCCCCTGGATTCTTCACTGACTCCCAGAGTGCTGAGTGTGACGACCTTTCTGCAGGTCAAAGGTCAAGATACTCCTCCCGTCGATCTGCGGCTGACTTTGACTGTAGCCGGCAGTGAATGTGCCAGTCATCTTTAGTCTCAGTGTCAGTCTCGATCGGTGAGATGGATTAACGATGTCGTCGCTGTGAATTGCTGTTGCTGTCGTACAATACCCAGTGTCTATAATATTATACATAAATAAAGATAATAAAGTGAGATAATAAAGATTCCTTCAGGAGTTATAGACTCAACGGTCTCTCTCTTTCTCTCCCCCTGATACTTTTTTCTCTCTTTCCCCCAAAGCCTTTTTTTTGTTGTTACGTCTTTCTTTTCTTCTTTCTCTTCCCTCCTGGCCTAATGGCTGTGAAGGGAGATGATCCCAGTGTTTCCAGCCGGTGGCCCAGTGAAGTGGGGAGACTGGAGGGGTTCTGAGGGATCCATTTGTAACCCGGTCACTCTGGTACTGTGGACCCGGTACCTCTCATGCCAGCTAGCCGTCTACCGTTATGTTAACACTCCATTTCTCCATTTCCTACCTCCTCTCTCTCTCTCTCTCTCTCTCTCTCTCTCTCTCTCTCTCCCCCCTGTATGTGTCTTGCTCTGTCATTCTCTCTCTCTCTCTCTCTCTCTCTCTCTCTCTCTCTCTCTCTCTCTCAGTCTCTCTCTACCCCTGTATGTGTGTCTCTCTGTCATTCTCATTCTCTCACGTACTCTCTCTCTCTCTCTTGCTCCCTCTTCTCCCCACTGCCTATCTACCTTTTTATGTTCCTATATTTCTCTCTCTTACTCCCTCTTTGTCTGTCTGTCTCTCTCTTTCTCTCTGTCTGTCTACCTGTATGTTTCTTTTTTTCTCTCTCTTTCTCGCACAGTCTACCTTTTTGTCTCCCTCTCTTTATGTCTACATATAGAATTCTCTCCCTCTCCCTCTCCCTCTCTCTCTCTCTCTCCCTCTCTCTCCTTCTCTCCCTCTCTCCGTCAATCTGCTTCTCCATCTTTTCTTCTCTCCGTCTACCTGTGCAGCTGTCTCTGTCCCATGTTTTTCCATTCCTCCCCCGTTTTCTGTTCTATCCTTACCGTCTCTTTCCTTCCTGTGTTTGGTCTCACTATCGTCTCTCCCTCGTCAAAGACATTCCCAAAGGTATCTATGTGTGAGTACTTGTGTGTGTGTGTGTGTGTGTGTGTTTGGGGGTGGTAGGGAGGGTGAGAGTGGTGCTCTAGCATACAGTGCTGTTGACTAAAGTAATGGCACGCCTGCCCTCAGAGTCTGTGGGTGTGTGTGTGTGTGTGTGTGTGTGTGTCTGTGCGTGCGTGCGTGACACTGTATTTAAGTCTGAATGGACATGTGACAGACAAGCAAACAACAAAATGCTCCTACAGCTGCCTGAGTCATTGACTGAAGGACAGGACCAAACACTGCCCATGCACACTCACACACGCTCACACACGCTCACACACGCTCACACACACTCGTGCCAAAACCCCACTCCCCAGCAGCACACGTTCCATTGTTTATGAAACGCACAGTCTTGTAAACATCAACTCCCATCCTGTTTCACAGTGCAGTTTGTTCACATCTATTTATTAGGGGACTTTGTATGGAACGTGTCTATTGCTGTGTTTGTGGTGGAGCACTATTGCATAACGGGTCAATTACATAGGATTGCTGTGGTGGGATGGTACGCTGGTAGCATGGCTGTTAATGGTTACCCAGCTGAGCCCAGGGTTAGAGTCCACGACGTCAGGTATGTTCAAGTGCATTCCTCCTCCTCTGCTCTCTCTGATGCACTGGATCGATCCGGCTGGAGACAAGTGTATGTTTTAAAGACAAACAAGTGAGCGCAGTCCCATTCCTTCTGATAATAACTTATTAATACTTACTTCTCATAACTAGTGGATGATAAATGTGGTAACCTCTACTTTGAAGCGCAGGGACCGTTTTTGACGTGAGTAGGAGCGCTATCAAATTCGAAGACTAATATTGGTTTTGTGTCAAAAGAGAGGTTGGATATACCTTGGATATACCTTGATCTATTGTTCATTTGTGGTTAGCTTTGAGTTAGGGATGTTGTCATAGTCAAATGAGTGAGTGAGTGAGTGAGTGAGTGAGTGAGTGAGTGAGTGAGTGAGTGAGTGAGTGAGTGAGTGAGTGAGTGTGTGTGTGTGTGTGTGTGTGTGTGTCAGACTTAAGTTTGTCAGACTTAAAGTGAGCGTTCAACTTTTGGGGAAATAAAAAGATATGTTCCTACTTACCCCTAGTCAGACAAGATGATCAATATCAATCTTATGTTTGTACGTCCAATAATGATTTATTCATAAATGTAGCCTAGGCTACATTAACGATGGATGTAACCTAGTGGTAAGTCCTAGCATAGCTTCGTTAGGCAAAAGTGACAAAATACACCTCATAAAAACTCAATTTTTTGGGGGCTTATTTTCGCACCTCTTGACCAACCATGATAACGTCTTTTACCAGGTAAACTGAAGAGTAATAATCAGCAAGTCTCTCAATGCAGTCACCGCTCTACTTGAGATGTAAACAGTTCAGAAAAAACTCACAAGTACAAACACTTATGATAGTAAATCAGTCAAGCCGGTTCGTAAATTGCTTATTTAATTAGTCATTTTTATAGATACGGTATTCAAACAAAATAGTAACAGCAGGCAGCTAAATTGTTAAACTATTGTAAAGCGCACGTTTGACCGTCACCTGTGACAGCTAATAACAACCACAGCTCAGTGATAGCTATGAGTCTATTATTTGATCCGAACAGGTGTGCACAGTTGTTGAGTCAGAGCTAACATTAAAATGATGCAGAAGCGATGGTCAAGCCGAAACGGCATGAAAGTAAGCTAGACAATCTGTTTGGGAATAAATTAGTCCGCTAACTTTCTATGAAGTTAGCTAAACGTCGTCTTAGCTAGGCTACCTATCCTTGCAGGTAGCTAAAGTTTGGTCTGCCCCTTCAGCTTGCACACAGATGGATGTGTTAACTCAAGCTACACCAATGGGGCCAGGGCCAGTACACTTGCGTCAGATTTTTTGGGTTTCTGTCTAAATGTCTCAGCTATGTATATGACGTAGGTTTCATTGTTCCATGCAACATTAAATGATTAAAGATCTGAAACCTTTGGGAAGTAGAGCATTTCATGCAGTACTGAGGTGTGTGTGTGTGTGTGTGTGTGTGTGTGTGTGTGTGTGTGTGTGTGTGTGTGTGTTAGTAGATGTGCCAGTTCAGTCAGAACATAGATAAAACCAGCAGCTATTATAGCCAACTGCCACTTCCACAAAATAAATAGGAGCTCGGACCCATCTGAGTATTAGACAAGTTTTTCCCACTGTTGGAATTATAGACAGACCCAATGGGGCAAAGATTGGGAGTTTCTTATAACTTCAATCAGGCAATGAGCTTGTTGTTTTTGGCCTGGGAACAGTCCAGGCCCATTTTAAATGAGTGTGTTCTCTTCTCCTTGTCAATCTGCTTCCATCGAACCAAGGCTGTTTGATAAAGATGTGGGCTGAATGGAACACATAGCAATCAGACAGTCCCCATGACAACAAAATAAACACTCTTAGTATATCTACAGGCTGTTGTGTAATCTGGACAGAGAGAGAGCCGGGTGGGGGGGGGTGGGGGGGGGGGTTGAATGTCATTGACATGCAGGCTTAGTCAGTGCACTGCCAATGGAGACATTGACACAGTTCCTTAGAAAAAGTCTCTATGTACAGAAATGAATGAGGTACTAATGTGTTTGTTCTCTTTCACACACTCTCCCTCTGTCTCTCTGTCTGTCTCTGTCTCTGTCTCTGTCTCTGTCTCTCTCTCTCTCTCTCTCTCTCTCTCTCTCTCTCTCTCTCTCTCTCTCTCTCTCTCTCTCTCTCTCTCTCTCTCTCTCTCTCTCTCTCTCTCTCTCTCTACCCACCTAGAAGGAGGATGAAATCCCGGGCCCCCCCTCCACCCTCAGCCCCTGAGCCCGCCCCGCGGAGAATCTTCCGGAACGCTGTGCCGGATGGAGGAGGAGGAGTGGAAGGAGGCGTGGAGGTCAAGGAGAACTTAGTGAGGTCGTCTGTAAAAATACAGCTAACCCTGCCTGAGGGCCAAAGTACAACCAGTACTGTGGACGGCAGGTGAGACACACACACACACACACACACACACACACACACACACACACACACACACACACACACACACACACACACACACACAAATACTGATGCCATGAGGTGGTTATGTATTTATACTGTAGTTGTATATGTGCATGTCAAGTCATGTGCATGTTACAGTGTGTGTGTGTGTGTGTGTGTGTGTGTGTGTGTGTGTGTGTGTGTGTGTGTGTTATGCCGTTAGCAAAGCCTTCCATGTTAATCTCTGCCCGCCTCAAATCAAGCCCTGGCTTCCCTGAAGTGTGCCTTGAGAAGGGAAGAGACCTGACAGAGAGGGAGCGTCTCAGTAGTGTCAACACCTTTGCTATTGACAGGAATGGAAAGGAGACGGGATGGGCAGAGCTGATGTGATTTTGAGGCTGGGAATAGGAATTACAGTTGTTGTGAATGTGATGTGCGGATTAGGGATTGATAGAGGCTGATGGGAATACGATGCTGGGATTAGGGATGGATTGAGGCTGATGTGAACAGGATGTGTGTGTGTGTGTGTGTGTGTGTGTGTGGTGGTTTAGGGATAGGGTGTGTGTTTACATGTAAATTATCCTGCATGTCCAGTATGTGTGTGTGTGTGTGTGTGTGTGTGTGTGTGTGGGTGTGTGAATGTGTGTGTAAATGTGTGTTTGTTTGTCTAAAAAGCGTGAGAGGCTGACCCTACCACAGCTCTGCCCCTAATCAGTGTGTCTCCGCTGGGGCAGAAAATGTGGGCCGCCCCCCTGGCCCCCCACCCTCAATGGAGAACAACAAGGGGCTCTGTTGATGAACACCCCATCTATTTAGACTGTGTCACACTTAGACTTGTTTCAGCCTGTGTCTCTGACTGTGTCTCAGTCTCCGTCCGCCTGTGCCTGTCTGTGTCTCTGTCTGTGTCTGCCTGTGTCTCTGTCTGTGTCTTTGTCTGTCTCTGCCTGTGTCTCTGTCTGTGTCTCTGCCTGCATCTGTGCCTGTCTGTGTCTTTGTCTGTCTCTGCCTGTGTCTCTGTCTGTGTCTTCGGCAACATCTGTTTTTTCTTTTTAGGAAATCGTTTTTTTTTCTCTATAGGACTAGCAAATACCAATGATATAATGATATGTTATGTTAAACCCTAGTTGAAAGTCCTTCAGTAAACCAATAAATCAATGACCACAACAGAGTAGAGAGCTACTGGCCTTGGCCTGCGTTAGACCTTTGCTACCTGTTCATCGACTGATTCCATTGAGGCAGGAGATGATGTAATGATCTCCCGAACACCCCATCCACGTGTACAGACGGTTGCCACAGCAACGCCTACTCTGGTGGGCAACGCCAAGTTGGCAGGAAGGGGTTGGCACTTGGCAAGGCTGCCCCCTCTCCCTGAAGGACTAAACTTAACTCAACACTAATTATCTCAATTTATTGCTGACATAATTATTCATATCTTGGTTACTTATCTAGGATTAGTTGTTCGTTTGGGGACACATTAGTCTATTGCTCTCTTGCAGTGGTTAGAACCGTTTACAAAGTCTTGTTTTAGTTGCACTGTTGTTTTTTCCAACAGCATCTTCTCCAAGTTTGTCATCTTCCAATATACAAATGATATTTTACTATTTTTCGGGATAGTATTTTCTTATTATGTTGTAGGGTTTTAGACTGCGCTTACTTTTCTATATTCTCCTGCGAGAGCGATACAGTTTCGTTATAATGTGTTATTACCTGATGTTTTTAGTTGAGTTGAGGTGGCGCGGAGTCAATGGTGTTCTTTGTGTCAGCGTGGAGTGGAGCCATGTCATCTGATCTGCCCGTTCCCAGAAAACAGGACAGTCCACCTCTGTGGCTTTCTCTATGTGAAGCAGACCTAGGGGTAGTTCTTCCTCCTCTCCTCTCCTCTCCTCTCCTCTCCTCTCCTCTCCTCTCCTCTCCTCTCCTCTCCTCTCCTCTCCTCTCCTTTCCGCCTAACTTATCAGACATGCGTGACACTAACACACACACACACACACACACACACACACACACACACACACACACACACACACACACACACGCACCTGATCTAGGTTTCTTTATGTGAAGACTGACACCCACTTGTTTAGTCCTGCTCCCCCTGGCAGATTGTCTGACCCTCATCAGGTCACACACGTTTTCCCCTACAACTTCCAAACAGTGTACACACACACACACACACACACACATAGACGACACATTCCACCATTATATCGAATCAAACTTTAGATTATGAATGGATGCTACAATTGAACCCAATAAACAATTGTTTTTTTGACATGGAAGCATCCATTTTGTGGCCACAACAATTTCCTGTGTGTGAACAAACGCATTAACAGTGCACTTGGACTCCTCAACTGATAAACGCATAGACCGCAGTGAAAGGAGAGGAGAGCCTGGTCTGGAAGTGTTTCACTGACCATCTCCCAATTAGCAGGCTTTCATTATATAAGAATGTAAGGGGAGTCAGGTGGTGTGCGTGTGCGCACGTGCTTGTGTGTGTTTGTGTGTGTGTGTGCGTGTGTGTGTATCTGCAGCAGTCAAGGTAATTACTAGTCTTTCTAGCAGAGCTAAAAAGTAGAAGACATGATGTAATTTGACCTACCCCCCCGACTGGAAGAGTGAGGGAGCTGGCAATGCACTGACCTAACCTCTCTCTTTCTCACTCTGTTTATCCTCCCTCTTTCTTTCTTTCTTTCTTTCTTTCTTTCTTTCTTTCTTTCTTTCTTTCTTTCTTTCTTTCTTTCTTTCTTTCTTTCTTTCTTTCTTTCTTTCTTTCTTTCTTTCTTTCTTTCTTTCTTTCTTTCTTTCTTTCTTTCTTTCTTTCTTTCTTTCTTTCTTTCTTTCTTTCTTTCTTTCTTTCTTTCTTTCGCTCTACCTTTATGGTCCTCCCCCCTTCTTTCTCCTTTCTGTCGTCCCTCTATCGCTCCTTCATATCCCAACTCTCCCATCCCTTCAAACTTTCTACCTCTCTTTCTCTCTTCCACGCTCTCTTTCTTTACCTCCATTCCTCCCTCCTTTCGGTCCCTCCCTCACTCCCTCCCTCCCCCACACTTCACCTTTAACTTGCTCTAACCTTCCCTCCCTCCCTCCCTCCCTCCCTCTCTTCCCCAGGAAAGCGCTGATGGACCTGTTGGTGGAGCTGTGCGGCCAATACCACCTGAACCCGTCCCACCACACCCTGGAGCTGCTGTCGGCGCACGGCGTGCCCCTGGGCTTCAAACCCAACGCCCCCCTGGGCTCCCTGGACGTGGCCAGCGTGCTCATCAAAGAGAAGGTGGCCGAGGACAGGGCGGTGCGACGGCCCGCCCCCAAAGTCCCCGAGGTGAGCGTCATCCCTCAGGCGACAGACAAGGTGGTGGGGAAAGAAAGGGAAAGATAAGAAAATAAACAATAAAGAATCAAAAAAACTAAAACAGGAAGGAAGGAAAAAGGAAAGGCAGGTAAGGGGAGGTGTTCTCCCAGCAGGGAGTCCCCTGGGGGAGGTGTGTGAGGAGCGTCAGCTGAGACCCAGAGTGTCGGTGACTGGCTGTGTGAGATGACGTTTCCTCATCCCGCCGCGTCTAGAGTGCCCGGTTTGCCCGGCGGTGGGGTTTGGTTGCCTTGTCCCTGTGGAGCGTGAATTCTTCTGCCGGTAGGTTAGACGAACGGTGATGTGAAAAGTGAATGGAAATCGATGGTCTGTTGTGGCATGAAGTGTGTCATCATGTGTAGGAGGACTCACTCTGCATGTTGTGTTTTATTTAGGACGTTGTAATAAGAAAGAGGGGTGTATTAGTCTCATTATGTAAGATAAGATAAAAAAAAAAAACATTTTAGTCCACGTTTTAGTCTTATTATTTAGTTTAAGAATCAAGACGTTGAGTGGTGTGTTAGTGTCATTATTTCGTTTAATATTAAGAACATTGAGTGGTGTTTTAGTCTCATTATTTATTGTAAGATTACGGAGCAGGAAAATGACTAAGAACATGGCTACTTCTTGTAACATGTGATGATGAGTTCCTGTAGGAACTTCCCTGTTTTAACTGGATTTAACCCTCCACAGGACAAAGACTTGGTTTGGAATGAAAGTTTCTGTGACTTGGAGCGAGTATTTTATTTTCTATCCCAGTGTAACTGACCCTTTATCTAACGACCTGCCCCCTCCCCCACCCCGCTAACCTCTGGCCGCTGTCAGAGGGTGAGGCCAGCCAAACCACTGAGGGCTCGCGCCAAGGTACGGAGAACGTTACCGGGCCCGGTCCAATCCGGTAGCCGGTACTGGTAATCCTTCAGTGTGGCTTCGCCTCTCTCCATCTTGGCCCTCCTCCCCCTCCTCCTCCTCTTTTCTCTTCTCCCCCTCTCCTTTTGCTCCTCTCCTTTCTGCGTCCTGTCGGCGGCGTGGTGTGAATATTTGATAAGGGTCTTACCTTTAGTTACCATGCATTATTTCTGCTGTACTCTCAGGGCTGACTGGCTACTCCATCGCTCCCTTTGACCCCACCTCTGGCTCAGGGCCCCATTCCAACACTGTTTCAGCCTCTCTGGGACCCATACCCACACTGTTTCAGCCTCTCTCGGACCCATACCAACACTGTTTCAATAACCTGTGTGCCCAATACCAACACTGTTTCAGCCTCTCTCGGACCCATACCAACACTGTTTCAATAACCTGTGTGCCCCATACCAACACTGTTTCAATAACCTGTGTGCCCCATACCAACACTGTTTCAATAACCTGTGTGCCCCATACCAACACTATTTCAATAACCTGTGTGCCCCATACCAACACTGTTTCAGCCTCTTTCGGACCCATACCAACACTGTTTCAGCCTCTTTTGGACCCATACCAACACTGTTTTAGCCTCTGTGAGCGCCCCTACCAACACTGTTTCAATAACCTGTGTGCCCCATACCAACACTGTTTCAGCCTCTCTTTGCCCCATTCCAACACTGTTTCGGCCAACCTTGGCCCCATTTCAACACTGTTTCAACAACTTCTCTGCCCGATACCAACACTGTTTCAACAACCTCTCTGCCCCATACCAACACTGTTTCAACAACCTCTCTGCCCGATACCAACACTGTTTCAACAACCTCTCTGCCCGATACCAACACTGTTTCAACAACCTCTCTGCCCGATACCAACACTGTTTCAACAACCTCTCTGCCCGATACCAACACTGTTTCAACAACCTCTCTGCCCGATACCAACACTGTTTCAACAACCTCTCTGCCCAATTACAACACTGTTTTTAACCACTTCTATGCCCAATTACAACACTGTTTTTAACCACTTCTATGCCCAATTACAACACTGTTTTAACCACTTCTATGCCCTATATCCCAATAACTTTTGTAACCACTTCTCACTGGCTCTGTGCCAGCATTGTTTCAGCCACTCCTCTGTATCAACCTGTGCTATCATGGGTAGATGAAGTATTGTCTCAAGGCATGGCCCGTGCGATGGTTTGCCAGGAGCATGTACAGCGTGATCCTTATTTGTCTGGACTTCACACCTGATTGCCTGACAGAAACTCCCTTTTCCAACTTTTGTTCACTCCTTTTCATTCTCTCCTTATCTCTCTGCATTTCTCTCTCTTTTCTTATTTTATTCCTCAAACTACTTTTCTTATTTTTTTCTGTAACATACACAGACTTCGTTATTTTGCTTGCCTTGTTGTCAACCCAGAACAATGTAGAGTGCTTAGCTAGAAATAGCAAATGAACTGCCTTAATGTCCATTATCTAATAATAATAATAATAACTTAATAAAAAACCCAATGACGCTTTACAAATACAAAGAAAGCACAAAACAACTATTAAAAGATTTAAGAAACAAAAAGTAGATTAAGAACAGTAAACATCAGTTTGACAGTGCAGTCGTAGGCCTGACAGAAGAGGTATGTCTTTAGGAGACTTTTAAGTAGTTCTGTTCCCCTCACCTGTACTATTTGCTCTACAACTGGGAGTGCGTGTCCTGACTAGACTCCAGGGTCTTAGAGAGAAGGAGAGTTGGTCTATTCACAACACAGAACACTGTGAGTGAGCACGGCAGATCCTTGACTTTTAAGTGGCCACGCTGTTTTTAGAGAGGTCATCTTGAGGCTGAACACACACTGTGTGTGTGTGTGTGTGTGTGTGTGTGTGTGTGTGTGTGTGTGTGTGTCTGTGTCTGTGTGTCTGTTGTCTCGGAAACACTCAGTGATAACATTTGAGCTGAGTACAGGCCCTCCATGTTCCTCATTAACACAACACCTTGGCTGTACACACACACACACGCACGCCCCCACACACGCACGCACGCACACACACACACACACACACACACTCACACTCACACTCACACACACTCTGAGATACTGTATCTGTGTGTTTGGCTGCATGCCTGACATGACCTCGTCATTCCAGTGTGCCTTTTCACAAAGCAGTGGAGCCTGGCCTAGCCTTTTATGCAAGAACAGGAGGCCCAAAACAAACCAGTGGAAATATGACTGGGATTAGTATAACTACTGTACATATTTAGCTACTTTTAATCTGTGACAATATGACTGGGATTTTAAATTATAACTACTGTACATATTTAGCTACTTTTAATCTGTGACAATATGACTGGGATTTTAAATTATAACTACTGTACATATTTAGCTACTTTTAATCTGTGACAATATGGCTGGGATTATAAATTATAACTACTGTACATATTTAGCTAATTCTAGTTTAGAGTTAATGGAATACGGTAGTTTATAGAAATAAAGGGTAAAGTTTAAAGTCTTTCTTTATCCTTGGTCTCCCTTAAAGGTATTTCAAAGAGAAGAGGAAGCCAGTTCAAATGTTAAATTTGCGTATGGTTTAGTGAAATAAAGGATTTAGTATAAAGACGCTGTACTGTTCCCTTTGATTTTCCTCTTTTTCCTCTGTGTTTCCCCTTTAGGGTTTTCTTTCTCTAACGGCCCTAAATTCCAACACACCTCCTGGAGTGTCTGTAGTCTCATGAACACTCACCCAGGTTCTCCTCCTATCCCTTCAGAAAACCATCCGCCTGGTGGTGAACTACCACCGCAGCCAGAAGACGGTGATCCGGGTCGACCCGCTGGCACCGCTCCAGAACCTGGTGCCGGTCATCTGCGACAAGTGTGAGTTTGACCCGGCCCGGGTTCTGCTTCTGAGGGACAACGTCAGTCACCATGAACTGCCCCTGGACAGGACCCTGACGGAGCTGGGCCTCCGAGAGATATACGTCAAGGACCAGAGTCTGGGTAATGGATCAAATACGTTGATTGATTGATTGATTGATTGATTGATTTCAAATGTGTATAGAACCAGAAAAGCAAAACAACGAATCAAATTTCATGAAACATAAACGATGAATTCTCAATAATACTAAACACTGATACTGTGTTTTACTAAGACGGAAGAGTAATACTCTAGTTGTGGGATTCAAGACCGTGACTCAGGTGATGGTGTAGCTACCACTGAGAGTCTATGTAAACATAAATAGTACTCTACAGACACCCCAAACTATAATACACATAATAGTACTTATAAAAAATAACATCCAAACTACACTATGATAAATACAGTCTTAGGACCGTTTTAGTCCTAGTCCTGTGGTCCTGAACCAGAGTCCAGAGTTTTGGCGTGAACAAATACAAGTTGTAAACGAGCAACAGGTCGTTGTTTCTGCTCCAGAAACATCAAGGCCAAGCGTCCACCAAGGTGTCCTGTGTGGAACTGAAAGTCTGCCAAACCACACCTGAGATGGTGTGAGCGCAGAGAGATATCACCGCGCTCTATGACAGTTAGGTGCATCTTTTATGGTTTGAAATGATCGCGGTCGTATACCTTTTTTTCCCTTCCGCAGCCATATAAGGCATGGATTACGTTAACTGCCCACTGTCATGCCATGCGATAGCCACACATGCCAGGAGAAGGAGCATGGACTCCGTCCTCTTGTTTAAGATGTCGATGAAACGCTCCGGCATTCAAAAAAACGCCTCACATTACCAGAGATCGTCAAACACGTCCCCTGATTCACTGGGTAGCAGTTAACCTTTTCATATTTCATGCACGCACATTTGGAAAGGATCTATCAAGGTTTTAACAAAAGTACTCACAATTGTCATGCTGTGGAACAATACGTTGTTGTTTTTATTTATCCATAGTTTGGCTAATCGGCAAAGCTTGGCAAGGTTTGAGCTTTACATAAGACAGTCACACTGGATATGATTTCCTGAGACATATTTAAATGAGTAAATGATCAGTTGTTGTTTTTTCCAGTTGCGATGCTATAAGCAGCCGACCCCATTTTATTCACTGTTGCTTTTTGAAAAGCTTCCTAATCACGCTGTGCTGAAATGATCCTGTTTGTCCGGTCAATGTCCTCTGATTATTTCCAGTTCTTCAACCTAAAATGGCTTCCGCCCCCGTGCTTAACTGCTCAGGTATTTCCCAGAATGCTGCTGTTCTCTTCCCAGCCGCCATAGTGACGCTTGCTCAAAGTTGTAACCTAACTGCTGTGAGTGCTGGTGTCTTAACTCTCCGTCGCTATGACAACTTAGTGGTAGCCTAACGCTTGTCTTTGGGACTTACGCCTATACGACCCTCGCTGTTCCCTAGGGGTAGTTAGGAGCCGGTGCTATTTACGGTCCATGCCGCGCTCTAGATGCTTGTGGGATTTGAATGTGTGTGACTTTAAGTATGATGCATGATTCGAACAGAGTGTAGAAATCACAAAGAGAATCTTTGGACTTCATCCAAAGCGCCAGTGTGTTGTTTACTTATCCGGCAGCTTTTCTCTTATTCTTTTCCCCCTGTTGTTGGAATAAAGAGCACCCACATCCGCTCACATCCTCCACAGTCAACAAGAGACGCCTCAGTGGGTTTAGAAAGTGTTTCCTTTGAGTCTGCTGTGCTCGTTCCATGTAAAGGACACTTCTTGGTATTTAGTTCCCTCCGGCCCTCTCTCCCTTTGCCCAGACTTGCAGTGGGCTCATTGGGAAGGTCTACTAGTTTGATTTTGCTGAGGCCTGGAGGTTAGCTACAGCCACCATGTGTAAAAATAGTTGAATAGCGCCATCTAGTGGTATGACTGTGGTTACTAATGTTTGTGTTGGGTGAGGAGAAGCTTCATCAACTTGTTTCACAGCATGGGGTGTATAGTAGTCTGCTTTAATACTAGGACTACCTCAACACACAATCCTCTCCCTCTCCCTCTCCCTCTCCCTCTCCCTCTCCCTCTCCCTCTCCCTCTCCTCTCCTCTCCTCTCCCCCTCTCCCTCTCCCTCTCCCTCTCCCTCTCCCTCTCCCTCTCCTCTCCTCTCCTCTCCTCTCCTCTCCTCTCCTCTCCTCTCCTCTCCTCTCCCTCTCCCTCTCCCTCTCCCTCTCCCTCTCCCTCTCCTCTCCTTTCCTCAATGCGGTTGTTAACAGTAACGTGATGCCTGTCTGTTTTCCCCAGCTTCCCTGCGTTCCTCGTCTCTGAGTGTGGGCGGCTCGGAGAAGAAAGGCCTGCTGGGAATCTTCAGGTTCAACAGGAAGTCCAAGGTAACGCCCGCACCACGCCGTTGTCACGACAACACTGCGGTCAACTCCCAGGGCGTCAATATTTAGATTCCTTCCTCGACCACGATGTCAGCCTAGCTAACTAACTAGCATGGTGTAACATGGCGGCGTTAGTTAACTGTGTGCATTCGCTGTGTGGATGCTGCATGCTAGCTGTGCCTTCCATTTTCAGAGTGAGGAGTCCTCTCTGGACATGGATGATTCTGATGATCATGTAGAATACAATGCTGTTCCCACGGCCAACGTAAGTACTAACCCTACTAACCTAACGCCTAGAATCCTCGACCCCCCTAAGCTCCAATACATTCTGCCTTCCTGTATTTCTAACACTTTTAATTCTCTCTATACTGTTATCTGTTATCTCTTTTAGTTTTAACTTTCAAAATGTCCCCCCCCCCCCCCCCCCCCGTCTCCCTACGCTTTTAGTCATTTTTGTAATCACAAAAATCCTTAGTCATCAAATTGTATCGCTTTGTGCAATACGGTCAGAAACTTTTTTCAGGCCGTTCAGGTCCTGTGGGTGACATACCAGTACAGCGACCACAAGGTGTCAGACATAGGCTAGGTTTTCTCTCTGTTTCTAAAGGAGCAAAAAACAGGCGTATCGGGCATGGATTAACTGGTCGTAAAGCAAGTATACATTTGTCTTCAGCTGGAACACCATTAAGGCATTTACCAGAGGAGCTGCCTAAACTCAATTCTAAATGAACACCTGGAATAGGTGAACAGGCTTCTTTCGTCGTTTTCAAGGTAGGCCAAAGTTCCAGCCACCCGGGATTCTGTGATTGGTCGAGAGTCGATCCCGCAGCGATGAACGACCGCAGCGTTCCAACCATTCAGTCCCACTCCCCCCCCCCCCCCCCCCCCCCCCCCCACACCCAGCCCTCCCCTGGCTGTGAGGGTTGTGTTCTGGCCTAACCCCGTTAGACGCTCTCCATGGCGGCGCCCGGAGGCTGGTGTAGCGGAGAGGATAAGGGCGTCGTCAGTGGGTGACACAGAGCAGGGGCGACGTGGGCCTTCCGCGGTCGTCTCAACCCGATCCTCTCCGCTATCAGTTTAGGGCTGCAGCTACAGCTCCCGCGAGGGCCTTACCTCAGCGCCAGGAACACACACGTGTGATTGGGTTAGCGTGTGAGGACGCTGGCTGGCTGGATCTCTCTGGTTCGTTTAGCCTCCTAACCCAGCCCCCACCCCACCCCCACCCCCATTTGGCCATTTGGTGTTTACAGATCACTGGCCTGGACCTGGGGGAGCGCACACACACACACACACACACACACATATAAACGGACACATCCACAGAAGCAATCACAAAGGAACGTGCACACCCAGGGATATGCAGGCACAGACATTAACACACACACACACACACACTTAAGCATACACACACAGAAACATACACTCACAGAAACATACACAGGCATTAACATGCACACACACACACATACACACTGATACATACACACCCTGATACATACACACACAGAAACATGCACAGACATTAACACACACACACACACACACGATGGGACCACACGCTGTCTTATCAGCACCCAGAGAAGCTCCTATTACTCTACCTGGATACATTAGCTCTCACTACCTCGGCCTTATCGCCAGTCATTAGGAGTCCAGCTGATGGGCCGATAGATAGCACTGTTTATACAGCTAGGCTCTGTTTCCCCTGTCAGACCAGCTAGCTCTGGGTTAGACCAAACCACTGAAGAGAGGGAGAATGAGAGGGAAAGCCACTGTATGAGCAGTTGTTTTAGCATAACTCGAAACCCAGATGTGAACATTTGTTTACATCAAGGAGCAATAGAATTTTTGATATTACTTTTCATGTTTTCAGGGGCGAGATAAATGTGTGTGTGTGTGTGTGTGCGTTTGTTTTTCTTGACGGAGAGTTTATTGAAACACCAGGAATGTTTGAAGAGGGTACAGAATGTTTTGGGGTTTTATGTAATTGCTTACTAGACGCGCGTCGTAAAACCACTGTTATGAGAGACATTATAGAGAAATCTTCATCCATCATCCTAGACAGAGATGTTCTACTTTTAAATAAACGACATCCTATTTTTGTGGATTTTTGGATCCATTCGGGAATTTGAAACCTCAGGGCCATTCATAGAATCACACTCAAGCGACAGAGACACCAAAATAATATATTCCAGTTTTTTGTTTTCCGTCTGTTGATGCTGCAGTCACATTTCCTTTTCCCCCTATATCTTCTTCTTTGTCGCCTCTCTCTGTATTTCAATGACGGAAATATTTCTGGGATACCCCCCCCCCCCCCCTCTCCACCCTACCCCCCTGCTGAGAATAGTCCCAGCCGCACTAATGAACTCTAATGACTGTGAACTTGATGTTGACTTTGATCCCTGTCCGGCCCTTTTGTCTGAACACATCAATTAAACTGCCTTCATTTAGAAGTTTTTCGGGTTTTTTTAAACTCCCTTGGAGGTTCTGGTGTGTGTGTGTGTGTGTGTGTGTGTGTGTGTGTGTGTGTGTGTGTGTGTGTGTGTGTGTGTTGTACTGTTGTGACCTGCCAAGGCCAGATGAAACGGCCACAGTTAGACTTTAACCACAGCCGATACCTTTCACCCAGTACCCTCTTAAGACCCCCCCCCCCCCACCACCACCACCCCCCCGCTGCAAGTATATTGTGTGATGTATTTGTGTGAGTGTCTGTATGTGTGCACACTGGAGTCCTGTCTGTCTGTCTGTCTGTCTGTCTGTCTGTCTGTCTGTCTGTCTGTCTGTCTGTCTGTCTGTCTGTCTGTCTGCTTGTGTGATGTACTTATGCGTGTGTGTGTCTGTTGCGTACCGTAGTCCTATCCTTGTGTTACAAGTGTGTGTTTGTGTGTGTGTCTATATGCTACTTGACTACCCCTCCCTTCTCTTTTTGTCTGTGTTTGTTTCTCTTTCTCTCTTCTCTCTCTCTTTGTCTTGCCCCCCCCCCCCTTTCCAGGGCCTGTCCT
>CM030178.1:3762386-3787386 GCA_017639675.1 Aplochiton taeniatus
TTCCCTCTGGCGGCGGGCCTCCCTGAGGCCGAGTCTGAACTCTGTGGAGACCGGCAAACGTTCTCCGGTTGGTTCAGAGTTCAGAACTCTGGGAAGTGTGTGTGTCGTCTTACAGTCTGAACTACCGTATGGCCGTCCCATTGGTGTAACCCATGGTTACAGTCGCCATGGCTGTCTACGTGAGGTCACTATACTTTGTGTAACAGACACCGACCAGTATAAACTCGCCATCGTCAGTATAAATACAATCGCTTGGTCGTGTGAAGAGGTACCTTTTCCCACAGCCTGGCAGTTAAGGACACTGACCCCAGCGCTGGCGAGCCCAGTGAGACCCCTGGTTTGGTCCCAGTGCTGGTGAGACACAGTGAGACCCCTGGTTTGGTCCCAGGTTGTGGTGAACAGGGGAGGAAGCGTGAGTTCTCGCTAGCACGGGGGTCAAAAAGCCACAACCCAGCAAATCACAACCATTACATTTGCATTCGGAATGAATGAATATCCAGTGGTTTTTGTGCAGGGGATTATAATAAGGGGTTATTTTGTGTCTTTTGTTTTGACTCCAGAACTATAAGTAAATAAAAAAAACGCAACTTCATAAAAATATATACCCATGAGCAAAAAGTAAAATGTATGTTTTTCTGAGCTAGTGAGCAATCTTTTTTTTTTTTTAAGCTGATGTTGTGAGGCCTCATAAAGGCACTGCCAGTCACAGTGTTAACTCACATAGCAGCTAGCGTGCCCGCTCAGCAGTTCCTTTCCGTGTTGACGTAGGACAAGGCGGGGGAACCGGTATCTCCTGTAGGCACTGACGCCAACAAGGTTTGTGTTGACGCTCTGCCCGGAGGCAAACTGACAGCTCATGGATGACATTATTCTCTGAAACCCCGCTTTCTGCTGACATAGCAACTTGCACCCTGGCTCGTAGCGGACATAATAAATAATTCAACAATTCACAACAAGGCTATGCCCTCCCTTCCCATTTTTCTGTCACTTCCCTCTCCCTTGCTATGCCCCCCCCTCACCCACCCCCACCCCAACAAAAGATCTATATAAAAATGCAACAACAGAATGAACGTAATGTTCGATGATTTAAGTCGGACAGCATCCTTAGGATGTGACAGCCATGTGCTTAATGCCTGTGTCAACAGCCCATTGGTTGGTTGATTATGGCCCCCTTCATTCGCAGTCTTCACTCCGCAAACATCCAAGTCTCTCCCTGGCAGTGAGCTATCTCTCCCCCGAAATGGTGCTCACCAAACATCCAAGTCTCTCCCTGGCAGTGAGCTATCTCTCCTCCTAAATGGTGCTCACCAAACATCCAAGTCTCTCCCTGGCAGTGAGCTATCCCTCCTCCTAAATGGTGCTCACCAAAGACAAACACGGTTCAACAGGTCGCTGGATCCGATCAGTCTTCAGCCGGTTCAGGCAAACTCCTTACTCCTCACATCCTCTGCAAGGTTGTGTTTGAGACAGACGGCCCGTCTCAGCAGAATGCTGAGTGTGGATGAGGAGGAGGAGGAGGAGGAGGAGGATGATGATGGGGCTGTACCAGGGGACAGGAGAGAGGGATTGATAAGTAGCACAGAATGTTCTGCTGCCTCTGCTGTCTGCTATATCCCACTCTCTGCTGAGTGTGTGTGTGTGTGTGTGTGTGTGTGTGTGTGTGTGTGTGTGTGTGTGTGTGTGTGTGTGTTATAGGATGACCAAAAGAGAGAGTGAGAGGAAGGGGATAAGCACAGTCAATATGTGTGTTTGTTTCAGCCAGATCAGCTGGCGGCTGAGAAAACATTATGTAATCTCACGCCTTAAGCGCCTTTATCAAGTCCTATAAGTAGATCTGCGTGTGTGTGTGTGTGTGTGTGTGTGTGTGTGTGTGTGAGAGAGTTTTTAACACACCCGCAAATAGAACTCTGTTATCATCTACAACTACCAATGTAACATGCCGTATGCACACACACACACACACACACACACACACACACACACACACACACACACACACAATGCTGACACCTCAGTCGGATCAGTGGAGCTCAGCCTAGCTCACAGAGTTCCTTGGGCTTTTTAGCAAACTGCTTTCCAGTTATTGGTCAGTAATTTGACGTACGTGTCTTTTATATTAATAACACTTCTCATGACATTTTGTTAACTCTTCATGTCAGCCATCTTTGCATTTCTTACTTTCTTGTGTTTGCTGCATGGTCGACATCGGTCTTGGTGTTTTGACAAATTATTTTCTGTTCAGGCAACGGAGAGTACCTTAAATGATCACTTATATCATCCATAATCTTATAAGCGTTCATAGATAATCCCCTTTTAATAACTGTAATCTCGTTATTGTTAAGTTCCAGTGATTTCACGTCAGCGCTTGTGACCCCTTAACTCCCACATGGAGGTGACACTCATGACAATGCTGACTTTTATTTTGAAACTTCACCTAATGGGCCCGTCGACCGTTTCCTGTTCCTCCTCCTGTAGGCGTGGAGCGCCCGGTACCCCCCAAACCTCGCCGTACCACAGGTGGAGAGCTCCCCCCTCCTCCCCCCTCTCCCTCCCCTTCTCCCCCCCTATCAGAGCCAGCCTCCCCCAGCCAGAGCCCAGTGGAGGAGGGGAAGGAGAAGGACAAACCTCAGTGTAGGTGGCAAGAGGATGGAGGTCTCTCTTTCTCTCTCTCTCTCTCTCTCTCTCTCTCTTCCCTCTATAGTTCCTCCTCTTCTTTTCAGGAGACGATTCAACTAACATTTCTCAGTCCTGTTTCTTTTTTACGGTGCTGTTTTGCCTTCACTTCTGTGTGTGTCTATGTCTCACTGTCTCTGTGTGTGTGTGTGTGTGTGTGTGTGGGGGGGGGGGGCATCTCTCTCACTGTGTTTGTGTGTGTGTGTGTGTTTGTGCCTTACAGTAGGACTTCTCTGTTGCGTGAGCAGAATGGATACATACATATATTGTCCGTGGGTTTCCTTAGTAACGGTTTCTAGTATCTGAGGGAGGCTTATTTCGTTTCGAACACGTTGCAGACAGAGTTTTGTTTTAAGCTTTGGTTGGCTGTTTAAGTTCTTATGTTTGTTACCCCTCTTTATGCCAAGTGAAACGGAAACCACAATTCCAACAATTTGCAACTTCCATTCCGTTCTGTTCTGTTCTGTTCCGTTCTGTTCTGTTCTGTTCTGTTCTGTTCTGTTCTGTTCTGTTCTGTTCTGTTCTATTCTAAGACATGTTTGATTTCCAGGCACATGGAACTGAAATGGACCACTGGCTTTTATAGCAGATTGAATCTTTACAGCGTCCCATATACGGTCAGCTTCCTCTTTATGAGGTCACAGACGGTTCAAGGTGCCGGCCATCGTGACTGATTGAACCGGTAAACGTTGGAACAGCAGCAACCTGTTCCGGACTGGTACGGGGATCAGCTCTGGCTTGATGGCGGGACCTTTCAGGCTTGCGGGTCACGTCATTAAGCTGGCTGGCTAATGCGCTCTGTGAAATGCCAGGTTTAACGATAGCCTTTTCGCTGTGGTGCCGTCACTGCTAGCGGGGCTCCCATTGATGCTGTCTGCCTCTGTCTCTGTCCTCTGGGGGGTTTTCAGGGTCTGGGTGTTTGACTTTCCTCTTCCTCTGTCTTTCTCTCTCTGTCTGTCTCTTTCTCTATTTTTCTCTTTCTCTATCTGTCTTTATCTTTCTCTATCTGTCCTTCTCTGTCTTTCTCTCTCTCTATATTTATCTTTCTCTATCTTTCTCTTTTTCTATCTTTCTCTTTCTCTACCATTCTCTCGTCCTCTCTTCTCTCCTGCTACTCCTCTGGTTTATATAATTTTTGCTCAATATCTTCCACCTTTTGTAAACCCTTTGCCTCTTATCTCTCTCTCTCTGTTCTCTCCAACTCTTTTTCTATATATATATATATATATCTGTTCCTCTCTCCTCCTTTCCCTTTCCCATTGACTGTCTCTGGTTCTCTATCTTTTTACTTTTCTATTTCTTACTCCGCCTTCCTGTCTCTCGTTCTTTCTCTCTCTCTCTGTCTGTCTCTGTCTCTGTCTCTGTCTCTGTCTCTGTCTCTCTCTCTCTCTCTCTCTCTCTCTCTCTCTCTCTCTCTCTCTCTCTCTCTCTCTCTCTCTCTCTCTCTCTCTCTCTCTCTCTCTCTCTCTCTCTCTTCTTCTACAGTGTACTGCTGCGGCCCGGTCCGTCTGCGCTCCAAACGCTAAAGACCTCCGACCCGCTTCTCCAGCTCGGCTCCTTCCCTCCATCCTTCCATCCTCCGCCGCTCCACTCCTCTGCTCCCTCGCTCCTCCTACTCCTCCGTTTCCTTCAGTGTTGACTCTACTTTCTTCACCGTCCTCTTCAGTGCTGCCACTCTTTAAATTCCCTTTCTTTCTTTTTTGCCTTTTCTTTTTCTCTCCTGAACACCATCTGTCCTCCTTATCCCCATTGGGTTAGGCTGCTTTTATAAACGTATTGTATGTATATAAACATATAATATATACATAAGTGGTTTTGTGTTCCCTGTTTAAGCTTGAGCCGGTAAGCTGAGAGGAGAGAGAGGGTGCTTGCTCATCTGTTAGGGGGTCATCTCAGACCAGAATTACAGGATGGTTAAGAGAAGAGCCCTGCGTCTATGGATTATAATATGATTGATGGCTGACAGGTCGTTGAGAGGGAGGGCTATGTGATACCTACAAACCGATAATCTGACGATGTGATATCCGTGGATCGATGGGTCATGTCAGGCTCGGTGTGGTGGGGTTGCTTGGTAACCTGATCCAACTGTGTGCCTTAAAAGGCCTTTTAGCAGAGAAGTAGTCAACCATAGGCCCGATACCGTCACAGTGCCCAGCAGAGCAACCGTTTTGTTTGACATCAAGTAAATGAAGGTTGCTTCCTTTAGAGAGCGCACGTCAACAAGGGAAGGGTGTTGAACTACGGATATTATTGTTATGTTGTCTTTATGTTTTTATTGATATTATTTAGTTTGCCCTGGCCCGGGCCTGGGTTAGTCCTGATGGGCCCTGTAGTGGAAACAAGGCTAATGACATGTTATATGGTGGGGATGGGTCCTGTTGTGTGAGCCACTCAAATACTGGGGTTACCATGGCTACATGTCACTGGTGTCATGGCCCCCGTTGATTGCAAGGTTTTGTTTGTTGTTTTATCCTGGCTGATTTAAATAGTGTTACTCTCGAAATATAGTCAATTAAGAGAAAATCGCAAATTGCTTTTGTTTGTCATTTGGAAGCTGACATTTTGGAAGTTTGTTTAAAATTACAGTATGTTTGTTAGAAATTACAGTATAGTAGGGCAGACTTGTAATATTTGATAAGTGACTCCATAACTATTCACATATAGCATCTTAAATATGTATGTAGAAAGCACAAAAGGATCCTGGCCTTAAGAACAAGTTCATGATTTGTTTTAACCAAACAAATCCTGTTTATTTTTACCATTTTAAAATAAATATTTTAAAACCTTTGAAGTTGATTTTTGGTCATATATTGGATGGTATTGCATTTGCTGGTAAGATATTAATGCTGGCATGTTTGCTGTGTTGCATCAAGTGTAAATTGAATGGCCATATGTGTTTATGTGTGTCAAAACACTGACTTAGTTGTTTTTTATGTGAAGTTACTGGAGGGTTTGAGTTCATCTCGTGCATGTGTTTAAATTATCCAGGCGAGTAGGTGTTTTTGTTGATTGTTGAGTGTTTGGGTTTTCCTGTGTGGTTGTGCATGACTCTGGCAACCCCTGTGTGTGTGTGTGTGTGTGTGTGTGTGTGTGTGTGTGTGTGTGTGTGTGTGACTAAGCTAGTTCTGGGAAGAGTTGTGACCACGGCTCATTCGGTGAGTCACCAGCTCTCTTGGAAGAGGCTCACCGTCCCATCAGAACAGGAACCAGCACGGATGGGCCAAAACCCCCCCCCCCCCACACACACACACACACACACACACACACACACACACACACCAAGGTCACGGGTCGACAAGTGCCTATAAGTCTCCTCTCGTAACGAGTGCTCTCTGATGTGCTTCTCTGGCAGGCTTCTTGACACAGCCTGCTCTGAGACAGGCTGTGGTCGATTTTTATTAGCATACTTATTCTCCTGTCATCCTTACAGCCACAGATCTAGGGTCAGTAGAACAGATACGTAGGGGCCCTGATATATAAGAACACCACTTGGGTCAGGGGGAACCAAAACTGACAACAACCCATTTGGCCGAAACATTGTCACCCTCTTTTCGTGTCAATAAACACACTTATAGAGCAGACCGGAGCTGCGGACATTTTCTCCTTATCATCCCGCCTTTTCTGTCCTGCAGCCAAATCAATAGGATGTGCGTATTATTTACCTTTCTGAAAAGCCGTTTGGCGGCTGGACCAGAGCCTGGTTAGTCCCCCCCTCTTTGTCCCTGTGACAGAACTCACCGCCAAAGACACAGACCGTGACGCTCTTGTTCATAGTAGCTCGTCGGTTCTAGTTGAGTGAACTCCCAGAGGTCCTTCCCGGACGGTGCTGAGGTAAGAGGTGAGGAAGCGGGGATGACGCGCTCCCGCTTTGTTTAGCTGTCCATCACGGGGACGTCACTGTAGGGGTGAAGAGGTTTCACTTACTGTAAGTGGGACCACATCAACGTCACGGTATTCCATAACCGCATGCCTTCACATTGGTTTATGGTGTGGGTGTGTGTGTGTGAGAGAGAGAGAGAGAGAGAGAGAGAGAGAGAGAGAGAGAGAGAGAGAGAGCGTGAGAGACAGTGTGTGGGTGTTTTGGAAACAATTCATGTTAAAAGTGACTGACACTGTGCTTGGAACCTTTCCCATCTCTTTCTTTTCTTGCTTCCTGTTGCTCCCTCCCTCTCTCTCTATCTCTATCTCTATCTGTCCTCTATTTAAAATACCTTATAGCTTTTGGGACTTTGATTTAACATCGAACGTCTGGACACTAACCTTTCCCAGTGTGAATCTCTCTTAATGACTAGAATTTTTTTGGAATCATAAATCATAACCGATGATGATACTAATGGGTCCCGTGTGTATGCTCTCTCCTCTCAGCCTGGCTCCACTCCCAGCAGACCCCCCCTCCGGACCCCCAGGTATCCCAGGAGGAGACCCTCTCCCTGGGCAGCAGCGCCAGCGGCGGCAGCCTCCAGGACCAGGGCTACGCCGCCTCCGAGGGCATGGCCGAGGCCGAGGCCGACGCTGAGGACTCGGGGCTGGTCCGCCCCCCCACCGCCCCACCGGGGGCCCGGCCCCTGGGGCTGACCAGGGAGAGCTCGAGCGACAGCGACGAAGGCTGCGCTACCTGGGGCTCCAGACATAAGTGAGGCGGGCTGGAGGGAGAAAGGGAGGAAAAGGAGAGGGAGGGAGGGAGGGGAGAGGAGGGGAGAGGAGAGGAGAGGAGAGGAGAGGAGAGGAGAGGAGAGGAGAGGAGAGGAGAGGAGAGGAGAGGAGAGGAGAGGAGAGGAGAGGAGAGGAGAGGAGAGGAGAGGAGAGGAGAACAGCAGTCTCAGATGGGCTGAAGGGACTTGTGGATGGACGTAAATGGGTTTATAAATATGTTGTTCATTAATGGGTTGTAACAAACAACATGAGATACTGCTGGCCAATGTTGCAACTGGAAGGTTGTTAACTGGAAGGTTGTTTTTAGTAAAATCATTTTGATATTTATATTGTTCATCCAAAACACACACACACACACACACACACCCACACACAACAACAACACACAGCGTGCTCTTCTGCAGGATCTGGGTGGCCTTCCTCCCCCTGTCAATGATTTGCTGACTTCATCTCTGTCTCCCTGGGCTGGTCGTCATCACCACTCTGTATTTACAGTCTATTTAAATGGACCCATCCGTCTCCGGCCCTGCAGCTCTCTCCGTGTGCCAGACACCGTATGGGCAAGCCAAAGGCGCTCACGCTGCAGACAGCCGATAGCTTTCTAAAGACACGGCTTGGGAATTCAAAAAACAACTGCCCTTGTAAGCCATGTTTGCTTGTAGAAGACGAAACACCCTTCGGTGTTGGCCTCGAAGGCCGTAAAAACACTGAAGAAACTGTGGCCTCAGTTTTGTTTTCGTTTCTAAAAGTGACCTGTGTGTCAGAAGCAGGGCAGCGTTGATGGCCATGGCTCTGTTTCATGGATCCCATAGTGACGTAGGATTGATAGAGTGAGAGGACGTGCCTCCTTTGCCGGGTTTGGTTGCTCTACGCTTCTAAAAAGTTCAGACAGTGCTGCTTTCATGCTAAATAAGGCGGGCGTGAACTCAGGTAGAGTTACACACTGGCAGGCTGACCCGGGTCCTCGCGGCTTTCCAGGAAGTGACCAGCTGTGACCAGAGCAGAGCGTAGCCGCTCAGTGTCCCAGTGACGTGCACAATCTCCCCAGAATGAACCACAGACGGCAGCTGGGTCTTGTTTTTGTATGAATAACCCATGACGAGGGCAGTCAAAAACACCGGTGAGGGAGCGCTCAGGAGAGAACCCAGTCTACCGAGTGACCCACCGCAAAAAGCTTTTAAATATATCCATATTTTAAAAAAGGCAGACAGATGACTTCATCGACGGTGTGACCTGAATTAAACTTTTATCAGCTCTTTTTTTTTGTTGAACATTTGAGATAAAAGATATAAAGGTGTCTCTGACCAATGGTATCTTCTTCACCAGACACGATGCCATTATCACTAAGGAGAAGATGGGCAGATTGAAGGACAGCTTTGAGGAGGACCCCGACCTCGTGGCCCAGTTTGATCAGACCCTGGCAGAACTGGAGGCGGACCTGGCAGGTGAGATCCTCTCATATGGTAGGGGTTGTGGCCGGTAACATGATCCTACCGATGGAAATTATGGTTTATTACAAATACAAATTGTATGTTTGAAGGTGTAACCTGAGTTTGGTTTCATACTGTCTTTAACTTTATTTATAATGTTTTTTTGTGAATTCTGTTACAAGATAAACTGCTATGAAAGTGCTAGCTGTATAAAATGGTATTGATAAATTATTCAATTGCTGTTGCATATTTTGTATTATGGTTATCACCCATTGTAACGCAATCACCACAATCCATATTGGTGTGCATTTTCATTTTATGATCCACTTATTTTTGTATTATAATTTTTTACTTGAATTCTTGTATCTTTCTGTCCTGTCCCTTAGTTGAGAGTCAAATGGAGTTCTCAGGGCGGAGCCTGTCCCGGGCCCTGTCCTCCGACAGCGACCATGTTCCTGTGTCCATCCTGGACCTGGATGTTCCCGTGACGACCATCGACGAGGTGCTGGAGGAATACGACTCGGACACTCCCACCGCCATGGATGACCGGGCTGCTCTGCCGTCAACAAAACAACAACAACAACCACCACCACCAGGACAACAACAACGACAACTACCAGGACGACAACAACATCAACAACCACCCCAAGCTGAGTTGACAGGTCAGGAGGCGACCAGCCTGACTCGACGGGCCAGCGGGGAGCTAGGCAACAGAAACAACAACGCGTGCACCACCGCCGCCGTGTCCCCAGGGCAACAGCCGCCGCCTGAGGCCGCCCAGCGCCAGCGATCCGCAGAGAGGACCAGCACCTCTGTGAAGGAGGAGGAGAAAAGGACTCGAGCAACAGAGGTCAAAAAGGACCCTGGGAAACCCACCAATCCCAGCACAGCAGGGCGGTGGCTACAGGAAGAGGAAGTGACCCAGCCGCACCGAGCACCCACCACCTCCTCCACACACGGCAAGATCACACACAACCCCGTGTCTCGTTTCGGCACGAAAACCTTCACGGTGGTCCCGCCCAAGCCCGCCGTCGTCCAGCCGGTCGCCGCGGCGACCAAAGCGAGCGCGTCGGTGGGCGCCATCCGGATCGACGAGCAGGGGAACATGGTGAGGGCGGGCGTGGCCCACAACAAGTTCGGAGGCTCCATGGAGCCGGGAGCGAACGAGGCGGACGCTCCCCTCCTGGGAAAAGCCAAGGCCTTCTGGAACTCCACGGAGAAACAGGACGGCCCTCCGGCCCCCAGCGGTGCCAGGGGTCAGAGTTCAAAGGTCAGAGAGAACAGTAGCGAAACCCCTAGGACGGCTCGTGCTTCCGCCTTGGAGACGGGTTTGAAATCGAACGAGATGAAGAACCCGAGAACTGTCGGCAACGCAGCGGGCTGTCACTCAAACGTTCTGAAAACGGAACGTGAAAACTGTGTCAAGCTTTCCAACGAACAGACAGGGGGAGGGAAACTGTCACTTCCAGAGACAACACAGGTGAAAAAAGAATCGTATTGTTAATAATTAATATCAGAAAAGATACTTTCCTGTAGAAATCGTATGCGCTTTATTATACAGTGTATAGCATTGTTGATACTTAAAACTATATTTGACAGTGTATATGAAAAACTATTTCATAGCAAAACAGGCTGTAAACAAACTCAAATTTGTTCCAAAATTTACTTCAGTTTTAAAATATGATTAGATTTGATTTAAATAACCTTCAAAACATTTTTCCCTACCCTTTTGCCTACAGCAGCTTTCAGTCAAAGTCCCGCCTCTTCCTCTGAGCCCAACCAACGGGAAGAGAGACCTGTCTTTCCTCCGGCCCACCCGAAGAACCTCCAGCCAATACGTTGCTTCCGCCATATCTAAATACGCCCCTAAACCCACCCCTAAGTCCGACGGCTTCACTCACATTCCGGAGTCGCCATCTTGTTCGTCGTCTTCGTCATCCGGAGGCTTTCAGAAAAACCCCAGGTCCGTCCACGTCCGGTCTGTGTCGCCGTCTCCTCCGCCTGGTCCCCAGAGGTCGCTGAGCCAGCCTGAGACACAGACAGGCTCTGAGGAGGGGGTGAGACAGGTTAGCGGCGCCCCGTATTCTGCTGGGGGTGGCGTTAAGAGACTGGACACAGCCAAGAACGCTCAGCCTGCTAGCCCCACCCGCCCCAGGGCAACCCCCTCTCAGAACGGAGTTATTATCAAGCACACCCGACCCGTCAGTCCTCCCCAGATGAGGCCCCAACAGTCCCAAAAACCCGAAACCACCGTCGCCGTGTCCGCTGGTGGCCATGGCGACGGGCTCCCGGAGCGGCAGCAGGTGGCGGCCGTGTTTGGGCCGGTGAAGACCTTCAGAGCGGTGGAGCTGCTGGCCCCGCAGCAGCAGAGTAACCCTCACAGCTCCCTGATGGAGGCCATTCAGACTGCAGGGGGGAAAGAGAGTCTTAGGAAGGTCAGACCTCACAGTAGCTCACCTCATAGACAGAAGCTTCAGAATGGATGGGTGGGTGGATGGATGGGTGGATGGGTGGATGGGTGGATGGGTGGATGGATGGATGGATGGATGGATGGATGATTGTGGATTGTCCATAGTGGACTGGCTATAAATAAAATTAGGGTACGTTTCATATTGTCTAGAAAAAAACGGTTTATTATGATATTCTCACTTTGGTATTCTGTGCTTTAGTAGTATTAAAATGGTATTTTCTCTCTTCATACTCATCAGTAGTATTAATATGGTATTTTTTCTCTTCATACTCATCAGTAGTATTAATATGGTATTTTCTCTTTCATTGGCCATTAATAATATGAATAGGGTATATTTCTCTCTGTCACTTCTCATGAGTAGTATTAATATGGTCTTTTCTCTTTCATTGGTCATTGATAACATGAATAGGGTCTTTTTCTCTCTCTTCCTTCTCATGAGTAGTACTAATATGGTCTTTTCTCTTTCATTGGTCATTGATAACATGCATAGGGTCTTTTTCTCTCTGTCACTTCTCATGAGTAGTACTAATATGGTCTTTTCTCTTTCATTGGCCATTGATAACATGAATAGGGTCTTTTTCTCTCTGTCACTTCTCATGAGTAGTACTAATATGGTCTTTTCTCTTTCATTGGCCATTGATAACATGAATAGGGTCTTTTTCTCTCTGTCCCTTCTCATGAGTAGTACTAATATGGTCTTTTCTCTTTCATTGGTCATTGATAACATGAATAGGGTATTTTTAATCTCTCTTCCTTCTCATGAGTAGTACTAATATGGTCTTTTCTCTTTCATTGGTCATTGATAACATGAATAGGGTATTTTTAATCTCTCTTCCTTCTCATGAGTAGTACTAATATGATCTTTTCTCTTTCATTGGCCATTGATAACATGAATAGGGTCTTTTTCTCTCTGTCCCTTCTCATGAGTAGTACTAATATGGTCTTTTCTCTTTCATTGGTCATTGATAACATGAATAGGGTATTTTTAATCTCTCTTCCTTCTCATGAGTAGTACTAATATGGTCTTTTCTCTTTCATTGGTCATTGATAACATGAATAGGGTCTTTTTCTCTCTGTCACTTCTCATGAGTAGTACTAATATGGTCTTTTCTCTTTCATTGGCCATTGATAACATGAATAGGGTCTTTTTCTCTCTGTCCCTTCTCATGAGTAGTACTAATATGGTCTTTTCTCTTTCATTTTTCATTGATAACATGAATAGGGTATTTTGAATCTCTCTTCCTTCTCATGAGTAATACTAATATGGTATTTTCTCTTTCATTGGTCATTGATAACATGAATAGGGTCTTTTTCTCTCTGTCCCTTCTCATGAGTAGTACTAATATGGTCTTTTCTCTTTCATTGGTCATTGATAACATGAATAGGGTCTTTTTCTCTCTGTCCCTTCTCATGAGTAGTACTAATATGGCCTGCTAATTCTCTCTTGCTCGCTCTCCTAGGTGCCAGCTCGTAGCTCGGCTGTGAAGAAGTCCTCGTTCGCGGAGGAGGACGGCGAGAGGTGGGCTCTGCTGGCGGCCATCCGAGCCCGGAGCCCCGTCCCCAGGTTACGACAGGTACGCCAGCGCTCTCATCCACAACGACTGTCATTAAACAGTGTCCGTCAGTCCAAACGCTGCGCTCTGGTCAGTAAGCTCATTGACAGCACCCATCCCCTGTCAAATGGGCATGTTACCTAAACTAGATCATCTAGGAATCAGCCAAATGATTTTTTTACTCCACAATATTCAAGATATTTTGTGAAAATCTACTTTGGCATAACAGTAACTTTTTTTTTTCTCCACTGCTTTTCCAATATACAAATATAACCTCACATCACGCTGAGGTTATTTTAACGGAGCTGTACTCAGGGTTCGGGGGTAAATTAACCCTTTAGACTCAGCGTGGAATGACCATGGTGTGTCTGTGTGGTATCCATGAACCGTCAGGCCCTCCAAGGTCAGCAAGACACACCAGTGAACTCTAGGACAAAGATAGTTTGACATAGAGCCTGTTTTGCTCAAAGCTGCATTCTCATGTAGGCTGGCTTCTGACTGTATACCTAGCAGCCCTGGCTAATAGCTATACCCACCTGCCTAAGAAGTCTAATGGCACATTTACAAAAGCATTTTACTATTTCCCTTTCTCATTCCTATGAAGTGGCTCTAAGTGCTTTAAAAAAAAAATAGGCTTTTTTTTTTTTCTTTTTTTTTTTAACGACGAAAGAGAGAGTGGATGGGGAGAGAGAGAGATTGCCCAAATAAATACTTGATATGAAGATATAGAAATGGCTCATTTTAATGAATGAATTAGATCCTGTTTTGTTTTGTTAGAGGTATCTGTTTTGTTTGACAGCCATGGTGATTAAACATACAAGATAGTTTAACTGGGGTTGGGTTTGAATTTAACCCAGTGGAAGAACGTAGAGTTCCTATTCAGAGTTCTCTATCTGAACCCTTCAGACCTTCATTAAGCATTAAGGGAATAAAGGACGCGGAGGAAGGTGTCGGGGCTTGTGTGTGTGTGTGTGTGTGTGTGTGTGTGTGTGTGTGTGTGTGTGTGTGTGTGTGTGTGTGTGTGTCTGTGCTTGTTTCTTCTTGTTCTGTAATCGTGTGTGTGTGTGTGTTTGTCTGCTTTTTTGTGTGTGTTTGTTAGTGTGTGCTTGCAGATAGCTAACCTGCGTGTGTGTGAGTGTGTTTGTAGATAGCTGCCCTTCGTGTAAGTGTGTGTGTGTGTGCATGTGTGTGTTTGTAGATAGCTACCCTACGTGCATGTGTGTGTGTGTGTGTGTGAGTGTGTTTGTAGATAGCTGCCCTTCGTGTAAGTGTGTGTGTGTGTGTGTGTGTGTGTGTTTGTAGATAGCTGCCCTTCGTGTAAGTGTGTGTGTGTGTGTGTGTGTGTCCAGACCGCCCATGATCCTGTCTCTCTGCCCCACAGACTAAATCGGAGGCAGCAGGGGAACTTGAGAGGATCAGAAAGTCCTCCGATCAGAACGGCAGATCTCCTTCTCTTCCCTCCCTCCCCTCTTCCCTCTCACCTCCCGCCTTCACACCACCACCCCCTCCTCCTCCCTCCATGCTGCCTCCACCTCCACCCCCTCCTCCTCCCTCCATGCTGCCTCCCTCTCCACCCCCTCCTCCTCCCTCCATGCTGCCTCCACCTCCACCCCCTCCGTCGCCGCAGCCCAAGCCCAGCACGGTGCATGGGTCCGGGGCCAACGTCGTCGATCCAGCCCTGGCTAGAGAGGTTATGATGGAGGCTATTCGCTCCGGCACGGCAGCTGAGAAGCTGAAGAAGGTATGTTGAGATTTCAAAAGTGTCGCTGCTACGAAGGGACAAAAGCGAATGAGAAATCAAACGTTGAATATTGTCTTACCATCTGAATTAAGAAATCATTTGAAGAGAATCGTTTCTGTAAAAAGAATCGTATAGCTGATGAAGCTGGTTGTCTCAATCCATGTTCAGATTTTGTCGGACAGATAAAAGTCCGAAAACCAAAGTCGCCCTGTTTCTCTATGGCTTGAAATGCATTTGTTTTTACTGTCTCCCCAAGTGCCCAAATGTAAAAAGAAAATGTGTGGTATAACGTATGATCTGTAATATCTGATCTGTAATAGTGTTTAAAAAAACACTGCCTGAGTGAAATTAAAGAAGAATCTAGATGGCTGAACGAGTTAAAATATTCCCAGAGCTGCTGTGTTGATGTGAATTCTTAGAAAGCAGAGCTATGACGCAATCCTGCCTGTTGAGACAATTCCCCTGTGTTGATCCCAAGTAGTCAGAGAGATAGAGATAGAGATAGAGATATATATATAGAGAGAGGTATAGATATGTAGAGAGAAAGGGCAAGAGGTATATATATATTTATATATATATAATTCTTGGAGGACAAAACAAACCCAGTAAAATGTTTTGAGAAACGAGAGAGAGAGAGAGAGAGAGAGAGAGAGAGAGAGAGAGAGAGAGAGAGAGAGAGAGAGAGATGTAAAGAGGGAGAGATGTAGAGAGAGGGAGAGAAGTAAAGAGGAAGCGATGTAGAGAGGGAGAGAGAAGGAAGGAATGGAAAAAAGGAGGAGAGAGAATGAGAGAGAGAGATTGGCCCGTTGCTGATCTGTTTCTCCCCAATCATGTCTTTTGTTGTTTCAACAAACCTGAGTCACCTGAGGATGACCCCTGAGGATGACCCCTGAGGATGACCCCTGGGGATGACCCCTGGGAAGGCAGGAAGTGCCAGCCAACATGTGACCTTGTTTACCGCACATACTTTTCTTTAGCTGCGCTTTGGCTCTATGTGGTTGAGTTTGGTAGATTATCGCGCATACTAGGTTTAGACAAATATTGTATCTTGACCCCGGTCACTATTCATGTAAAGTGTACTATGTCAGCAAAAAAAAGGTATACATCACACATCATCCTGTACCATGGTGTTTTACTGTATCTGTTTTGGAAAAGACATTTGTACCAATACAAATATTTAAGTGAATATTTTGTTGCTTAACAATGTCTAATTGTAATAATGTTTTAGTACTACTATTCCATATAGCAATACATTTTGTTTGTATTGTGAATTGGGACTGTGTAAAAATGTGTTACCTTTTTTTAAATTTATTTTTTTATTTCTTCGTCCCTTAGGTGTCTGCTCCTGCCAAGACAGTCAAGGTGAATGGCCGGCTGGGAACCATCCATGCTTCTTCCTCTTCTGTCCCTCAACAATAACGGGACGGTGGGGAGAAGACTCTCCCATAAAAGAGACAGTGGAAGACGTACTAACTGGACAAAGTTAGCTAGCCAAGCACGAGAGTCCTCTGCAGATGAAGCAAACGACAGGAGACAAAGGAACAGAAGAAGATCTTCCATTCATTCCCGCACCATTCAATCCGTGTCACGTTTGGACTTCCAAAGGGACGTCAGTCTGTGGTCCTTTGCTGAATTCATACATGGACATACAAACATGGAGCTGGATTTATACATGGACATACATACATGGAGCTAAGTGCCAATAACGTCGCTGCAGAGTCATGACACACGCATATGTTTAAGCTGCTCTTGATAATGCTGACAGGCAACAAAAGAAAATCTCCAGATTTGTATTATTTCAGTTTTTTTGAAGATATATATATATATATATATATATATATATATATATATATATATATATATATATATATATATATATATATATATATATATATATATATATATATATATATATATATATATATATATATTCTACATTCGAATAATTGTTATTAGAGAAACGCGTAACTTATATTAAAGGGAAATGCTAGCCTTTGGTCTACATTGATAGAAAAAGGTCTGTTGGTATCCTTTGTATGTCTAGGAGATTAGCGCAACCAGAACTTAAACCGTAATATTTGCCAACTACCGCCTGAAGCAAAATTGCTAACTGTTAGCGTGTGAGGATGCTAATTGAATTTCACTTCCTGTGTTTGTAGTCTATCGTTACCGTGGAGCACTGCTGCGTGAGCATCAGGCCTCAACACGATGAAAAGGGCATCTCAACTTTCGCACTTATACCAGATCATACTCTTACCCTACCAAGAGTTGGCGTATTCGCCTAATGCCAACCTGTACACGTTTTTACATTAGTTTAACTCCAGGTAAATACTGGTCCATTCTGCTGTGCTTTTTGGTCGTTTGATGATTTTATGCTGCTTCTTGCACTCTTTTACGAATCACCTTGCCTTTACACAAATACATGCGCACACCACACACACACACAAACTTGTAGACTATGCTTTTTTGGGACATTTCAAACTCCATTTGAAGTATCATTATATCAATTGAATATATGTATTGGTAAATATCGCCTTTCCTTATGAGATTAGAAAATAAATCGAGTAATGAAGGCTGTGGGAGACATACTGTTGCTAACCATTGTGAACTGCCTTGACAGTAGTCTGTCCGGTGATTTCTACGACCCTGACGATTAACCCTTAATGCCACGATTAAGCTACGTTGAAGAAGATGAACTTAACAAACTGAGAGAGGAGAACACTTTTGAATAGTAATATATTTATGAACAGTCGAGTTCGTCTTAGAATGAAGGTTCAAATAGTATGCTGTATTTATGACTTGAGTAGTTTAAGAATCACACCCGTTGCTGTAAGAGGACTGACGGACGAGAGTGTACGTCAGTAAAGTCATTCTGTCACGCGGCTGCAAAAATATTTTTTACTAATCGAACAATCAAGCACATTAAGCTACAGGGAAGCACAGAGCCTGATAGCAGTTTTCTGTCTAGAACTTGGGGGAAAGTGGAGTGGACGCCTGCAGATAGACCACGTTCTGACTGAACTCTAAAGCAGCAGCATGTGCTTTATATCTGATCCAATGTTGAGACATTATAACTGTATGATTCTAGGCAGGCGTTCTAAAATATGTCTTGATGCATTGCTTACATAATTCTGTTCCTCGTCTTGAAATAATCTATTGACATTTTCTGAATATTATTACGTTGTATGTTATGTAAGCTACAGAAAAGATATCCCTGCAAAACAGCATGTTGGAATGATAAAAAAGGGTATGCAATTATATAAATGATTATTTCGAGTGTTTTATAAAGTGTTGCATGTTTTTTTCCAAGTCCATGTTGGCTTCTTTTGAAGAAAGATTATGGAACTCTTAATTTTGTTTACCTAATTTTTGATTCAGTAAATTACTTTGTAATCCATCTTCTTCTCCTTTTTTTTTTATTTCAACGGTTGTATGTAGTGTGTTCTCTTTTGGCACTCCTTTTCCTATATTTCTGTGTCATGGGGTATTGTGTAATGTCATGATAAAAGCCCTCTCAGCCAGGTTGTTGGCTTTGGCTTCAGGCTGTGGTTATGAAATAAGCTGGAGGTCTGGAACCCAAAAGAGCTGTTCATCACACAGGTCCTCACACATTCTGTCTCCATTTCCTACCTCCTCCTCCTCTCTCTCTCTTTCTCTCTCTCTCTCTCTCTCTCTCTCTCTCTCTCTCTCTCTCTCTCTCTCTCTCTCTCTCTCTCACTCTACTTTTCTCAGTGTAGGTGTTTGGCCCTCTCTCTCTCTTTCCTTTTCTCTTGGTTTTCATCCCTCTATCACCCTCTCTTGCTTTCTCTCTCTCTTTCTCTCTCTCCTTTTCTCAGTGTAGATGTTTAGCCCTCTATCTCTCTCTCTCTTTCCTTTTCTCTAGGTTTTCATCCCTCTATCAATCTCTCTATCTCTATTTCTATCTCTCCTTCTCTCTGGATGTCTTCAGTTGATTGCCACATCAACAAAGTAAACCAAATATTCTGAAATCCCATCTGATCCTGACTCACCCTCTCTCCTTCTCTATCTCTCTCTTACTCTCTTTTTTCTCGCTCTCCTTCTTTCTGGGTGTCTCTGTCTCTCCTTCTTTCCCATGTGTCTCCAGCTGATTGCCACATCACAGAAGTAAACGAAGTATTCTGAAATCACATCTGATCCTGACTCACCGTCACTGTGGTTACACTGACCCTTGACCCTAACTCTGCATCACTCCCGGTTCTTGACACACACACACACACACACACACACACACACACACACACACGTAAGCTCATGCAGGCACATTCATTTGGGCAAACACACGTGCGAACACACAAATGCACGTATTTCTTATTTGCACTCGAACACACACACACGCACACATGCACAATCTCTGCTACGATTAGATCTTCAATACCAACTAGGGTTAAGCCTACAAATGAATGTGATTGTGTCATTACAAGTCTTTTCAGGGTTTTGGTATGTAGAGGTCAGAGCTAAAAAGCTTAGCTGTGGTTTGACTCTAATTCATACTTGAGTTGAATAGGTTCTTAGGAGTGACGCTGGCATCGGTTAGAGCACTTCCCATCATCACTGCGTGTAAGTGGTTCACTGTGCCTGTGGCAGGGCTTTGGCTAATTAACTTCTCTGGAAGTACACTCCCACATAAAGAGCTGGTGTGTGCGTGTGTGTGTGTGTGTGTGTGGACATCGGGCATGCGTGTGTGTGCGTGCCATGCTTTTACTCCAAATGGGTGTTTTCCATTTTATAACCCTACTCACTACCGATGTTTACCCCCCTTTCTGATCTATGACCGTCAGGGGACCAGAACTGTTTTTCATACGGGGGTCTGGGAGTCCATTTTGTCTTCACAGGGAGTGAAAGATAGAAAGGAGCAGAGGACAGGCAGTGAGTGCTCTAAATTCCATTCCAGGCCAGTCCGTTCCGTTTGGTCAGAATTCCTGGTCACGCTGCGGCCATCCTGGTCTCGCTGTCAGAAAAACTCCGGCAAGGTCACGAAGCGCGTGTTTCGTTTTTTTCCCTAAAACCATCGCGAAAACAAAACCAGCGCTGGCTCCGGCCAGAACTCGTTTCCAAACTGAGAAAGTATCCAGAACATGACACCACACGGCACTAGAGCAGTGTATTTTAAGGGCCTGGTCTTGGCCATGACAGACTGAGTTTCCTTATACATGGTGTGACGGGCCGGTTGGCACCACTGTATCACGGACTAGAGCCAGAGGGGTAGGGTTCAGAGAGAAGTGTGCTCTATTATAGCCTAGAGACTATTAGAGACGGAATCTAATAGTGATTCAACTTGCTTACTTAACTAGTGCTCCACTCAGTTGATAAAGTGTGCAGCAGAGTAATGGAAAGGCTTATGGTAGAGGCGTGAAGGGATCATATACAAACTATTGAGAAGAAGCAATGTTTACATAATCTGGTCGTTCACGATAATGGTGAACGTTCCCATGTGATATTGTTGAATCTGCTCTAGCCACAAACCATGTGTTTTTACAGGGTCAAATAAGGAGACGAGGTTTGTAGCCTCCACATTTCTGACAGAATGGACATTTTTGGTGGATGTGTAGTTGGGAGTTGTAGTCCTGTTTTCAAACAATGTCAAGAGGCTAGTGGAACTAGTGTCCCTTCTTTTCCTTTCCTCTCTCTCTCTCTCTCTCTCTCTCTCTCTCTCTCTCTGTCTCTCTCTCTCTCTCTCTCTCTCTCTCTCTTAACGTCTCTCTCTATATTTCTATCTTTATTTATATATATCTATATATGTGTATATATATATATATATATATATATATACTGTATACATATATTTTTTCTTCTCCCCAAGCAGTCTCTTGGTCTGTTCTATGTCTTGAGTAAACATCAAAGCCTTTTGCATTCTACTGCCCTGGACAGCTTTGTTTGGAAACAGCAGGCAGAAGACGTGAATAACAAGTCACATTGAAATGAGAACAGGGAGTCCCTAGTTTACCATAGTCTGTGTTTTTATTATGAATTGTGAATGATATTTCAAGTCTGGTCCATTATCACTCTTATCAATCAACGTCCTGAACAATAGACTTGAGATGTGTAGGGAGGTCTGAATGTCTGATGAGATCTCATCTCCATGGTGTTGGTTAAGTGTGTGTCTGAACGCCAGTCACACATGACGGGTGCCTTGTTTACATTACAGGCTGGTACGGTGGCCCTCTGTGATCTCTGTGTGTGTGTGTGTGTGTGTGTATTACAATGCCCTCTTTTTACTTTGTAAAGGGTGTGTGTGTGCTTGTGTCGGTAGTCCGCATGTGTGCATATGTGTGTGTCTTTGTCTCCCTCTCTGTCACGCACAAACACACGCACGCACACACACACACACACACACACACACACACACAGCATTGCCTACTGATGACCATTTGTGCTCTATACGTCTGGTGTTTTCCCATGGTTCATATGAAAGTGAGTGTCATATCTGAGAGTGGTTGTCATGCCACTGTTTAGCTCTATGCCTTCAGTTAGGTTGCCTAGCAGCAGTTACTGGCTACACGTGTGTGAACGAATAGATTTATCACATCAAGTAAGCATAAAATCATACACGCATAGACGTACAAGTCACACATAGATACAAAAGTAGTTTTATTATGTACATGGGAGCATGCATTGTAGTATTAATTATGTGAAACGCAGCATAGATGGAATGTAAGATGATGAGTATAGGAAAAGCCACATTTATGTCAGATATCTGTGACCAAAAACAAAAGATTTATTTCCAACCTTATGGAACAATTTCAGTCTTTTAAGTTGTTCATTTATTATATTTAGTTACACAAAACAAGAATAACACAATTAAAAATGAATTTAAGGACAGTGTTGCTATTCTAATGCGTTCAATTAACACATTCTTTGGAAGGAGTTTGTAGGCTAAGAATTTTCCCTAGTCGGCTTTATTTAGCATCACATCACCTGCATAGTAGAGGGCGAACAAACAATCGTTATGACTTTATCTAAAAGAGGAAACGGGGATAGCCAAGGACATGAATGCTGATGTATTGGCCAAGGGAGGTTGCATCATGTGGGTGTATTGCAACACAGCTGCAAACATTTCAGAGGCCGACAACGTCAACATAACAGTAGTCGGTGAGTGAGCGGTAACTCCGGGGCAAAAAGGTAATGTGACCTTTAGAGAGAGAGAGAGAGGGGGGGGGGGACACACGGCACGTGAATGGACCTTGAATTACCTGCCCCTTTGCCCAACCATTGGTAGGCTAGCAGTCACAGCTGTCCTATTACTGCTGTTTACCACATACAAGGGCATTTTTGTTTCTTCCTTGTTTGTTCTTTGTGTTTATTCATCTGCTAGGTCGATGAAAGGTCAAAAGAAGAGTTTAAGTTGCAGTGAGTGAGGGTTTTTCATTTTATTCCGCATAAATCAGATTTAGAGTGTTAATAAGTCGTAAAGTATAATTTATATTGCAGTGAAGAATGAATGCCCATGGGGCAAAGGTTTTCATTTTATTTTCCAAAAGACTGCTTTAGAGTGTAAATAAGCTGTTAACATTCAACAATTGACAGCTGCCTGAGGTGGTTGAATGGTAATCTGACCGCCTGATTACTCAGTACTGCCGGCTCGTATGGTTATCTCTGACGGGTAGCCTGGGGAGAGGTAGTGTGTGTGTGTGTGTGTGTGTGTGTGTGTGTGAGAGAGAGAGAGAGAGGGAGAGAAGGTGGGGTTTGAGGGAAGGCCAGGCCAGAGATGGGGCGAGCCTCTCTGGGCGTGGTTTATACTCGAGGGAGGAGTTGTCTCGTGTGTTGTCTAGTGTGCAAGACTCTCGTGTGCGTCTCCCCCCGGCTTGTTAAATGAGCTGCGATCGTTTACTCTACTTTGCCTACCGCGTCTTCTGATCTCCTTATATCTTCGTCGGGATTGTGATTGACCTTCACATCCCGAACAGAGAAGACGCACCATTCTAACGAGCTATTTTCAAGCTCCTTCGGTGCGCTTGGGCTGTCTTCGCTTCTTTGATATTTTAATTCATCAGCGATCTGTTTCTGAGGTAACTGAAGTGTTTTAACTTGCATGCTCTGAAAAGCAATTGACTGATTGGCACAAAAGTAATTTGATTTGAATTGTTTACTTTGGGTCCAGTGGTGATCAGAGTTTATGCTGTTGAACACGCCACATGACCCGAGTTGAGCAACACATGTGCGCATTGCACTCGGATCATAGAGCTATTTACGGGCAACTATGGGTCGGTTGTCAGTCCACACTAGGCGATATTTAGAATACTTGATTAAATTAGATGAAGAAATTACCTTAATTTCAAATGTAAAATACATGTTAGACCTTCTGAAAAAAATAAATAATAGGCTATGAGGTCTTCTCTTATGATAGTTCTGCATTTGCTGCATGCTGGCTTTTATGGGGCGCAGCTAAAACATTGCCCCCCAAATATCAAGACCCGGTATTATAGTTGTGTGTCTGGTTAGTACAGTCATATTTTGGGCAGTCGACTCGTGCGAGTGTGTTTTCTGTCTGTTTCGCCCACAATGGTTTGTTTACGATTGCACAACAGCAGCGTTTACCACTTCCTACCCCAACAAGACTGCTCCCCACAGCCCCCCGAGGCGAGAGTTTTTACCCGGGCTTGGGTTGCGGTTGCTTTGGGGGTGGGGATGGGAGGGGAGAGGCGTTTTCCCATGGCTGATGTCGTAGGTTTTCCTGCCGGACAATACTGTTTACATGCCATATTCTCATATGACAACTTGAATATGAATTCAATATGTAGACATTTGATTAACTGTACGTGTGTCTAATGTGCAGTTGTTGTTTGACTGTTTAGTAAAACAAGTCCACTGACTGTAAATGGGATGTGAGTTTGAGTACATTCTAAATCAGTGGACAATATCATGTGTTTTATCAATAACATTCGCAGTCCAGGTCTAAACAGTGGCTCACACAAACTCTACCACATTCTTTCTAGAATTTAGGACCCACTTTCGAGCTGGCCATCCTCTCCTCAGTTTACCCTGTCAGTTAATTTGTGACCTAGTGGGGACAGTTTCTAGTAGAAAGCCGGTCAATCGTTGTAACTGATTAATTGGTCTCACGTGACCCAGTGTAACCAATAGAATCAACTCTGGTGCGACAGGGTAACCGACCTACTGAACAGTCATTAGATCTGATTCATAGTGACATCACTTTATACGGCAAACATAGATTTAATAGCATGGATGCATACAACCGTATCTATTGTAGCGACTGGCTAGTCATAGACATTTTCAGAAAAATTAGCAAAGTTCAAAAGTGTTAGTGTTCCTATAGCAGTTGACAGTTAAACTTTTGGATCACAGTGGCTTTGGGGATGGTCAGTTTTAATGGTTGGTTGGTAGTTTGGCTCGCTGGTTAGCTGGCTATTTGATTAGCTGGCTGGCTGTTTTTTCCAACTGACTGGCTGACTGGTTGTTCCAACTGACTGGCTGACTGGTTGTTCCAACTGACTGGCTGACTGGGTGTTCCGACTGACTGGCTGACTCTGCCTGCCTTGCTGGCCTCTTCGTATGCCTGCCTTGCTGGTTCCAACTCACTGGCTGGCGGTTCCAACTTACTGGGCGGCTGGTTGCTCTGACTGACTGACTGACTGACTGACTGACTGGCTGGCTGGCTGGCTGGCTGGCTGGCTGGCTGGCTGGCTCTGCCTGCCTTGCTGGCCGGTTTGTGCGTCTGACTGGCAGCACCTGTAGTCTCCTGCACAGCGCTCCAGCCAGCCTGCGGTTTCCAGTCGTCGCTCGGTGCGCAGTGCCAGGGGAGGCGTGATGGGGCAGGAACTGCTGACTGAACACAACTCGACGCTTCACTCAGCGAGCCCGGCCCGCTGTCATCGCTCTGCCAGCACAGACAGCAGCGGCCTGTCACGGCCTTTTGGCTTTGTGAGATACCTATTAGACCTCGTGCGGTTATATTAATATTGTATATAATAATTATATTTATATATATATATATATATATATATATATATATATATATATATATATATATATATATATATATATATATATATATATATATTATTATAATTTTATATATATATATATATATATATATATATTAATATATTATATTACTATTGCTCATCGAATATATATTCTCCGGGGGAGGGATTTGTGTCGGGTGATTTTCCGATTCCGTATAGATCCTGTAATTACTCATAGCAGAGCATTGAATAGAATGCTCCTCTGCCGTCTATTTATTGTATTTCTATGTATAAGCTAGTTATGTGCCTACTCTGTAATTTCTAGCATATTGTATTTCTATGTATAAGCTAGTTATGTGCCTACTCTTTATTTTCTAGCATATTGTATTTCTATGTATAAGCTAGTTATGTGCCTACTGTTTAATTTCTAGCATATTGTATTTCTATGTATAAGCTAGTTATGTGCCTACTCTTTCATTTCTAGCATATTGTATTTCTATGTATAAGCTAGTTATGTGCCTACTCTGTAATTTCTA
>CM030178.1:3789886-3799886 GCA_017639675.1 Aplochiton taeniatus
ATGATCAATATTCAATTCTATGCCAGTAGAACGGCATATACCTGCCACCTACCGGCCTACCACCCAGCATGCCAGCCACCCTCCCACCCAGTTACCCAGTCAGCCTCCCAGTCACCCAGCCACCCTCCCACCCAGTTACCCAGTCAGCCAGCCAGTCAGCACGGAAGCTAGCTAGCCAACCAGCCAGTCAGTCAGTCAGTCAGTCAGCCAGCCACACAGCCTGCCAACCAGCCAGTCAGTCAGTCAGCCAGCCACCCATTCAGTCAGTCAGCCAGCCAGCCAGCTAGTTAACAGACCGGCCTTCGTATGCCGCCACTCTCCACCAGCTTTGCCCCCAGACCCCATTCTCTCATTGTGTAGATTGCCTAAAGCGCCAGTCTCTCCAAGCTCAATGAAGCCCTCATCCAATTAGCGATTGTCCCAAAAACCCTATTGCTTTCTCTGGCAGAGCACTAACCCCCCCCGCCCCCCCACCCCACCCACACACACACACACACACACACACCCGGAATACCAATCCCCATTGCTCCACGACCAGTCGTAACCTCCCACCGCAGTCCCATTCCCACCCTAGCTCCAGTCCCAGGTGTTCCCTCTCACCAGCTACAGATCCAAAGCCAGCTGTGGCCCTCCTAACTCTGGGTGAAGGGCCACACATTCGATGCATGCTTTTGGGAGGGGGGGGGGGGGGGCTACATGGGAGCCTCACGTTTTTCTTTTCTTTACCTTACACCCTATGTGGAAAGAATGTGTGTGTGTGTGTGTGTGTGTGTGTGTGTGTGTGTGTGTGTCTCTCTCTCTCTCTCTCTCTCTCTCTCTCTCTCTCTCTCTCTCTCTCTCTCTCTCTCTCTCTCTCTCTCTCTCTCTCTCTCTCTCTCTCTCTCTCTCTCTCTCTCTGTGTACTCCCCACATTCCTGTCAGTGCTGCGTTGAGTGCTATGGTACAACAGTCTGTTGAACTACGTTTCCCAGCAGACCAAGCCCGGCAGCGGCTCTCATATGGCAATAGTGGCTCTGGTAATAAGGGGTAATAGTGTTTAAACAAAGTAATACATGTGTCGTTACAATTCAATAAATATGTTTCTGCTGACATTTTTGGTCATTTGGGGATTCTCTGGGTTGAAGTAAAAGGACAGTTTTTTCATAAAAATGAAATTAACAAGATGAACATATATATACATTTCTTTTAGACGTATCAAAACCCACGTTAGCCAAGGTGGCTGACTATCTAATCTTGTGTTGAAATATACATGAAGGCGGCTTTGGTGAACTCAGAGTCAAACAGGAGTTGTCTATTTCTATGCAAGCAATGAGCTACGGAATAGCAATTAATATTGCATTCATTTCACAACAACCTCTCTCACTCAATGGCCGTTGTGTAAAACTGGGCTTGAATTGACACACACTTAGCTGCGGTGGGATTTCAACACACACACACAATTCTTTTTTTTTTGATAGGTGCCGCTTGCAAAACATAGCAGTGAGTCGCCACCCAACAGGGTCTTTCGAAACCGAGCTAGCGAGATTCAAAGTCCTCATGGCTACTTTTAAGTGTCTTCCTTATTTGTGGTGACACCTGTGTCGACTTGAACGGTTTTCTCCAGAAACGCACGTGGATTGGCAGCTGTTTGATGGTGTTTTTGTATTGTGTTGGCTAAATATATTGGTCTTTTTTTGAATGCACCAATGATTTGCAGGATGTTATTTCAGGAAGTGTGTGTATGTGTGTGTGTGTTTATCAGCCAAACAATATATTTCTGTTGTAAACATATGGACCATAGTGGCAAAGCTATTTTTACCATGACCTCCTAACCAGCTCTTGGTCTGACTATGATGGCTACAGTGACTTCTTTATTTCAGAGCCCCCTGACAGCATACAAATAAAAGACAATAAAAAAAGTCAACGATAAGTGTGTGATCGTCTTCATATACCGTGTGACGATTTCCCCTTTAACCCTTTAGGGTGGGAAATAAATGGTCTCGTACCTTTACCTTTGTGATTGATTGACCTGTGTGCTATTGTGCCGGGTCACAGACCACTGCTCCTCTCCTGGATAACCATAGCCCTCTGCTCCTCTCCTGGATAACCATAGCCCTCTGCTCCTCTCCTGGATAACCAAAGCCCACTGCTCCTCTCCTGGATAACCAGAGCCCTCTGCTCCTCTCCTGGATAACCAGAGCCCTCTGCTCTGCTCCTGGTTGGATAACCAGAGCCCTCTGCTCCTCTCCTGGATAACCAGAGCCCACTGCTCTGCTCCTGGTTGGATAACCAGAGCCCTCTGCTCCTCTCCTGGATAACCAGAACCCACAGCTCTGCTCCTGGATAACCATAGCCCTCTGCTCCTCTCCTGGATAACCAGAGCCCACTGCTCTGCTCCTGGTTGGATAACCAGAGCCCACTGCTCCTCTCCTGGATAACCAGAGCCCTCTGCTCCTCTCCTGGATAACCAGAGCCCTCTGCTCCTCTCCTGGATAACCAGAGCCCTCTGCTCTGCTCCTGGTTGGATAACCAGAGCCCTCTGCTCCTCTCCTGGATAACCGGAGCCCTCTGCTCCTCTCCTGGATAACCAGAGCCCTCTGCTCCTCTCCTGGATAACCAGAGCCCTCTGCTCCTCTCCTGGATAACCAGAGCCCTCTGCTCTGCTCCTGGTTGGATAACCAGAGCCCTCTGCTCCTCTCCTGGATAACCAGAGCCCTCTGCTCCTCTCCTGGATAACCAGAGCCCTCTGCTCCTCTCCTGGATAACCAGAGCCCTCTGCTCTGCTCCTGGTTGGATAACCAGAGCCCTCTGCTCCTCTCCTGGATAACCAGAGCCCTATGCTCCTCTCCTGGATAACCAGAGCCCTCTGCTCCTCTCCTGGATAACCAGAGCCCTATGCTCCTCTCCTGGATAACCAGAGCCCTATGCTCCTCTCCTGGATAACCAGAGCCCACTGCTCCTCTCCTGGATAACCAGAGCCCTTTGCTCTGCTCCTGGTTGGATAACCAGAGCCTTCTGCTCCTCTCCTGGATAACCAGAGCCCACTGCTCTGCTCCTGGTTGGATAACCAGAGCCCTATGCTCTGCTCCTGGATAACCAGAGCACACTGCTCTGCTCCTGGATAACCAGAACCTGTAAATAACAGCTGCACTATTTTGGAAGCGTTCCCCAATGAGGAAAGGAAGGGCAATTGATAGTTCAGTCCAGGCAGCTGGGGAAGTGTGGTGTTCAGGGGGGAGAGTCAGATGGGGGTAATGCCGGCAGAGTCAGACCGACAAAAAGAAAAAAAGACAGGCAGAGAGACAGACAGACATGCAGGCAGGTAGAGACAGGTCAGACGCATGATAAGCATGCAACCAAGGAGATAGACACAAGAACAGGCCAGCTGGCTGGCTGGCTGGCTGGCTGGCTGGTTGGTTGACTGGCTGGCTGGCTGGTTGGCTGGCTGGCTCCCTGGCCGGCAGGCATTCCGAGAAACTCTCGCCTCTCATTTACAAGGAAAGTTTGTCAACTTTTCTGCGTCATCAGGTCTACTTATGTAGGGTGGAAAGATGAATACTTTTAGTTCACACCTATTGCTTTTTAATGAGACATGCCAGGGGAAATGCCTTAGTAATATGACCTCTTTGGAACTGTCTTAACAGATAATTGCGAGTGCGTTTTGTTGCAGTTTGGCTTTGAATTCTGTTATTATTTCAGATACGTGGCCTCGTTGGTCCCACCAGTGACTGGAGGTCCACTGGCCGGATTTCTTGATTCTTTGTAGCCACCACAGACAGAGGGCCTGATTAACCAAAGGTATGTGTGTGTGCAAAACGCCATGGAACCCGCTAAAACCGGTCCGTGCTGCTCTACAAACGAGAGGCATGGAGGATTGCGTCCTTTGAATGAGTTCATTGAATGATGATCTCGTTTCAGCAAAGACATTTTTTGGTGCGGCTGGTGTGACGTTTGCGCGTGTTTTTGCATTCATAAACCCTTAGTAAATCAGGCCTTGGTGTATAAATATACCCCCGAACTGTAAAGCATTGAATAACCATGGATCTCGTCGTTGTGCAGCCTCCACCTGCCGATCCGTCTCCAATTCACCAGCCACCACCTCCTCCTGCTCCTCCTCCTCCTCCTCCTCCTGCCATATGATGGGACTTCTTCCAGGAAGCTTAGCCACAGCGTTTTAATTAGGCTTAGCTTTAAATAGCCGCTGGCCCCACCAGGCATCCCAAGGCTAGCCTTTGGCCCAGCTCTGGGGCTAATTGGCCGAGCACATTAAAACTGACCCCCTAGTACGGTAAGCACACACCAGCCTCTTTGGGGGTGGGGGTGGGGTTGCGTTTTCACGACACGGACAAACCGAGCTGACCTGGGATGGCGGGGCACGGGTTCTCATGCACGTCGAGTGACAGAACGGCAGAAACAACCCCCCCCCCCCCCCCCGCAGGCAGGCCAAACCAGCCCCGTCCCAGGGGTCAAGGAGCTGCCCGGCCGCCCAGCCAGAGTCTGGCTCACACCTCCGCCAGACGAGCCGCCCTTTGGAAGAGCCGCAGGTGTGTGCTGGACCTGCGTGTCTGTCCAGGAGGGCAGCGCGGGAGCCAAAGGCTTTGCGGCTTTGATCTGCAACTCTAGCGCGCCGCGTCCGTGAGAGCCGAGCGCCTAGGAAGCCCCTCTGACCGTGGAATGCTGGCCCCAGCAGGTTCCTCTCACGGCACCTCCGAGCGAGCTCTCTGACTTTAGTCAGCGGTCCGCACCACACTCCCCCCCCCCCCCCCGCCCCCGTCCTCCCCCACAGGCTGTTTGAAGTTGGCTAACGATCTCTCTCCTGCGTGCAAGCTTGAGCGAAAATCTCGGTAATGAGTCCAACAGGGGCTTCAGATGTAAGGGCTAGTCAGCCAGCCAGCCAGCCAACCAGCCAGTCAGCCAAGCAAAGGCGTACAGTACAGCAACAGCAAAGGCGCCTGGCTACTGGGTCAACATGTGGGGCTAAAAAAGGCCCTAAAGTTAGCTAACAATGTCATCATAACAGTGGCAACAATAAGCTCGTTTTTCTGTTTAGTTGGTTGGTTGATTTTTTTTTGTGTGTGAAATATTTACTTTCTATCTCAAGTTATTGGCCTCCACCCCCAAAAAACTAATATTTCCATGTTTACCCATGGCTCGCAAGCATTTTGCTATAACGTGTGTGTGTGTGTGTGTGTGTGTGTGTGTGTGTGTGTGTGTGTCACAATAGCGCCGCATTCTATAAGGTTTGTGTTCTTTTCCCAGTTCAGAATCCCTTTAGCTTTTCCATTGGTACCATCCATGATTCAAACGTTTCATTTTGCTTCATATAATGTAGATGTGATCTGTCGCCTCCCAGTTGAATGTTGTCCCATGTACCGACCTGTTTGGACTGCATCTTCATCGTGAAACAAGAAGCTTTGGTTTTGCTTTAGACGTTTCCCTTTTTGTTGTGAACTGTGCGCCTTTGGGCAATCTGAAAATGAAGACCTTTCTGCCATGGAGGCCACACACATAGATACAGTAATAGGCCCACAAACACACACACACACACACACAAACACGATGCCGGCCCATTCACTGGTCCTAGTGATTCGAGAGCCAAGCTCTTTGTTTCCGGGGCATTCATGACGGCATCATTATTTACAAGCCTAACTTGTCAGAGTTAGAAACTCTTTTCATGCAGCGCTTTCTCGGCAAATTGGGGAAGACTACTGCTCTCCTGTCAGCACTTTGAAAGGCCTGCTGCTCCAATCAGCTGCCAGTCTGTGACAAGAGCTCACGGTCTGATTACAGGGATGGCATGGCTGGTTGGCTGGTTGGCTGGCTGGTTGGTTGGTTGGCTGGCTGACTAACTGGTTGGCCGGTTGGCTTGCTGGTTGGCTGGCTGGCTGGCGGTTTGGCTGGCTGGCTGGCTGGCTGGTTGGTTGTTTGGTCCGTCAGCTGACTGGCTGGTTGGCTGGCTGGTTGGTTGGTTGGTCCGTCAGCTGGCTGGCTGGCTGGTTGGCTGGTTGGTTAGTTGGCTGGCGATCAGGAAGAAGCAGATGAAAGGTGGCAAAGGTTTTAACTTTGTAAAACCTCTGCTTCTGTACCAGTTAGTTTGTTAGTAAGTTATTAATATACTGTAAATACAAACTTTATTCAACAACCCTAATCTAGGGGGTTGGCGTGGCTCCAACGATGGTCATGTGACCTGTGGCTATGACATCGTCTCTTGCCTGCTTGGGCATTCTGTCCTCGTCGTTACTTTGTGTTCAGTGGCCCAACGAGGAGGCGAGAGGCAGCCACAAACCCCCTGTCCCTGCCCCTCTGCCCCCTTGGCCTGTGATGCCATTGAGTCGGAACTGGGCTATGAAATAACTGAGCTGTGGGGGGGGGGGGGGGGGGGGGGGGGGGGGGGGGGGGGCAGGAAGGCCCTGAGAAAATCCTGAACACTGGCCCAAAGTTTTGTACAAACCACCGCCACCACCAACCCACTTACCGCCACTACAAACAGCAGTCCACGCGATCCATTGGGAAGAAAAAAGGGAATATTTGACGAAGTAGCGGGTCATGTTTATACACCAAGTCATATGTATATAAAGCACGTTCCGAGGGTCTTGATAGAGTACATCAAAGAGCATGGTGTTAGCTTGGTGAGCTGGCTGGCTGAGAATACACTCCCTCCGATCCAAACCTGGCCCTAGTCGGAGTATTTCTGGGTCCGTGTTTACTTTGAGTTGTATCCGCTCGGTGCCCGGAGGTTAATAGGAAGGCCCCCTTTGAGAGGTTCACACAGGGAGGAGGAGGAGGAGGAGGAGGAGGAGGAGGAGGAGGAGGAGGAGGAGGAGGAAGAAGAGGAGGAAGAAGAGGAGGAGGAGGACATGGGAGGAAAGAAAACAGCCACTCTAGATAGGAAGGGAATCGCAGGGGGAAACAAGAAAGGAGGGGTATGCCAGCCCGGGGGTGGGGGGATGAAGGGGGGTGGGGGGATGAAGGGGGATGGGGGGATGAAGGCCACTGTCGGTGTGTGTTTGTTGTGACCCTGTGTACTTTAACTTTTGCCCACTCGAAGCACTTTTTGACATGTCATCTATAGAATAGGGTGAACATCATTTCTTTTCATTCGTTTCTTGATCACACACACTTCATCATTGTTCTCTTATTTCACTGGCAGCAGAAACAATCCACAGGTTGAATGTGGCTGCGCTGGTAAAGCCTATATCCTCCTGAGGAGTCTCTCTCTCTCTCTCTCTCTCTCTCTCTCTCTCTCTCTCTCTCTCTCTCTCTCTCTCTCTCTCCGGTTCCAGACGTTGTTTACTGTTTACCAGCCTGTGAGAGGGTACTATGTGGGTTAAGAGGTGCTCTGTGGCGCTATATCAGTCTGCTCTTAGTCTCCGCACGGAAAATTCCTCTTCTTCGTTTGTTTTGTTTATTCCACTAACGTCTATCCCCTACTGTGTTTTTCTGCTTTCTCCTTTTCTTCTTCTCTCCAGACAGCTTCACGTGAAGGTGCTAGCCGAAAAAAATAAGAGACAAAGTGAGGGAATTGATCGAAAAGATTTCGAATGGCCGTAGCTGGGTGTCCAGATTATTTCCTGCATCATCCGAATTATCAGGTAAGCTTCGTGTGCAGTAGAGTCCTGTAGTTTGAAATCTGCCATCACATCTTCCATTGTCAATTGTCATCGACCTTCTGGTTTTGGCTGTTGATGTTGCTTCCTCTTACTAGACTGTGCTACAACTTCCTGTTCTGTTCTCATTGGCCGAGGCTGTAGCCAACCACATTCACCGAATGCCCTGAGGAGAAACGAGTGTGGAATTGATAGAGACGTCATCTCCCATATAAAAAATGATGTGGGTGTCTAGATTTTGTTTTGAGAACTAGAACTGAAAAACACAGGTTGCCTGGAATTTCACCTTAGAACCTCTGAACAACTATCCAGCGAACCAACCAACCTGCCCCACAGCGTCTGTGTTCCAGCTCACCATCGGTACTCACTGCTTATGTGTGATTTTATCCCAACATTTTAAGGAACGATACTCTAAAAGTCTCGGACTCAGTTTGTTTGGCAGCACCATACTTTAACGCGTAGGACTTTACTTCTTCTGGTGGTGATGAGGATTCTCTTCCAAAAGGGTCTCTGGAGCAGAGGAATACTTGGTTATGAAATCACAAACTTCAGAGCGATATGTTATATTTCATGCTTTTCAGGCCTCCGTGAGAAACACCGCCTCTTTGCCATAGAGATTGTAGCATAGGAAGTTTGGCCTCTTTCCGGCCGTTCATCATTGTGTCATCCAGTATGTGTTCGGCGGGCTGTTTTTCTTACGCCTGTGGTTTCATACCTGCTTTCGGTCCGTGCCACAGACTTCCGAAGCAAGCGTGAAGCCTGTGTTTACAGCGTCAGACTTACCAGCTTCATACTGCAACCGGCCTATAGGGTTGTGGTAACGTATACGTTAGCACACTGGGCCAATTCTGTCTCGCTCTCTCTCTCCCACTCTTTCTTTCTCCCTTTTCCTCCCTCTCACTCTCTCCTACTCTCTCTCTTTCTCCCCCCCCCCCTCTCTCTTGCTCTCTCTTTCCTAGTGTCTCTTCCCCCCCTCTCTCTCCTGCTTTCTCTCTTTCTCCCCCGCTCTCTTGCTCTCTTTCTCCCTCTCTCTCCCACTCTCTCTCTCTCTTTCTCCCCTTCTCTAACCTTCTCTCTCTTTCTCTCCCCTCACTTTCTCCCCTCTCTCTTTCTCTCTCGGGCCTCTGTTCCCTGAATCACAGCAGTCTTCTCAGCGTAGTAAATGTTTCGGCCTAAGTTTTATAGATGTTTTCAGACTGAATCAAGTAGGGATTTGTTTTTGCCTTCTCTTTTGGCAAAAGACGGTCTCCCTTTCCTGGAATTTTATAGGTCCTGCGTTTATTTTCAGAGGTATAGGAGAATGCTGTGCTTTTCTATCTTATGTAAAGGCTTTGGTTTGATCTGCAATGATTCATTCATTTTCTTCTTATTTTGAATAATTTTCAAAGCGTCTAAACCCCGATTTGTGGCCACACAGATGTTAAGCACATTGTCAGTGGTGTTTCTGATGCTGGTTAACAGATATTTCTGTCAGGATGTGAGCAACAGTTTATTCTGTGTGCAGGCATCTGTGTATAGATCTGAGCTAAGTGAAATGGCTTTGTCAGGCTACTTACCTGTTTGAGACCGTCACGCTGTCAAAAGAAACTCTTCCTGCTTTGCTCTCACAGTGGAAAGCCTGTTTCTTTTTTGGACAGTTATTCAGTGTCAATCCCCGGCTACAACATTAACCCAGCCGCGACCTCTTTTACGAGCTCCTCAACTCCTGCCGTTAGATGCGAGCCCCTTTCCTCTGCTTTGATCTTTGACCTTTAGGGTCGTCCCGTCCTGTCTGAGTCGCTCTCAGAGGATGAACCCCTGGCTGTGTCCTCACGTTGAACCCACCCCTCCCCCCTCCTTCTCCCCCTTCCCCCTCACCCGTCCATCTCTCTTCCACCTCACCCCTCCTTCTTCCTTCTCACCCCTCCTTCTTCCTTCTCACCCCTCCTTCTTCCTTCTCACCCCTCCTCCCCTTCCTTCTCACCCCTCCTCCCCTTCCTTCTCGCCCCTCCTCCCCTTCCTTCTCACCCCCACCCCCTCTCCCTTCTCACCCCTCCTTCTTCCTTCTCACCCCTCCTCCCCTTCCTTCTCACCCCTCCTCCCCTTCCTTCTCACCCCCACCCCCTCTCCCTTCTCACCCCTCCTTCTCCCCCTCCTCCTCCCCTCCCCCCCTCGCCCCCCTTTCTCCCTGCTGACACAGACTTTCAGCTCTGACGGTAGGAGAGAAGGCTTACATGTTCCCTTACTCATGTGTTGACCCCGCTCCGGGTAAAAGGCCCTGAGTGAGGAATGTTCGTTAGTGTGTGTGTGTGTGTATGTGTGTGTGTGTTTCTTTGAACAGGGGATTTCCGTGGGTGTCTCGGTGTGTGTGTGCTGAGATGTTCAGCTCGGTGCGTGTGTGTGTGGTGAGCTATTCAGCTCGGTGCGTGTGTGTT
>CM030178.1:3802386-3839886 GCA_017639675.1 Aplochiton taeniatus
TGTGTGTGTGCGGTCTCTTGTTGTGAAGAGGTTACACTTCCAGAGGTGCACGGCAGAAGGCTGTGTTCCTCAGAGAAATGTGTCGGGAAGAACATCCTAGCAGTGGAATGGAGCGACTCAGGACTTTCCCTTGCTCGCTCCCTGACCACCACTGAATGTCTGGGCCCCGTTCTCATGGACATCCTGGGTTCACACACACCGGCCACCATGTTTTCCGTCTGTCTCTGCCTCTCTGCTGCGTGGATGTTGTTTCGGTTTATTTGGGGTCTCATCGCGTTGGTTTCAGTATTCAGCTTGACAAATGAGGCCTGCTTTGCTTTTAAAGAGACGACAGACTGTTTTCATTGAGCCAAACATATGCGATTAATACGAGGGGGTTATTCAAGCTCAACATTTCAAATCAATGGACTCTGAACGTGTGATCTATTGTTTTTGAGTTTTGATTAACAGTTTCACATGATGTGACACCCTTAAAACAAAAATGAAACAAAACAAAAAACAACAGCAACATTTTCGGTGAGCACATCTTGTTGATTTGTGAAGGCGGGCCGATGTTTTTCCTTTTTGAGTTGCGATGTTTTTCATTTTTTGTTCCGTTGTTTTCACGTTGAGTTCCGATGTTTTCATTTTGAGATCCGATGTTTTCACTTTGAGTACTCTTTCCAGCAACCAATAGAATGTCCTGCTGCTGATCATGAAGTTGTTGGCCTATGTCCCTAAACTTCATGTTAAGACAAACACACACACACACACACACACACACACACACACACACACACACACACACACACACCCCAAAACAAGATCAGTGGTGTGACTCCTTTCTTGGATTCTGTCTTTCAGAAGGACAATGTAGACCGAGGAGCCAATCACAGAAAAGCTACCTTTCAGCAGTCAACCAATCGGATCTCGCCAAACCATCAAGGTGCGTAGTTGTGATTTGACCTCAGTGACCCCTGACCTTTGTCCTACAGTCACTTTTATTGGTGTTTTTTAATGGTTTGTTATGTGCATAAACTTAAACTTTTCTCTGAATTACAAGTTTACTTATATTTTTGGAAACGGGCTGAAATTGAGTAAATACAGTACGTTGTCATTTTTATTGTATTTTACGATTAGATAAGTTGGTATGTTTTCATCCCAATACTTACAGCCGTATAGGGTAAAGTATGGTATTCAACAGGTATGCGACTGTTCATTCATATGTGTGCTTCTTGATAGAGGGGGTGTGCACTTGTGTGTGTGTGTGTGTGTGTGTGTGTGTACACACACATACAGCAGAGTGAGACTCCCCTTCCTACAGTTGGATGACAATGAGGAAGAGGAACAGAGAGAAAGAGAAAGGGAGAGAAAAGGAGAGAGAGACAGAAAGTGAAAGGGAGAGAAGGGGGTGGTTTATATATTGTGGTCTCTTCCGCCGTAAACATTTCAGCAGTTCAAAGGTTATTGGAAAAGACTTGGGGGTTCCATTATGGTCATGCTGTCTATCTAATTGTGCCATGCGAGGTTCAGCCATGACAATCGGAGCATGAGATTCAAGTACAATATTGGCCCAGCATGGGGGGTGAGACTGGGCCTGGGGAGGCCGGGGCGACTGGCTTTGAGTGCTTGGAGCTGTCAGTGAAATAAATGGAGCAGAAATTACGTTGTCATTTTTCTGCGATCGGGGTAGTGGGTGGGGAGCCATGCTCCTTAGACACTGACCAAAGGGCCGAGCAGAGTTGTTGATGAGTTTCCTGCGTTTGGAATGTGTGCCGTGGCGATTTGTTTTCAAGAGTTTTAGCGTTAGCCTACGTTTGGTGGGAGAGTTGGCATGGTTTGTATTTGTAACAGTATGGTGATCGTCACAACATCGAAACGTGTTGATGTCACGATGATACCTCGTCGTTTTCCTGTACACCAACAACAGTAAGACTACACCTCTGATGTAAATGAAAACATGTTCGCTAACCCGCTATTGTTTGACAGGCGCTTTTCCTAAAAAAACTATTTGACAAAGTATTTGAGTAAAAACAGTATTTTTTTTTTCTTCAGTGGGGCAAGATTATATATATTTTTAAGATTATCAATATGATTTTAGCATTATAGTGGTTTTTTTTTTTGTAGACTTCTGATCTTGTATTCACGTCGATGTTCTAAATGTAGGTCTTATTAGTGTTATTAAAGCTTAGTTTGTTGCGCAATAATCCTCTAAATCTGATTTCCCTTTCCAACCAGCACTTATGTGCTTATAGGATTTTAATAGAGGTACCCGCTTCTTGGTGTGTTTTTCCTAAACCTTGTGAAGGCTTTGCTGAGGGGAAACAGTAAGGTCATTGTAGTGGTCTTACTGCCCCACGACCTTGCACTGTTCCGCATTCATTTGATGACGGAAATAATTTGTTGCGCTAAAAGTACGAGACGGATTACAACGGTGTTCCTAGGAAGTGTTTCCAAAGTTGAGCTGTACAATCGTCATCAAGTGATTTCTAACGTGATCTGACCAATCGTCATCTAGTGATTTCTAACGTGATCTGACCAATCGTCATCAAGTGATTTCTAACTTGATCCGACCAATCGTCATCTAGTGATTTCTAACTTGATCTGACCAATCGTCATCAAGTGCTTCCTAACTTGATCGGACCAATTTTGGGGGGTCTTCGTATATTAATCGGGCAGTAGTGTTTGTGTTTCATCTGGAGATCTTACCTGGGAATAGATTTTGAGTGAATGGAGCTCCTTCTCAGGGATGCGTTGGCACAGCTGTTGAAAGATAAACGGTTTAATAACAGGTATCATTTCTATTGGCATTGCGCTTATGTGGTTATATTTCATTCTAATCCATGCAGCAGTCTCAGGCCCACAGTTGGGCTTACTCTGCATTATTGGTAAGTGCCGCGTAAGATCCGTTTGGAGCTCCCTGGACCTGTACGTGGGCTGATCACGGGTCAGAACCAAATCGGTACTGAGTGGCCTCAGTATCTCACCGTACCCCACCGTCTGAACTGGTACCACTTAGGTGTGCTTCCGACTAAGAGCATCTCGGGACGGAGGTACGGGTCGGAACCAGCTGTCATTAGCGCTCAGGATCCGGCCAGCTAAACCCAGGTCCCGTCCTGTCCCACAGTCCCGCCCGGGAACAAGTCCACCCACCTCCCACTGGGGGTTGCTAGGCAACAAATCCCATCAAATGAACCGAAGCGCTTGGAGTTTTATAATCCCATGAAGTTAGTGTGTGTGTGTGTGTGTGTGTGTGTGTGTGTGTGTGTGTGTGTGTGTGTGTGTGTGTGTGTGTGTGTGTGTGTGTGTTGGGGGGGGGGGGGTGTAAGCCTAACTGACCCAGTCATAGATTTCATAAATACAGCAAATACTGGCAGTCACAGCACACCTCAGATCAAAGTCACTTCCCCCAGCCCGTTCGGAACGTAAATGAAAGCACTCTCCCTCTAACATCCAGACCCCATGGGTTGGTCCCCTTCACTCCTCTGCTCGGGGCTGCTTAGGGACCCTCTTCCTCTGGGCCCTTTCTCAGTCCAACCGCCCCTTGGTCTGCTTGGCCAGTTCTAGTTGGGGTGTGCTTGATCAAATCACCTGAGTGCACATTCCTGACAGGAAGCCAGCTCTGTGACAGGGCTCTGGGGTGGGCGCTGGGGTTGCAGCAATTCAAATCCAACTCCCTCCGGTCTCTTAAAGATGTTTGCGATTGGCAAACCCAGATGGTTTGTTGTCTTCTCTCCTTACTTTACACTCTTTCTTTTTTTTCCCATTTCTTTTTTTCTCAACACTCCCCTCTTTTCTTTTCCTCCACGTTCTTTATCACTCCATCTCTTCACCTTTGATTGACACCTGTTATTTTCCACCCCATCTCCTGGAGTACAACCGCTCCCTCCCTCTTTTTCCTTGCTCTAGGGTACATCACTCTGCTCTCAGTGTGTGTGTGTGTGTGTGTGTGTGTGTGTGTGTGTGTGTGTGTATCTGTGTACAGTTTGTGTGTGCGTGTGTGTGCAGTTATTTTGTTTGTATGTGTGTGTCTGTGTGTATCCTTTGTGCATCTGTGTACAGTTTTTGTGTATCCTTTGTGTGCGTGTGTGTGTGTGTGTGTGTGTGTGTGTGTGTGTGTGTGTGTGTGTGTGTGTGTGTTGGTGTTGAGACACTCATAATGAATTCACAGATCATAACGGTTGAATTGACTACATTCCTGAGTGGAGGAGGAGGAGGAACAGGCAGCCATATGGGCCCACACAGCCAACATAATAGCATTGTTTTGGCCCTGATTATTCCCAGCATCCTGAACACATTTTATGCAGATTTTTGCCAGACGTGTCTGTTGACTACCATAGTAGTTTTGAGACAAAGGGGCAAGCTTGGGCTATTCAATGAACAGTGCAGGAATGTTGAGTGGGGAGGTGGAGGACAGTATCACTGCCCACACTGTTCAAAGAAAGAGGGGTAAAAAAAGATGTGTGTGTGTGTGTGTGTGTGTGTGTAACAGATCGATGAATCCTCAACGCCACCTAGCACAGGGCTCTGCTATGAACCAGAAAGCTATCTGAACAAAGCACCCCGATCTGTAAACAGATCAAATGAGGAAGACAGTGTCATGTGACACAGCCACCGTCAGAGAGACCCTGGGAGTTGAGCTCCCTGTCAGAGGCACTTCTGAAGGGCGTCACCATAGAGATAGAACACTAGAGATGACATGTGACGCAATAGTGCTATCTGCATATTATGACACGATGTGGCCTCTAGTGTTCTCTCTCTATGGTTGTCTCACACCCACCTCATCAGCAGCAGAAGATGGTTTCTACGTTCGTAACTCTGTCCAAGTTTGAAAAATATATCTTTGAATAAAATGGCCTCCCTAGACTACTCGTACAGTAATCAGCTGACATTTAACCATTCTTTAACCTAATCATTAAAGGAATGTTTTGATTTGATACAATAAACTTAAAAAAAAATACATACAAAAATATTACTCATACAATCATCCGCTTACATTTAACTATTCTTTAACCTAATAATTAAAGGATTTATTTTTATTTGATCCACTTTTATAAAATATACCTTTTGAAACTGTGATAGACTGGCGTCCTGTCCAGGGTGTACCCTGCCTTACGCCCTGTGTTGGCTGGGATAGGCTCCAGCCCCCCCGTGACCCTGTAAAACAGGATAAGCGGTAGAAGATGAGAGAGACCTTTTGAAAATATTACAATAATATTACTCATATCACCAGGTGACAGTATAGAGGCAGTTCCCTTCTGGCATTTTTAACCCTGATTTGAAAGACGTTTCCAATTCATGAGAGGACTGTGTAATACTTTAGGGAGTTTTCTTTGTCCCAGAGCCATGTCCTCCAACTCAAACACATTACATTATCAGCAACAGAAGCTTGTGTCAACTAAAGGAACAGCACTGCTGTATCAATGACCGTTTTTCTGTCCACGTTTATAAAGACATACCCCCAATATAATGGCCTCCATTAAAGGCATACAATAGTCAGCTGGCACTGTATTGCACCGCTGATAAACCTGTCTTCTCATGGTATTTCCCTGTAAAGTGACCTTGAGTATAAGAAAGGCGCTATATAAATTGAAGTTATTATTATTATTATTATTATTATTGTTATTGGCATGGTATTGTATACAGGTTAATGACTCAATCATTGTATGAACTTCACCCTGTGGGATCTTTAACCCCAATATGGAAACAATTCAACTTTAATGATAAATGATTCCATTTTCCACCAGTGCCGTACATATCTCTAAGGACAGTTGGTCCCAACCATTGGTAGCTTGCTCGCTAATGGTCAGCCTGTGGCCAACCAGGCCTGCTAGAAAAAGACAACTCATGCTAAAGCTTTGCTCCACTCTCTCCGGGCCGGGAGCTATGAACAGGGCATCAGATTATCAGCCTGTCTATTAATACTTGCAGATTAGCTCCCAAACAGCTTATTAGCTGCCATGGTTTTTCAGGAAAGGTCCCTGAAGAGGTGTTGGTGAGATTACGGGGTGTATGTGTGTGTGTGTGTGTGTGTATGTGTGTGTATGTGTCTGTGTCTGTGTGTGAAGCCTGAACCCCAACTCTTAATTGAAATGGGCTCGTGCCGACGTAGAGAACGGCTTCTCGTTCAGACGTGTACTGACCGAATGATGCAATGGTTGTGATTCGTTTCTTCATTGATTCTTTCGCTACTCTGTGGCCAAACACTCAATTACGTGTGGACGTTTTTACACAACAGAAGAATTCAAGAGTTCATCCAAGTCATACAAGGTAATTTGCCTCGTCATTCATTCATTTGAATACCCCTAAAATAGATGGCTGAAATGTTCATTAAATTAAGGGAACATTAATATGTGGTGAGACTTTGGGCATCTGAGATGGCAAGGTCTCGAAAGGTAGTCATTGTGATTGATGGATGTGATTGGTTTTCGTATGTGAGTCTTTCTACCACCTAGTGTTGACTTAAGGTACTGCAGCGTGACAACCGGGTAGAGCTGAGGTCAAACCTTTTCTCTTTCTCTAAATCTTTTGAAACTTTAGAATACACCAGTACTCATGACAAGATCAATCCGATCTATACCCTTCTAAAAATGGTTTTGTTAGGTAATGTCAGTTTAAACAAAGTGATGTTATATTTAACTTCATAAATATTGTCAGTCTGTGATTGGGAAATGTAAATATGAAATAGCTTTTGCATTTCCTGTTGCTCTTTTGTACAACGTGTGGGAGTTAGTAACTGCGCTATGGAGGATTTTTTAGTGTGGAAGTTATGAACAGCTGTGAGCTGTCTTAAGCCCTTCGCTGTTTGAGGTTGGCAGGACAACCGCGGCAAGCAGAGGCTTGTCCGTGGTTGTCCCTGGAGATAAGACACTATACGACTGAATTAGCACGTACGTGGGCACCAAGGCTGAATCAGTGCTCCTCCAGAACTGGGTGCTGTTGACGTGCTTCCATTGTGTGTGTGTGTGTGTGTGTGTGTGTGTGTGTGTAATTATATGTGTTTGTGCATGTATACATTTGTGTGTGTGTGTGTGTGTGTGTGTGTGTGTGTGTGTGTGTGTGTGTGTGTGTGTGTGTGTGTGTGTGTGTGTGTGGAGAGAAATGATGCGTGTTTGTACACGCATACGAGAGAGTGCGTCTGGGCCTAAGGCAGTGTGTGTAATCCGCGCTTAGGGCAGTGTGCTGGAGGTCACGGGGTCAACCACCTCCTTGGCGCAACGGAGTGAAGGAGAAATGGGAGGGAACATGGTGGTTCTGGAAAGTCCCTGCGCTGGGATTAGCCGTCGATCCCGGCTGTATTTCAGGAACGAGGACGTAGACTTCTCAGTAGGGCCGATCTCTGCTTCCCTTCTTCCTGTTCTACTGGGTCATCAACCAACTAGTCTGTTGTCCGCTCAGCATTAAGGAATATGTTTTGAACACATGGATATGTTCAATAGTCAAATGTTGTGTCCAGGGTTAAGGAATGTGTTTTGAACTTAGGAATGTGATGAATAGTCAAATGTTGTCCGTCCAGCATTAAGGGATATGTTTTGAACTTATGAATATGTTGAATAGTCAAATATTGTCTGTCCAGCATTAAGGGATATGTTTTGAACTTATGAATATGTTGAATAGTCAAATATTGTCTGTCCAGCATTAAGGGATATGTTTTGAACTTATAAATGTGTTGAATAGTCAAATGTTGTCTGTCCAGCATTAAGGCATATGACCGAAAGCAACACTAGTAGAAAAATGTCTCTTCTCCTGAGTGTCCTCTGTGTATTCACTGTAAACTTCATGATCCATGTCCTCATGGCTGGGAGATGTTATGAATGAGGAAACCACTTTTTCATTTGATCAATATTATAATTTTATATATAATATGCATAAATATATGATTGATCTATATTTGATCATGTTTTGGATGTGTGTATGTTTGTCACCTCCAGAGGATGATGTGGACTTGGAGGCCTTGGTGAATGACATGAACTCCTCTCTGGAGAGTCTGTACCCCATGTGTAACAGTCGATCCCTGGACACGGCCCCGCTCCTCCACAACGGTCAGACTACCGGCACGCACCTCCAGCACCACCAGCAGCAGCAGCCCGCTCGGCAGGCCCAGCATGCTCACACCCTCGGCGGGCAAGCGCCGGAGCCGAGCGCCCCGCAAGCCATCTCGTCGCGGTACAGCCTCCGCCGCTCGCAACCCATGCACATCCTGGCTGTCAGGTACGTGCACTCGCAAACACTTGGGACACACACACACACACACACACACACACAAACGCAACAGGCTCACAAATACACTACATACTGTACACTCCTTTTTTATCACATACGTAACAGGCTCATACACACACACACACACACACACACACACACACACACACTATTTCTATCTCACACAGACGTTCAAAGACAAACATCCGTGTCAAACATACACAAAGCCCTGTGTACTGTGCATATAAAACATACACACCATATGCATCTCAGTAAAGTTCAGCTAAACACATGGCTCTCCTCTTCCCCTGTTCTGTGTGGCAGTCATGTACAGACTTAAGTCCAGTAGCTCAGTCATTCCCCCCAGAAAAGAACCTTATGGTTCAAATTCTCTTTTATGTCAGAAAGAAAAGAGGGGGTGTCAAGTGTACTTGATCCTTTTCAGTAGTTCTGTTCTTTCCCTAGGCGGTTATTATATTTGATAAAACTGTCAGATTGAGTGGGCGTCTATTATTATCACTGATGAGAGAGAGAGAGAGAGAGAGAGAGAGAGAGAGAGAGAGAGAGAGAGAGAGAGAGAGAGGAGAGAGAGAGAGAGAGAGAGAGAGAGAGAGAGAGAGAGAGAGAGAGAGAGAGAGAGAGAGAGAGAGAGAGAGAGAGAGAGAGAGAGAGAGAGAGAGAGAGAGAGAGAGAGAGAGAGAGAGAGAGAGAGAGAGAGAGAGAGAGAGAGAGAGAGAGACACACACACACACACACACACAGACACAGAGACAGACACGAAAAGAGACCAAAGACCCACAGAGAGAAAGAGAGTTGAGGTGTTCCTGGTGTTTCATTCACTGGAGTTGCTGGAACTCAGTCCTGAACTCCAGGTAACCCCGTGGCCCAGATCAGATGAAGCAGACATCAGACGACCGGCTCCCTTTTGATCTCACATCAGGGTGGCAGTGAGAGACGAAGAAGAGAATGGCTGATGGCTGCTTTAAAGTCGACTTTCATTTCCAGAGAATGGCTGATGGCTACTTTAAAGTCGAGTTTCATTTCCAGAGAATGGCTAATGACAGCTAGCCCGTTGCCAGCTAATATGATATGGAAACTTGGAGGGGCTAAAGACAGCAAGTAAAAAATCTACATCAGGGCTGTAGAGAAAGGGAAGTAAGGAAAATGGTTATTGGTTACTGTATACAAGACAAAGGGGACAGGACGGAGGAAATGGCGATAGACAACTAGCTAGAGCACATGGCGGAAATGCTGTTTGTTCTTGTTGCCTGTTTGCTACGGAAGTTGCAGAGCACGCCTACTGGGTTTTGTGACTTGTTTAATCAAATCCAAAAGCAGACGTTTGACGACGCCAGGCTCAAAGAGACAAGACAATGTGGAAAAAGATAATGGAAGCTTCAACGTCATTTTAAATTCAATGGTTTTGTATGGTTCAGTACACCATGCATCAGTTAACCAGCAGTCTCCACTGGCATGTCGGTGTATGATTTACTGCTTATTTCTTGGCATTTACAGCAAGTTGAAAAGGTATTTAAAGATAAAGGTGGGCTGCCTTGTAATGACGATGGCATGAGTACTGCACGGGCTGGTTCCCGTGTGGCTTGGACTGGAGACACAGTTGAGAGTCAGATCAGAGACGAGGGTCTCTCTCTCTCTCTCACACACACAGTCCAACCTTTGAATTATTCGCAGTCTCATCTGACTCGTCCCTCGTCGCACGCTCTGAAACCCCCCCCCGCTTGCTCAGGAACTTCGTCGAAGGGAATTTTTGACATCGCCGATCCCAGTCTGCAGTATCGACTCAAGTCAGTCAATCTTCAGCCGATCCTAAAACACATTAGTCGGCGTGCTCGTACTGAAGGTCAACACATTAAGCGGTTGGACAAAACAACTGTTCTATTATCTCTTCGTGTAACGAAGCAACTGTTAATGTCTCTTGGCCCCTCTTTGGTATGCAACGCCTACAAATCCTGTGTTGTTCAAAAAGATGGACATTTAGCTATATCTGTCTGGATTAGGATACTGACAGCACTACATCTTGTCATACTCTATATATGATCATAAAACAAATCATAATGATAATATACCTTTATTGACAAAATGTCACCAAGTATTTGAATTTTTTTTCTATTCTTTCTGTCACTAACCTCCATGGTCCTGTGCTGTTTTCGTCCTCCGGTTTAGGAGACTGCAGGAGGAGGAACAGCAGCTGAGGACGTCCTCCCTCCCTGCCATCCCCAACCCCTTCCCGGAGCTCTGCAGCCCGGCCAGCTCCCCCGTCCTCAGCCCTGGGTCGCTCCCTCCCGGCCCGCCCTGCTCCGACAAATACGTAAGACAGCATTCGCTCTTTCCATGTACTCATTAACTAAGATCGTTTTGGATTAACCTCACTCCTGGGGGTTATTTTTGCTCCAATTTGGTGGAGAATGTACTCATTTAGTTTGTTTAGAATCAGCCTCAGTCCAGGGGTTATTGCCCCCTCCTCTCTATTTAATCCTTTGTCTTAGAATATTCAAACTAATATCTTTTGGATTAGTCTCACTCAGAGTGGTTCTTTTCCTGAGGTAAATATTTGTGGTGTCGTTCTCTCCATTCCCACACACGGACTGGTTCACTGGCCAGTATGTGCAAGCATAGAAGTATAACCGTTCAAATGGCCAAACTTATGTAAATCCACTTGTTACCGTGGCAATTTGTGGTGTGTTGTGTTGTAACACAACAATCGCACGCCCGAACAAATGTTGCTGAGGTTGCGGCCTCTGGCAAGAGCATAATTAACAGAACAAATTAAAATCCAATTAAAATGGCTGACCGACTTCGGGTAGCCATTTTAATTCAAATTTGATTTGCTGTTCAATCTCCCTATTCTAGTTTGATAGATCTATACCACAGATCAAAAACGATTTTACAGAGGTTCTACATTTCTTTGTATATTCATAAATAGTTTTGGGTTTTTATGGTACAGTATATCTAAATAGCATTTTTTGTTTTCGTATGAATGAGTCACTCTCTTTGGGCTCTGCTTTCATTCAGCTTTTTATTGTCGTGGATCGCCGGTTTGCTTTCCTCCCACTCCTGCATGTGTGTGTGGATAAGTGAGGTGATTTAATTTCGTCTGTTCCTGGAAGCCAGTCAAGAGCCCTCCTGGTTAATCATCTTCACATGAACACCGTGGAGCTCTGCTTACCGTAACCCGTCAGTTTACCGCCAAACGGGGGCGGAATACTTCTCCTAAATTGGGCACGGGCTAATCCAGGGTCTCCACGGTTTAAACCACTAACGGCACCCGATCCCACACAGTTGCAGCGGGGGAACGTCGAAGAGGACGACGCCGAAAGCGGCGGTTGTTTTTTTGTTTTTTTTCAATGCCCGCTTTAAACCACCGAAGGCACAAGGGTTGTCACAACCAGTGTGTCTGCCAGTGTCAGACTGCTGACTAACTTGGATGAGGTCGGTTCAAATTGCGGCCCTTGCCAATGAAACCTGAGGACAGTGGGAGAGAGAGAGTTGTTGTTTTTATTTTTATTTTTTCTCGGGGGCCTCAGATTCTTGCCAGCCCTTGTGGCGTTCAGAGTTCATTCAAAGTTACTTAGAGCTCGGTCACAGGGTTAGTGAGTTCCCTTCTGGGACGGTGAGGCTCACAAAGAGAAGGGTTATACTTCCAGAATTTGACCAACACTACGCCGTTTGGAGAAGAAAATGTGATGCATAACTGCTGTCTTTGAAGGAGGCGGACATCTAATGTACCATCCTGTTTTGAAACTAGTGAAGTGGATATTTAAATCTTCTTTTGAGTTTTTCTGCTTGGCCAGTGAATTAGTCAGTTTCTCCTCTATTCTCTGCTGTTAGGCTTGACATCCTAGAAAAACAATTGTTTCCTTACGTAATTAGATATTCACTATTTGAAGAAAATGGTTTCATTCATCTTTGCATGTGAGGCCATTACATAGAGACTACGCTGGCCTGTAAGATTTTTGAAGTACATAAACTTGCAAAGATCTAGTTATAGTGGAATATCAAGTCTTACAGAAAGTAGTACTACTTTGTAGATTTAACGCAGACTTATAATCTCCCTGTTTATAAGTGGCCATGTCTGACTATGCACAGAGAAAGCAGTCCTCTGTACACACACACAGAAGATGAGCAAACACAGATAAGCTGCACCTGCATTCCAAGTTAAACTGCCCTCTTCTCTAAACATCTAATACAGGAAGCACTTGTCTATGCAGATATACTAGGCATGCTAGCAAACATGCTGAAGAATAGAAGAATGTTTTGACCGACAGCAGGTACTCACAGAATGGACCGTGCAGTTTTTGAAGCTGTTTGCTCGACATGGAGAGGAATGGAACGTTTTTTTGAGGGCCAGGAGTTGCATTGAGGACGTGGGTTATAAAATCGCTGTAACCTGTTTAATGTGTGTGTGTGTGCGTGTGTGTGTGTGTGTGCATGCGTGCGTGCGTGCGTGTCTGTCTGCGTGTGTGTGCGCACACACACAAGGTGTGGGAATTTGCAGGTTTTAGATTATGTGTGTGTGTGTGTGTGTGTGTGTGTGTGTGTGTATGTGTGTGTGTGTGTGTCTTGTGTGCATGTGTGGGTTGATCTCTGCACTTTCTCAGTAAACACTGGTGTTTACAGCATTGGCATCGAATGGCCATTGTAATGGATAGCAACGGAAAGTATGTCTCACTGTGGTTTTCTCTGGAATCACTAATAAGCCCCTCGCTACCTTTCCCTCTCCACCACATTCCTACAGCTAAGATCCTATCACAAAAACATACACATTTCAGACACACTGTGTGTGTGTGTGTGTGTGTGTGTGTGTGTGGGGGGGGGGGGGGGGGGGGGGCGGGGGCTGGGTTGTCTGCGCGTGTGTGTGTGTGTTTATTTACTGTATCATTTAGTGCTTGTTCTGCAGAATCGGTCGGTTATCAACTGTTGCATTGTCATTATCGTAGTTTTTGTTTTAATATTATTGTAGTTTTCCCTTGCTTCGTATGTGCCTGCTGGCCTTATGGTATTAATGAATGGCCTATATGAATACAATGTGCTATACATACAGCATATACATATATACCTTGCCTTAACTAAATCTATCATTACTAACGACTTTGCTGAAAAGTCCATTGATTTGGTGGAATCATTTCCCCCTGTGTAGGTGCTGCTGTACCTTTAAGACACACACACACACACACACACACACACACACACACATTCGCCTGTCTCTCCCTCTCTACCCTCTACCTAGATATCTTTCCCAGCCCGGCAGCCTCTTTCTCCTTTTTTTTCCTTCTTTTTCACTTCTTCTTTTTTGGGTGCTTCTCTTCTCTATAATAATTTAGTCAAAATAGCATCCGTGAGTTGTGTATCACGATCAAGGAAGCTGGCAGGATGTGTGTCAGACGTACATTTTCTGGGAGACCGTCACCGAGTTCAGAGGCTCTGTGGAGAGAAAGCCTGTCACACTTTGTTTGGTGTCCCTGCACTGTCTTCCACTCTGTCTGTCTGTCTGTCTGTCTGTCTGTCTGTCCTTCTGTCTGTCTGTCTTTCTGTCTTCCTGCTACCTGTCTGTCTACTAGCCAGCCCTCCTGCCTGCCACCTGTCTGTCTGGCTACCTGTCTATCTGCCTGCCTTCCTTCCTGCCTGCCACCTGTCTGTCTCTCTCTCTGCCTGGCACCTGTCTGTCTCTCTCTGCTTGTCTTCCTGCTACCTGTCTATCTGCCTGCCATCCTGCCTGCCTTCCTGCCTACCACCTGTCTGTCTCTCTCTGCCTGCAACCTGTCTGTCTGTCTGTCTCTCTCTGCCTGTCTGTCTCTCTGTCTAGCTGTCTTCCTGTCTGTCTATCCCTCTACCTGTCTTTCTGCCACCTGTCTGTCTGCGTTCTACCTGTCTGTCTGCCTGTCTGCTAGCTCTGCGTTTTGGCTGTCAGCCTGTTGTAGAAGTTCGCTGTTTAGTTTACTGAATGTTCCGACCTCCGGGCGCTTTCTGACAACCTCCCTCTCTCCCTCCCTCCCACCCACCATCTTCATCTCTCACTTAACCCCCTTTATCCCTCCCTCTCTCCCTCCCTCCCTCCATCTTCATCGCTCACTTAACCCTCTTTATCCCTCCCTCTCTCCCACCATCTTCATCCCTCCTTCTTCCTCCATCTCTAACTTATCTCTCCCCACTCTGGCCCTCCATCACTTTCCTTCCCTTCCCTCCACCCTTCATCCCTCCCTTCCACCCCTCCTCCGTCCCCTCCCGTCTGCCCCCTCCCCTGCGCTGGCCCCATACAGCTGGCACGCGAGCACAGCCCAGCTGGTGGAGAGAGGTTGTCAGGGATCACTGGCCAATCTATTTCACATGGACATATGATTCTCATTTAGCTCCAGCCCTCTCTCTCCTTCACGGCTCTGTCTCTCTCTCTTTCTATCTCTGGGTCACTTTCTCTTTCTATCTCTGGGTCTCTTTCTCTTTCTGTCTCTCAGTCTCTTTCTCTTTCTATCTCTGGGTCTCTTTCTCTTTCTATCTCTGGGTCTCTTTCTCTTTCTGTCTCTTTCGCTTTCTTTCTTTCTAACTTATTTTTGTCACACTCTGTCCTTCTTTCTGTTCCCTCCCTCTGTCTTCCTCTCTCCTTGTCTCTCTCTGTCTCTTACTCTCTAATTTTCTCTCTGTTCTCTTTTTCTGTACCTCTTTCTCGGCCTCTCTTTCTTTTTGTGTATCACTCTTTATCATATTTATTTCTGCTCTCTTCACTATTTCAATCATGTATAGTTGCTTTACAGTTTTATCGCACTTTTCAAGGTCAAGTTCTAAATGGATTATCCATTGGTGTGTAAACATAGAAAATAGACATCTGCCTTTATGCATTAATGTAGTCAGCAGAAAGTTGACTTATTGGCAGACAGACTGGCTGACTGACCGACTGGCTGACTGACTGACTGACTGACTGGCTGGCTGGCTGACTGCGACGGTCCCGCACATACAATGCCCGTTCACCACGCGTGGCTCTCATTGCCCCCCAACCTATGCAATAGACCCTGCCTACTGACTGCACACCTCATGGTTGTACCTGTGTTCGACTGGCCCTTAATACATTCCTCTGGCTGGCTGACTGGCGGATTGACTGACTGGCTGTCTGACTGACTGACTGACAAACTGGCTGGCTGACTGACTGGCTTACTGGTTAGCTGACTGGCTTGCTGGCTGGCTTACTGGCTTGCTGGCTGGCTAGCTAGCTGGCTGGCTGACTGACTGGCTGGCTGACTGGTTGGCTGGCTGACTGGCTGGCTTACTGACTGGTTAGCTGGCTGGCTGGCTAACTGGCTGGCTTACTGACTGTTTAGCTGACTGGCTTGCTCGCTGACAGGCTGGCTGGCCTCAGGAATGCTGTAACAGTAGTGGGTCAAAGGGGAACTGTTTCCACTGTAAATAGAGCAACAGGAATGTTGCTGATGCAGGAGCCACGGGGTTAATAGTGCTGGAACGCAGGGCTGCCTCGCTCGCTCGCTCGCTCTCTCGCTCTGCCTCTGTGTGTGTGTGTGTGTGTGTGTGTGTGTGTGGTGTGTGTGTGTGTGTGTGTGTGTGTAACTTCCTCTCTCTCCTCCTGAAGTCCAATATGCGTGTGTATCGTCACAGTGTTTACTTTATTTTGACGTGATGCAAAGTTGTTGGTGACAAAAAGTTGCGTGTGTTGCAGCTTTGTGACCTTGTTGATTTTCTGTGCGTGCGTGTGCGTGCGTGTGCGTGCGTGTGTGTGTGTGTGTGTGTGTGTGTGTGTGTGTGTGTGTGTGTGTGTGTGTGTGTGTGTGTGTGTGTTGCCTTACTGTGTTCTGTGGGCTAACTTGCATTCTAGATCAAAGGAAACCAGGCAGCAGGAATCTGCTGGCTCATTTCTCCACTGCTCTACTGACTGTTTTTAACTGACTATACAACCAGCACCAAGCGCGCACACACACACACACACACACACACACACACACACACTTCTCGGTGGTTGGACTTTGCATCGTGTAGTTTAGTTTGTATAGTAGTATGGGAATTGTTGGAGGGTTTGTGTACGCGTGTGTGTGCATGTGTGTGTGTTTCCATGTAATAATCACCATACACAAACACAAGTCTGTGTATAATCCACTTTGGTTATTGTAGCCTCTAGCGTATGCTATTTCTGTCTGACATGGCAACCCATGATGCATTTGAAGGAGACCTCTTTTATTGGTTAACTCCCAAACCCTTTGGAGATCTGATTGGTCCTGACCAGGAGGATGTAATCACGTCCCATATTCCTTGCGTTCTCATTGGTTTGTTTTAAAAACACCCAATAAGGTACAAGGAATAAATATGAGTGCTGGCCCAGTGGGTAGAACTGCTACCTGCTAATGGAAAGGTCACAAGTTCAAATCCCAGTGCACCACCTCCACTAATTTGCCCTTGAGCAAGGCATTCAACCTTAAGCTCATTGTAAGTCACTCTGGATAAAATGCACAAATGGAGTACGGTACACATACTGGGTAAAAGGTCACAGTGCAACCACGGCGCACAGCAACATGTTTCTTTTTAAGTTTACAAATATTTTATTACAACCTTTTTTTAATATTTTTTTTTTAAAACTGTTTCGGGAATCTTTACGCCGATAAATGTAACCAGACATCCCCCCCCCCCCCCCCCCCCCCAACCCCCATCCCCCCTCACCCCACTGCAAGCCCCAGCTTTCTGAAGGCCCTCTCAGGCTGCCATTGCTCTGGGAGACTTTGAAAAAAGATTCCGGTGTTTACAGACATTACACACGCACATTACACACACTGTAACAGTCTAACCAACCAGCAGGCCCCTGCTGCATGCCTACACAGCCCTTTGTCATTGGACATGACTTTGTATTGTGGGTGTCCATCGGAGGGAGGGGGGGGGCTTCTCTTCTCCTATCAGCCCCTTTCTTTCATTCATTCATTCTTTCTTTTTTCTTTTCTTCTTTCTTTCTTTTTCTTTCTTTCTTTCTTTCTTTCTTTCTTTTTTCTTTCTTTCTTTCTTTTTCTTTTTCTTTCTCTTTTTTTCTTTCTTTCTTCTTTCTTCTTTTCTTTCTTTCTTTCTTTCTTTTTCTTTTCTTTCTTTCTTTTCTTTTTTCTTTTCTTTCTTTTCTTTCTTTTCTTTCTTTCTTTCTTTCTTTCTTTCTTTCTTTCTTTCTTTCTTTCTTTTCTTTTCTTTCTTTCTTTCTTTTCTTTCTTTCTTTCTTTTTCTTTCTTTCTTTCTTTCTTTCTTTCTTCTTTTCTTTCTCTTTCTTTCTTCTTTTTCTTTCTTTCTTTTTTCTTTTCTTTTCTTTCTTTCTTTCTCTCTTTCTCTTTCTGTGGTCTTTATTTGCCCCGATTATTGGACAAGGGATGCTTCAAGTCGACCTCCTGAGTCAGCAGAGCTTTCACGGTGCAATTCATATGGCACACACACACACACACAACACACACACACACACACACACACTCCCTCTTCATGCAAATTCAAATACATACAAACTTACACACACACACACACACACACACACACACACTCGTTATGCATACTCAAATCCACACACACACACACACAGCTCACACAAACTTTTTATGCACACTCAAATATCACACAGACACTCTTCATGCATACTCAAATACACAGACAGACACACACACACACACACACACGAAGAGACACACAGGCACTCTGCATGCATACATAAATGCGCGTGCACACACACACACACACACACACACACACACACACACAACGCGCACACTGGCGTGTCCCCCTGTGACGTCCAGAGTCAGCTAGGCACTGCTGCTCTGATTGTCCCGGCCCATTCAGCTTTTTAATGTTTGTCTTCTCATTAGAGCAATGTCAATGCCAAACACACACACACACACACACACACACACACACACACACATGTACAGAAAGACCACACAGGAATCAGGGAGGCACTGCAACAGCGAGCTGGCAGACCGAATGACAGGGGGCTCCACGTGGCCAGGCCTCCTGGTTCTTGGCAGAGACGTTCTTGGTTTAGGGGAGAGAGCAGTGCTGCAGGGAGTGTGGTAAAAGAGCCTCCATTAAAACGCTGTGGTCAAGTGTCAGCGTTTGATGGAAAGAAGAGACAGGAATGAGAGGAGAGCTATGAACTCCCGACAACGGCCCGCATTGTGTTAGGCGTCTGATGTTCTGATCCACTAAAGGTGTTCTGAAGGTTCTGGATCGGTCTGTTGTTGTCTGTGGATGTTCGATCCACTAAAGGTGTTCTGAAGGTTCTGGATCGGTCTGTTGTTGTCTGTGGATGTTCTGATCCACTAAAGGTGTTCTGAAGGTTCTGGATCGGTCTGTTGTTGTCCGTGGATGTTCTTATCCATTAAGGGTGTTCTGAAGGTCCTGGATCGGTCTGTTGTTGCCCGTGGATGTTCTGATCCACTAAAGGTGTTCTGAAGGTTCTGGATCGGTCTGTTGTTGTCTGTGGATGTTCTGATCCACTAAAGGTGTTCTGAAGGTTCTGGATCGGTCTGTTGTTGTCTGTGGATGTTCTGATCCACTAAAGGTGTTCTGAAGGTTCTGGATCGGTCTGTTGTTGTCTGTGGATGTTCTGATCCACTAAAGGTTCTGAAGGTTCTGGATCGGTCTGTTGTTGTCTGTGGATGTTCTGATCCACTAAGGGTGTTCTGAAGGTTCTGGATCGGTCTGTTGTTGTCTGTGGATGTTCTGATCCACTAAAGGTGTTCTGAAGGTCCTGGATCGGTCTGTTGTTGCCTGTGGATGTTCTGATCCACTAAAGGTGTTCTGAAGGTTCTGGATCGGTCTGTTGTTGTCTGTGGATGTTCTGATCCACTAAGGGTGTTCTGAAGGTTCTGGATCGGTCTGTTGTTGTCTGTGGATGTTCTGATCCACTAAAGGTGTTCTGAAGGTTCTGGATCGGTCTGTTGTTGTCTGTGGATGTTCTGATCCACTAAAGGTGTTCTGAAGGTTCTGGATCGGTCTGTTATTGTCTGTGGATGTTCTGATCCACTAAAGGTGTTCTGAAGGTTCTGGATCGGTCTATTGTTGTCTGTGGATGTTCTGATCCACTAAAGGTGTTCTGAAGGTTCTGGATCGGTCTGTTGTTGTCCGTGGATGTTCTGATCCACTAAAGGTGTTCTGAAGGTTCTAGATCGGTCTGTTGTTGTCCGTGGATGTTCTGATCCACTAAAGGTGTTCTGAAGGTCCTGGAATGGTCTGTTGTTGTCTGTGGATGTTCTGATCCAATAAAGGTGTTCAGAAGGTTCTGGAACAGTTTGTCTGTGGTTGGGACATGGCCTGACACACAGGCCTGACACACGGCGTTCAAATCCCACCTGGGAACACCACTGCTAGCGTGCCCTTGAGCAAGGCACTTAACAGCTCAGTTGCTCCAGGGGAACCCTCCCTGTAGTCTCATGGTAAGTTGCTTTGGATGAACTGACGGACAATATGTAAACGTACCAACAAAAAAAAAAGTTAATGTACAGAAATGATTGTGTCCTTCAGGATCGCCTCAGTCTGGAAAACTGACGGTGTGCGTGATCACGGTTCTGTTCTCGTCATGGCAACGCTGAGACGCCCAGGCCTTAAAATGTCCGTCTTAGTTGAAACGAAAAACGGCGCGGCGTACGTTGTAGTTTCGCTAAACGGGATCTGGCGCGCTCCTTTCTCGGCCAGCTCGTGCGTGGTCTCTTGTCGGAAGACATTCGCCGGTGTCAGGAATGATGAGATCGTTCCGGTTCCAAAGAGATTGTGTCACATCGCGGAATCAACCTTTAACTGATGCAACAGACTGTAAGGCTGAGGGAGGGAGGGAGGGAGGGAGGGAGGGAGGGGGAGGGAGAGAGAGGGAGAGGGGAGAGAGGGGGGAGGGAGGGAGGGAGGGAGGGGGGAGGGATTTCTACCAGCTGCTTGTTCAGTGGTGTGGACTTGGACTGGACTAATACTTTGTGTTCTCCCAACAAATGATTTGTAAATATACTTTACAGTACTTCTTACTGGCTTATGAAGAGCTAACATATCTCTGTGTGTGTCTCTGTGAGGGAGGGAGTGTGTGTTGTCATGCATGTCTTTATATAAAGTCCACAGTGTGTGTGTGTGTGTGTGTGTGTGTGTGTGTGTGTGTGTGTGTGGTGTGTGTGTGTTGTGTTCCCTGAGGCTCTCACCTCTGCCTGTGGGGATTACATCACAGAGCAGTTAGACCTGAGTCATCTGAGAGGCCCCGGCTCTGACTGGCTTTGAATGGGGACAGTGTTGGTGAACACACACACTCTCTTTTTTTTTCTCTCTCTCTTTTTCTCTCTCTTTCCTTTTTGTCTCTCTCTTTCTCTTCTTCTCTCTGCCCCTCTCTCTCTACCTCTCTCTAAGTCTCTCTCTCTATGTATCTCTCTATGTCTCTCTTTCTATGTCTCTCTCTCTCTCTCTCTGTGTTCTCTCTCTGTCTCTCGTCGCCCTGCCTTTTTTCTTTCTGTTCTCTTTTTCTCTATTCCACTGACTGCCCCTGAATGGGAGCAGGTCTCTCTTTCTGTTAGCTGTCAGACAAGCTGATTACCTGTCATTGTTTCCACCTCGCGGAGGTTGAACTGTAAGCCCTGCAGGGCAGGGTGTGTGTGTGTGTGTGTGTGTGTCTTTCAGCACGTAAGACATGGCCAGGGGCTTTCTGACTCTGACGTAGCTAGAGCACTGTGTCACTTTGTGTGTGTGTGTGTGTGTGTGTGTGTGTGTGTGTGTGTGTGTGTGTGTGTATGTATGAGGGGGGGGGGGGGTCTGTCTCTGTGTCTCTATTTCAGTCGTAGATGAGTCATCTCCTTTACGGCTCAAAAGAACCACTACGTTGCTATATTCCTGCCTTCAACAAGTGTGTGTGTGTGTGTGTGTGTGTGTGCGCGCATGTGTATTTATTCACAGAGGTGAAAGAGGACTTTTGAGAGTCGGTAGGAGGCTTTGATTGGCTGTCCAGCCAAGGGGGCCAGGCTTGTGTCTGCCCACAGACGGCTGTGTAAAGTGTCTGAACAGGAGAGGGGCTCTGTGTGTGTGTGTGTTGTGTGTGTGTGTGTGTGTGTGTGTGTGTGTGTGTGTGTGTTGTTAAGGAAGGGGTGGTAGAGGAAATGTTATTACATTAAATAGGGGGAATAGTCCTGAATATTCCCAGACAGAGATGGTGGGGAATAGTCCTGAATATTCCCAGTCAGAGATGGGGGGTGGAGTAGTCCAGAACATTCCTTGATATAAATGGGTGACTGAGATAGAGAGGTGAAATATGGTTTGGTTAAACTGACTCCATGACTGCTCTGACCACATAAGGAGCAGATATATGTGTGTGTGTGTGTTGTGTGTGTGTGTGTGTGTGTGTGAGAGTGTGTGTGTAAGAGGTGGTGGTGTGGCAGGTAGAAAGAATTTCGTTTCAACCAGTCCAAGAGAGAGGGGGGGGGGGGGGGGGGGGGGGGGGGGGGGGGGGGGGGGGGGGGGGGGGGGGGGGGGGGGGGGGGGGGGGGGGGGGGGGGGGGGGGGGGGGGGGGGGGGGGGGTTGGGCAGCAGACTCTTTAAACACTTTGAATGTGAAGAAATGGCTCATAAAGTTTCCTCTTTATCTTTGCCTCCTCCGCCCCTCACCCCCATCTGAAGAGAGCCCTCCTAGTCCTCGAAGAGCAGTGGAGTGTGTGAGGAGGGAGGGAGGGAGGGAGGGGGAGGGGGGAGGGAGAGAGAGAGAGGGGGAGGGAGAGGGAGAGGGAGAGGGAAGGAGGGGAGAGTCAGGCAAGCAGTCTGAAAAGTTAGCCGTGTCTATGCATGACTATGCATCTGTGTATGAGTGACTCTGGGCGTGGTGTGTGTTGTGTGTGTGTGTGTGTGTTCCTGGCTCTGCGTGGGAACGATTACATCAGCTTGCTCTTGCCTCGTGATTGGTCGGTGAGCGTGTGGTTAGTTTCAGCACCTCCGAGTGTGCTGGTGGTTGAAAACATTTGTGGAGGGGGAGAGAGAGAGAGAGAGAGAGAGAGAGAGAGAGAGAGAGAGAGAGAAGAGAGAGAGAGAGAGAGAGAGAGAGAGGAGAGGAAGAAGAGAGAGAGAGAAGAGAGAGAGAGAGAGAGGAGAGAGAGAGAGAGAGAGAGAGAGAGAGAGAGAGAGAGAGAGAGAGAGAGAGAGAGAGAGGGAGAGAAGTCTTCAAACCCAAGCGGGAGAGTACAGGAATCCACCCTACCTCTGCCTAGGACACAACACTGAGGGAGCAGAACTCGACACTGGTCGACTGGGAAACGCATTGCATTGCCTCTGTTGGATTTACAACTTTTTTCTTTCTGCCAGAGAACCTACAGCCAGCTCAGAGAAATATATAAATACATACATATTTGTTGAAACAGTTTGTTCCCTGAAGAGAGCGGGTGGTCTGGACACAAGACATTTGAGAGAGAAGAACGGAATGGTTTTCTTCCATAGATTGTTTGAAAGAAGAGAGGAGAGAGAGGAGAGAGAGGGTGCGTGAGAGTGTGAGTGTAGCAGAGCACAGGCACACTCCGAAAAAATGCCTTCGTGTTCTCCAGACTTCTGTATGCTGCAGCCTTCGGAGGTAAGCCTCCTCTCCTCTCTCTTCGTCTCTCTCTCTTCCTCTCCTCTCTCTTCCTCTCCTCTTTCATCTTTTCTTCTTGTATTCTATCTATCCCTCCTTCTACGCTGTGTAATATGTTGCAGTTTCTCTCTCTGGCTGTGGTTAGCGAAGCGACTAAGGGGGTAGGCGCGTGTGTGTGTGTGTGTGTGTGTGTATGAGTGTGTGTACCCCTTTCAAAAGGTTGAATAAAAATTGTTCACAACGCAACAATCACATTCTCTTTCACAACGCAAAATATGAACCTAACTCTGTATGAGTAGTATAAGCATTGATTCTGGACAGAATAAAACTGTTGTCTCTGTGTGTGTGGTGTGTGTTGTGTGTGTGTGTTGTGTGTGTGTGTGTGTGTGTGTGTGTGGTGTGTGTGTGTGTGTGTGTGTGTGTGTGTCTCTGTCTCTCTCTGTGAGTTTGTGTGTGTTAGCTACTTTACCGATGGTAATGGCAGGTTTGGCTTGAAATGGAGCAGTGCTTCTGGGTAAGGGAATCACCATATGGACTTACATTGAGAGAGACCTGAAAGAAAAGGGAAGTTGTGTGTGTGTGTGTGGTGTGTGTGTGTGTGGTGTGTGTGGTGTGTGTGTGTGTGTGTGGTGTGTGGTGTGTGTGCGCGCGCGCGCGTGCGTGCGTGTGCACGGTGTATTCTTTCCGTTTAGCATTACCATTATTCCATTTTGAAAATAGAAGTATGAGTTGTGTTGGACTTTAAATAGTAACACTATTTCAAAAGTTACAACATGTTCACATATCGAATTCTCGGGAGAAAAGAAAACCATTTCACTTTGCTTGGCTATTAAAACGATTACAATTAACCCTTTGTTCCATTTGTGCCAGCTTTTAATCTGGCTGGTGACGTGAGCCAGGATCAGTCTAAGAATATGTCTCATTCTCTCCCACTGGAGGCTATTAATAAACGTCATCTGGATATGAATAAGCGTCATCCGTAACGCCTCGTCCATATCTTCCACCCTCATTAGTCCAGCGCCCATCCCCAGGTCACCAAATGTTTCCCGCTGAGGATCTCTGACAGCACCATTGCTGTTTTGCATGCGAGGCTCTGCATTCTAATTGCATGGTAACAGCTGATATCATACGGCAGGCTGTATGAACCGCTCCACTCCCTTTTGGCAGAAATGATTATTAGTTATGCCCGTAGAAAAGGCATTTCTGCCTAACGACGGTTTAATAGAGAAACGTTACCTTTCTAATAGAGAGACGTTACCTGTTTTTTTGGGAGGACCTCATATGATGTATTTAGCATCAACACACCACACGTAACCAATTTAAACTTGCTGTATTTCATGAAATTACTTGTAGCATATGTGTTCAATAAGGTCAATAATATGTCATCCTAATTCCGATTTGAACCGTATACTGATATTCACACTAATATATTAAAGCTCATTTAAGTTAACCTAAATCTAACAGTAACATGTATCAGATGTGCAGGGGCAAAACAGTAGAGCGGTTCTGTAGCTGTAACATCTCTCTCTCTCTACCTCTCTCCCTCTCCCCCTCTCCCTCCCTCCATCATCTCTCTCTCTCTCTCTCTCTCTCTCTCTCTCTCTCTCTCTCTCTCTCTCTCTCTCCAGACGATCAAGGTGTTCAGTGAGGACGGGATATGTAAAATGGTGGAGATCCCGGCAGACATGACGGCCCGTGATCTGTGCCAGCTCCTGGTCTACAAGAGCCACTGTGTGGACGACAACAGCTGGACCCTGGTGGAGCATCACCCGCTGCTGGGCCTGGGTAGGTGGTGACGGACACACACACACACACACAGACAGACACAGACATATAGACCCACAGACAGACAGATAGACGAAGACACACACACACACACACACACACACAGACGGACAGGAGCCCGCACACAGACACTGACACACACACACTCGCAAACAAATGCTCGCACACGCACACACACACACACACACACACACCTCACACAAACACACAGATACAGACACACACTCCCGAAATATACACACACTCAAAAGCTACCGGGAAGGAACCGAAGTGGGGGATGTAGAAAAATAAACGTCTGGAGTGAAAGAGAGGGAAGAGGAGGAGACAGATCTAGAGATGGCCAGATAGGTCTTCTAAAGAGAGTGGAAGGATGAATGGATGCAGGGCGGAGCGATAGCTCAGAGAACATTATGTCCTGCTGGGGGTCTCTGCAGGGTACAGTGGAGGGCGGTGACACTACACTACAGCACTACACCCCTATTCCTTCACCTCTGTGACGACTATTATCCTAGGTTTAAGAATTAAAATAGAAATAGAAATGCTTTTCACTTTCTGTGTCAACTTGTTTTGAAATCACTCACCCTATGGAGGATTTGAGTGGCATTCCTGTCGTTGTGTGAATGGGAACCGTTTGAAATCAAATATCCACATGATAAACAATATCACAGAGGAAGTTGAAATGGCCTGTTTAACCGTCATCATCTGACCGCTATCCAAACGCTATCTGTGTTTTATTTTCGGCAACTGTTTTAAAGCTGTGTGTGTGTGTGTGTGTGTGTGTGGGGGGGGGGGGTGGGGGGGGACGATGACATGGCAGGCCTGCTTCTCTACGCTTGGAAAACCCTGGGCAGCTGAGCGTTAGAAACTCAACCTAGAACCCCCCCAACCCCCCCCCCCCCCCTCCTGTCCTCCAGCCCCCCCCTCCCCCCCCCCCTCCTGTCCCGCCCCCACCCCTCTGCTCCGAGGCAGAGCCATTAGAAAGCACTTCTGGAGGAGTTAGGCCTGTTCTCACGCCGCAACACTTTAACAGATGTGGACAACCTGTGTGTGTGTGTGTGTGTGTGTGTGTGTGTGTGTGTGTGTGTGTGTGTGTGTGCGCGTGCGCGTGCCTTCAGACTGTACACACAGGAACGGCCGCGGACTCCGACAGTCTCCTCGGACTGAAAGGGGGGGGGGGGGGTGCAGTGAACGAGGGAGAAATATCCTTTTTTATTTCACTTTTCTTCTCCTTAGTCATGTCCAGATGGTTCCGTGGTTCTTTATATAGAATGGAAAAGGCGTTTAAGCCTGAGCTCTGGACTCTGAAAGCCTGCAACATCTCACCGTGATCAGCCCCAGGAGGGTTTAAAGGTTAAGTTATGGTGTTGGCCTGGTGTGGGCCTGTTAACATTGTATATATAGAGTGGGGACAGAGTGTGCTTTCATATCAAACGGCTTAGATCCTCCTCATCATCATCATCAGCATCAGCATCTGATCTCTGGTTTTCTGAGAGAGTGTCAGCCTTGCCTTCCCTCTCTCTCTTTTTCTGTCTCTTTCTTTCTCTCTTTCTCTCTCTCTCTCTGTTGCTCTCTCTCTCTCACCCTCTCTCTCTCTCACCCTCTCTCTCACTCTCTCACCCCCCCCTCTCTCTCTCTCTCTCTCTCTCTCTCTCTCTCTCTCTCTGTCCTAGCTCCTAGGAGAAAAAAAAAAAAGATTGAGCAATTGGCGAGTGATGACCTCACACAGTCCAGGAGCTATGACGCTCGTACAGTCAAACAGGAAGGGCATTGCATTGCATGAGCGCCCACTTCCTGTTTGACTGGTCTCTGGGGTCTGTGTGACATGGCTCCCTCCCTCCTGGGCGCCCCGGTCATTCCGGGTTAACAAGCTCACAGCTCGCTAGGGGAGAGATTCCTGGGTGAGTCACGACAACCGACACCAAAGGGAATGAATCACCAGACAGGGAGAGAGAGGGGGGGGGGGGGGGGGGGGGGGGAGGGGAGACAGAGAGACAGACATGCTGAAAGAGAGAGACTGTTAAAGAAAAAAGATAGAGAGAGAGAGAGAGACAGATAGTGTGCATAGGACATAATGGACTGCGTGCGTGCGTGCGTGCGTGCGTGCGTGCGTGCGTGCGTGCGTGCGTGCGTGCGTGTGTGTGTGTAGGTTTACAGTAAGAGGACAGAGGCTGATATTGAGGCCCTGAGTGAGTCACATCCGTTCACTCACACGACATGATGACATGTCTCTGGGCCACAGTCACTGTCTGTTTGACCGGAGGGTGTGATTACATATCGGAATGCCACCGTTTCTTTCTGACAGGAGGCTGTGATTACGTGTCTTGGCGCCACAGTTTCTGTATTTCTATGTGACAGTAGAGTGTGATACCATATCGGTACGCCACAGTTTGTGCATGTCTGTTTGACAGGAGAGTGTGATTATATATCGGTACGCCTCAGTTTCTGTATGTCTGTGTGACAGTAGGTTGTGATTACATATCTGTATGCCAAAGGGTCTCTGTGTGACCGGAGGGTGTGACGCCATGCCTATGTGCCACAGTGTCTGTGTGACCGGAGGAGGGTGTGCTGCCGTGCCTATGTGCCACAGTGTCTGTGTGACTGGAGGGTGTGACGCCGTGCCTATGTGCCACAGTGTCTGTGTGACTGGAGGGTGTGACGCCGTGCCTATGTGCCACAGTGTCTGTGTGACTGGAGGGTGTGACGCCGTGCCTATGTGCCACACTGTCTGTGTTACCAGAGGAGGGTGTGACAACATGCCTATGTGCCACAGTGTCTGTGTGACTGGAGGTGTGACGCCGTGCCTATGTGCCACACTGTCTGTGTTACCAGAGGAGGGTGTGACAACATGCCTATGTGCCACAGTGTCTGTGTGACTGGAGGGTGTGACGCCGTGCCTATGTGCCACAGTGTCTGTGTTACCAGAGGGGTGTGACAACATGCCTATGTGCCACAGTGTCTGTGTGACTGGAGGGGTGACGCCGTGCCTATGTGCCACAGTGTCTGTGTGACTGGAGGGTGTGACGCCGTGCCTATGGGGTTTTCCCCTCTTCTGTTTCTACATCCCCTCCGTTTTCTGGCAACCAGAACGGCAATACTGGGAAAACAGGGGGAATTATGGGAAAGCAATTACGGAAGGAAAACATGTTGCCTCAATGCCTCAAACATTGTACGTGCTTTACTGTGCATAACCCATTTGTTTATTTAATGTCATATTTGTTTTTAATATGCCTTGTAAAGTGTCCTTGGGTTTTAGAAAGGCGCTCTTAATTAAAGTTATTATTATTATTATTATATGCCAAAGACCATATAATGTTAACATTCTCTCCTCTTGTTTCCTTTTACTCCATTTTCCTAATCTCTCTCTCTCTCTCTCTCTCTCTCTCTCTCTCTCTCTCTCTCTCTCTCTCTCTCTCTCTCTCTCTCTCTCTTCTCTTTCCTCTCCCCCCCCCCCCTCCCCGTCTCCCCTCTCTATCCTCTTGCAGAGCGCTGTGTGGAGGACCATGAGCTGGTGGCCCAGGTTCAGACTACCATGAACAGTGAGAGCAGGTTCCTCTTCAGGAAGAACTACGCCAAGTACGAATTCTTCAGAGACCCTTTGGTGAGCCAGTGGTTCAAGATTTAACCAACTTCTTCTCTCTGCCACACACACGCACGTACGCACGCACACACACACACACACACACACACACACACACACACACACTCTGTCTGTCTATTATGTCCCATGCACACTCTCTCTCTCTCTATCTCTCTCTTCCGGTCTCGTTCTCTCCATCTATCTTTCTTTCAGTCTCTCTCTCCATCTATCTCTCTTTCAGTCTGTTTTTCTATCACTTTCTTTCTGTCTCGTTCTCTCAATCTCTCTTTCAGTCTCTGTTTTGGTCTGTCTCATTCTCTCTCTCTTTCTCTTTCTGTCTCTCTCTTCTTCAGTTTCTCTCTCTCTCTCTCTCTCTCTCTCTCTCTCTCTCTCTCTCTCTCTCTCTCTCTCTCTCTCTCTCTCTCTCTCTCTCTCTCTCTCTCTCTCTCTCTTGCCAACTGATCAGCTGGTATGCTGGGTTAGAACTTATTCTAGCTGTTTATAAGCAAACATCTTTTGATGATTTCAGAATGTTTGGATTGCTAGGAAACGTGTTATGTGTGAAGTACATATTTGATACACAAAATCTTACCAGGCTTTGACAAGGAAATAAATCAAGCCCCTTGTTCCTTCCATGTCCCAGAATAACTATGTTCTGCAGAGTAGAATGCCATTGAAATCCTGCTTTATGCAGTCAAAGTCTGCCTTGTTCTTGTATTAGCTGTGAAATTGTCTGGTTGGTTAGCTATGTGTGAGAGAGGAGAGTTGAAGAGACTGGCCCTACTGTTTTAAATGGCATCAATAGACAGTTATTAAGACAGTTAGACAGTTATTAAGACAGTTATTAAGACAGACAGTTATTAAGACAGTTATCAGGACAGTTATTAGGACAGTTACTAAGACCGCTAGACAGTTATTAAGATGGTTAGACAGTTATTAAGACACACAGTTATTAAGACAGTTACTAAGACACTTATTAATAGACAGTTAGACAGTTATTAAGACTCTTTATTCTTTGGAACCCAGCCAGGAAGAGATGAAGGTATTCTTTACTTTTTACAGCACCGTAGAGGATTGACTTTGACCCCCCCCTCCCCTCCCCCCCACCACGTCCTCTCTCTCTCTCTCTCTCTCCCTCACCTTCTGTCTCCCCCCCACCTCTCTCTCTCTCTCTCCCCTCACCTCTCTCTCTCTCTTCGTGCTCTCTCTCCAGACGTTTTTCCCTGAGCACATGGTTGCGTGGTCTCAGGAGACCAACGGAGCCATTCCACCTTCGCAGCTTCTAAAGGTACACACACACCACACACACACACACACACACACTTTTAACCAACCCACACACACACCACACACACTTTTAACCAACCAGCACACACACACACACACACACACACTTTTAACCACCCAACACACACCAGATTTTATCTCTGTCTGCATGCTTATCATATGGTACATGCAGTCATTCAACAGGCGAACTTTGACCCTTCAGCTTGTCTCGTCAGAACACAGACTGACAGCCACTGATCTTGTGTTGACAGAAAGGGTCTTGGCGCACACACACACATACACACCACACACACACACCGCATACCTTGTATTTGACTGTGATATGGGTAGACGGGGAGAGGGAGGATGGAGAGAGAGAGAGAGAGAGAGAGAGAGAGAGGGAAGAGAGAGAGAGAGAGAGAGAGAGAGAGAGAGAGAGAGAGAGAGAGAGAGAGGAGAGAGAGAGAGAGAGAGAGAGAGCACGGACAGAAAAGGGAGATGGAGAAAGACCGTTCCTGGTAACTAACACGTTACATGCTGTAATAGTACTGATGTGTTTGGTCATGCTACCACACACACACACTCACACACACACACTCACGCCCTCAGGCCCTCCGAGGAGATTACACAGACTATACAGTACATCAGACTTCAAAGGAATCAGGTCTTAGTATAGATGTGTGCTTACTATCCTCCGCACACACACACACTCCCTACGCACAGACATATTCCGCACACACACACACACACACACACACACACACACACACACACACACACACACACTGCTAATGCACACACCCTTCACACACATGCTTCCAAGACAGACACACTTCACACACACACACACACACACACACACTGCTAATGCACACACCCTTCACACACACGCTTCCAAGACAGACACACTTCACACACACACACACACACACACACATTCGCAATGCACAGACACCCTTCACACACACAATCCCAAGACACAGACACACGCCGCACACACACACACCCAACTTACCCCTAGTCACGATGATTGATATCAATTTTATGTCCATATGTCCAGTAATGAGTAAGTTACGTTGTAGTTGTAAAAGTAGCCCAGCGATAGCTGTAAGCTTGAGGTAATTAAAATGTAAAAGCAACCCTTTTTTCTTTCTCTTTTCTCCTACCCTCCCTCCCTCACCAGAACTTTTTGACGTCCAGTAGTTGTCCGGAGATCCAGGGCTACCTCTATGCTAAGGAGCAGGGCAGGAAGTCATGGAAGAAGCTCTTCCTGTTTCTGCGACGCTCCGGAATCTACTGCTCCACCAAGGGAACCTCCAAGGTACAGTACACTTCCTGCCTGTCTGTCTCACTTCCTGTATATCCCATTTCCTGCCTGTCTCACTTCCTGCCTGTCTCACTTCCTGCCTGTCTCACTTCCTGCCTGTCTCACTTCCTGCCTGTCCCACTCCCCTGCCTGTCTCTCCTCCTGTCTGCCCCACTCCCTGCCTGTCTCTCCTCCTGTCTGTCCCACTCCCTGCCTGTCTCTCCTCCTGTCTGTCCCTCTGGTAAGTGATGCTGCTCCTTCCCTCCCCAGGAGCCCAGACACCTCCAGCTGCTAGCGGACCTGGAGGACAGTAACGTCTACACCGTCACCACCGCGAGGAAGATCCACGGCGCGCCCACAGACTACGAGTTCTGTGTCAAGGTAAGCTACGGGGCGGAGCGTGACGCTTCACCGGCACTGTATGTAGTGGACAGACCCATCGGTGCTGTACAGGTGATGGTTCAGTAAACTGGGCTGTGAATATACAATATACCCCAAAAAACGGAATCAAATGAAACCCACCCATAAAGAGCAACACGGAGGTTTCCAGCCGTTTTTTGATTGCTGTTCAATCTCAACATGCTGTTTCGAATCGATTGCCGATCGGCCCGAGGTGTGTGTGTGTGTGTGTGTGTGTGTGTGTGTGTGTGTGTGTGTGTGTGTGTGTGAGACAGAGCAGATTGCGTTCTGTCTGCTGATTGGTCTTTGTGTGCGTTGGTCGACAGCCCAGTAGAGGTCGCACGGAGGTCAAGGAGCTGAGGATGCTGTGTGCGGAGGATGAGCAGAGCAGGACCTGCTGGATGACGGCCTTCAGGCTGTTCAAGGTGGATGAGCTGAAAGAACTACAACATCTCACACACACACACACACACACACACACACACACACACACATATATATATATATATATATATATATATATATATATATATATATATATATATACATAGACCCACACCCATTCATACTACACACATACATAAATACACACAATACATAGCCATTCAGCCTACCCCAAATACTTAGCCCATAGCCTACACAGGCACATACAATTACAATTATACAATTATATCTACAACTTAGAATCAATAGTTAGATACACAATACAAATATCTAAGTATTATAAGCATAAACATAAGTATTATAGATAGAACGTAGAATCAATGGTTATACATACTGCACGTCTATATGTAATAGAAGTAAAATGAATAAAGGGTTAGTATAGGACAGGAGATAGTTAGCGACTCAAGCTAATTACTGTTTGATCTTTTTGCTGTTTTCCCAGTATGGCATCTCGCTCTACCAGAACTACAAGATACCCCAAAAGAGAAAGACCTTACTCTCCCACTTCTCAGCACCTATGGTAAGAGCTTATCATTTATATATTATACCCACCTACAACATCGATGATGATGATGAATGATGAATGATATTTCTGCTCTGCTTGGCAAATGAAAGAAAAATACATATCTTTCTCTTCTGCTTTGTAAACGACGTCTCTCTGCTTCCCCCTAGCGGAGTGTATCGGAAAACTCTCTGGTTGCCATGGATTTCTCAGGGAGGATAGGGCGGGTGATTGACAACCCCGTGGAGGCTCAGAGCGCCGCCATGGAGGAAGGTCACATGTGGAGGGTGAGGAGAGGACCTTTGACCTTTGACCCTTCCTCTTACCACTAACCCCACGTTGAAGTAGTTAGCGTCGACACCTTGTCCAAGCGCATCAGTTTGATCCTCAAGCTCAATATTCTGTAAAGTATTAACAATAATTTCACACTGACCAACGCTAACTAACTCAAACAGGCGTCCAACTCGAACACATCCCAAACCCTCACTGTTAACTATCAGGGTTGGATAACGCTATTTGTGGGACGATTTGCCAACCCATTATTGTCTGTTTACGTAACAAGCATTTCAGTTCTTTAACGGTGGGGACTATTTTACCCGCGACCTAACGTTACACTCAGCCTGGACCGAGCCTGACGCGCACTGCGGCGTGTGGAACTGACCCGTGTGGAACTGACCCGTGTGGAACTGACCCTGGTGGAACTGACCCGTGTGGAACTGACCCGTGTGGAACTGACCCTGGTGGAACTGACCCGTGTAGAACTGACCCGTGTAGAACTGACCCTGGTGGAACTGACCCTGGTGGAACTGACCCGTGTGGAACTGACCTGTGTGGAACTGACCCGTGTAGAACTGACCCGTGTAGAACTGACCCTGGTGGAACTGACCCTGGTGGAACTGACCCGTGTGGAACTGACCCGTGTGGAACTGACCCGTGTAGAACTGACCCTGGTGGAACTGACCCGTGTGGAACTGACCCGTGTGGAACTGACCCGTGTAGAACTGACCCGTGTAGAATTGACCCTGGTGGAACTGACCCGTGTAGAATTGACCCGTGTGGAACTGACCCTGGTGGAACTGACCCTGGTGGAACTGACCCGTGTAGAACTGACCCGTGTAGAACTGACCCTGGTGAAACTGACCCTGGTGAAACTGACCCGTGTGAAACTGACCCTGGTGAAACTGACCCGTGTGAAACTGACCCGTGTGAAACTGACCCTGGTGTGGAACTGACACGTGTAGAACTGACCCTGGTGAAAATGACCCTGGTGAAAATGACCCTGGTGTGGAACTGACACGTGTAGAACTGACCCTGGTGAAACTGACCCGTGTGAAACTGACCCTGGTGAAACTGACCCTGGTGTGGAACTGACCCGTGTAGAACTGACCCTGGTGAAACTGACCCTGATGAAACTGACCCTGGTGAAACTGACCCGTGTAGAACTGACCCTGGTGAAACTGACCCTGATGAAACTGACCCTGGTGAAACTGACCCGTGTAAAACTGACCCTGGTGAAACTGACCCTGATGAAACTGACCCTGGTGAAACTGACCCGTGTAAAACTGACCCTGGTGAAACTGACCCTGGTGAAACTGACCCGTGTAGAACTGACCCGTGTAGAACTGACCCTGGTGAAACTGACCCTGGTGAAACTGACCCGTGTAGAACTGACCCGTGTAGAACTGACCCTGGTGAAACTGACCCTGGTGAAACTGACCCGTGTAGAACTGACCCGTGTAGAACTGACCCTGGTGAAACTGACCCTGGTGAAACTGACCCGTGTAAACTGACCCTGGTGAAACTGACCCTGGTGAAACTGACCCTGGTGAAACTGACCCCGGTGAAACTGACCCGTGTTTGTTGTTTTGTCTCCCCTCCAGAAGAGGAGCCAGAGGATGAATGCTTTGGGCTGCCCCAGTCCACAGCACCACTCCTCCTCTTCCATCAGCTCAGGTATGGCTGCCCCCCCCCCCCCCCCCCCCCCACACACACACACACACACACACACACACCCTGCCACTAACATGACAGCAACTGAGGACGTTTGGCTTTTTTTTTTTTTTTTTTATACTGTCAGCTTGTTTTTTTTTTCCACTCGGAGTGTATTGAAAATAAAACGTGGTCACACACCCAGGTGTATCTGTCAGGCGTTGGTCTTATAGTGTTTGTGGCTATTTGAACACAAGGCGATTCCAGTTGGACGAATGTGAAGCTAACCCAGGGGGGGTGGTCCTGTTCTGTGCAGTGATCCATTTGACCCAGCTGTGGTTCCACGGCCGGATATCCAGGGACGAGTCCCACCGCATGGTCCACCAACAGGGGCAGGTAGACGGGTAAGCCAGGAGCCACCGCCACCACACCTACACTCTACGCTCTACAGCCGCCTTGAATGGGCAAAACTGTTTGTAACGTGGGCCTGTTTGACTTGAGTTGACTTCTCGCGTGGTGTGAATAGTGTTGCGTCCGACTGTAACGTCCGACTGTAACGTCCGACTGTAACGTCCGACTGTTCTTTGTGTCCTGCTGTCCTAGGTTGTTTCTACTGAGGGTCAGTCAAAGCAACCCCAAGGCCTTTGTGCTCACGCTGTGCCACCACCAGAAAATCAAACACTTCCAGATCTTACCGGTGAGCGTCTCTCCCCAGTCCCAAAACGCTGCCGAACGCTTGGAGCAGTTCAGTTCAGACGTTCAGTTTACTGTCATAAGCCGTTAGCAACTGTCAGGTTTCTATCGTGCAAAGGGTCATCAACACCGCACATCGTTACTATGGAAACGGTTGCTAAGGATCGTGGTATCGTCGTTTGAACACGCCTGTTAAACTAAAATCACATTCAAGCCTCGAAATGAATTTGCCATTTAGTAAAACCGACTAACCGTCGTCTTCTTCTTCCTGTTATTTGTATTTTGTATTATTATTATTATTATTTTTTTTAAACGTTCTCCTTTTTGTGTGCCTTGTTGCAACCAGTGCGAGGAAGACGGCCAGTCCTACTTCAGCCTCGACGACGGCGCCACCAAATTCACCGACCTCATCCAGCTGGTGGAGTTCTACCAGCTCAACCGAGGAGTGCTGCCTTGCAAACTCAGACACCCCTGCACCGTCGTAGCCTTGTGGCCTTTGAACCCTGTGGCCCAACCCCAACGACCCTTGACCCCAACCCATCACTTGACTTGACTGCATTAAAAAAAACGTTTGACTTTTTAAGCTGGTGAAAAAACGATTCATATATATATATATATATATATATTATATATATATATAATATATATATATATATATATATGTATGTATAATTTTATTTTAATTTTAATTTTACATTTTTTTGTTTGTTGATGGTGTCTTGCTGACTGCTGATGGGGTTGGTTGGGTGGACGCTGGGAAGCGGGGGAACAAAAGTGGAGGATGAGGAAAAGAAGAAGTGAACGTCAAAGGACAAGATGGATTCAAGTTTGACACATCGGCAGTACCCCCCCCCCTCTTCTTGCTGTCTGGACAATCATCAAGAGACCATGTTTTGTTCTGGAACACTTCTACAGAACAACCAGAAGATCAGGGCCCGCGGAGCTCATGGGGTCGTCACCTTCAAGATGGCTTCTTTCTGGAGCTCACAGTACCTTGTGTCTGAGCCTCTTCATAGGGTATACATATTAAGTCATGCGTTGCTGTTGTTGTTTTCTTTTTTTCTTTAGACCGGTATTGGTTTGGTTATTGTGTGGTCAGTGATCATGACCAATGTGCTTCACATGTTCTGTTCTGTCCATGTCACATTACATTAGAAGCTTTTTACAGCTTTTATTCACTCACATAATAATAATAATAATAATAATAATTCATTTTATTTATATAGCGCTTTTCTAAGACCCAAAGACACTTTACAGAAAAAGAATAAGACAATAATGCTCAGACGGAGAGCAACACACTAGAGTACAACAGTTAAGACAGAGATGGACAGAAAGGCAACCAATAAGGCAAGGACAACTACAAATACACATACACTATCACACCACATTCTCGTCACAGAATATTTTTGAACGATTTCAAACATAAGAAAACGCTCTTTCTCTCAGTCTGAGTTCATATTTCCAGACGCTTAAAGCGACGACTACATTTTTTTTGGTTTCTTTAAATATTTCGAAGGTATTTCAAGGATGGTATTTGTTTCTGTTCAGATCTCCGTTGCGCCACTCAGGTAAATTCAGTTCTGAAGCTAAGGGGGCAGTGCACACCAGGTAATCATTTTAACGCCACAGGCTAGGCCAGGTAACCACTAGCATCCAACATATGCAGGTTTTTGATAAAAGATCATTATTTAACAGTAAAAAAAATAAGACTTGAAATAATAATAGTAATGCTGGTTATTCTTTGTTTTCTTTTATTGAAATAGAATCTTAAAAATCACACCTGATTCAGGTTGAATGCATTTGCTGCAGCTTGTCGATCGTATTACTTCAACCTCTTGAGCCTGCAAACTACCTTCAATTAGTGTAAACACATAAGAATACCTTCAGTGCAATGTCAAAGGTATACGTTCTTGATGGCAGTATTTCTACGCCAACGTGCAGTCTTTATTAAAACAGTTTAGTATGTTCTCAATGCTTCCAGAAATGTACCTTTATGGCAATAAAACGTAATATCACAGTAGAAGAAAAAAAAACATATCAACAAAAACGTTTTGAGAAATGAACTTGATTAAAGCCAAGAGTTATTAAGGACCCACATGTACAAAGTGCAGGTGTGATCCTTTATAAAAACAAGTTTTTATATAATGTCTTAAGCTAAAGATCAATGTCTACAAAAAAAAGTTACATGCACAATGACCGATTTTATTTAACTTACATGCAGATAAATAAATATTTTGCTGGAACATATTTTTTTTAAATGATTGCATTGTTGTAAGTGATTTACTTGAATTTTCACTTTTTCTCTGCGCTGTTTTATAGCAATGCCATTACCCAGTACATTTTATTGGACAGTGTAATTATTTCTATCATTATTGTTGTTATTATTATGATTACATAGCATCTTATTAATAGATTATATATGCAGTCCCGGCGCCAGTGTAAAATCAATGAGGTGGCATTTGAAATGGGGACGGGGGGTGGGGTGGGGGGGCGACAAATATTATTGGTCAATTCTAAAACCAGGGTGTGTATATATAGGTCCTACTGGCTGCAACCGTACCTAACAGCCATTTCACAAGCTGTCTTGCAAACTAATGCCAAAAGAGTGCACAGTGAATTACCGCTCAATAATGACAGAATGACTAATAGCTTACTAGCTTACACTTTTCCCAATCTATGGATCATAGTATGTCACCCTAGCCCGTCACTGAGATTGCAAAACACCAGAATACAAAGTCGGTTGCCTACATTTCCCATGATCCACTTACAATAACATATACACGTCCTTTCACCTCCAACACAGTTCTGCCATGCCCTGCACCCACAGCGAAAATGATTTCATTTTAATATGATGCATAATGTTACGA
>CM030178.1:3844886-3851504 GCA_017639675.1 Aplochiton taeniatus
CTGCAATACTCTGAATGTGTTTTCCCCTATATTTACAAACCTCAATGATAATTGAATGCCAACAACAGGGCCCGCGCTGTAGGGTTTAAAAAAATAGCGAATTCACAAGATCCCTCCTAGGAGGAGTCCGGGCTATTCAGTGTCATGACCTATTCTAGGAGTTTATCTTGAAGGAAGACTTCTTTAAACACTTCAAATATGCACAAATATTTACATTTTTCCATCAAATAACACTCACGGCAATTGTCAATACCACCATATCCTATTACGTGTGTGTGTAAGTTTGCTTCAATTTGTTTGTACATTGTTAATGCCTATATCTCTGTGTGTGTGTGCATGTGCGTGTGTGTGTGTGTGTGTGCATGTGCGTGTGTGTCTGGAAAGTGAATAGGGTCTAGTCGACTCCTTGTGTGAATCAAGCCTTCCTGCTCTGGCCAGGAGCCACACTCCTATTGGCTGAGTGATCAGGGGTGAAGAAGGGGGGGTTGGCTGGTTTAGATAAAAGCAGCGCGTGTCTCTTCTCCAGCCAGCTCTCTTTCTCTCTCTCTATCACACACACACAGACACCACTGGCTATCTGTCTCTCAGAGTGAAGGAGAGGAGGACCCCGCCAAGATACAAAGCATCCAGTCTGATCATGTAAGTACACACACACACACACACACACACACACACACTAACCTGTTGTTAAGATCAGGAGCGCATAGCAGATCCCCTGGTGGAGAGAGAGAGAGCGAGAGAGAGAGAGCGAGAGAGAGAGAGAGAGAGAGAGAGAGAGAGAGAGAGAGAGAGAGAGAGAGAGAGAGAGAGAGAGAGAGACAGACAGACAGACAGACAGACAGACAGACAGACAGACAGACAGACAGACAGACAGACAGACAGACAGACAGACAGACAGACAGACAGACAGAGAGAGAGAGATGTGTAACACTTGTTGAATGAGACAGCACGGGGCAATGTTCATATTCATTTGAGCCGTCGAATAAAGACCGTGCCCGAGGTTTGTGGATATAGTGGTGTAGTAGTGTTTGATAGTAGTATATGTAGTAGTATAGTAGTGTTTTGATAGTAGTATAGTAGTGTTTGATAGTAGTATAGTAGTGTTTGATAGTAGTATAGTAGTGTTTGATAGTAGTATAGTAGTGTTTTGATAGTAGTATAGTAGCGTTTGATAGTAGTATAGTTGTGTTTGACAGTAGTATAGTAGTGTTTGATAGTAGTGTTTGATTGTAGTGTTTGGAAGTAGTGTTTGATAGTAGTATAGTAGTGTTTTGATAGTAGTGTTTTGATAGCAGTATAGTAGTGTTTGATTGTAGTGTTTGATAGTAGTATAGTAGTGTTTTGATAGTAGCATAGTAGTGTTTTGATAGTAGTATAGTAGTGTTTTGATAGTAGTATAGTAGTGTTTTGATAGTAGTGTTTTGATAGCAGTATAGTAGTGTTTGATTGTAGTGTTTGATAGTAGTATAGTAGTGTTTTGATAGTAGTATAGTCTCTTTGTTATTGAGTGCCACAAAAAATGTAGTGTCTGATTTTCGCTTACGATGTATGCATGTCGTTTTGCATCAAACTCAATCTTACAGCAGCAAGATTCTCTATTTCTTTCAAAATGTGCTTTTAAATGTTGCCAGATTCACTGTCTTATATTGGCTCTAGCATTTAGCCACTTTGCTATCGCAGTTAGCATAGCGTGACTTGGCACTTGGCAGACCTTTGTTTTTTTATCCAATGAATGTGGGTTAGAATAACTACATTTAGGTTATAGAGACCCTGCAGATATGAATAATACTGCTACATGTAGGTCCTATACACCATGCGAATATGAATGATACTGCTACATCTAGGTTCTACAGACCATATAAATATGAACCATATTTTTACATTCAGGTTATATACATGGTGTACATATGAACTATACTGCTGCACTATGGTTCTATAGACTATCTTAACATGACTAAAACTACTGCCTTTAGCCTCCACGCTCTGTGGCACAAGTTTCAGATTAACAGCCTTCAGCACAGATTAGAGACATGTCAACACAGTGGACTCTCTTAATAACAGCAGTCACAATGTTTAGGACCGTTACAAACGCAGTCACAATGCTTAGGACTGTTACAAACAGCAGTCACATTGTTTAGGAGCGTTAAAACCTGTAAGGGACAGATTTGGGCATCCTATCGGATGTTCAAGTCTGAGCTGTTGTTCAGATGTGAGGGAAGGGTCAGAGGGGAGGCCAGAGCCCCAAAAAGATACCATGTGCCTCTCTGAGACACTGAAGTTGGCATATGTGCCCTTTCCAATACTGGGAGGTAACACATGTTCCCCCTTGACCAGTGAACGATTTAATTAGTTAAGAATGATATACTCGGTTCCACCTTGTCAACAAATCAGAGCTTACTGTTTTGTTAGAGTGAACTCTCTGTAGTGATTTCTCTGTGTACAGACCAGCACTCTGTAGTCATTAATAAAACTGTACTTTGATTATTGCACAGACTCTCACTCTGTTTAATTGGTTGTTTTCTGCATAAACCTGAGAATTTCCTTTACAAACCGCAATCACAATATTTAGGAGCGTTACAGCAGCAGTCACCGCGTTTATATTCTATCAGTGATCTTTTGTTCACATAAAATATAGCGTGTGAATAAGACATGCCCTCAATAAAACAGTGAATGTCATTAGATGGAGAGATTTAGTAGAGTGACAGCATCGAGCAGGGACGACACGTGATTGGTCGGGTTGGTTGGGTTTGGTTTGGGAACGTTTCCGTCGTCCTGAAAACGGCATTGTTGCGGGTTGTGAATTTGTGACCCCAACCCCCCCAACCCTCCCAACCCCCCCTCAATATGAGGCTAGCCTGAGAGGTTTGAGTAGTATTCTGAGCAGGGCAATCTAAGAAAGTATGCACGCACACACACACACACACTCACTGACATAATAACACACATACGTACTCTCTCTCATATACACACACCTAAACTCAAGTACATGCCCACACCCATACACACACACACACACACACACACACACACACACACACACACACACACACACAAACACCTGGATTAGAGCAGATTAAATGAGATTAGGAGCAGCAGCAGAATAAGATCCTGGACACCTGTTTGTGTTTATGAGCTCATTTAATCTGGAATATAACCAGGAGGAGCAGAGGGAACCAGGAGGGCTACTGCTGCCGCTGGGGTTCTCAGGTGGAAAGTATCACTGCAGGCGTGCCGTGAAAGGAAACATGACTGAAGTTACATGGAGGGAGGCGCTAAATCACCTTGAGAGGAAGATGTGTAAAGGGGTGCAGCAAAATGCATTCGCTAACGTATGTGAGTGCATGCGTGTGTGTGCGTGCGTGCGTGCGTGCGTGCGTGCGTGTAAAATACATAGTGTCTTTCTGTCTGCTAGGCAAGCTTGATAAAGGCACTTCAGACCTTCTTTTAAAACCCCTTTGTGGTATCAGCGGACATTGGTAACCAGTAAGAAAACAGCAGCCATGGTGTTTGGCCAGGGCCCCTACAGCAGTGTGTGATGCCCCTTTAGGAAGTAGCTGAGGGCTGTCCTCATGCACAGGGAAGGCTTTTGGATACACAACTAAAACAAAACTACTATGAATTGGAAAAGTCTGTTTAAAAATGATAAAGAAGACATATCAGCAATCACATTGCACCATTTATGAAACCATATGAACATCCTGTCAGTACTAGAGTGATCCCTGTCATGTATACATGTTTGTCTGTGTGTGTGTGTGTGTGTCTGTTTGTCTGTGTGTATGGCTACATGTGTGTGTGTGTGTGTGTGTGTGTGTGTGTGTGTGTGTGTCTGTTTGTCTGTGTGTATGGCTATATGTGTGTGTGTGTGTGTGTGTGTGTGTGTGTGTGTGTGTGTCTGTATGACTGTATGTCTGTATATGTGTGTTTGTGTGCCATGTGTGCGTGCTTTTACGTGTGTTGCGTGTGTGTGTGTGCGTCCGTCCCCCCAGACGCCGCGGTAACCATGGACGCGTCCGAGTTCCGTCGTCGGGGCAAGGAGATGGTGGACTACGTGGCCGACTACCTGGAGGGCATCGAGGGGCGCCAGGTGTACCCGGACGTGGAGCCGGGCTACCTGCGCTCCCTGGTCCCCGACCACGCCCCGGACCAGCCCGACCAGTACGACGACGTCCTCCGCGACGTGGAGCGGGTCATCATGCCGGGGGTGAGACGCCACTTTCCCGCCGAGTCACACCCTCGGAGAGGTGGACGGAGAGGTGGCCTGTCAACCATGTCAGCGTTTGGTTTGAGCATTTCTCGAGGGGGGCCGGTCTTGTGCGTCGACTCGAGCGGGAATTGAAACGATCGTATTTTCGCCCCGGTGTCTGCTCCTGCTCGTGGTGGATCTGGGCACTTCCTCCACACCTGTTTGGCACAAAGGTCGGTTAGGTTTAATGATTCAACGGACACTCCTCCTCAGCTCAGGTCAGAGTTGTTTCAACGAACAATGAGACCCCTTGTGAGCTACTTCCAGACAGCCGACCTTTGTTGTTTCAAACTGGCCAGTGAGCGGTTGAAAACATGTGAATAACAGCCGTTAATCGGTGATGACTGTTTTTACGACCGAGGCGGCTAAAAGTCACGCCTTCACATTCGTACGAGCGCTGTGTCAGCACTTCAGACATGGCATCATAATATATTCCATCTTAATCTGCAGCTTGAACATTTTCCTCGAACACCTCCGCTTTAATGAGTGCGTGTGTGTGTGTGTGTGTGTGTGTGTGTGTGTGTGGATGGAAGGCAGGCTTGGTTGATCTTAATGGATGACTCAGTGGAGAAAACCAGGCAGAGGGGGCAGCCGTCACACACACACGCACACACACTCACACACACACTTGTACACACACACACACGCACACACACTCTCTCTCTCTCTCTCTCACACACACATACATTTAAATGCAAACACACACGCATGCACGTGCACACACACACACACACACACACACACACACACACACACACACACACACACACACACACACACTCCAACAGACACTTACACATGCACACATGCTCACACACCACTATCCCACACTCACATGCACAGAGATTTGACAGGCACAGAGAACCTTAGTATTTTAAAACGTATACAACACGCATAGGCAGAAGTAATTTGATTTGACTTGCCCCTGTAGTCACACAGACCGACAGACCGACAGACAGACAGACCGACAGGGCAAGTTGTACCTGCTGCTTTTCTCGAAAACATCCCAAAGGTCAATGGACATGTACTCTCTAGAGGGTGCAAAACACCAAATGGATGTTTTTATAGTAAATAAAAACGTTTTAAATGATTACTTAACATGTATACTTCAGAAATCCTCAGGTCAACAGCTATTGTACGTGAGCGAACAAACAAAAACCAACATGGCACGTCCACACTCTGTTTCGCTTTCTTAAGGCTGTGTTTGATAAATCCTGTACATGTTATTCAGTGTGTGTGTGTGTGTGTGTGTGTGTGTGTGTGTGTGTGTGTCTCTCTCTCTCCAGGTCACTCACTGGCAAAGCCCTTATTTCTACGCCTACTTCCCTGCGGCCTCCTCCTACCCAGCCATGTTGGCTGACATGCTGTGTGCGGCCATAGGCTGCATCGGATTCTCCTGGGTAACCTTTGACCCCACCTACGCCTCCCCTTCCCCCCACAACCCTAACCCTAACCCCTCACCAGCCTGTTGTTTCTCATGTGTTTTCTGTTTTTACATTTCATTTCTTACTTTCTTTCGTGAATGAAAGAGCAACTTCAGTTAATTTAAGTTTTCACTTAAAGTAGTCTTCATGTGGCCTCTGCATAATTCAAATTAAGTTCAGGCTGTGACCCTAGAGTTGACATTATCGTGACCCTGTGCTGATCAGGTGCTACAGCTTTGCTGGGACAAATATGTCTGTGTGTGTGTGTGTGTGTGTGTGTGTGTGTGTGTGTGTGTGTGTGTGTGTGTGCCAGGCTGCCAGTCCAGCGTGCACGGAGCTGGAGACAGTGATGCTAGACTGGCTGGGGAAGATGCTGCAGCTACCAGAGGACTTCCTCGCTGGGACCAGCGGGCAGGGAGGAGGGGTCATACAGGTAACACACACACCACACACACAGAGAGAGAGAGAGAGAGAGAGAGAGAGAGGAGAGAGAGAGAGAGAAGAGAGAGAGAGAGAGAGAGAGAGGAGAGAGAGAGAGAGAGAGAGAGAGAGAGAGAGAGAGAGAGAGAGAGAGAGAGAGAGAGAGAGAGAGAGAGAGTTATTGTGATTGAGTGTTGTAGAGGGAGAATATGTGTGTTGGTGTGTGTGTGTGTGTGTGTGTTAAAACGTGACCTTCACACTTTATTTAACATCCAGGACCCAGAGGAGATTGTCTCTATATTTTCTCGTAATAATTTGGCACAATATTTGAAACAGCACGTTGCAACACCAGCCTCAGCGTACTGACCGCCCTTGCAAACACCTCAGGTGCTTGCTCAAAACAAAGATGGCTGTCTGCGAATCTATATTTACCGGCAATTTGTCTGTCATAGATTTTCCCCTTTGGTTTTCGTCGGCTTTGAAACGGCAGCTGAAATGACAGGAAATTGCCTTTTTAAATGTGTTCCCCTG